>CM062806.1:972475769-973137637 GCA_031772625.1 Pinus tabuliformis
TGAATTTAATTAAACCTTGTATATGATGTTTCATAGACTTGGCCAACTTATTAAATGAAATCAAAATTCTCAACCAAAATAACTCAAAATAAAATGTGCAATCATGATACTGTTACAAGCCACACTAATTCCGCAAAAAAAGAAAATTTTATGAGAAATCAAAAGTGAATTATTTCACTTTAAATATTCTTGTTCCAAGATATTTATAATTATACTAAGTATAAAAACATAATGAACAAGAACATAAAAAAGAAAGATGGAAAATCAAGAAAACTTCCTTGATGGTGCCATAATGGTGACTCATCCTTCAGTTGATGCTTCCATGATTGCATTATTTTAACAAAAAAAAATTTGAAAATCAAACAAAAACTAATATATTCTAAAACCTAACCTAAACTAATAGATGGTCACAAAACTAAGTGTAGTCATATTTCTAGTGTAACCCTTGAATCGACTCCAATGTTGTAATGACAAAGAAAACCCAAATTAGTAAAGTAAATTGGAGTGTGGTAAAATAAAAATGAAATAAATCATATTTACTTTCATAATCTTCATTGGTAAATAAATCAAGTATAATATTACCACTCTCTAGGAACTTTGATCGATAAGATCGCTCAAACCAATCTCCATTCATATATTGGTATGTAACAATACTGACATTGAATTGTTTAAAGGAATTGGAAAATGAAAATTCCTTGTTAAATAATCTCGATGTTTATAATAGGATTGAGTTCAGACATTTCATCAAGAGAATGAAAACTTGTCATTGTTTTAAATTGAAAAGGAAGTGTCTCATTTTCTTGATGATTTTTAATGAGCTCACATACTTCAAAATTAATATTTGAGATGAAGAAACCATATTAACCAACATTTTAAACTATTTCCATTTGATGCAAAGGCTTTCTGACCAATATCATGATGGGAACCAATAATCATATTTGATTTATTATCATCTTCGGTCTCAAGTAATTGATTATTATAAGAATAAGATTCTTCGTTGGACACAGATTGACCCAAATCAATAAAATAGACACTTTGAGATAGATTTGAATCATTTATTAATCCCCCTATTGATAAAAAATTAATAGGTTCATGGGGTGAAATATTACCATAAGAAGAACATAAAATCAAGATTTCAAACTTATGTTTAGGAAGTTCTATGCCATCGTTTTGCATATCATCATCATAATTATCATAACGAACTTCCATTTCTTGCAAACCATGACAATGATTAGACTCATTATCATCGACAAATGGATATGCAAGAGACTCATTAACATGTAGATCATTTTTAACCTCAACTTCATGAATAGAGTTTAGGGAAAGCTCGTCAAGCCCATTCTGTTGATTTACATGAATTTCCTCTTTACTTAAATCTAAACCAATTATAATTGGAGTTTTAGCATGAAGATGAAATGAATAATTATTGTATTTATCAAGGTTGGTAAACAAATCAGGATACATAAAATAATGATTACCACTCATTATTGTGATTTTCATGATTGTGAAATTAGACATCTACCATGTTTTTATTAATTAAGATTTGATCAATGGGTTAATATTATTCTAAAATAATAGGCACTGGTTCTCGATTAAGCTCTAAGGAAGAATCATCAATGTCAGGTTCACTAGTTGAATCTTATTTTTCTATGAAACTTAATGAATTTTTATCTTCACAACCAACATCAAGAGGATTTCAGGAATATTTTTAGATTTAAGATTAAGATCTAAATTACTTTTAGATTGCTGAGCATGTGTGCTTGTGAAAGGGTTTTAGATTCATTGATTAGCTTTGAAGAGTTAAGAATACAAATAGGATTAACCATTAGATCTATGTCTTACCCATCCTGAGAAAAATCTATCTTGTTTTCTTCATTTTTTGTTTCTCTATGTTTATTTTCAGAAGGAAAAAGAAAAAAAAAACATAAGATTAGCTCTTCCATAAATGGTAAATATTTTTAGTGAAATATACAACAAAGAGAACTCTTCAATGTAACACCCCCTCCTCCCAGGTCTACCTAAGAAACTGATCAGCTAGGGTAAACATGCAATGAGAGAGGTCACTATAAGGGATTCAACCTCCTTGGTGACCTTAAGGGAATGGAATCGACAAAACATATCAAACAAACCCATCCACATCAGCAACAACACCCTCAAGAGACATGTCAGCCACTTAGACATCCTGTCCCTGAGTCCCAATGATATTTTAAGCCTTTTAACCCCTGGTCTCTCTCATGCTATAGGCATGAAAGCGTTTAGAAGCCGAAGTCGCTCTCACAAGCTTATGTGCCAGCATCCCTATGATTTGAGCCACTTTTCTAGCCCATAATTTCGACCTCTGCCCAGAACTTGTTACAACCTCCAAAATCCATCAAAGACATTATGACAAGATAAACAAATCAAAATCAACCTCATGACTAGGCCTGAGCATCCCCAACCGGGACTGACATTCTATTAAACACTTGGCATCAATGCAACCTACAGGTCTACGATACAAGACAAAGCACGAATGAATGAAAGAACTTATGAAACATAACTAGAAGTTCTGGATCACCACCTTCTCCATTGAACTATTATATCATCAATTAGGTCTTGCATCCATCTATTTAATAATTACAAGTAAATACATGAAATAACCATGACATGAACTAGTCATATAGTCATGCTTATAACCAACATAAAACCATATAAATATCTGAGATAAGACAACCATTAAATCCAAATATAAACAAGTGAAAAAGTAAGAGAACTTATCTTTTATTAACCATAGGCAAGTTCGACCAGGTTCGGGACTTCCATGTACCACCCAACAATAGACATGGCTTAACCAAATATCTCTTTCAGCCAGCCACCCCCATGCCATATTCCAAGAATGAATGTGGGATCTCATAGAACAAACAATCTAAGAACAACCAAGGGAATCCATAGGTTAAACCACCTCGACCCTCACCAAACTATAATCATACCAAAATCGGTGCTCTGATCACAACCAAGCCGAACTTGGAATGCCATCTAGAATCTATCACTATCCTTGAGGAATTTTTCATCTCCTTATTTCTCATTCTTTACCGCAATCCAATCCCGAATCACTAGGCCCTAAATCGAGACCAGTCTCTCAGGCTTTACTGCAATCCAAACTCAAATCACTAGGCCCTAAACTGTGACTTCTCCCTTGGGCTTTACCGTGTATCCCACCAAAACCAATCAAGGGATTCCTAGGCCTTTGTGAATGAAACTTGAGACCACCTCTACCCCGGATTTTGAAATCCATCTCGCAAACCAAAGCTCAAAAACCAAGATAAACATCCCAACATAACATGGCATCCAGGAAAAGGCAAGGTTAGGCTGAAAAACATTATCATAACCCATCAAAACCATGCCACTAATAGCAAGAGAACCATACACCAACATGCAAAGTCATGCATGTCCAAACCAACTAGGAAATCACACATGCAAAAGGTTACCTGCAAGTATTCTCGCTAAAGTTGCTTGATCCTTCTTTCCTTCCTCGATCCTTGTTTTACTTCCTTTCCCTTTGCTTGCTTTTCCTTTCTTGCTCCAAAGCTAGAGTGCTCCAAGAAAACTCTAAGTGATGAAGAATGAGAGAGAAAGAATAATGAGAGAGCTCCAAACTTGAACTGACAAAAGGTTAGAAAAATCTTGCCAACTAGTCCTCAAAATCCTTTTTATTAATGATGCCTCTATTTTCTTCATTTTCCATTATTTTCCTTCATTTTCCTCCTCACATGCAACCTGTGACCTTTCACCTTACGTTTCTCCTAATTTCCTTTATTTTTCAAAAATAAATGTGCCAAAAAGCCTTCTTTCCTTTTAAATGACTTTGCCTTAGCATTTTCCAATTTTGTTAGCCAAAAACACATCCTATGATGCCTACTAGGATATATTTTCGCAACATTCAGCTTGGAATAAGTGTCCCTTAACTGTGATCTTATTTTTCCTTTATTAACTTTTATTGCATGGAATTTTCACCAATGTTGTTACAGAACCCTCCCCCTTGGGGAATACCATCCTTAGTGTTAAACCACACCAAGACCTCAACAAAACCATTGAAAAGAAATCATACTTCCCATGGAGCTTTATAAGTTAGCTCAATGTAGTATTTACAATGAAATACCTGCTCAAAAGCAAAACATCATGACAATATAACAACCATAAGAACATGACACCCATACCTCTTATTGGAGATTTATAACTTATCTCATGGAAGCATTTACATCCATATACATATATATACACATACAAAAAACATCAACAAAACATATGCCAACATTAAACCAAAACTGTTTTGCCTTAACTAGAAAACAATTAAGGATACAGTGCCCGCATCTGATCCACCATCTCCGATGTAGCTTCTTTGGGTCCAAAGTGCTTCCACTCTACTTTAACTTTCTCTATGGCTTTGTTCCTAAGCATGAGATATTTCCGTTGCAATATGCACTGAGGCTCTAGATGGAACTCCCTTTCTTGCTCCACCCGCAATACAAACCAATCAATAACATGACAATGTTCTTTATATACTTCTTAAGTAATGAAATATGGAAAAAATCATGCACTTTCACTGTTGGAGGAAGTGCACGTCAATTTTCCACTAGTCCAATCCTCTCAAGGATCTCGAAAGGCCCACAATATTGTGGTTCGAACTTGACACATGAACTAATCCTCAAAGAGATTTTCTTGGGATTGATCTGCAAATACACATGCTCCCCAACCTAAAACTACTTGAATACCCTCTGTTGATCCACACAACTCTTCTATCTATCATGTGGTGCCTTTATATTCTTCTTTATAACTTGCATTTCCTGTTCCATATCTGCCAACATATCTGATCCAATAAGTACCATGTTCACTGGATCACTCCAGGTGATGGGAGTGTTACAACTCCTCCCATGCAATGCCTCAAAAGGACTCATTCTCAATGACTCTTGATAACCATTGTTGTATGTGAACTCAACCAATGGAAGATACTCCTCCCATTTCTTCTACTGGTGCATCATGTACATCCTCAACATATCCTCCAAGATCTTGTTGACCCTCTCTATCTGTCCATCTATATGTGGATGATAAGATGTACTGAAGGCCAAATCTATACCCAAACCTGCAAATAGCTCCTTCCAAAACTTGGAAGTGAACTTTGCATCCCTATCTGACACAATCTTCTTTGGAACACCATGCAGCCTCACGATCTCTCTAATGAACACATGTGCTACCTCATTGGTTGAATATGTAGTCTTTACTGGAATGAAGTTAGCTACCTTTCTCAACCTTTCGACCACGACCATAATAGAATCATGTTTCCTCACTGTCCTCATAAGACTGGTAATGAAATCCATGGAAATGACCTCCCATTTCCATTCTGGAATTGCTATCGACTGTAGTAAACCACCTAGATTCTTACATTTTGCCTTGACCTGCTGATAATCTAAACATCTAACTATGAAATCTACCACTTCCTTCTTTAGTTTCAGCCAATAGTAGAACTTATTTACCACCATCAACGTCTTCTGATATCCTGGATGACCCGAGTATTGCTTGACATCAAACTCCCTCAATATAAGCTTCTTGAGCTCACTGCAATTTGACACATAGATCATGTCTCTAAACCTTACCAAACCATCTGTAGTGAGATGATAATATGCATCCTGATCACTTATACCTATACCTGCACCTAAACCTATACCTGTACATGTTCTCTGTTGTAACCTGTGAATGATCTCCATGTATTTTTCATCCCGTTGTCCTTCTTGCAAGATCCTATCCTATAATTTTTTCCCATAAGAGCTCATAGCTACTATTCCCTTTGATGTATTTGATCTGAAAGTCAAAATCACTAAGGGTTGCCAACCATCTAGCTTTCCTAGCATTTAGATTCGACTGATCAAACAAATACCTCAACCCATTATGATCACTCATTAATGTTAACTTCCTGCCAAGAATATAGTGTCCCCACATATTCAATGCATGTATAATTGCTGCTAGCTCGAGATCATGCTTCAGATAGTTCTACTCATGCTCACTCAATTTTCTTGACTCATAACACACCACCTATCCCTCATTCCTGAGAACTCCACCTAGTGCTCTCTTGCAAGAATTTGTACACACTACAAACTCATTGTCTAGATCCGCAACCTTTAGCACTGGTGCATGTGTCAACAACTGCTTAAGCTGCTCAAAACAAGCCTCACATTTTTTTGTCCATTCAAACTTATTACCTTCCTACTACAATGATGTGATAGGATATGCAATGTGTGAGAAGTTCCTGATGAACCTCCTGTAGTAACCTTCCAATCCCATAAAATATATCACCTCATCCACATTCTTAGGAGTTTCCCACTCCATGATAGCCCTTATCATTTTTGTATCCACTGTTATGCCATCCTTGGAGACAACATGCCCCAAATAATGTACCTCAGTCTGAAAGAATATGCACTTGCTAAGTTTAGCATGCAACTGATGCTCTTTTAGCAATCTCAACACTACTACTAAAAGCTCGGCATGTTCTTCCTCATTCTTAGAATATACTAATATATCATCAATGAACACAATAACAAACTTGTGGAGATAAGGATGCAACACACTATTCATCAAACACATAAATGTAGCTGGAGCATTAGTCAAACTGAATGGAACAACAAAAAACTCATAATGTCCATACCTGGTCCTGAACGCAGTCTTGATGATATCTTCTTCCTTGATGTGTACCTGATGGTATACTGATCTCAAGTCGATCTTAGAGAACATTGTTGCTCCCTTCAACTGATCAAACAAATTGTCAATCCTCGGCAAAGGGTACCTATTCTTGATCGTTACTTTATTTAGCTGACTGTAGTCAATGCACAATCTAAGAGTGCCATCTTTCTTCTTTACGAAAAAAATTGGTGCACCCCAAGGGAATACACTTGGCCTAATGTGTCCCTTTTCAAGCATCTCCTTTAACTACAACTTCAACTCTACCAACTCAGGTGTGCTCATCCTGTAAGGTGGTTTTGATGCTGGAGCTTCCCTTGGCACCAACACAATAGAAAATTATACCTCCCTATGAGGTGGAAACTCTGTAATATCCTCAGGAAATAAATTCTAAAACTGTTGTAGAACTGGGTACCTGCTCAACACTTTGGAATCCTCAAACTCTTTACCCTTGTCACTAGAAATGTGTACTGCAAACATCACACAACCTTTTCTGCAACTATGCTTAGCTGACATAGCGGTAACCATCCTCACTGATGTAGGCTTCTTCTTTCCCTAGAAAGTCCTCTTTTCTCCACTATCATCTAGACACTCAATGGCCTTGTCAAAGAAATCCACCTTGGTCCTGTGAAGGTATAGCTAATCCATACCCAAAAGCATATTATATGATCCCAATCGCAATACATTCAAATGTGTTGTTGTAGGCATACCATTTAGCTCCAATGCACAAGATCTTACCCAATGGTGAACTCGCTTCTTTGTACTTGTAGCCAACTGTACCAACCAAGATTCTACATGCAATTCTTTTGTGAAACCACACTTATCCACTAGGTCAGGATTAATATAACTATAGTTAGATCCAGGATCAATCAAAATAGAAACAACTTGATCACAAAGCTTACCGTCCATCCCAATGATTGATGCCTGATGATCCTCTTGCTTGTTTTCCATAGCTGCATAGAGATGAGGAATGATATGACTAACATCACCAACTATATGCACCTCCTGAGCACTATAGATCTGGGTTCTACCACCACTCTAATACTGTGAACAATCCCTCTTACGATAATCCTTACCACATATCCAACATTGCAATGGTTCCCTACCACCTCCTCTAGCATGTTGCTCTCCATGTTCCTTCTCAGGTGTATTGAACCTCTTGTAAGGAACTGTATTTTCTTTCCACTTGGATCTTGACGTATTTCTCTCTTTGGTGGACATTTTCATTTAGCTTTCTCATTTCGTTTCAAGTCATGCTCAGGCTCAACTTTTCACTTCGACTGCTCATAACAATGTTTCAAATTTCAGATGGAATCCTCCAACAATCTAGGCTCATTGAACTCAATTCAGTCTCTATATGCTACTAGCAGTCCATTGATGAATCTATGAACCATGGCCTTCTCCTCCCTGAGGTAAGGCACATATCTCAACAGGTCCAAAAACCTGCTAGTATACTCCTCATCTGTCATAGAACTCATTCGCAGCTCATAAAACTCCTTAGCTTTGTCATCATAGTACCTATCCAAAAAGTACTTCTTCTTGAAGAGCCTTTCAAATGCATGCCAAATCAAATCCTCCTCATGTATACCTTTGACATTCTTCATGTCTTCCCACCAAATATTTGCTTTACCTTTTAGACTGAAAGTGGTTATCTTTGCTTTCATGTTTTCTGAATAATCATGCAATTGGAAGAATTTCTTCATACTAAGAAACCATGCTTCTGCATCTTGTGATTTATTCATCTCTCCATCAAAGGTAGGTGGCTTTTCTTTTTTAAACTCATCCATCAAGTATCTCCTATTACTCCTCCTATAAGGATGATAACGATGACGATCATGAAATCTGTTAGAACTAGAACTGGAATAGTAACTGTGTCTATCACCTCTCCTATCCGGAGAGTCCAACATTTTACAATCTCTTATCATGTCATATATATCTGGGTCGTGTCTACTAGGAGACCTACTACCATATGCCCCATTAGTTCTATCCTCCTGTCCATGGTTGATCTGAAGTGGCCTTTGTCACTGCAATTTTGACAAACTCTAAAGAAGTATAGCATTCACCTCTTCTTGTTTCTCTTGTGCCTGCATGATTTTGTCATTGTCTGCTTTGAAACTCCTTATTTCTTCCTTCAGGCTTCTCAATGTGCCTTCCAAATCATAAGAGTGCCCCACACCACGCTGCCCATCTGATGCATAGGGAGATTCTATGTAGTCTACCACCTTGCTAGCCATCTAATCTCTTTCCTGCAAGGCATACTATGTTAGCTAAACCAAATCACAATAAACCATCATATCTTAGTATAATTTGGGGAGGATACCTTGTCTGAAAGATCATCAAATCAACGTGATACATGTATAACATAAACATAATGACATATAGACATATATCGAATAATTGTATCAATGCATAAACATCATTCTAGTTAGGGTCCATTCATCAATGCTAGACCATATCAACAATACATGATATGACCTCATGCATGACAACAACCATTACTCCATTGTACACATTGCCACATGCAACTATCAACATGCATAAGCAATGCCTAATCAACTGCACATACGTATGAATGCATGTTGTCGAGCATAAGCGATCAATGCTTGTAACAAACCTCCAAGACTGATACATGTAATCAAAACATTCAAGAATGCAACCTAACATACAAGGATGTAATCAAGCTACATATAATAATATAACCAATCATATACTCTTGATGATGCATCCCAAAAAATCAACATCAAGTTCCTCATGACAACCTTACTACAATCATGATCAATCATTATGTAATACAACAAGCACATGGAATGCAAGTGTAAGAGACACACATGAAGCTTACATGCATGCATGACCAAGTACCTTCACCCAAGGAGAGCACAACCACACTCTGATACCAATCTGTAACACCCCCTCCTCCCAAGTCTACCCAAGCAACCGACTAGCCGAGGTAAACATGTGACGAGAGAGGTCACTATAAGGGATTCAACCTCCTTGGTGACCTTAAGGAAATGGAATCGATGGAACATATCAAACAAACCCATCCACATCAACAACAACACCCTCAGGAGACATGTCATCCACTTAGCCATCCTGTCCCTGAGTCCCACTGATATTTTAAGCCTTTTAACCCCTGGCCGCTCTCATGCTATAATCATGAAAGCATCTAGAAGCTAAAGTCACTCTCACAGGCCTATTTTCTAGCATCCATGGACTCTTTTCAACAGACCTATCCTAACGTCCCTGAGATTTGAGCCACTTTTCGAACCCAGAATCCTAGCCTCTGCCTAGAACTTGTTACAACATCCAGAATCCATCAACGACATGATGACAAGATAAACAAATCAAAAATCAACCTCGGGACTAGGCCTGAGCATCCCCAACTAGGGTTGACATTCATTCAAACACTTGGCATCAATGAAACCTATAGGTCTAGGATACAAGACAGAGCATGAATGACTAAAAGAACTTATGAAACATAACCAGAAGGATCACCACCTTCTCCATTGAAATATTATATCATCAATTAGGTATTACATCAATCCATTTAACAATTACAATTAAATACATGAAATAACCATTACATGAACCAATCATATAACCATGCTTATAACTAGCATAAAACCATATAAATATCAAAGATATGACAACCATTAAATCCACATATAAACAAGTTCAAAAGTAAGAGAACTTAGCTTTTATTAATCATAGGAAAATCTTACCAAGTTCAAGACTTCCACATACCACCCGACCATAGACATGGTTGAACCAAATCTATCTTTAATTCTAGTCACCCCCATGCCATATTCCAAGCATGAATGTGGTATCTCATATAACAACCAGTCCAAGAAAAACCAAGGGAATCCAGAGGTTAAACCACCTCCACCCTCACTAAACCGTGATCACACCAAAACCGATGCTCTGATCACAACCAAACCAAACTTGAAATGCCATCCAGAATCCATCATTGTTCTTGAGGAATTTTCCATATCCTTGTCTCTTAGGCTTTATGACAATTCAATCTCGGATCACTATGCACTAAATCGAGACCTGTCTCTTAGTCTTTACCACAATCCAAACCTTGATCACTAGGCTCTAAACTGAGACTTCTCCCTCAAGCTTTACTATGTATCCTGCCAAAATTGGTCAAGGGATTCCTAGGCCTTTGGGAATGAAACTTGAGACCACCTCCACCTCGGATTCTGAAATCCATCTAGAAAACCAAAGCTCAAAAACTGAAATAAACATCCCAACATACCATGGCATCTGAAAAAATGCAAGGCTAGGCTGAAAACCACTGTCATAACCCATCAAAACCTGCCACCAACAACAAGAGAACATACACCAACATGCAAAGCCATGTATGTCCAAACCAGCTAGGAAATCAGAAATGCAAAAGGTTTACTACAAGTATTCCCGTTGAAGCTGCTTGATCCTGCTTTCCTTCCTTGATCCTCACTTTACTTCCTTTCCCTTTGCTTGCTTTTCCTTTCTTGCTCCAAATATAGAGTGCTCCAAGAAAACTCTAAGAGACCAAGAATGAGAGAGAGAGAGAGAGATTAACGAGAGAGGTTCCAAAAGGTTAGCAAAATATTTCCAACTGATCCTCATAAACCTTTTTATTAATGAGGTCTTTATTTTCTTCATTTTCCTCCTCACATGCAACCTGTGACCTTTCACCTTAATTTTCTCCTAATTTCCTTTATGTTTGTAAATAAATGTGCCAAATTTCCTTTTTTCCTTTTAGATTCCTTTTCCTTAGCCTTTGCCAACTTCCTTAGCCAAAAACACATCCAGTGATGCCCACTATAATATCTTTGCCCAACGTTTAGCTTGGAACAAGTGTCCCTTAACCATGGTCTTATTTTTCCTTTATTAACTTTTATTACATGGAATTTTCACCAGGGTTGTTACATTCAATAGGTTCATTTTGATGCATTGAAAGGTTATTTATTTTTTAGCATAACATGTCATAATCATAATTCTTATGAGTGTTAAGAAATACTTCAGTGAATTGGTTCCATGAATTGATATATTTCACTAGCAATGCTTTGAGCCAATTTCTAATTCTCCCTTAGAAATTTAGAGTAAACAACCTTCACAACTCAACGTCAATAGGATTTCTAAAAGATTTAGATTTATACATAAAATGACGAAGATTTCTAAGAGGAGAAATTGTATCCTCATCATCAAATCTTAGCTTTGACAAGTAGTTGACTATCTCTTTGGGAATGCTCCTAGTAGGCTGGCATGAACTAAAATCATGTTCAAAAAAATATGTTGGGAAAGGAGCCATGAGAAATAAAGAACATTAAAAAACAAAGACTCTACAAGGCCATCTTGTTAGGTTTTCCCTCCTTCTAGTGCCATTTTGTTGGCGCGAGTTTTATGACCTTTGTTAACAAAGGAGAAGTTACCGAGACCAGAGCTCTTTAAATAGCCCAAGATATTTGGTGTGGTCACTATTGACAAGTTTTAAGGCTCTATTAGCCCTTTGCATCTTCCTCTTCTGAAGGAAAAGACAATGGGTTTATCCTATCACTATCCTACGATTAATCTATAGCTTCTGCATTAAGGATTATGTGATCCATAAATCGAATATGAGAGAAATTTTGGTGAAAATCACATCATAAGAAATATGTTGACGCATTTTGAACCATCTAGTGTGATTCATCATCAGGACAAGATGGAGAATCAGATCAAGGCAACAAATTAAATAAAGATATTAATGTAGAGACCCTTAAAAAAAATTAACAGTTAAATAAACAACTAGTTTTGAAAAATAGATATTAGAATATTAAAAAGGCCTTAAGTCAAATAAATAGATTAAGTCAATTATTTATAATATTATTATTTATTATTATTTTATTTTTATATTAAAATAAAAATTAAATTAATAAAATATTTATAAATTAAAATAATAATAATTAGATTAAATAATTAAACTTAAAATCAAATAATTGAATCAAATCCTTAAAATTGGTTAAATAAAAAGATGAGAATTCAAACCTTAAAAGGTTTGAATTCTCATCTTTTTATTTCACCAATTTTAATACTTTTCCTCCACAATATTATCCTCAGCCTGTTCAACAAACTCAACCTCACAATTTGAATCCACAACTTTCATTACGATTTCCTCAAAGACCAAATCCATTGCCTCCCCAACCACTCCCAAATACGAACTATAATAAAAATTCACAAGCTGTTTACAATATGGAAGGACAAAATTTTCAAACTTACATGATAACTCCACTAGATCTAAACAATGTTCAACTTAGATCTAGTAGAATATTAGAAAAGAAGTCCCCATGAGTTGTTATTCAAGAAAGTGAAAAAGAAAAGATCTCTGAAGAAGGAAAGTCTCTTAATGAAAAAGAAAAAACTCAAAAACAAGTTACTCCTACACATTCAAATAACTCAACTCCTATTTTGGAACAACCTTCAGTATTTGTTTCGAAACCACGTTTTCTTGAGAGATTAAAAATTGATGAAGGGGTAGAAAAACAAATTTTATTGCCTGATTATGACATGTTAGATGAACTGAGGAATGTTTGCATAAAGATTCCTTTGCTTCAAGCCATTAAGGAAATACCAATTTTCGCAAAGACATTTAGGGAATTGAGCATGAAAAGGCCAGGAAGAAAAAGAAAATAATTCAAAAGAATCCAAGTAGTGGGAAAAAATGCAGATATCATGATGGGTAGGACAATAATTCAGAAATATCTTGATCGTAGAATTCCCATTGTGAAAACACACATCAATGGTGTAGAGATCCAAAATACATTGATTGATCTACGAGCAACCATAAATATCATGAGTAAACAAACTATGAATCAATTAAAACTTTTTAATCTTCAATATACACCTACACTGTTACAAATGGCAGACAGATCTGTAATCAAACATGATTGTGTATTAGAAGATATATATGTATCCTTAGATTCTTGGGAATACCCTATCGATTTTATGATTTTAACACTCAAAAATAACTTAGGAGGACATCCATTGATTTTAGGAAGACCATGGCTAGCTACATCCGATGCTTCTATAATTTGTAGATCTGGTGATATGTTCATTTCTCATGGGAGCTCAACAAAGAAATTCACACTATATCCACCAGCAAAAACAACAATACAGGTTGAAAGTGAGGAATGGATAGATGATGATATTGATATAAGACAAATATTTTCTACTTCACAAATAGATAAGGAAGATCAAATTTTGAGTTTATTGGAAAATAATGAATATTCATCATATTATGAATCTAGTCAGATTTTTGAAGAACAATGCAATATTGAATATTTATCATCTTGCAACTATCCTTGCATTCTATGGAAAATTTTGGCAATTCTACAATTGAAATCTTTCAAGGAAAAACTTTGAATATCAACAATAATTTGGAAGAATTTCAAAAGAAATAATTAGTAAAGATGTTAAAAGAACATTCCTCTGCTTATGCATGGGAATATAATGACATGAAGAGAATTGATCCTAATACTTGTATACATCATCTCTACATTGAAGAAAATTCCAAACCGATTTGACAACCTCAAAGAAGAATGAATCCAAATATAAGGGAAATTGTTAAGGAATAACTACAAAAATTGTTGAATGTCAATTTCATCTATCCAATATCATACAATCAATGGGTTTCACCCTTAGTAATTGTTCCTGAAAAGAATGGAAAATGGAGAGTGTGTATTGACTATATGGAATTGAATAAAGCCACTTGTAAAGATCACTTGCCACTCCCTTTCATAGATAAAGTTTTAGATACACTAGTAGGAAAGATTTTTTTTTCATTTTTATATGGTTTTAGTGGATATAATCAAATCCATGTAGCCCCAGAAGACCAAGATAAAACTACCTTTACCTACCAATGGGGAACTTATGCTTACTGAGTAATTCCTTTTGGATTATGTAATTCACCTACAACATTCTAAAGAGAAGTATTAGGAATTTTTTCTAATCTAATTCATGATTGTGTGGAAGTGTATATGGACGATTTTACAGTTTATGGGAATTCTCTTGAAGAAGCTCTTAAAATTTTGGAAAAATTTCTCATTAGATGTAAAGAGGAAAATCTCTCATTAAGCCATGAAAAATGTTTACAATGTTTACTGAGGGAATTGTTTTAGGACACCATATTTTAGGAAATGGAATTAGAGTGGACACATCTAAAGTAGAAGTTATTTCTAAATTATCAATTCCAACCTGTCAATGAGATGTTAGAAGTTTCTTGGTTTCACTGGTTATTATAGAAGATTCATAGAAAACTTTACAAAAAATGCCTCTCCAATTTTCAAACTACTCACAAATGACTGTGAATTCAATTGGAATTATGATTGCCAAAAGGCCTTTGAGTCATTAAAAGAGAAAATATTTGAAGCACCCATTCTTAGAGGACCAAATTGGAAATTACCTTTTCACATTTCAACTGATGGTTCAGACACAACTTTAGGAGTTGTACTAGGAAAAAAATACTTAACTCCATATGCCATTTATTACACCGGTAAAAATTTGACTCTTGCAGAGTTAAATTATATTGTCATAGAAAAGGAGTTTTTAGTTTTTGTTCATGCCATCAATAAATTCATACATTATATTACTAGCTATGAAACTTTTGTACATATTGATCATTCTACAATTATATACTTAATGAATAAACCAATCACTAATGGAAGAATCACTAGATGGTTGTTGTTGTTGCAAGAGTTTAACATTACTATTTTGGATCGACCTAGAAAACAAAATATAGTTGTTGACTTTTTATCAAGGATTCAAAATGATAACAATTACATGCCTGTAGAAGATAACTTTCCTGATGAATATATTTTTGCAATATCTACAAAATATCCATGGTTTGTAGATATTGCTAACTATTTGGCTATAGGGAAATTACCATCATATTTGTCTTCTTGAGAAAAAATGAAGGTAATTCAAATTAGTGTATCTTATTCATGCATAAATGAAGAATTGTATAAAATAGGGCCAAATTTGATCATCCAAAGGTGTGCTAGAGAAGATGAAGTACCAGAGATATTAAAAGTTTGTCCTGATGAGCCATGTGGAGGACACTTCGCTAAAGAAAGAACTTCCTACAAATTCCTTCTCTTAAGATACTATTGGCATTCTCTTTTTAAGGATGTCGATGAGTGTGTTAAGGGATGTGATAGTTGTCAAAGGATGGCGAAACTTGTTCCTTCTGATGAGATGCATCTACAACCTCAGGTACTTATTAAGCCTTTTGAAAAATGGGCTCTGGATTTTTTTGGTCTAATCAATCCACCATCGAGACATAAAAGATGCATTCTTGTTTGCATTGATTATGTTACAAAATGGGTAAAAGCTAAAGCACTTCCTTTTGCTATTGAAAATGTTGTAGTTTCATTTCTTTTTGAGGATATCTTTACTCGTTTTGGTGTCCCAAGAGAAATTGTAACAGATTAAGGTACTCACTTCACATCCAAGCTGGTATAGAAGATAATGTGGGAGTACAAAATCAAACATCGGAATTCTACTCCATATCATCCTCAAGAAAATGGACAGGTGGAGTCCACCAATAAAGTAATTGAGACAATTCTCACCAAAATTGTGCATTTGCATAGAAGAGATTGGGTAGAAAAGCTTCCAAAAGTTTTATGGGCATACTGTACCACATGGAGAAATACTACAGGGCATACTCCCTATGAGCTTGTTTATGGAAAGCAAGTCCTATTTCCCATTGAGTTTCAAGTCGAAACTTTCAAGATAACAACCAAATTGGGTCTTGATATTTCATAGGCACAAAAACAAAGAATGGAGAAACTGAATGAAATTGATGAGATAAGACAAGATGCAATCCAAAGAACCAATCTAGTTCAACAACATAGATCTAGATGGCATGACAAATATATCAAAGAGAGAAAGTTTCAGCCAGGATATTAGGCATTACTATTTGATTCAAAGTTCAAAGATTTCTAAGGGAAATTTCAAACTCATTGGTTTGGCCCTGATGAGATTGAAATAGAATTTGATAATGGTGCAGTTAGGATTAGAACTATTGATGAAGAAAGGACCACTCTTCTTGTGAATGTTCATCGACTGAGACTCTATCATAAGTCATTGACAACGGAGGAATTTATCAAAATATTTGCAATATAATACTGATTTAAAGTTGGTGAAGAAGGATTTTCCTTCTTCCCCAACTTGATCCCCAAAATATTGTTTCTTTATATATATATATATATATATATATATATATATATATATATATATATAGAAAGTAATAATAATGTATAAACTTGAAAACCAACAATGGTTAGCATGTTTATACAGAAAATCTAAGGTGCAAATCAATTTTTGACACCTTAAATTTTCCTCATACCTATTCTAAACCCATTTTCTTTATACCCCACTCTTTTCTTTTCAAAAATAAAATAGCTATAGAATATCAAGAAATCTGCAACTTTTATAGAATTATGTCATTGATGTTTGATAGGAACCACCAATTGGGCAATTGAAGTAGTGATCAAATTCATTCTTGAAAGCACCTAAAGGCAATGAAGAAAGGAGCAAACAAAGGTTAGAAATATCAATGTAAAGGTATTCAAAGGTATGCAAACATTTAATTTAGTAATAAGGATAAAAAAACATTTAGTATATGAATTTTATGATGATTGTACCACCGGTTAAAAACCATCATTACCTAAGGTTGAAATATATTTTGGTAATATCACCATAACACCGCTATTGTCTCCAATCATTTCACAACACTCCCAACTCAAATTCAAATTCATTGAAGAGATCACCAAAATTGCGAACTCACATTCATTAAATCCTCTAGAACGGTCATTTCATTCATTCCTCTCTTGTCCTCATTTTCGTTTATACCCTTATCGAAACTCCTCATTCTGAAACCCTGATCCATTTTTTGTCAAGAAGCAAGTCAGAGGCAAAACTTTTTGATCATGGGGATCATTGTGAGGTCTGAGCCGAATGGAAGAAATTTCATGAAAGGTTACCTGCAAGGGAAAGAGATGTTGCAAAAAGTGCAGTGGCTACATTTCGTGGAGAAATTTGATGGTTTCAACAAATAGGTGACCAAATCCTTCGTCGGATCTTTTGATGGAGTAGAAGTTGAGATTGGAGATATCAAATTCGTAGTGACAAAGTCCCTTATCGCTGAAGCTATAGGCCTATCCAGAGGAGGAGAACGATGGTTTAAAAATAGAGGCATAGAAAGTGAAGAGTGGAGAATTTTATTAAAGAATTTAGGTATGGACATATCCATTTTCAAGAAAGGAATCCCAAGCACTACACTTAAAAGTAAATGGAGAAATATATTACTGGTTATTCAAAAATTTATCTCTTGTGAAGGAAGGTTGGCTGCATATTTTTTATCACATCCACCTAATGATGCATTTTCTAGAAGGGGACAAGATCAATCTCCCATACTTTTTGTTGAATAGCTTAATAAAAATGTCAGGAAATGTACAAAAAAAAATCAATTTATAGAAACCATTATGTATTATCATGGCCTCATCAAAATGCTTATTGAATTCCACCTTAAGGGTTTAGGAGATGACTGGGAAAACTTCTTACTTAGAAACCATTTTAAGGAAGAAGAAGAGGAACAAACCAGCAATAGTAGAGGGAAAAGAGGGAGAAAAAGGGTATCTGAAATCTCTATTCAAAAGTTACCTCAACAACAGTGCCAGGAATAATCAGAGGATGAAATTTCTATTGCAAAAATTTTAGGAATCATCAAAAAGTAAACTATTAGAAGAAAGAAAGTCATGAAAGAAGAAGAAAACACATCCAAGGAGATAGAAGAGGTCAAAACAGAAAAGAAAAGAAAAGAATTAAAAACCCTCCTCCATCAATTGTGAGAAGAAGTGTCAAGCTTAATCAAGCACTGAAGGAACCATTTCTAAAAGATATAGAATATGATACAGAGGAAACAGAGAAACAGAGGACTCCCTCACCTACTGTCATTTCACCCATTCAAATCCCAGGCAAAAAAACACCAAAGATAGATCCAGTACAACAAGAGATATATGATTATATCGAATCTTTGGAAAAGAAAGCTACAGAAAAGACAACTGGTTCAACAGTGCATGAAAAAAAAGATTAGTCTAGTAGCCCACAAGAACCTCCAATCATAAAAAATTTAAAACAAGAAATCTTTGAATTGGAGATGCTAAATAGACACATACAAAGGGAATATGAAGCCTTGAAGATGTAGAATGAAATCCAAAGGAACCAAAATGACAATATTCTCTTACATTTGAGTTTGTGGTATAAGAAAAATAAGAAGTTGAAACAAAAGAATAAGGTCCTTAAAAGAAAAGTGATCAATCTGAAATACAAAATTCTGATGAACAAGCCAAGGATGGTAGTGGCGAGGAAAAAGGTGAAAAAGAAAAATTTGGATGTGATAGCTTGAGTTTCAAAGGAGATGTAGTAGCTGACAAGGGCACTAATTTTTTCATTTTTTCATGAGGACATGCAATGACCTCCGTGTGGGGGAATGTAGAGCCTCATGAATGCTTTATCTTGACACTCTTCTTCACTCATTTTCCTTCTCCTTGACCATTTATTTTAAATTGATAGGCATCAAATTGTAGGTTTTTGACATAGTTAAGGTATTAATTATCCTATTTTCATATTTCCTAAATGTTCCTTATTATTAAGTTAAATTTTGCATTGGCTATCGATTCGTGAAATTTTGCAGCTAACATCCGCTTATGAATCCAACTCCATTGTTGAACAAGGTCTAATGCGTCACTCAAGGAAAGAGAGATATGGGTAGAAATAGGTTGATCCCCTCAACAATCTCCTCCTATTCATCTACACCAAATCATTAGAAGAAAGCCTAAATCACGTGGTCAAAGGAAACGGTCAACACATAGCTGGAGCAAGCGAGCGAGAGTCCGAGATGAAAATGCCTCATGATTTGCTTTTCCAAATAGCAAATCATGAGCGAATCGTTATCTATTTCTCAGTTTGATAGTTAAATTATAACTCTGTTAGTCGAAAGTAGGCATGAAAGCCTCAAACAATTATTAAATGGATTTTATAAATACTGTAAGGCAGGACAAAACAGGGGACGACGTGAATGAATTTTTGGTGACTGTAATTGTTTTAAAACTTTGTGTTTTTATTTAATGGAAGTGCCTTTGAAGACTTGATGCACAATTAATTGTTCATTGGAGCTTGTGACCGCCTGTTTGTGGAGGGCCCCTGCAAACAATGAGGGTTTTTAACTTATAGATTTCCCTTTCTGTTATTATTTTGCTATAGTATTTTCGTACATGTTCATTTCATAATTCTTAGTTTGATTTTAGATTGGATACCAACAATGATATTTATTTTAAATTAGAAAAGCAGTAGTGAAGTTCTCCATTAGTTGTTTTTGGATCATCGAATATTAATCCTGGCCATTTATAGTTTTGATCTTCTTATGATAGCATTACAACTCTCTTTTATAGTTTATGTAGTTGATTTGACTCATCAAAATACCAATGGTTTCCTTGTGATTTCTTTGAAATTTCATCAAAAAAAGCATTTCAACTTCATTAGATTTAAGTATATAGATTCCTCTTAGCTTTATGATCAGAGCATTTTCATTCAAAAGTTTCTTAGTCTAATTTCAAAAAGAAGTATGGTTTGATTGTAGTTACTTTCTTGAACTTTCAATCTTGAAGCAAGTGTGAGTTAATATAGTTTTCATTCAACAAGTGTGAGTTAATATAGTTTTCATTCAGCAAGTGTGAGTTAATATAGTTTTCATTCAACAAGTGTGAGTTAATCTAGTTTTCATTATGCAAGTGTGAGTTAATCTAGTTTTCATTCTACAAGTGTGAATTCTTTACAGTTTCATTTTTCAAGTAAGGAATATTGCTTTAGATTCACAATCATTTTATTTTCACTAGATAGCAATGTTAATTTCATTATTAAAATAGGAATACAAAACTTCAAAACACATTTCCAATAACTCAATCAATTAATAAATCCAACTTCATAAAAAGGCTTCTAGCATATATTGTGCACTTGCACTTCACAAGTTTACCAACTTCGTTTGATAATTTATTTAATCAAGTTAAGACAATTAAATTGACAAACAATTGCTCTTACTTACCGAAGGCCAAAAAGCTTGCAGCTATGTTGTTGGAAAGTCGCTACTAAAGTGTAAAAGTAAATAAATGTTAGGGATAGTCTTAGGTTTCATAACATGGTGAATAAACTTGAAAATCATGTCTTCCACCTTCCACTAAGCATAGTTATGGATTAGGTTCTGAAGGGTACTTGAGTTAACTGAGGGTGGATATTTTCCTTTGGAGTCCCTCATTGTTTTAAAGGGCAGAGGCTCATGGTTTCCCTATATTGATTCTCTTTGCTACATAATCAGATTTAGTACCCTCTAGATTCCCCAAAAAGGTTGGAGGTGTTGAAGCTGTAAAAATTTAGGGTGGAGAAATATCTGGAAACCTTGAATTAAGTGAGGAAGGAGAATATCATCTCTAGAATTCCCTCATTAGCTAAAGGGTGGAGGAGGATTTCCTCTTGATTCTCAGTATAAGCCTACATCTATAGGCAGAGTGGAGGTGGAAAATACCTCTGCAATCCCTCGTTTTGTCCTAAGCTAGGGGTGGAAGCTACTCCATTGGCATACTGTGAATGCTTGGGAGGTGAACTAGGAACCTTATGACAATGCCTTAAAAGAGGGTTATAATATGGCAACATTATATGTGATTCCTATGTGATCTAATGGATTTTGAAGTTGTATATTTATGCATTTCCAAAATGTACATCTGTATGTTGGATGACAAACAATCATAATACAAGGTCTTGACAAGTTTGGGATACACATGGGGTGTGGCTTAATATAATTTTTTTTCCGTGGCAATTTCCTTGTTGTAGCTTCATTCAATTGTGTTCTATTCTAGTAACATAAATTCCTTTTAATGACTGTGAAATTGTATGTACACAGAGGAGAGAAAATAGGTTTATATTGAATTAGATATTGTGGTTACATTTGGTTTTCTCACCTAGACAGGAAGAAGGAATTTGTGGCAGCATGCCATTATTGTAGCTTCAAGCTGTAAAGTTATTCACCAATATTGCACAGTTATATTATGTTATTTTGATAAATGAATGAATACCTCAATACAGGAAAATTGTTGTCACATATTGTTTCATCACAGGGTATTGGCTATAAACTTCTATTATAAAATACTGACGGTTTTTAGTATGTTGCTACAACAAGGACTGCCACTAAGGATTGTGTAACTTTCAATAATAATTATGCAACTATCACTAGGAGTGTGTGCAATTGTTGTTGACCCGATCTTAAATAGGAATGCAACAAATTACAAATATAACCATAAATAGAGAGATGCAGCAGAAATAACACTTCATTTCAATAATATCAAAATACTAAAATATGCTTACAAACATAATGAAATAAACTAGCTCAGGTTATGGTAGCTTATCTCTAAGAAGAGATGTGGTGGATACATGTCTTTGAACTGTGTTAAAATGAGGCTAAAGGGCCTATTTATTATTGAACAACAAGGGAAAACCTTAAAAAACCAAAACCCTAACCCCAAGATATGGAACACCAAGAGTTTGTGGGCCTCATTGGGGTTAGTTGGGTAGCCAACTTCACGGGGTCATAACGTAGTCATATAATCTTTGTTTGGCACGTATGATACCTTGTTGGAAAGGTCTCTTTGAGTACTACAGAATTTTTTGCAGACCTCAAAAAATTCCATTTAGGGGGTCAAAACTGCTCTAAAATTTCAAGACCCAAAAAACTGCTAAAAATAGTAAATGCTAAAATAAAAAAGGAAATAGATGAAACCGATTGGAGGTCTAGGTGGAATAGGCGGGTGGACACCAATATCCACCTAGATCAGTTGTAGTCTAAGTTCTAGCGTATGATTTTCTACACGGAAATTTTGGGTGAATAATATGAGTTGTTTTCTAAAATGAAATCCAATATGTTGTTATGTCATGTGTAGTTTAACCTACTTTTGTAAATGTGTTATCATTTAACTCTACATGGTTTACGATGCCAATGTCTCTACACAGGAGATGATATAATATGGAAAAGAATGTGCATCCATTATACCATTACTGGGTGACATGTATTGATACAACATCATGTGCTAGCATCCATTATATGTGTGCTCTTGTAATATGCTCTAGTAGTCCCATGATATACTTACTTGTATCAATTACTACACCATTTACATGGACAATAAATTTTTGAAAAGGTATTAATAGCTTAAGGAACTTGAAGAGTTGAAAAATATTATTGGGCATGTTAATGCCTCTATGATATTTGTTTTTCTTTAATACTTATCATGTTTATTTCATGTGGAGAACCTCATGGAGTGCAACTTATAATGGAATGTTATTTCTAGGTATGTTTTGAAATGAACTGAGGGTTATCATATTTTTTCATAATCTTTGAGTCTATTCTACATAAAGTCTTTCCAGCATATTTTGATGGCAGACAGGAGTTTGCAAAGTCCATATAATTTGGCCACTTTTCCTTAGTTGTTTTTGGATTTAGCATTAAGTTTGAAACTTTGAACTAAGAAGTTAGTTGATAACTACTCGGTTTGTTTGAAATATTTTTCTAGATTCTCTGGACTGATTGGTTCCTATCAAGTTCGGTTACAACTAAGTGTTCATGCTCACCTATCTGTGAGATGCATTGTATTTGCACTATGATAATGAAAGAATTTGAATTTTGTTTGTTGTAACAACCTCCTCCCACATTTACCCAATTTCACTGGGTGGCGAGGGTAAACATGAGATGAGGGCTACTATGACATGGCCCAACCACCAAGCTTCACTTATGAAAGTGGGGTTGACAACTAAACATACCAACCATAAACTAGCACCCTATAGTAAAGGACGCTCAGAGGCTAGAAAACCATTCTCAGTCCCCAATTCCTATGTTGGGGCTCTCTTTCACTTATCTAGACTACCAGTTGCATGCATAACACTACATCCATGCAATTGTAGTCCTATATTCACATGCATAAGCTTGCAAGGTAGCGACTATAATCCCAATTTCTTAGTTTTGAGCCTACGACTATGGAATCTGTTAGCGCTTGAAATTTCACCTAGGCTGAGATAGACAAATCTCAAGGCTACATCAAACCATTCAGCCTCGTAGCTAGCCCTACGAGGCAGGAGAAGGCTCTCTCCGGTCAAACTCGGTAGATCTTTCAATAGGATGAGCTGACCCAATTAGGAACACTGATATTAGGCTAGTAAACTGATAAGGAGGGTTGATTTAAAGTTTTTGGGGTTTTTGGTGGCAATTGGAGGGAGTGCAATTCAGGGTGCGGGGATTGAGCTCAGTTTTTGCAGGGGGGTCTTTGGGGCAAGGTAGGAGTTTGTGCTGATGCATTTAGCTGAAATGGATGATCAAGGAAGAAAGGAGAAAAGCTAAAGAGGGCAAACAATGACTTTGAATCCTCTCTAGACAGTGGAAAACATAAACATTAAACAAATTTGAAAGCTGAGCATGGCATGCATGAATTCAAACTTTATCACTTCATTTGTTTAATAAGCGGCAGTAAAGAAAGAGATGGAACACATAAACACACTTACAATTACAATAAGAGAACACACCATCAACACAAGAGTCCACAAGAATCCCAATGATGTCTGCAAAACCCTGGCCTTCCTTTTTCTCAAATTGCAGAGATACAAGTAAAATATACAATAAGATCTTCTCCCTCAAGAGTCCAACCATGAAAATGAGCAAGAGAAGGCATAATATAGATGATCTAACTCCTTTCCCCACCTCTAGGGCTCGAGCTCAACTTCCTAGGAGCTGTTTCAACTAATTCTAAACTGAGCACTAGATAATAGGCAGTCAAAACAACTTGCCTCTAAAACTTAGGAAACCTATCCATGCATTAAATATTTACCATTTACATCAAAGAATCTTCTAGAAGTGATGAAGGAGAGTAAAAGTATCTAAGTGCCATGAAAATTACACAAAAATCCATCATTTACATGCCTCAAAAGTCAACCAAGATGAAAACAGTGTTTTGCTGGCCGAACTGGTCAAAACAGGCAAATTTCCCTGACAGGTCGCGTACATCACTCTGACAGGTCTCGCACATTCACAGCTCTGTTTGAGGGCCTTCCCGGTGTCCAAATCAGGTGCAAGATAACTCGTTGGAAATTTCTGCGAGTCTACTTTCCAACCCCATAGGAATTTTTGAATTTGGAGTTGATTTGACCCCTCAAAAGTCATTTCTTCCTAGACAGCTTTCTGCAACTCAAAATAGGGGCAGAAAGTCAAAATTTGCATGTATTTTGAGCTTTTGGAAGCCCAAATCTCCATAAAATCTGAAACCCATCCATAGGCAAGTGTATTTTTGCATGAAAATGCAAAAAATGCAAAGTTTTCCTCGTTCTGAGTTGCCCCCATGTAGGGTCGCGCGCGGGGTGAGACCCGTCAAATGGCCAAAACCTGTAAAATTCCCAAAAATGCCAAAAATGCCTCAAAACTCTCAAAATTTCTTGGGTTTGCTGCTAGGAGGATGCTAATGAGTATCATGGTGAGTGAGAGAGGCCTCAGCCAAGATACGGAGCGGGTTGGTCTTCTTCTTCCTCTTGCGGGCCTCGGACAACCTCCTTTGGAACATCTTCATTTTCGCCTTGCAAACATGCATCCTCGCCCAATAATGATTCTTCATGTTCCGTAGCAGCCTCTTGTCCTTGTTGGCCTTTTCTAACAGCCTCTGCAAGTGTGCATTCACACGGATAAGCATGGATTCCCTCTCCTTGGGCAGCAAGTCACCGGGCCTCCTACGGTTGATGACTCGGTCACTTCGAATCCTCCACATCTCATCCAACTCTTTCTCATCCTCAAGTTGCTTGTTGCGCTACTCAAGATAGTTTATTGTCCATTGGGCCATGTCGAGCTTCTGTTGTAACAAGCGGTTTTCCGCCTCTCTCTGTCGGATGATCTCATGCAAATCTGAAGTGGGGGAGCGAGCATCAAGATCAATGATGTCAACCTGTGTGTCACCTGCTCTCTCCTCCTCTGTCATGGGCTGTTTTCCCTCCCGTACTGCTGATGGAGAACGCGAGGCCCTTTCCACCTGGTGTGGAGATAACACTCGCTGACCTGTAGATGATGATGGCGAGACCCCTTCCACCTGCTGTGGAGACAGTACTCGCCGAGCTGCTGCAAACAAGGCCCTCGGGCCTTTCTGATAAGTGAGCTGAGGTGAGGAAGCAACATGTCTCGGAACAGTGATCTCAGGCTGGTGTGACGGACCTCCCTCCTCATAAATGGCCTCTGGCTCTGGCTCTGGCTGTGGTGGCACTGTAAAGAACTCATGAGAAATGAAGTCTGCCCATGGAATGCCCTGCTGACTCAACTGATGAGAAACAATGAGCTGGATGAGACCATGATGGCACAAACTCCTATACTGCTGAGCTGGGGACCGCCTCTGAAACACGGACACCATCCTCTGAATGTCCTGGAAGAAGAAAACCGGGATGTTCATCATCCTCACTCGGGTAAAGTGCATCAACAGGTGAATGTGATAAGAGAAGACCTGTGAAAATCTCCCCTCACATGTGAAGTAATGCATGATAAGCCGCATGATCAGAGCATACTCCCCCCGGAGGAATCTGAAAGGAAAGACCCCCGACAAGTGGCTCATGAATGCTGGCCTGACATATGACTCAAAATAAACATAATCCAGCATTTTGCGCTTGGGCCACACCTCACCCACATTTGGTATCCTGGTAGCCTCTGAAATCACCTCCGGAGATAGCACAAAATTCACCCCTGCAAGAGTGACCTGCCCATCATGAAGGTGCAAAACAAATAAGCGGGCCAACTCCCTGTGGTGCTGAATCTGGGCAAGCCTCTCACAGAACTGAAAACATGACATATAACGGAAACAATTCACTGCCATAGGACAGGCCTGCAACTCTGCCAAAGAGGTGGGCTCCTCTCTTTTATGATGACCACCTTTGCCACCCCTACGAGGCCTCCGTTGTACCTCAACCTCTGTGGAAGAAGACCGGTCATCACCTTGCTCATAGGTTTCAGTGGTTGACATGGTGCTTTTGAGCAAAGTGGAGAAAATAGATAAAGTAAACTACTGCCCTTGCCTGCAAAAATGCTGAGTTGTATGCTGTTTTCAAGGGGAACAAAATCATGAAGGAAATGTTAGGGGAGGGGATTTTTCATAAGGAAAGGGAAACATATAAAAATAGGGAATTTCTAAGGGACAATTCACAAACTGTCAAACATACAATCTCATCTTAATCACCGGGAAATCATTTGCAAAGAAATGTTTTTATTAGGGAAACATGGATGATAATAACCAAGGGAAAGGATATACATGCTCAACAGGGGGTAAGGGATAGCATGTATAACAGGGGTATGGGGCAGCATAGATCACTAGCATCAACAACTTGCTCTTTGATTTTGTCTTTTGACTTGTACATTATAAGGCATACTCTGTTTTTCAAGGGATTCATGTACATTTGATGCTAAGGGAAAGAAGGGATTCTTTTACATTTGTCATAGGGGAAGGAGGGCTTTATTTACATTTTTGTCAAAAGGGGAAAAAGGATTTCATTGACAACTT
Organism: Pinus tabuliformis; assembly: GCA_031772625.1. Taxonomy (NCBI): domain Eukaryota; kingdom Viridiplantae; phylum Streptophyta; class Pinopsida; order Pinales; family Pinaceae; genus Pinus; species Pinus tabuliformis. The sequence continues at coordinate 972,503,105 of CM062806.1, forward strand.
CAAAAGGGAAAAGAGTTGTATTGAAACAAGGATATTAGGGGATAGAAGGGAAAAGGGAAAACAGGGTTTGGTTTTGGGAGACACAACAACATTATTTTTGTAATGAATACTCAAAGCAATATGTCTTTTTGATAAATATACATAGCTGCATTGTCTTTGTTTTTGCTTTGAATATACACAGCAATATGTTCTCTGTTTTGTAATGACTATACACAGCCATATTGCCTTTCTCTTAGTTTTGTCATTTTTCCATCATATTGCCTTTTTCTTTTTGCACATCATTTTGTTTTTCTTGCATAGAAATTTGTTCTTTTGCTGTGTGTGTTTTTATATCACAATGGAGGGTATTAGGGTTTTAGGAATATGTTTAGGGAGGGATAGGGTTTGACATTTGGAGATGGGAAAATTTTAATTTCTTTGCAAATGACATATGATAGAGATGTATAATGACAATTGCGAAATCAATGGGAAAAAATGGAGGGAATATAAATGGGAATAAAAACCTTGAAAAAACACCAACCCTAGCACTATGCCTACATGAACAAGCAATAACTAAAATCCATTTCTCTTTACATTCTTGGTAGCAAAAATATATATAAGCACAAGCCCAACATCCTTGATTCAAGCATCCAACACGTTAAAAGACCCCACCTCGATTGATTTGGCAAGCACGAGGGCGATTGAGCAAATTTTGAAGCGGTTTTGTGAGTGACAGGTTGACGGGTCGCGCACAGGCTTTGACACGTCGCGCACGGGCTGACAGGTCATGCCCGTTATGTTTTTTCACTGCGGAGAGGCGCCCGACAGGTCGCGCATCGCCCAACAGGTCGCGCACAGTCCCTGACAGGTTGCGCACCTGAAAAACGACCAATTTCTCTGCACTTCGCCTTCGTTCGCCTCTTCGCCCTATCTCTTTGCCTTGCAAGCTATTAGATGCACAATGAGGGTGTTTTAGAGGGAATTTGACTCTTTATAGGCCCAATTTGAAAAAATTTACTTACCAAACCCACTTTCTAATGTTTTGTTTTGGCATTCACTTTTAACACTGATTTGAGTTTTCTTTGTCCTGAATTTGGCTCTTTGAGTGCTTTAACTCCGTTCTTTTTGCAGGTAGACCATCTGATGGACTCTGGCGAGAAGACCAGGGCTATTGCCGACATTTCGAAGAATTTTTGAAATTTCCTTATTTTTTGCAAAATTGACATGACCTTGGCTTTAAAAACAGGGTTTTTAAATCCAAGGTATAAATGAGTTGTACCTGATGAAAATATCAATGAAACATATTTACATACCTCCTTCTGGCTTGCTGGGGACTCATGGACTTTTGACTCATGACATTGCAAAGACTTTTGACCGAAACCCTAGACCTAAGACTTTGGACTTCAAGACAAAGCAAAACAAATGTGACACAAGCTCATTAACTGATATGACCTGATCCAGCAAAGCCAAGAAAGGAACAAGGACCAGCTCCTCCATCAGTTTTATGGCATGCCTAATGGAATGCAAAACTGACATTGATGAGACACCTACCTATGCATAATGAAAAGAGCTTTTGATCACCGATGGAGGGCATCATGACCGAAACTAACAGAATCAATGCCTCATTTTCAAGTATTGTCTCAAGGCCACTACCCAAAACTGAATGAGAATTTCCAAAAAGATAAAAAAAAAAAAAAATACAAATCCATTCACATAAAACTTGATTAATAAATTGAACTAACCAGGCCTAACCATGATAGTCATTTCATCAAACATATGGTGAACATGTAATCTATAGGTCATGAATGTATATCTGAAAATAGGGGTCTAAAAATTATATGAGATTCATCAAGAAGGTCTAATGCCCTCTCACAATAGCTACAATAAAATTTGTTAACTCATGCATCCATTAAAAATTCATCAAATAATCAAATAATATCAAGAGCCATAGCTAGAACCTATTATGGAACCATGATTATAGCCAAAATTTAACCATAATAATAACCATGATAGAAAAACCATCAAAGCCTCATAATAAAACATACAAGTGCTCATGAAATACGATAGGAAAAGATATCTTATTAACATATGCAAAATCCAACCAAGTTAGGGGCTTCCACGCACCACCTGAGTATAAATTGGGCTGAAGAAAATATTTCTTTCAGCCAATCACCTTCGCACCATATTTCAAGCATTAATATGGGACTAAATACCAAATCTACTAGGGCTTCCTAGAGATCAAACCACCTCCACCCTTAGGTTTTACTGTAATCCCATCAAAGCCAGACGAGGGATTCATAGGCCTAAATAAGGGTATAAACAACCATGATTTACTGCAATCCCGCCAAAACTGGTCAAGCGATCACTAGCCCCAAAACAAGAACATACACTACCAGGCTTTACAGTAATCCTGTCAAAACTGGTCAAGGGATTCCTAGGCCTCAAACAAGCTTGGATGCCTCCATATTTCTTCACCAATACCTTGAGGAATTTTCCTATCTCCACCCTCGGGCTTTACCGCAATCCCACCAAAACCAGTCAAGGGATTCTACGCCCTTGGGATTTTTCCTGAGACCACCTCACCCGGTTCCAAAACCATTTGGAAATCCAAATCTCAACCAAATGAAAGAACCCCATCACACCATGGTTATCTGGAAATGGCAATGGAAGGATAAAACCACTATCACACCTGGCAAAACCCATGCCAATGACAACAAGAGAACCAAATACACACATGCATGTACCACACATTCACCAACCAGCTAGGAAATCATGCATGAAACCTGTTACCTACAAGTATTCCTGTTGAAGCTGCTTGATCCACCTTGTCCTTACTTTTCCCTTGCTTTCCTTTAATTTCTTGTCATTCCTTTTCCTTCCTTTCTCCAATGCTAGAGTGCTCCAAGAATGATCTGGGTGTGCAAGAGTATGAGAGAATAGAGAGAGATCCAAAACGAAATTGATAAAAGTTCTAATGACCAAAAGATGTGAGATGATCCTCAGAAGCCTTTTTATCATTGAGGCCTCTAATTTATTCATTTTCCTCTATTTTCCTTTCAATTTCCCTCCCATTCAAACATGTGACCTTTCATCTCCAATTTCTCCAATTTTCCTTTATTTTCATAAATAAAATGTCAATTAATGCCTTTTGTCTTTCCAAAGTCTTTACCAATGCCTTTTCCAATTTCCTTAGACTTAAACAAAAAGTGATACCCATTATGATGTTTTTGTAGAAATTTTGAATAATAAACACTTATTCACAGAGATTATCCCGGTTATACACTATTGCGGAATGCATGCATAATACATAACCTCCTCTATGTTGATCATCAATTTAGCAGCATTAAAAACAATGAAACCTCAATCGCATGCGCACATTAACACAATATGTAACCCGAGAAAATCATACAGCTGAAAACCCCACACTATCTGTATATTATAATGATTGAGAACATGTAACAATACATAATGCAATACTCCTCGCAAGTAATCAATACTAGCTCCACCTGTTACACACAAAACTAGCTCAGATCTGAACAAGTCACAGGTTCAAATCTCCTCCGCTGCTTTGCCTGCCTCTATTGCGCAATCCTGCATGAGAATGGATGAATTGTTGAAGCAAACTCGTATTTACTTGGAAAAATCACGTGAGCACAAGCTACAATTTCCCTTGGCCTCACTGCGCAATCCTCATTGGCATAACTCAATCCCTGCATGTGCAAATCTCATGCACAACTAATAGTCACAACTCACCCTTTCACTTACCTCTAACACTTGTCTCCATTGAACTGTCCATGCACTGAGTTAACTGATGTATCCTTTAGTTGCTTTATGAGTTAATAATTAGTGAATTAATTAACAATCAATTCACACAACTCATCACTAGTGTATTCTTCAGTTAGACTGAATATAACTAGTTCAACTGAACACAACTCCATCAACTCCACATCCAACTCCACGGAACTCACATGCATGAGTTCTAATTGAAGTCCTCCATGCAATAGCTCAAATAACACATAAGAAACCACGCGATTCCTTCTGTCAGCTACATGTGCCACATCCGTAGCTCGAACTGAAGTGCTCCAAGAGAATAAGATAAAGTTTAGAGTCCAAATATTACTAAGGGCTAATAATATTTGACAGTTTCCATTTTTAGCCTGGCAGCCTAAAAATAGACTCTGATCACTCCACTATGAACCAAAAACAGAAGTCCATATATTTTTCCCAACATGACCAGTCATCTATAAACAACATCATACAACTCATAGACCATGATCCATATGTCTAAAAATAGACATAGTCTAAAAATAGACTTTGCGCCAGAAATACCCTGCGGGCCCACTTAGTGAAGGCGACTCCTTTCCACTAAGCTCCATCATCTTGTTGCATTCTCAACAGTCCCTCTCAACAAGATATGGATTATTTGCAACCCCTATACTGTAACTCTGGAATGTTCTGCATGCAACACATTTGCTCAATCCACTTGCTCCAACAACACTTCGAACAAAAACACTCCCAACTGACCACTCTGTTGGGATAGGAACATACTCTGATGCTGAAGCTCTACCTACTGCTGACAAGTGCTCCCTCTCTGACATCTACGCTACTGCAACATCTCCATGCATCTCGCACCATTGCACACCTCTCTGTGCCACCTAGCACTATGCAAAACACTTGTGCCTCTCGCATTGCTGCAGCCTGCTAGCTATGCCTTGTCCTGGGATTCCTGCACTCTCACTCTCTTTGCCACTCCATCCGCATCTGTCTCTACCTAATCAGTCAGTTCCTGCTACTCCACATCGGGGCTCCCGTAGTGAGGTCTCATCCAAGAGGTTGGGTACCTCAAGGATCCTGCCCCTCCTCCTTGGGACAATCAATCCACATCACCCCACCTCCTACCTGGAGGTATGGCTGCATGCGATCCCTCAGCCCACCTGGCTCAAAGTTTCCCCCTACTGGAGGTCTCTGCATGAGTAGATGTCTCTACTTGATCTCCTCTCAGTTTCCCTTGTTGTGGCTGCTCCATAACCTCCTGAAGCTGTTGCACCAATCGTGGCTCCTCCACAATCGTCTAAGACTTCTTCTGGCTCTGCATGTTGAGAGGTAATATACGCTCCCTCTCAACCACCAAGTCTCCATCAGTTGCCTTGCTGCTCAAGGCTTTGCATCCATCTACATGCAACTGATAAAGGTTCCTGACTCGAACCCCTATCTTCCAGGTTTCTCCAATTGTCTTGCTGCGCAGGAAAGCCTTTCCCTCACTGAAGACAACATCATATCCCTTGTCTTCTAACATCGCCACAGAGATAAGATTCTTCTTCAATCCTGGAACATGCATCACTTCCTTCAATCTGAAGGGTTTACTAGACTCCCTCTCAAAGGAAATGGTACTGATATCGGTTGCACTGTATCTATCATCATCGGTCATCTCGATGTGCACTCCAAGATCTTTCTCATCTAGATCAGAAAACAAATCTCAATCTCTTGTCATGTGAGAAGACGCACCACTATCCAACAACCATACTAATCCCATCACACTTGATACCAAGCATGCGATCAGCGAAATTTCCAGCTCAAACTACGAGGCTAAGGCCTCTCCCGCTGAAAATTCAACAGCTTTCTTATTTTTCTTCTTCTACGAACAATCTGTGGCATCTCCATTCTCAGCTTTGATGTTTCTGAGTTTATCCTTGAGCGCCATTCCAACAACTCAAAACTCAACCGCTTCTGATCTAAAATTCATGAGAACAAAGTATTTCTTATACAGAGATCGACTGTATGGGCATTCATCGGATATCTCACCTTCCAAAAGAAGGATGAATCTAGAAGCTACCTGGCCTGATTACAGACTCTGCCTGAAGAAATAAAATGTAAACACTTTCTGAATAACAGATCTGATGATCAATCCCGCTTTGATATCCTCTATAACTTTTTCTACAAATCAACCAGCTCTGATACCATGTAGAAATTTTGAATAATAAACACTTATTCATGGAGATTATCCCGATTATACACTATTGCGGAATACATCCATAATACATAACCTCCTCTACGTTGACCATCAATTTAGCAGCATTAAAAACAATGAAACATCAATCGCATGCGCACATTAACATAGTATGTAACCCGGGGAAAGTATACAGTTGAAAACCCCACAATATCTGTATATTATAATGATTGAGAACATGTAACAATACATAGTACAATACTCCTCGCAAGTAATCAGTACTAGCTCCACCTGTTACACACAAAACTAGCTCAGATCCGAACCATCACAGGTTCAAATCTCCTCCGCTGCTTTGCCTGCCTCTATTGCACAATCCGGCATGAGAATGGATGAATGGTTGAAGCAAACTCGTATTTACTTGGCAAAATCACGTGAGCACAAGCTACAATTTCCCTTGGCCTCACTGCGCAATCCTCATTGGCATAACTCAATCCCTGCATGTGCAAATCTCATGCACCACTAATAGTCACAACTCACCCTTTCACTTACCTCTAACACTTGTCTCCACTAAACTGTCCATGCACTGAGTTAACTGATGTATTCTTTAGTTGCTTTGTGAGTTAATAATTAGTGAATTAATTAACAATCAATTCACACAACTCATCACTAGTGTATTCTTCAGTTAGACTGAATACAACTAGTTCAGCTGAACACAACTCCATCAACTCCACATCCAACTCCACAGAACTCACATGCACGAGTTCTAACTAAATTCCTCCATGCAATAGCTCAACTAACACATAAGAAACCATGTGATTCCTTCTATCAGTTGCATGTGCCAGATCCGTAGCTTGAACTGAAGTGCTCTAAGAGAATAAGATAAAGTTTAGAGTCCAAATATTACTAAGGGATAATAATATTTGACTATTTCTATTTTTAGCCTGGCAGTCTAAAAATAGACTCTGATCACTCTGTTGTGAACCAAAAATAGAAGTCCATCTATTTTTCCCAACATGAACAATCATCCATAAATAGCATCCTACAACTCATAGACCATGAATATGTCCAAAAATAGACATAGCCTAAAAATAGACTTTGCGCCAAAAATACCCTGCGGGCCCACTTAGTGAAGGCGACTCCTTTCCACTAAGCTCCATCATCTTGTTGCATTCTCAACAGTTTTTCCCAGCATTCATCTTGGAAGACGTGTCCCATGACCTTGGTCTTACTTTTCCTTTATTAACTTTATTACATGAAATTTTAACCCAGTGCTATTAAAGACACCTCCCCCTTAGGGGAACACCATCCTCAATGTTCTATGACACATATGACCAACAAAACCATTAAAAACCAAAACATATTTCCCATGGATCTTTATAACTTAACTCGATGCAATATTTACAATGAACAACCTATTGAAAATAAATACCAGCATGACAAACATGACAACCATACTGCTTATTGGAGCTTTATAACACAACTCATCGTGGTATTTACATCCATATAAATATATACATATACCAAAACTTCTTTGCCTCAAATGACAAAAAATGAAGGATACATAGCTCGCATCTGATAAACAATCTCTGATGTAGCTTCATCGGTCCCAAATTGCTTCCATTGCACTTTAACTTGCTCTATTTCTCAATTCCAGAGCATGAGCATCTTTCTCTACAAAATGCATTGAGGTTCCAATTGGAATTCTCTTTCTGGCTCCACTTGCAATACAAACCAGTCAATCACATGATCACCATCCTTCACATATCTTTTAAGAAATGAAACATGGAAAACTTCATGACCTTTCACTATTGGAGGTAGTGCAAGTCTGTAGGCCACTAATCCAATCCTCTCAAGGATCTCGAAAGGCCCGCAATATCAAGATTCCAACTTGGCACATGACCCAATCCTCAAGGAGCTATTCTTGGGTTTGGTGTGCAAGTACACATGCTCCCCAACCTGAAACTTCTTAAATGCCCTATGTTGATCTGCATAAATTTTCTTTCTATCATGTGTTGCCTTTATATTCTTCTTGATAACCTCCATTTCATGTTCCAATGCTATCAACATGTCCATTCCTATCAATACCATGTTCATTGTATCACTCCAGTTGATGGTAGTATTACAACTCCACCCATAAAGTGCCTTAAATGAACTCATCCTTAGTGACTCCTGATACCCATTATTGTAAGCGTACTATACATGTGGATGATACTCCTCCCACCTCCTCTGTTGATGCATCACATACATACTCAACATATCTTCTACTATCTTGTTGACCCTCTCTATCTATCCATCTTTCTGTGGATGATAAGTTATACTAAAGGCCAACTTTGTACCCAAACCTGCAAATAAATCCTTCCAAAACCTAGAAGTGAAATTGACATCTCTATTGGATACAATTTTCTTAGGAATATCATGCAACCTCATTATTTCCCTGATCAAGACCTGAGATACCTCACTAGATAAATTCGTAGACTTCATTAGAATGAAGTGAGTTTCCTTGGTCAACCTGTCAACCATAACCATGATGGAATCATGTTTTCTATGTCTTCAACAAACCTGTAATGAAATCCATGGAAATGACCTCCCATTTCCACTCCATCGGAATCGGTTTTAATAAACCACTTGGATGCTTACACTTTGATTTTACATGTTAACAATCCAAGCACCTAGCCACAAACTCAGCCACTTCCTTTTTCAAGTTTGGCCAATAATAAAACTTCTTCACAACTATCAAATTTTTTTGATATCCTAGATTACTTGAATTTGTCTTAACATGAAACTCACACAATATAATCTTCTTTAGTTCACTATTGTCCGGTACATATATCTTGTCCCTAAACTTGACCAAACCATCTACTGTAAGATGATAATCCACATCCTAATCACTTGTACCCTATTATAACCTATGCTTAAGCTCCCGGTACTTGTCATGTTGTTGTCCTGCCTATAATATCTGATCTTGTAAATTTTTCCCATATGAACTCATAGTTGTTATGTGATTTACGTGTACTCTTCTGTAAAGAGCATCTAAAACCCTGTTCTCTTTACCCTTAACGTACCTGATCTCAAAGTCAAATTAATTGAGTGTAGTCAACCACCTAGCTTTCCTGGCATTCAAATTAGGTTGATTAAGCAAGTATCTCAGTCCACTATGATCACTCATCAGAATGAATCTCCTACCAAGAAGATAGTTCCTCCACATCTTCAATGCATGAATGATCATTTCCAACTCAATATTGTGAGTCACATAGTTTTACTTGTGCCTTTTTAGTTTCCTTGAATCATAGCATATTTTCAGTCCTTCCTGCATGTGGAATCCACCAAGTCCTCTCTTACAAGCATCTGTGCACACCACGAACTCTTTATTAGGATCCACAATTTTTAGAACTGGAGCATTTGTAAGCAATTGCTTTAACTTCTCAAAATTGGCTACACATTCCTCTCTCCATTCAAATTTCTTTCCTTTTTGCAATGATGTAATAGGACAGGAAATCTGTGAAAATTTCATGATGAACCGCATGTAATAACTTTTTAACCCCATGAATGATCTAACCTCATCCACATTCCTAGGATCTACCCATTCCATGATAGTTGTGATATTTTCTGGATCCACTGTTATGCCTTCCTTGGAAACAACATGTCCCAAGTAGTGTACCTCTTTCTGAAAGAAACTGCATTTTCTAATCTTGGCATACAACTGATTCTCTCTCAACAATTTTAACACTACTACTAAGTGTTTTGCATGCTCTTCCTCATTCTTAGAATATATCAATATATCATCAATGAATATTGTAAAAACCCTGGTTAAAAACCGATGTAATAAAGTTAGTAAAGGAAAAATAAGACCAGGGTAATGGGACACATATTCCAAGATAAATTTTGGGAAAAAACATAGTGATGGGGATCACTTGTGATTAATAAATGGCTATGGAAATTGGAAAAGGCATTGGCAAAGGAAAAGTGAAATTAATTGGCATTATATTTATGAAAATAATGGAAAATAGGAGAAAAGGAAGGTGAAAGGTCACAGACTAGATGTGAGGAGAAAATTGAAGTAAAATAGAGAAAATTGAAGAAAATAGAGGCCTCAATGATAAAAAGGCTTCTGAGGATCAGTTCACAACTTTTGACAGTTCTATGGTGGAGATCTCTATTCTATTCTCTTTCTCTCATACTCTTGCACACTTAGAGTTTTCTTGGAGCATTCTTAGAGAATTGTGGCATGCCTTGGATTTGAAGCAAGAAGGAAAAGGAATAGTAGGAAAGTGCAAGAGGACAGTGTTTTTTCTTTGCAGGTACCTAGTTGCATGTAAGATTTCCTTTCTAGTTTTGGCGTGCATGGTGTATGCATATGGTTATTTGGTTATGATCTATCATTGGCATGGATGATTTACTGGGTTGACAATGGTTTTCCTAGACTTTCCATTTCTTGGATAGCCATGGTGTTGGGGGTTTTCCCATTTTGTTTTCTGATTGGTGCTCATGTTCCTTATGGTTTTGGGTTGAGTTATTAGTTCCTAGAGCCTTGGTTGGACAAACATTATGGAAGACTTGGAACAACTTGGGTTGAGTTACTAGTCCTAGAAGCCTTGGTTGGAAAAATGTTTTAGAGACCTTGGTGGGTTGAGTTACTAGTCTTGTTGGACAAATGCTTTGGGGCCCTACGGTAGCTATGGGTTGAGTTACTAGTCCTGGAGTCAGGTTGGAACAAATGCTTTGGAGCCCTAGACAGCTTGGGTAGAGACCGGTCTAGTGATGGTTAGTGATGTCCGACCATGATGTGGAATCACTGGTTTAGGGTTGAGGTAGTTTGGCCTCTGGAAGCCCTTGTTTGGTTTTGGTTGGTTATTTCCATGAGATCCCACATTCATGCTTGGAATATGGAGCAGGGGTGATTGGATGAAAGAGAGATTTGGTTCAAGCCAATCTATGGTTGAGTGGTATGTGGAAGTCCCTAGCTTGGTTGGCTTTTGCATATGATAATAAGAGCTCTTTTTCCCTTGTATTTCATGAGAAAATGTATTTTCTATCATGTGGATTTGATGGTTGTTTTATCATCATTATGATTCTGGTTATATGTTGGTTATAGGTGTGGTTTTATGATAGACTTGACTTATGGCTCTCATCAAGTTTTGGTTAGTAAATGAAATGTTAATGAATGTATGCCCTAATAGATTATAATGCACCTATTGTGAGAGGGCATCAAACCTTTTTGACAATTCTCAGATAAGTATGAGACCCCTATGTTCAAATGTGTAATTGTCACCTATAGATTACATGTTCATGATGTGTATGATGAAATGTCTGTCATGGTTAGGATGGTTCAAGTTAAGTCCTTGATGGAGTTTTGAGTTAAAGGCTTTGTCTCTATGTTATTTATCATTCCTGAGTGTTTCATTAAGTTATGGGCAGAGGTTTGAGTCCTAGCCCTGAACAAGTTCCTCAGATCTCGCGGTCGCAGGCATAGAAGCTTGTGAAAATGTATACATTCATTGGGATGTTAGCTTATGGGAGTGACTGAAGGGTATAAACCACTTTCTTGTCTTGTCATGGGAGAGACTGAGAGCCCAGATCAGTGAAAATCTAAGTTAACTCAGAGGTTGGGCACCTAGAGTGGTTGGTTAGCTCCTAGGGATCTTGTAGCACCTGAGGGAGGTCACTAAAGTTTTTGTTTGTCAGTTCCAATTCTTCAACCGCACTTAGGAATTCCAATCATATCATAGTAACTCTTCATCACATATTTACTCCAATGTACCGGTAAGCTTGGGTAAGTGTTGGAGGAGGGTGTTATAGAGTGCTATCAGAGCATGGTTCAACCCTTAGACTAGATGGACGGAATGTGTTGTCATGCATGATGTAGGTTGTGTATTTTATTTTTATGTATGCATGGTGGTAGTCATTATTACAGTTGTGTTGTCATGTAGAATCTGATGAAGTGTTGTTGGGATGTGTTTGGTATGAATGCATGTCGAATGTATATCTATTGTTATACATGTCAGTGTATATATGTTGTTATGTATGCATTGTGTGGGCATGGTTGTCATGCATGAGGTCATGGTATGCAGTTGGTGTTGTCATGCATGATGTTGGCATATTGATATGATTATGTTTATACATGTATTTTGTTAAGCTGGATTGATCTTGTAGACAAGATATCCTCCTCTGAACTTCACTAAGGCACATTTGATTATGTTTATGTTTGGTTTATTTGAAATAGTATGTTTATAGGAAGAAGATCAAATATGCCAAGAAAAATGGTGGACTAAAATTCACGTGACTCTCTCTACAGATCAGATGAGAAACATGGTGATGAGTACTCCCCTCACATAGCAGACACTTTGAGAAGTTTGAAGGTAGAGATAAGAGGTTGTAAAGAGATAACGATAGAATAATTCAGTCACAAGAGAGACTTTCTAAGGCACAAGAGAAATAAGCAGAGGTCAATGCAGTTATCCTTCAGAGTTTGTCAGACTTGCAGATACAAGGACCACTTAGGATCAGTCATGGACAAGAGGATAGGACTAATGGAGCATATGGTAGTAGGTCGCATGGTGGGCACATGTCAGATAAAGATGATACCATTAGAGATGGTGGGTTCTTGGATACACCTGATAGATGAGGCAATAGACATGGCATTTACTCTAGTTTTGGTTCATATTGGTACCATGGTCATCATCTCTATCATTCTTACAAGAGGAGTGACAGGGGATATTTTTTGGATGAGTTAAAGAAATAAAAACCACCTACATTTGATGGAGAAATGAAGAAGTCACAAGATGTAGAAGCGTGGTTGATTGAGATGAATAATTTATTCTGGTTACATGATTACTCAGAGAACATGAAGGCTAGAATAGCTATGTTTAGTCTTAAAGGTAAATCAAAAATTTGGTGGGAAAATGTAAAGAATGTCAGAGGTATTTAGGAAGAGGAGTTGACTTGGAGTGAGTTCAAGAGACTTTTTAGGAAAAAGTGTTTATATAAGAAATACTATGGTGATAGGGAAAAGGAGTTCTATGAGTTGAAGATGGGATCTACGACCAATGAGGAGTATACTAGTAGATTCTTGGAGTTGTTAGGGTATGTTCGTTATTTGAAACAAGAGAAAGCTAAGATTCAGAGATTCATCAAAGGGTTGTTAGTAGCTTTCAAAGATCATATTGAGTTCGATAAGCCTAGATCATTGGAGGAAGGCATCAGTAAGTTGAAGCATTGTTATGAGTGGTCAAAGCGTAGGTCTGAATCTAAACAGGATTTGAAAGGTAATGATAATAATAAGGGAAAGTGGAATAAGAAGAAAACAAGACCTTAAGACACATATAATAAGGAGAATGAAGCACCGCACAGTAAGTTCAATGCATCTGACAGAGGACAAGTGGATCACCAAGCATCTATTATTGATATGGATGGTAAGTGTTATGGTCAATTTGTTTCTATTTTGATTGACCCTGGATCTAATTATAGTTATGTTAACCCTGACCTAGTGGATAGGTGTGGTTTGAATAAAGAAGTGTATGTAGAGTCTTGGTTAGTGCGGTTGGCTACAAGTACTAAGGAAAGGGTTCATCATTGGGTAAGAGCTTGTGCATTTGAGTTGAATGGTATTCCTACATCAGCGCATTTGAATGTACTTTCGTTGGGATCATACAATATGTTGTTGGGTATGGATTGGTTGTATCTTCACGAGGCCAAGGTGGATTGTTATGAAAAGGAAATTGAGTCCCTGGATGACAATGGAGAACAAAGAACCTTGCAAGGTAAGAAAAAGGAAACATCAATGAGTATGGTTACATCTATGTAGGCCAAGCATAGTTGCAGAAAAGGATGTGTATTATTTGCAATACATATTTCTAGTGAAAAAGGTAGGGAAGTTGAGGATGAACATGTCTTGAAGAAGTATCAGGTTTTGCTGCAGTTCCAGGATGTATTCCCATCAAGGATTTTAGGTTTTCCGCCTCACAGGGAAGTGGAATTTTCTATTGAGTTGGTACCAAGGGCAACACCAACATTAAAAGCACCATACAGGATGAGCACACCAAATCTAGTGGAATTGAAGTTGTAGTTGAAGGAAAAGATTGACAAGGGATACATTAGGCCAAGTGTGTCATCTTAGGGTGCACCAATGTTGTTTGTGAAGAAGAAGGATGGTATTCTTAGATTATGCATTGATTACAGGAAGTTAAACAAGGTAACCATCAAGAACATATACCCTTTGTTGAGGATTGATGACTTGTTTGATCAATTGAAGGGAGTAATTGTGTTCTTGAAGATTGGTTTGAGATTAGGATATCATCAGGTACACATTAAATAAGATAACTACGAGATTGCTTTTCGAAACAGGTATGGACATTATGAGTTTATTGTAGTTCCTTTCAATTTGACTAATGCTACATCTACTTTTATGTGGTTGATGAATAGTGTATTATGTCCTTATCTGGACAAGTTTGTTATTGTATTTATTGATGATATATTGATATATTCTAAGAATGAGAAAGAACATGGCATACACTTAACAATAGTATTGAGATTGCTAAGAGAACATCAATTATGTGCTAAGCTTAGTAAGTGCAGTTTCTTTCAGACAAAGGTACATTACTTGGGGCATGTGGTTTCTATGGAAGGCATAACAGTGGATCCAGAAAAGATAAGAGCTACCATGGAATGGGAAACTCCTAGGAATGTGGATGAGGTCAGATAATTCATGGGATTAGGATGATATTATAGGAGGTTAATCGAGAAATTCTCATGGATTTCCTATCCTATTACATCCTTGCAATGAAAAGGTAAGAAATTTGAATGGAAAAAATAATTTGCAACTAGTTTTGAGAAGATGAAGCAATTGCTTACAAATTCTTTGGTTCTAAATATCATAGATTCAAAAAAATAGTTTATGGTGTGTACAAATTCTTGCAAGAAATGACTTTTTGGGGTCCTTATGCAAGAGGGACATGCAGTGTGCTGTGAATCAAGGAAATTGAATTAGCACTAGAAAAATTATGTTACGTGTGATCTTGAGTTGGCAACAATTTTCCATGCATTGAATATGTGGAGACATTATCTTCTTGGCAAGAGGTTTGTATTGATGAGTGATCATAGTGGGCTAAGGTACCTATTTGACCAATAGAATATGAATGCTAGGAAAGCTAGATGGTTGGCCACAATCAGTGAATTTTATTTCGAGATTAGGTACATCAAGGGTAAAGAGAACATGGTTGCAAATTCTTTTAGCAAAAGAGGATAGGTAAATCACATAGAAGCTATGAGCTCATATGGGATAGACTTACAAGATCAGATCTTGCAGGTAGGACAACAGGATGACAGGTATAGGGAGCTTAGGCATTGGTTTCAACAATAGGGTATAGGTGAGCAGGATGTGGATTATAATTTCAAAGAAGATGGTTTGGTCAAATTTAGGGACATGATCTATGTGTTGGACAATAGTAAGCTCAAGAAGCTTATCTTGAGGGAATTTCATGTTAAGTCATAATCAAGTCACACGGGATATCAGAAGACATTGACAGTTGTGAACAAGTTCTACTACTGGAAGAATTTGAAGAAAGAGGTGGGAGATTTTGTCACAAGATGTTTTGATTTTCAATAGGTAAAAGAAAAGTGTAAGAACCCAGGTGGTCTACTACAACCGATTCTAATTCTAGAGTGGAAATGGTAGGTCATTTACATGGATTTTATTACACATTTTCCAATGACTTGTAGATAGTATGATTCTATTATGGTTGTCGTTGAAAGGTTGACCAAGGTAGCTCACTTCATTCCAGTGAAGTCTATGAATTCATCTAGTGAGATAGCACGGGTCTTCATCAAAGATATAGTGAGCTTGCATGGTGTACCAAAGAAGATTGTATCAGATAGGGACACTAAGCTCACTTCTAGGTTCTAGAAAGAATTGTTTGCAAGCTTAGGGACAAAGTTGGCCTTCAACACAACTTATCATCCACAGATAGATGTACATACAGAGAGGGTCAACAAGATTTTGGAGGATATGTTGATGATGTATGTTATGAATCAGCAGCAAAAGTGGGAAGAGTATCTTCCACTAGTGGAGTTTTCATATAACAATGGGTACCAAGAATCTTTGAAGATGAGTCTGTTTGAGGCACTTTACAGGTGGAGCTTTAATACTCCTATCAGTTGGAGTGATCATGTGAACAGGATATTGATTGGACATGATAAATTGGTAGAGATAGAGTAGGAAATGCAAGTAATCAAGAAGAATATAAAGGCACCACAAGATAGGAAGATGAGTTATACATACCAACACAAGGTGTTTAAGGATTTTCATGTTGGGAAAAAAGTGTACTTATGCCTCAAGCCCAATAAGAGCTCCTTTAGGATTGGATCATGTGCCAAGCTGACACCTCGACATTGTTCACCTTTCAAGATTCTTGAGAGGATTGGACAAGTAGCCTATCGACTTGCACTGCCTCCAACAGTGAAAGTCCATGATGTTTTCCATGTGTCATTACATAAGAATTATGTGAAAGATGTTGATCATGTGATTGAATGGTCGATATTGTAGATGGATCCAGAAGGATAATTCCAGCTGGAACCTCAATGCATTTTGCAGCGAAAGATGCTCATGCTCCAGAATTGAGCATTGAGCAAGTTAAAGTGCAGTGGAAGCACTTTTGGCCCGTTGAAGCTACATGGGAGATGGATGATCAAATGCGGGCTATGTATCCTTCTCTATTCACTGGTTGAGTGGATTTATTTTGGTGTTATGTTTTGGTTATGTCTATATATGCATATGTATGTAAATATTGCATCGAGCTATGTTATAAAGCTCCAATAAGCAGTATGGTGTTCATGATATGTTGGTTATAATTTAGCAGATGATACAATGTAAATGTTGTATCAAACTATGTTATAAAGCTCCATAGGCAGCATGTGTTTGTTGGTTTATAAGTTTCATTGAACATTGAGGATGGTGTTCCCCCAAGGGGGAGGGTTTTGTAACAACCCTGGTTAAAAATTCATGTAATAAAGTTAATAAAGGAAAAATAAGACCAAGGTCATGGGACACTTATTCCAAGATGAATGTTCAACAAAAACATAGCGATGGGGATCACTTGTGATTAATAAATGGCTATGGAAATTGACAAAGGCATTGGCGAAGGAAAAGTGGCATTAATTGGCATTTTATTTATAAAATAATGGAAAATATGAGAAAAGGAAGGTAAAAGGTTGCATGTGATGAGGAAATTGAAGGAAAATGGAGAAAATTGAAGAAAATAGAAGCCTCAATGATAAAAAAGGTTTCTGAGGACCAGTTCACATTTTTTGACAGTTCTATGGTGCTCTCCATTCTATTCTCTCTCTCATACTCTTTCACACTTAGAGTTTTCTTGGAGAGCACTTGGAGAATTATGGCATACCTTGGATTTGGAGCAAGAAGGCAAAGGAAGCAAAGGAAAGCACAAGAGGACAATGAGATTAGCAGCTACAATGGGTTTTCTTTGTAGGTACTGAGTTGCATGTATGATTTCCTTTCTAGTTTTGGCATGCATGGTGTATGCATGTGGTTATTTGGTTATGATCTTTCATTGACATGGAGTATTTCCTGGATTAATAGTATTTTTTCCTAGCCTTGCCATTTCCTAGATAACCATGGTGTTTAGGGTTTTCCCCTTTTATTTTTGGATTGGTGCTCATGTTCCTTATGGGAGTGGGTTGAGTTATTAGTTCTTAGATCCTTGGTTGGACAAACGCTCTGGAATCCATAGAACAACTTGGGTTGGGTTACTAGTCATGGAAGCCTTGGTTGGACAAACACTCTGGACCCCTTGGTGGGTTGAGTTACTAGTCTTAGAGCCTTCGTTGGAAAAATGCTCTGGAGCCCTGCGGAAACTGTGGGTTGAGTTGCTAGTCCTAGAGTCAGGTTGGAACAAACACTCTAGAGCCCTAGACAACTTGGGTAGAGATCGATTTGGATTATTTCCATGAGATCCCACATTCATGCTTCGAATATGGTGCGAGGGTGATTGGCTGAAAGAGAGATTTGGTTAAGCCTAATCTATGGTCAGGTGGTATGTGGAAGTCCTTGACTTGGTTGGATTTTTCATATGATAATAAGAGATGGTTTTTCCTTATATTTCATGAGAAAATGTATATTTTATCATGTGTCTTTGATGGTTGTTGTATCATTGTTATGATTCTAGTTATATGCTAGTTATATGCATGGTTTTATGACAAACTTGAGTTATGGCTCTCATTAAGTTTTGGTTAGTAAATGAAATGTTAATGAATGTATGACCCAATAGATGATAATGCCTTCTTCACGATTCTCAGATAGGTATGAGACCCCTATGTTCATATGTGGAATTGTGACCTATAGATTACATGTTCATGATGTCTTTGAAGAAATGTTTTTCATGGTTAGGATGGGTCAGGTTAAGTCCTTAATGGATTTTTGAGTTAAATGCCTTGTATCTGTGTTATTTATCATTCCTTAGTGTTTCATTAAGTTTTGGGTAGAGGTTTGAGTCCTAGCCCTAAAAAAGTGCCTCAAATATCATGGTCGCAAGCACAAAATTGGGTGAAAAAGTATACAAACTCTGCGATGTAGGCTTATTGGTGCAACTGAAGGGTCTCATCCACTTTCTTACCTTGTCATGGAAGTGACTGAGAGTCAAACTCAGTGAAAAGCTAACTAACTCAGGGGTTGGGCACTTGGAGTGGTTGGTTAGCTCCTGGGGGTCCTATAGCAGCTGAGGGAGGTCAGTAAAGTTTTGGTTCCTCGGTTCCACTTCCTTAACTACACTTAGGGAGTTGAATCATATCATAGTAACCCTTCATCATATATTTACCCTAGTGGACCGATAAGATTAAGTGTGGGATGAGGATGTTACAAATACTATCACAAACTTGTACTGATAATGACGCAACATGCTATTCCTCGAGCACATAAAAGTAGTTGGAGAATTGGTCAAACCGAAAGGAACTACAAAAAACTCATACTACCCATACCTGATTTGGAAAATAGTCTTGTAGATGTCCTCTTCTTTGATGTGTATTTGATGATATCCCGATCTCAAATCAATCTTTGAGAACATTGTTGCTCCCTTTAGTTGGTCAAACAAGTCCTCAATCCTTGGCAATGGGTACCTATTCCTGATGGTCACCTTGTTCAGCTGCATGTAATCAATGCACAACCTAAGAGTACCATCCTTCTTCTTTACAAACAATAGTGGTGCAAACCCAAGGAGATATAGTTGGCCTAATGTATCCTTTGTCAAGCGTTTACTTCAACTGCAACTTTAGTTCCACTAACTCTGGAGTGCTCATCCTGTAAGGTGCCTTTGATGCTTGTGCTACTCCTGGTACCAACTAAATAGAAAATACCACTTCACTGTGAGGAGAAAACTCTGAAATATCTGCTGGAAATACATCCTGAAACCGTTGCAAAACTAGATACTTCTTCAAGACTCCTGCACCCTCAACGGCCTTACCTTTATCACTGGAAAAACTCACTGCAAACAATAACACCATTTCCTGTAAATGTGTTTTTCCTACATAGTTGGAACTATTGTTGCCTAAGATGTACACCTAAGTGAGGGAAAAGTTCCTAACCTCGCAAGATATAATCTTTAAGGCACAACCCTCAGAGTATGGGTTATCACCTATTCCCTACTCACTCTGTTTAAGCTCACTCCTAGATAAGCTAAGGGGGGTAGGCCCTAAGATATTTATAAATGGAAAACTTGTTGCAACAGCAAGTCCAGGAGAATAAGAGCAATGCAATTATTTATCTAAACAACTTGATTAAAATTATTGAGCAAGCTTGATTACTAAAAGAGCAATGTAAATATTTAACATGACAATCCCAATAAGATAAATAAGACAATGACTAGATTAACAATGATAAACCAATGCCATATAACAATGCTTAGAATAGATTCAACACTTATATATTTCAAGTCACAAGATAAATAATGTTGCAAGACAAGTATTAGTATCTAGGTAATGGCACAATATTAAAGATGAGCGTAAAATCTACCTTGCAATAATAAAAGAAACATGTACTTTGTTTTTTAAAGAGACGCTCCAATAAATGTAACAATATCAATGGACAATGAGCAAGGAAATTAAATGGCAATAAAAGAGTAGTAATATAGAAATGCAAGTAAAGATAGAGTGCTCTCAAAATAACAATATGCCAAATTAGACAAAACTAAATAGGTAGATGCAAACTAAGCTAGGTGAAATGCAAAATCTAAATCTAGAATGAAAATATTGATGCAATATTTTCAATGGAATATAATGATAACAATGCTACTTCAAGGGAAGTAGATATCAATCCAAATATTATGATAAACACTTAGAACACAATATTAGCTTATACAATAACCAATGAAGTAACCATAGTTACTCAAAATAAAACCTGATGATTAAAGTTAAAAGATTTAGAGAAAAAAATCCACAATGCCTTTATACAATAGGGAATTTAAGGTCTTCTTTGCTTGTTTTGAAGGTTGAACAAGTAAATATTATAATCAATTCTCAATCATGGAAAGGCAGATGAAATTGCTAACAATTATTAGAAAAATTACTTTAGATCATAAACAACAATTGAAGCAAGGCTGGAAATACTTCAATGAAATCAGATTAGAAGCAACTACGAAAGTGCAAGATATAGAATCAAATTAGAAGATGCAATGCAATGTGCAAGTTAGTGAGTTACAAAACCAAACACAAGATCTCCCTTTTAAATAAGGAGAAACATGATGCCTTGGAAACAAATTCCAAGCTCCCTCAAAAAAGAAGAAATTGCTTTATTAGTGAACTTACAAATAGGAAAAAAAACCTCTAGGACAGAAAGAAAGGCTCTTCTTTTCAAGGAGCTTTACAACAGAGATATGAGAGTTACAAAGATAAGACAAATCCTTAAAATGAAAGAAATTTCCAAAAAAAATATCCAGATATCAGACTTTGAATTCCTTTATCTTTCCAATAAAATAGTGCACAAATATGATGGATCCTCTACTTCAATATGAGGCATAGCATTGTGATGATTGAATTTGCTGCAGCAACAAAACCAGTCCGTCAACAAATTGATGCCAGTGAGAGAGGCTCACTGTCTTAGATGAAAACAAGAGGAAAATTCCCAAGCCAACAATTCTAAAGCAAATGATTTTCTGCAATAAAGAAAGCTCAATATTTCGAAGGTAAACGTCACTTTAAGGAAGAACTAATGACTGTCCCTGCAAGACAAAATTTTAGACCTAAAACCAATGGTCGATTTGCAAAGGATACACCACTCCAGAAAATACCACTATTAATGAAGGATCAGATTACTGTAGTGAAAATATCAATCCTCCAATACCCAAATCAATCATTCGAATTTGTAAAATATGTAAGTTAAATGCTTATGATTACTCTTGGAATTATCATGTACGATTTTAGGCTTATTATGACTATTGTTCCAATTGATTTTCTTATGAGGCCAGGCTGAAAGAAGCTCCCTTGGAATTTTTTAGATTTGATGAAGGAGGGCTTTAAAATTTGTCACTTTAACTTTAAGCTCCAAGTAGATGAAAAGACCCCTAAAATGCAAATACCTGAAACCTCAAAACATTTTGCACCAGGTGATATGAAAGTTCTATGCTTATAGTAAGATACAAATATTTTATAGATAAATTGAAAAAAAAAAACACAACAAGCGCTAGATCAGCCAATTATGTGCCAAGTTTAAAACAAACTTTGACAAATTTTATATGAATTTTCTGCAAAATAAATCACTAAATATTCAAACAGTGAATGTGCTCTAAATTCCTGTAGCTATATCCAACAAAAGAAAAATTAATCAAAATGAAAGAAAAACACAGTCCCAAAACAAAACAAAAAAAACTTCTTTGCTGCAAAGTTTCCCTGATACCAGAGATATGTCTCTTAATGAACAAGTCAATGTTTATAATCCTGCTAGTCAACTTTCCATGAGCACCAGGTATTGGAGGAAATGTTAAGCTCACATCTAGTAGAAAGAGGTCAATTTGGAGAAGTCATGAACCTTGCAAAAGAACACAGCTAAGTCAACAAAATTTTAGTGGAGAAACCCTTTTAAAATTTTTGTGATTTCATGTCAAGTTAGGCAGCAAATGAAATTCAAGCCCTTGAGATTCAATCCCTTAATGCATGCAGCCTAGCCCAATTAACCACAAAAAAATGAATTAAATATTACTAAGAAAATTATGGGTAATTTCTTATGGTTTCAAGATTCGACCTCCACATATTTACTACAGAAATTGAACCAAGAAAAAGAAAAATTGATTTAATGTCCCTACAGCCCTGGGAAATTATCAACAATTCATATCATAAATTTTGTAGAAAACCCCTTTGCGGCTTGACTTTAGAAGGCAAAATTTGCTTGGGGTCCTTAAAAGCCAACAACTTCACAAAATAATTTTAAAATCCATAGAAAAATTTCAAATAAATGCTTAGACCAAGCTTCAACTCCTGCAACTTCCAAGAAAGATAAGTTTTAAAGTCTAACAGCCCACAGAAAAGGTATAGCGCAAGGCCTCAAAATGTAGCCGTTTAGACTGGGGTGAGGGTTGAACCCTTCCTACTCTTTTTCTTTCAAACCCTTCAAACAATATGATGAAATACACCTTCTCTAGTATATAAAAAAAAAACTTCTGAAGAATTATTCAGTGACTATAATGCGAGGATTAGATAGATAGCGAACAAAATAGGCCACTCAGGACTGTGGCCATGAAAATAATGATGTTGAGGCTCTTATCTAGGCTTCCCAGGCTTTGCAGCCCCAGGAACCGTGAAAATAATGATTTTGAGGCTCAGATTTGGGCCTCCTAGGCTTTGTAGCCCTAGGAGAAAAGTTCAAAGACCTGGCCACAAACCTACAAAAAAAAATCAAACCCTTCTCTCTTTCTCCAACCTGCAAGAGACACACACAAAAACACAACACAAAAAGACTATGGATGGCTGAGGTTATAAATAAATACATACAAATTTTTCCATAGTGCTAACTTTTTAAATAATATGCTTTTCAATTAACGCTCAATAAAAATGAAATTTAATAATTTTCCCTTTTTTCCTTTTTTGTTTTTTAGATAAGAAAAAGCCTAAAAAATAAAATAATTAGAAATTTAAAATTAAAATTCATTTACAAAAGAAAAGTTTATATATATATATATATATATATATATATATATATATATATATATATATATATATATATATATATATATATATATGCAAGCTCAAAAAAAAGCAGATATTTTTCATTAATAGCTTTTTGATTCAAATAAGTAAATAAATGAATGATTTTTTCAAATCCTAAGCCCAGAAACCCTGCAATAAATTTGATAGATAAATCCTTCAGGTAAAATAGAATGAACTCTCCTACTTAATCACTCAAGAGTTGGTTAACTTAAGCAAAAGCATCCCCTTACACTTGAGATCTATTTCAACTGACTATTTTCTACACACCTCAAAAATATTTTTTAGCTTTAGATGAGACATGAAAAATATAATGGAAGAAAATTCTAGCAACTTAAACAAAAGCACACTAGCCACTTCCAATCCTAAAATATTTTCTAGATCTAATTACCAGTGTAAGATAGCTATACACTAGTTAATTCTATGTAAGGAAATGAAGTAACAAATAAAATCACCAGTAGAAAATTAAGCTCAAGAATTCATTACCATATCCATAAGAGAAGAGCCACAATGTTTCACCCCAAAGACTTGTGTATTATTATTTCAAAACAGAGAGAGAGCTCCAAGACTAAAAGGCTAGAGCACAACATCAAGAGATGATACAATGAGGAGTATATGCTTCCTTATATAGAAAAAATGAGAGCTTTAGAGGCTTCCAAGTGAATAACGGCTAAATCCATGAAGGTGCACCATTATATGCTTGATCCATGTCAAAATCATCTCCACCATTGATTTCTTGAGAAAAAATTCGAATTCCTTGACGTTGCCTTTTTTCTTGGTCCCAAAAATATTTTTTCTAACATTTTCTCCTGGAAAAACCCCCATTCTCTTAACCAACTTGGACCATAAATTCAATTTCAATTTTTCTGGGAATTAATTCCTTTTTTCTAGGCCAAAAATATTTTCTTGCTTGATTTGTGGAGATTCCCTTCTTGAAAAGTGCACAATCACTTTTTAATATTTTTCACTTGGAGAGAATTTATTTTTCTCTCATTTTTATTTTCTGGCCAAATTTTGGCTAATTATTTAACCACTTTTTTTCCTGAAAACCAAAAATAAAAATCAATTAATTTTATGGCTTAGAATTTTAATTTATTCTGGCCAGAAAAACTAATTAATTGATACTAAAGAGTATTGATAATTTATTCCACCCTTAAATATTTAGGCCATGGTGTCTAAATATGAGGGACCATGCACCAAAATATTTTTACATCAAGATATTATAATTAACTCAACCCTTGAAAGGGGAAAACACCTTTAGACATAGACCCTTAATAATTTACCCAATTCTGTGACCAATATGATCTAGTAGACCAAGTGACTTGTAACAAAATAATTTAGCCCATTAGCATAAATTATTCCCAAATCACTTTTACAAAAGACTCGACTAGAACACTAGGACTCACCTAAGACCTTGACGATAAATTCCACCCTAGATTTGGGGTGAGGCTAGAAGGAAAAACTCTGCCGACCATTTGTGTTTAGAAACACAGATGAATCAGTGAGACAAAAAACCTCTTAGGATGAAAATCATCGCCAAAATAATAGTCTTACCTAGGTTGTTACATATGTATACGGTCTTACTAGAATCATTTACATTACAAACATTACAGAATGGGTGTATAACTTTGATAGACTGATGATTGATGAATCCTGGATATTTGATTGCTCAAACATGAAGGAATTCCTTTGCAAAAATGTGCACTGCTATAGCATAGTTGACACAAGGTGGTCAACATCTAGCTCTACATGGGGACACGTTGCTTCACTGAAGGAATGTGAGAATCCAGAATCTGCATCCAAGCAACATACAAATTCATATAAGTAGTGTCCATCCAAATATAATCCTAAAATCATCATATAACATCAAGCACATTAAATAGAAGCTCAAAATATTCTTCTAACATGAAAAATAAATATTTTTAAAGGACAGAAACAAAAATGTTGAAATGAAATCTAAAATAAAATGTAAGGCTAGAAAAACAATACAGAAGATGCCCTTATGGGATCAGATGTCATCTTTGCAGAACAACTTGAGCATCTGGCCATTCGTAGGTAAGTCTAGTGGTTCACCATCCAATGTGCTAAAATGAAATGAATCTTGTCTATCAAGTCCTTTGATGATATAAGGTCCTAGCCACAAGCTATCAAATTTTCCATGACTTCCTGGTTTCTCATTTCTGTGATTCCATAGTAACACCATGTCTCCAACCTACAAAGATCTAGCTCGAGATGATTTATCAAAACCTTTCCTAACATTAGATTGATTTTTACACATATTATCAAAAGATTCTCTACAAGTTTCATCTAACTCCACAATTTGATAAATTCTATGTTGAACAACATCTTTTTCAATAGAGAAATGTTGAAGGAGTTGATAAGCTGGCAATTTAAGGTGCACAGGAAGAGTTACATCCAAGCCATAAATCAATTCAAAGGGACTTTTACCAGTAGTTTTTTTCTTTGTAATCCTATCTGTCCACAGTGCATACTTGATTTTGCTATCCCAAGCCTGTTTATTGTCTCCTACTATCTTTTTGATAGTGGTTATAATATTTTATTACTAGAATCTGCAAGACCATTTCCTTGAGGATAGTAGTTAGATGAATGAGACAAGATAATGCCATAATTAAAACAAAATGATGAAAACTCTGAAGAACTAAAAGCCCTGGCATTATCAGTAGTAATCTTAACAGGGACACCAAATCAAGTAATGATTTTATCTTCAATAAATTCCATAACAACCTTTTCAGTAACATTCTTTGCAAGAATAGCTTCAACCCATTTAGTAAAGTAATCAGTAGTATTTAAGACCCATGAGTAGCCATTACTAGAATTTTCATGGAATTTCCTAATGAAATCTAGACCCTATTGCTGAAGAGGAGCTTCAACAACAACATGTTGTAAGGGAAGGGCTTCTAACTTTTGCTTCCCAGTGAACAGTTGACAAGCTTGACAACATCTAACATATTTGTGCACATCAGAAAAGATTGAAGGCCAATAGTAACCAGCTCTAAGGATTTTTTGGGCAGTAGTCTTTGCAGCATAATGACCACCACAAAATGTTGAATGAAACTCAACGATAAGCTTTTTCAATTCAACTTCGTCAACACACCTAAGTATTATTCCTTCAGGATTCCTCCATCCAAGGCCATCCTTCATGATGCAATACTTAGTTGCTTTCAATCTTAGAGCTCTTCTCTTATGAGCAACTAGATGGTTAGGACATGTAAGATTTTGCAAATAATAAATAATGTCCTTGTACCATTCAATTTCTCCTAACCTTTGAAGCTCAGGTGAAGTTGAAGAATTATTTTGACAAATCAAGCCTAAATCCTTCTCATTACCTTCAGTCAACATTTGGGCCAATCCTTGACCCTTAACAAGCTTAGTGGGTCTAATTTACAAATCATACTCTTGAATCTTAGTGACCCACCTAGCTCTAGTCCCTAAGCAATCAATTTGAGTTAATATATATTTAATAGCAGAATGTGGGACAAAAGCTATAACTTTAGAATATCCCACATATGTCCTAAAATGCTTAAGAAACTTGACCAAGGCATATGCTTGCTTTTCCATGGTACTATAATTTAATTTGGAATTCTGAAGCACTCTGCTCATAAAAGCAATCGGTTGCTCGTGACCTTATTTATTCTTCTGAAGAAAAACAACTGCTTTAGTATCCTCTGAGGCAAAAGAGAAGGTCATGAACTCCTTTGAATAATATGGGCTAGCTAAAACATGAGATTTAGCGATATAACCTTCTATTTACTTAAAATATTTCTTACTGTCATCTTTCCATATAAACTTTGCATCTTTCTTTAAAAGAATTTGCATAGGCTTAGCAATTTCGGCATAGTTTGGAATGAACCTCCTGAGAAAATTGATCTTTCCAAGGAAGGACTAAAGGGACCTAAGGTTATGAGGCAAAGGAATGTTCTAGATGTCCTCAACTCTTTCAGGATCAATTTTGATCCCATCCTTAGAAATGATGTGACCAAGTAATTTACCTTCAGTTACTCCAAACACAGATTTAGTGGGATTCAAAGAAATTCCAAATTCTCTACACCTGTTAAAAACTTTCCTGATATGATCAATATGACTAATACCATCCTTTGAAAAAATTGTAAGATCATCTTGATATATTTCAATGATTTTACCAATTAGTCCTTTGAAGGCATAGTCCATAGCTCACTGAAAATTCGCTCCAGCGTTAGTCAATCCAAAAGGCATTCTTATGTATTCGAATGTTCCCCATGGTGTGGTGAAAGTTGTTTTATGATAATCCTCTTTCTTTACCCATACTTGATTATAACCCGAGAAACCATCTAGCAATGACATCATTCCTAAACTTGTTACTCCTTGCAACATGGTTTCCATGTTAGGCAAAGGGTAATTATCCTTTTTACATACTAGATTAAGGTTTCTAAAATCTACACAAAGTTTGATTGTTCCATTTTTCTTCCTAACAATCACAAAATTATAACACCATGATGAATGCCTAGTATGCGCAATAATTCCAGCTGCTAGCATTTTTTGAAGCTC
Source organism: Pinus tabuliformis (assembly GCA_031772625.1). Taxonomy (NCBI): domain Eukaryota; kingdom Viridiplantae; phylum Streptophyta; class Pinopsida; order Pinales; family Pinaceae; genus Pinus; species Pinus tabuliformis. The sequence goes on from CM062806.1 coordinate 972,530,772, forward strand.
TTTCTGAACCAAGGGAGCTAACTTAGGATTGATTTTCCTAATTTTTTTATGAAAGGGTTTAGCATTTTCATCTTTTAAAGGGATAGTGTGTTCCATGACATCTTCCCTATAACCTTTCAGCTCATCATAAGAAAATGATAGAACATCCCTATACTCATGAAGTAAATCAATTAACTTCTTCCTTTCTTCCTCTGTGGTACCCTTACCAATTTTCACAATTTTTGGATCCCTAGAGGTACCAATATTTACTTCAATGTATTCCCCTGGATCAATCTTCTTCTCTTTTATTTTCTTTGTCGCATCATGCCTATCAAAAATTCACTCTAATACTTGTCGTTCCCTAGGAATAGGATTCATCACACCATCATTAACACAATTGCATCCTTCCTCCTTATAAGCAATGTTTAAATCTTCAAATTCTTCTAAGTTATTCAAGAAGTGAACTACTTGACTATCATCATTAAACACTTTCCAATGCTCAACATTATCGGGAATTGAAGGCCTAAAAATAAATTCCATCTTGACTTAATCATTTATTAACTCGTCAGATAATTGAAAAGTAGATGCTACCACTGTAAGTTGATCAGAATGGATGTTCTTTTCTCTAGGGATGGCTCGAAGATCAAGAGCATCAAGAAGTTCGATAGTGTCCCAAATTGCATTTTGATATCTCTTGAGTCTATTATTCTTATAAGAAATTTTTTTTTTGATTCGTATAATGACCAAATCTAAATCTCCCTTGATACTAAGCAATTTAATCTTTAAATCCTTCGTGAATTCGAGACCCAACAATAGAGTTTCATACCCAGATACATTGTTGGTGGCTTCAAATTCCAATCTATAGGAAAATTTGAAAATATGACCAAGGGGAGATTTTAACACAATGCTAACACCTTTGCCATGTCTAGACGTTGCACCATCAAAATACATATACCATACTTGATTCTTTAAATCAACAATCTTTTCATCCAAGGGAACTATGACATTAGACAAAATAACATAATTCCTAAGGCTAGGTTGTTCTGTTATAATCTCATTATGAGGCCTATTGGGGTCTTCCACATGAAATCTTTTGTCAAGCTCCCTATCAAGCCTTACAAAACCATTTCGTCTAGGAGAAGGAATAGTATCATAAGTCCAATTCATTTGAATACTCCCTCCTAGATCATAAATCTACTTTCTAGATAGCAACATACCCCAAGCGTCAAGCACATCAATCACAACAATGTCCATGGAAATCATTATATCAGGATAAATGGACAAATGCACTTGTAAATCCTTAATTAAACCATGCACTTCAATTCTCTTAGAATCCATGGCACAAATGTTGTGATAAGGTCTAGAAATCCTTAAGTTAATGTTGATGGTGCTAGACCCACCAACATGTCAGGGGATCTCCCTAGTAAGAAGTCCCAATTATACCTCAGACCGTTTGGTGTAGGAGTCCCAGCAGTGGGTCGTACAGTAATGCCTTGACTGCGGTTTTGCACAGAGGCAAGTAAGATGTCCCTGTTGGTAGCAAGGGTGTGACATATGCGGTAAGTCAAGGAAGGTGCATGAATGGTCCTAACACATGGAAAGTGAGGTGAGTGTGCCCCTTGGAAACCTGTGATAGCACGGAGTTAAGAAGGGAACACATGAGAAAAGATGCATCACAACATGGAAGGCAAGTTAGCTAGCAATCCAAAGTGATGGTTAAACCAACAACACATTTTAGAAAGATTCATACATACATATACAGAAATAGCTACACATGCATGCGTAAGCAAACATATACATATATCATTTAGAGTACTCAAGATAGCTGAAATACAATACAACATATGCATGAAACGTGCTATCTCTATTATATTAAGAAGTGTAAGTTCCAGTCATACAATACATCCATGTCCAACCACTAGTTCTGACAATGGAACGTTATAGCCACAACTGCCTACTCCTCCAAAGAGATATACTAGCTCTGCGCAATGGAGAAGCCAAGGCTCGTTACAATATTGTCCAAGCTTTCTCTAAGATATTCCTATTGGAAGCTTGGCTGACCAAAAGCCCCTACAATGATTTATGAGGTTCTATTTATATCAAAGGGTGGGGTGACCCTTGACATTCCCCTTTGTGACCGTTCATCTATCCTCATGACTCTTCAACTACTCTATGGCTGTTACATTCAACTATCGACACTTGAACTTCCAATTGACAAGATGTTACATTACAATGCACATGTTCCCATGTGAGACAAAATGGCTTGAGCAAGCCATGCAAGACATCACAGACACTCGGACCGTTGTGGTGAGACCAACTCTTTGACATCCCTGTGATGGTGAAGGTGGTGAGATGATGCCAAGCTCCTCTGTCCAACTCATCTGATAGCATGTGCATGGTCTTCTTGGGTGCAGCCAAACTAGCAACACGCCGATGCACATTGTCTGTGTTGATCTTCAAGTGTGTGTTGGTGGTCATGCGCATAAATTGTCAAACTGCATGTTCAGCCCCAGTCAGACTTGCTTCTTGTCTTCGCTCGATGAGTGTGCCAAATGGGTGGATTGCATGTGTGCGCACAATAACATGCATGCTGCTAAATTCCCTTGCATGTGATCAAAACATTACTCACCTTGTCTTCTCTGTGCCAGCTGTTGGGATGGACGTATAACTTGTACGGGCACATTTTCATCCATTTGACCATGTTGCGCCCCCTGTTGTACCTGTTCTTTTTGTAACTCATTCTCATGTCTATGTAGCTCTTGTTCTTCCTCAATTTTTTGTTTCAGCACATGCAATACCTTCTCTATTCCTTTCTCTGCCTTTGCATGATCTTTGTGTCACAGTGTCACCTCATAGCCTCGATCCCCAAAGTTTCTTTCATCACAAGTGGATCTTCTTGAGCTTGCAACTTTGTTCCGCCTCTCTGTTGTCAACAACCTTCCTCTTGCATGCAGGTATGTTGCCTTCAACTGCTACTGATGGTGCTGCTTGTTGTGATGTTGCTGCCATCTTATCTTGATGTCCTTGTATACGAACAACTTGATGTCTTCATGGGTAGGTGATCTCATAGACACTTTCTTGGCTGCAAACCCCGTTGGGCTCTCAACGGTGTCCTTTGATTCTGCTCTCCTGACGGCCAGTGTACTTGTACTGCCGAGAGACAGACGAACACTTGTGATACCTAGAGACATAGAAACACTCATGGAAAGCAATCTGTTAGTCGAAAACCAAAACAAACTTGAGGACTGACTTGCAACATACCTGTGTGATTGATCGTGAAGGTTGCACAATTTCCATCGGGAGGTTGGGAGACTGACTACTAAAACTGTGCAAGGACTAATCCGGGATGTCAGGAGGCCGACTAACTTCTGGAACTATGCAATGCATAGTCCATCCTAGCCTGCTGACAAATGTAACTACACAATGCTCAATTTCAGTCAGCAGTGACATGCAACCAGCAAACTGCATTGTGCAGTTTCTCGGGCCAGCAGGAAACTACCTCCAAGAATTGTGAAATGCAAGTCTAGAGGTCCCTCCTAGGCTAGACTTGTGAAATTTTTGGAGGGAAGGAAGACCCTTTGCTTTTGAAAATGCACACTGCTAGCCAGGCAAGCACGGTCTAGGCCAAGGCATCCCAAACCGGGCGACGGGCGACTAAAAGAATGAGAAGTTTGGATGCATGGTGAGATGGGTGCAAATAAGAGTGAATGATCATTCATGTAAATAGCAAGTGCAAGTTTTATAAAATGGGAAAACATGCATGTGTGTGAAGTGAGTCGTTGCAATAATGACCATCCATACAAAACAGTGTCATGCATGCGACTGTTGACATAGATTTTCATTGGTGTCAATATGGCAATATTTGAGGAGCCAAGAGGAGCAAACAGAGCCATCAGAGGGAGCAAACAAAGCCATTGAGGGAGCAAACAGAGCCATCAGAGGAAGCAAATAGAGGCAATGGAGGAGGCAAACAGAGCTATCGAAGCCATCGGAGGAAGCAGACAGAACTATCAGGAGATATCGGAGGCCAAAACGTGTATATATATATATATATATATATATATATATATACACACACACTATCAGAGACCAAAACTCATATATATGCATTTACACTATCAGAGCGGCAGAGATATATATATCAACGACAGCGTAATCGGCGAGTTTGGTTATATGCAATCACCCCAAAACCCCCGATAGTGATATATATGTGCTGACCCAACGAAACATATTTGTTCGGGTGTATATTATATCGCATCTGCCCTATCGGGACTCGCATATCGCAATACCCAAAGGGTTGTCCTCCTGCTAGTGCCGATTGCGATTGCAAGACCAAACCCGATGCAACATTATAGTTGAGCTTAATACAGTATCGCATCCACCATATCACAAGTGTGTAAGGCCTTGCCACGGATCTGATGGAGTTATCAGCTACTGCTTAATATAACATCACGCCTAGTGGAGAATCGGCCATCAGCCATCAGCGATGTCATGAGCGCGACTGCCGATTACAATTGCACATCGGATCTAATGTGGTTATAGACTCAGTTGAATTAAATTTGAAGTCGGCCCTTAAGCGGTTCAGTCGTGTTTTTTCATATAACTCTGTGTATTCAATTTTTTGTATTGTATGGGGTTTTAAGGCCAAAGATGCATATAAACCGCACCTGATAGTTCAAGAGGCTGAACTAAAGCTGATTGCAATTGCGATTGGGACGTGGCATGTCGGTTATATAATATAGTCTCTATGTATGCCTATTATCATTGAAAAACGGGGCTCTGTTACAGTTTTTTAACATACAGCAACCGAAAAGCTAGGAAGTCGAATGGAAAGCCAGCGCAGAGGAAACCGAAAAGCAAAATCAACGAAGAAGAGGGAAGCCAAAGGACAAGCTAGCAGAGAGGAAGCTGAAGCGAGCATTGAAGAAGCTGAAGAGCTAGTGGGAAGCGGAAACGAATAGTCAGAGGCATCAGGAATACAAAAACAGGAAAAAACAAGGAAGTGGGTGTGAATAATCAGTGTGAGAGGAAGCTGAAGTTCAGGCAGAGGCAGCAGAGGCAGGAGAAGCAAGAGAACAGGAGTGAAGCAGAATCTCAATAGGTTTAGGAGTAGATAACTACAGCAAAAGAGTTTATACCAAGTTTGAGTTGGAGTCCACGGGGTTGGAGCCTCAGAACTGAAAGGACTAGAATCCTTGGGAGTTGGTGATCCTAAATGAAAAATATTTCCTTGGAAGAATAGAGTTGGTGCTCTGGAAGTTGGAGCCTCACAAAAGACCAATTTGGTGCTTGGCAACTGATTGCAGCCAGCTATATATTGTATTTATTTCATTGCACTATTTATGTTAATAAAAGCATTTATTTCAGCTATCTATTTATGTGTTCCATATATATATATATATATATATATATATATATATATATATATATATATATATATATATATATATATATATATATATATATATATATATATATATATATATATATATATATATATATATATATATATATATATATATATCTATATATATATATATCTATATATATATATATATATATATATATATGTTTTGGTAAGAAAATATTGATTCACCCCCTAGTATTTTCCAATAGTGACAACATTGAGATTGGAACAAAAACTGAAATGATGTTTCTACAAGCTAACATACATTAAAATGACAACAAGCGCTCACTAAAATCAAGCAGATAGAACTCACACAAGGTGAAACACAAAAACTGACATAAACGCAGCGCGAGACATGAAAAGTGGGCTTACCCCAAAACAACGGAGTTGAATTTGCCAACGACTCTTAGATGAAGTGTGGTATGTCATAGTTGCAAGGTCAATGTGAGGAATGAACTCTGTAGCATCCGGTTGATGAGTTTTGATAAAATCGAGGTTGTGACGCGCATGCCACAAATCTAGGAAAAGTGACACTTGGTGGGGGGTTTCTGAAATTATCCTTGCATGTAACTTCCAGTTGCTAAAAATAGATCCCTGAATCAAGGGATGCCTTTGCATGATGCCTTGGGAGAAGCAGTCCATGCATGTAAATCAGTTTTGCCTGATCCTGGAGGGAACCAGTCAACTTGAAGGTACATGCAATAACCTGCTTGATTGATGGGAAAATTTGTGCATTTCTGGGAGGGAGATGGGATGGCTGCCCAGAGGGATTGCACAATTTCTGGGCTGAGCAGCTGACTGCTACCTAGAATTGCGCAATTTCTAGGCTGAGCAGTCCTGCTAGGATGGATTGTCTAGTTTTTCCAGTGAAGATTGAAAGGTAGAATTGCGCAATTCTGGAGCTCGCTAGACTGCGAGTTAGGATTGTGAAATTTCTAGAGGGAAGGTTGGTTCCCCTCCAAAATTTCACAATTTCTTGAGGGAGCTACTCATCCTGTAACTAGACCAAATTCGAAGAAACAACCTATGAGGGGGATGCAACAAGCCATCATGCGCAGGCTGGTAATCTGCTAGAAAACACTAAAGTTTTTGTACTTGATAGTGCAAGACATGCTACTGAAGATGGTCGGTAGGCAGGTTCCAAAATGAAGCTAAGGAAAAATTTTGGAGGGTGGTTGTATCCACTACAACAGTTGAGTTGTTCCATGACCCTTTTGTTCATGACACACGCTGATGCACCAGAATCCAACATGCAATTATACAATCAAAAACCATTAATAAGTAAAGTAATATAAAATGGTTGATGATCTTTATTATCTGGTTCCATACTTTGCAAATACACCGAAGCATCTTGATAACCAACTTCAGGAGCCTTTTCACGAAAAACATCACCACGAGGAGCATCAATAGCCTTCAATAACTTAGCATTCTGGGAGGGAATCTTTATTATCTCCATGACAGGAACCAAGATCTTAGCATTATTAATCCAACCTCCCAAATCAATATTCAATCCAAAGTTAGAATTCAAACCAGGGCTAGGAACTCTGGGAGTAATTTGATTTTCACATTACTCATTTCTCTATTGATAATTCAATCGTTTATCTTGAGCAATCTCCAAGATTTGTTTGAAGAAGGATTTTCACCAAATAGCTCAACCATCATGTCCTTCTCATCATTAAAGGAATTAATACTATAAGAAGATTGAATTTTTTTCACATCATGACTGTTTTCGACAACTTCCATCCAATCTTCCATGGATAAGTGACGATCATCACCAACAATATTAATTTGATTACTTGCCCCAATCATTCCACTATCCATAATTCTCTTTACAGTAGGACAAGTAGCCTCATCATGAAGGGCATCACAATCTCTACGATAAGGAGGAGATTCTTCTACAAGATGAGCAGACTCAAGTGGATTTGGTGATCTCTGCTCATTTGATGGGCCCCTCTTTTGCCAAGCATTATTATTTCAATTATTCCTAGGTTGGATATTTTTTCCTTGTGATCTTTCCATTTGAACCAACCTGGCGTGCATGGCACTGAATTTCTTTAACATGATTTGACATCATTTTTGCTTGGTTAATTTCCATGTTCTTAATCATTTTTGTCAATTCTTTAATAGGATCATGGTCAACCTCTTTAATTTATTTTCCTTTAGAATCACAAGATTTACTTGGAACCCTATCAAAACCTAGAATCTCATATTTCCCATGCGCTTTCCTACATTGTTCCATTTCTTCAGCCAAAGTCTATACATCCCTATAATCATTAGGTTTAGCACGTCTTAGCTCATAAGATGTATCATTGTTAAATGCATCGAGATAATATTCCAAAAGAGACTTATCAGTAGGTTTATAATCTTGAGGTAAATCTTTAACAATACTATTAAACCTTTTATTAAATTCTTCCATGGTCTCATTTTCATTCTTCTTTATGGTGTTGATAGCTCTAAGTAAGTGCCTTTCTTCTTTTTTATCTCCGTACTTATCCTTAAAGGTAGTAATAATCAATTGCAATGAATCAAATGAATTATCAGGATTTTCTGTAAACCAATCCAAAGCATCTTCTTCCAAAGAAAGGACAAAGAGGCTCATCTTCACATCTTCATGATTATAGTCGGGACCTCTAGCATATTTTCCCAACCAAGAGCTAAATGCTTTGAGATGAGCTTTAACACTAACCACATTATTTCCTTGAAAATATGGCAACTTGTCAAGACCATTATCAGGAAGATCATGCAGATAACCTTGAATGTTAGCAAAGTTATAAGGGGAAAACAAGTCCATGATGTCTAGTTCAACCGGGTCAAGAAAAAGAAAATGAATATCATGGATAGCATCCTGTCCAAGATTATCAAGGAGTCTATGAGAAATAAGCTTGTGTAATTGAACTCTAAGAGACCTTTCAAGTTCTAGAGTAGGATTATACAAAATAATTGTATTCCTTATAGTAGAGGTCCTTGTAGAAATGTAACAAGTGGAGCCACAACTTGAATAAGAACCTAACTCTAAAGACCCAATATGCTAAGAACCAAAAGTTAGTGAATAAACCAAGTCAAAGTAAACTTATCCCCGACAACAATGCCAAAAAATGTTGTCGCCTAAGATGTACACCCAAGTGAGGGAAAATTTTCTAACCCCGCAAGGTATAATCTTTAAGGCACAACCCTCAGAGTAGAGGTTGTCACCTATTCCCTACTCACTCTGTTTAATCTCTCTCCTAGATAAGCTAAAGGGGGTAGTCCCTAAGGATAGTTAGAAAGGGAAAACTTGTTGCAACAACAAGTCTAGGAGACTAAGGGCAATGCAATTTTTTATGTAAGCAACTTGATTAAAATTATTTAGCAAGATTGATTACTAAAAAACCAATGTAAATATTTAACAGGACAATGCCAATAAGATAAATAAGACAATGACAAGATTAACAATGATAAACCAACGCCTTATAACAATGCTTAGGAGAGATTGAACACTTGCAAATTATTTCAAGTCACAAGATAAATAATGTTGCAAGACAAGTATTAGTATAGGAAATGGCACAATATTAAAAGATGAGCAGAAATCTACCTTGCAATAATAAAAGAAACATGTACATTGTTTTTTAAAGAGATGCTCCAATAAATGTAACAATATCAATGGACAATGAGCAAGGAAATTAAATGACAATACAAGAGTAGTAATATAGAATTGCAAGTAAAGATAGAGTTCTCACAAAATAACAATATGCCAAATTAGACAAAACCAAATAGGTAGATGCAAACTAAGCTAGGTGAAATGCAAAATCTAACTCTAGAATGAAAATATTGATGCAATATTCTCAATGGACTATAATGATAACAATGTTGCTTCAAGGGAAGTAGATATCAATCCAAAGATTATGATAAACACTTAGAACACAAGATTAGCTTATACAATAACCAATGAGGTAACCATAGTTACTCAAAAGCAAAACTGATGATTAAAGTTAAAAGAGTTAGAGCAAAAATTCCACAATGCCTTTATACAATAGGGAATTTAAGGTCTTCTTTGCTTGTTTAGATGGTTGAACAAGTAAATATTATAATCAATTCTCAATCATGGAAAATGCAGATGAAATTTCTAACAATTATTAGAAAAAATACTTTAGATCATAAACAACAATTGAATCAAGGTTGGAAATACTTCAATGAAATCAGATCTGAAGCAACTAGGAAAGTAGAATATAGAGAATGCAATTATAAGATGAAATACAATGTGTAAGTTAGTGAGTTACAAAACCAAACACAAGATCTCCCTTTTAAATAAGGAGAAACATGATGCCTTGGAAACAAATTCCAAGCTCCCTCAAAAAAAGAAGAAATTTCTTTATTAGTGAACTTACAAATGGGAAAAAAAAAGCCTATAGGACAGAAAGAAAGGCTCTTCTTTTCAAGGAGCTTTACAACAGAGATATGAGAGTTACAAAGATAGGACAACTCCTTAAGATGAAATACATATCCAAAAAAAAAATATCCATAGATCAGACTTTGAATTCCTTTATATTTCCAATAAAATAGTGCACAAATATGATGGATCCTCTGCTTCAATATGAGGCTTATCACTTTGATGATTGAACTTGTTGCAACAAAAAAACCAATCCTCCAACAAATTGATGCCAGTGAGAGGGGCTCACAATCTTAGATGAAAACAAGAGGAAAATTCCCAAGCCAACAATTCTAAAGCAAATGATTTTCTACAGTAAAGAAAGCTCAATATTTCGAAGGTAAACGTCACTTTAAGGAAGAACTAATGACTATCCCTGCAAGACAAACTTTTAGACCTAAAACCAATGGTCGATTTGCAAAGGATACACCACTCCAGAAAATACCACTATTAATGAAGGATCAGATTACTGTAATGAAAATATCAATCCTCCAATACCCAAATCAGTCATCCGAATTTGCAAAAGATGTAAGTTAAATGCTTATGATTACTCTTGGAATTATCATGTGCAATTTTAGGCTTATTATTACTATTTCTCCAATTGATTTTCTTATGAGGCCAGGCTTAAAGAAACTCCCTTGGAATTTTTCAGATTTGATGGAGGGCTTTAAAATTTGTCACTTTAACTTTAAGCTACAAGTAGATGAAAAGACCCCTAAAATGCAAAGACCTGCCTCAAAATATTTTGCACCAGGTGATATGAAAGTTCTACGCTTACAGCAAGATACAAATCTTTTCCAAATATATATTGAAAAAAAACAACAACAAAGCTAGATCAGCCAATTATATGCCAAGTTTAAAACAAACTTTGTCAAATTTTATATGAATTTTCTGCAAAATAAATCATTGAATATTCAAATAGTGAATGTGCTCTAAATTCATGTAGCTATATCCAACAAAATAAAAATTAATCAAAATGAAAGAAAAACACAGTCCCAAAAAAAAAAAAAACTTCTTTGCTGCAAAGTTTCCTTGATACCAGAGATATGTCTCTTAATGAACAAGTCATTGTTTATAATCCTGCCAATCAAATTTCTGTGAGCACCAGGTATTGGAGGAAATTTTAAGTTCACATCTAGTAGAAAGAGGTCAGTTTGGAAAATTCATGAACCTTGCAAAAGAAAACATCTAAGTCAACAAAATTTTAGTGGAGAAACACTTTTAAAATTTTTGTGATTCCTTGTCAAGTTAGGTAGAAAATGAAATTCAAGCCCTTAATGCATGCAACCTAGCCCAATTTAACCACAAAAAAAATTGAATTAAATATTACTAAGGAAATTCTGGGTAATTTCTTATGGTTTCAAGATTCGACCTCCACAAATTTACTGCAAAAATTGACCCAAAAAAAATTGATTTAATGTCCCTGTAGCCCTGGGAATTTATCAACAATTCATATCAGAAATTTTGTAGAAAAGCCCTTTGCGACCTAGCTTTGAAGGGTAGAATTTGCTTGAGGTCCTTAAAAGCTAGCAACTTCACAAAATAATTTTAAAATCCATAGAAAAATTTCAAATAAATTCTTAGACCAAGCTTCAAATCTTGCAGCTTCCAAGAAAGATAAGTTCTGAAGTCTAATAGCCCACAAAAAAGATATAGCGTAAGGCCTCAAACCCTAGCCATTTTGATTGGGGTGAGAGTTGAGCCCTTCCTACTCGTTTTCTTTCAAACCCTTCAAAGAATATGATGAAATACACCTTCTCCAGAAAACAATAAATAAAACCCTTCTCAAGAATTATTCAGTGACTATAATGCGAGGATTAGATAGATGGCGAAGAAAACAGGCTGCTCAGGACTGTGGCCATGAAAATAATGATGTTGAGGCTCAGATCTGGGCCTCCTAGGCTTTGCGGCCCCAGGAGAAAAGCTTAGAGACCCTTACGCAAACCTGCAAAAAGATAAAAATATTTTTGAACCCTTCTCTCTTTCTCGGACCTGTAAGAGACACACAAAAAGACTATGGATGGTTGAGGTTATAAATAAATACATACAAATTTTTCCATAAATACAAGCTCTAAAAAAAACAGATATTTTTCATTAATAGCTTTTTGATTCAAATAAGTAAATAAATGAATGATTTTCTCAAATCCTAAGCCCATACACCCTACAATAAATTTGATATATAAATCCTTTAGGTAAAATAGAATGAACTCTCCTACTTAATCACTCAAGAGTTGGTTAACTTAAGCAAAAGCATCCCCTTACACTTGAGATCCGTTTCAACTAAATATTTTCTACACACCTCAAAAATATTTTGTTAGCTTTAGATGAGACATGAAAAATATAATAGAAGAAAATTCTAGCAACTTAAACAAAATCACACTAGCCTCTTCCAATCCTCAAATATTTTCCAAATCTAATTACCAAAGTAAGATAGATATACACTAGTTAATTCTATGTAAGGAAATGAAGTAACAAATAAAATCACGAGTATAAAATTAAGCTCAAGAATTCATTACCATATCCATAAGATAAGAGCCACAATGTTTCACCCCAAAGACTTGTGTATTATTATTTCAAAATAGAGAGAGAGCTCCAAGACTAAAAGGCTAGAGCACAACATCAAGAGATAATACAATGAGGAGCATATGCTTCCTTATATAGAAAAAATGAGAGCTCTAGAGGCTTCCAAGTGAATAATGGCTAGTTCCATGAAGGTGCACCATTAAATGCTTGATCCATGTCAAAATGATATCCATCGTTGATTGCTTGAGAAAAAATTCGAATTCCTTGATGCTGCCTTTTTTCTTGGTCCCAAAAATATTTTTTCTAACATTTTCTCCTTGAAAAACCCCCGTTCTCTTAACCAACTTGGACCATGAATTCGATTTTCATTAAAAATTTGATTTTCTAGGAATTAATTCCTTTTTTCTAGGCCAAAAATATTTTCTTGAATTTTTTCTTGCTTGATTTGTGGAGATTCCCTTCTTGAAAAGTGCACATTCACTTTTTTAATATTTTTCACTTGGAGAGAATTTATTTTTCTCTCATTTTTATTTTCTGACCAAATTTTGGCTAATTATTTAACCACTTTTTTGCCGGAAAACCAAAAATAAAAATCAATTAATTTTTTGGCTTAGAATTTTAATTTATTTTGGCCAGAAAAATTAATTAATTGATACTAAAGGGTATTAATAATTTATTCCACCCTTAAATATTTAGGCCATGGTGTCTAAATATGAGGGACCATGCACCAAAATATTTTTACATCAAGATATTATAATTAACTCAACCCTTGAAAGGGGAAAACACCTTTAGACATAGACCCTTAATAATTTACCCAATTCTGTGACCAATATGATCTAGTAGACCAAGTGACTTGTAACAAAATAATTTAGCCCATTAGCATAAATTATTCCCAAATCACTTTTACAAAAGACTTGACTAGAACACTAGGACTCACCTAAGACCTTGATGATAAATTCCACCCTAGATTTGGGGTGAGGCTAGAGGGAAAAACTCTGCCGACCATCCGTGTTTAGAAACATAGATGAATCAGTGAGACGAAAAACCTCCTAGGATGAAAATCATCGCCAAAATAATAGGCTTACCTAGGTTGTTACATACGTATACGGTCTTACTAGAATCATTTACATTACAAACATTACACAATGGTTGTATAACTTTGATAGACTGATGACTGATGAATCCTGGATATTTGATTGCTTAAACATGAAGGAATTCCTTTGCAAAAATGTGCAATGCTATAGGGTAGTTGACACGGAGTGGTCAAAAGGATCCATTCTTATCGATGTAAGCTTCTTCTTTCCCTGCAATATTCTCTTTTCTCCGTCATCATCCAAGCACTTGATAGCCTTCTCATAACAATCTACCTTCGTCCTATGAAGATACAACAAATCCATACCAAAAAGCATATTATATGATCCCATCGAAAGCACATTTAGATGTGTTTTTGTAGGCATACCATTCAGCTCAAATGCACAATCTCTTACCCAATGATGAACTCTCTTCATAGTACCTATAGCCAACTGTACCAACCAAGATTCTTCATGCACTTCTTTTCTCAAACCACACTTACCCACCAAGTTAGGGTTAAAATAACTATAATTAGATCCAAGGTCAATAAAAAAAACAACTTGATCATAGATCTTACCTTCCGTCTCAATAATGGATGCCTGGTGATCCGCCTGTTTGTTATCAAATGTTGCATAGATCCAAGGAATGCTCTTCCCAACATCCCCAATTGTTTTTGCTTCCTATGCACTATAGATCTGAGGTATGCCAACCTGATATGATGGAAAATCCTTCTTGAGATGATCCTTGCCACATATCCAACAATGCAATTGTCTCCTACCATCGCCTCTATTTTTTTGCTCTCCATGTTGAGGTCCATGTCCCTTCTCTACCACATTAAACTTCTTGTAAAGAGAAAAATTCTCTTTCTCGCCTACATCCTGAGTTCTTGTTCACTTTGGTGACCATTTTCCTTTAGCTTTGTCATTCCCTTTTCAACCCTACTTAGACTCTATCTTACACTTCAATTTTTCATAACAATGCTTTAAATTATGAACAGTCAGGTTTATCCAAGAACCCACCATCTCTGACTATGTCATCAATGCAAAACTTGTTCCCACCATGAGACCTGCTACCATATATCCCATTAGTCCTTTCCTCCTTCTCATAATCGATCTGTGTTTGTCCCTATCTCTACAAGTTTGACAAGCTTTGAAGGATCACTACATCGACTTCTGCTTGTTTTTCGTATGCCCCAACAAGTCTTTCTCGTGACTGAATGATTATATCATTATCTATCTTGCACCTTCTGATTTCTGCCTTTAGACTTCTCAAGGTATCTTCTATGTCAGGAGAGTACTCATCTCTTAGCTTCTCATATGATCTGTAAGGAGAGTCTCATGAACTGTAATCCACCATTCTTTTATTCATCTTGATCTTCTATCTCCTGCAAACATACCATGTCAGATAAACCAAATATAAACATAATCAACATACCTCAGTGAAGTTTAGGGGAGGCTATCTCATCTATAAAATGAATCTAGATTAGCATGATATATATATATATATATATATATATATATATATATATATATATATATATATATATATATATATATATATATATATATATATATATATATATATATAGAGAGAGAGAGAGAGAGAGAGAGAGAGAGAGAGAGAGAGAGAGAGAGAGATATCAGCATACTAACATCACACATGATAATACCAACTACATACCATAACCTCATGCACGAAAACCATAACCATAAAAATGCATGCATAACAACCATACAAACACTAACATGCATGCATGAAAAACATCGTATTTCCATGTAGTCCAAGTGTTTGAACCATGCTATGATACTAATCTATAATTGGCATTAGATATTACCCAAAGAGAGTGGAACCTCACTTTGATACCAATCTGTAACCACCTCCTCTGACATTTACCCAATTTCACTGAGAAACCAGGGTAAACATGAGTTGAGGGCTGCTATGGCATGACCTGACCTCCAAGCTTCAATTATGGAAGCGGGGCCAACAACTAAACATACCAACCACAAAATAACATCCCACCATACTTACATCCGAGGCTAGAAAACCACTCCCAATGCCCAATTCCTGAGTTGGAGCTCTCCTTCACTAATCTAGACTGCCAGTCACATGCATAACACTGCATCCATTGAACTATAGGCCTCTAGTCACATACATAAGCCTGAAAGGCAACGACTATAGTCCTAATTTCTCATTTTTGAGCCTGCGACTATGAGATCAATGCCATTTTTCAGGGCTTGTCTCCAGATCACTACCCAACTTAATGAGACTTTCTAGAATGATAAATAACATTAATAAGAAGTCATTCAAGTAAAACTTTATCAAGGACTTGACGTAACCAGGCCTAACCATGATAATCATTTCATCAAACATATGGTGAACATGTAATCTACAAGTCATGAATATATATCTGAACATAGGGGTCTGAAACTTATCTGAGATTCATGAATAAGGTCTAATTCCCTCTCATAATAGCTGCAATAACATTTTTTAACTCATGCATTCATCAACCATTCATAAACTAATCAAATCATATGAAGATCCATAGCTAGAACTTGTTATGGAACCATACTTATAACCAACATTTAACCATAATAATAACCATGATAGAACAACCATCAAAGCCTCATAATAACAAGTACAAGTGATCATGAAATACAATAGGAAAGAGCTCTTATTAACATATGTAATAGCCAACCAAGTCAAGGACTTCCACATACCACACGACCATAGATTGAGCTTAACCAAATATTTCTTTCAGTAAATTACCCCTGTGCCATATTCCAAGCATGAATGTGGGACTCAAGACCAAATCTACCAGGGCTTCTCGGAGATCAAACCACTTCCACCCTTAGGCTTTACCGCAATCCCTCCAAAACTGGTCAAGGGGTTCCTTAGCCCAAACAAGGGTATACATAACCATGATTTATCGCAATCCTACCAAAACCATTCAAGGGGTCACTAGGCCCAAAATAAGAACATACACTACCAATATTTATTGCAATCCCTCCAAAATTGGTCAAGGGATTCCTAGGCCTGAAATAAGCTTGGATGCCTCCAGATTTCTTCACCAATACCTTGAGGAATTTTCCATCTCCAAACTTAGGCTTTGCCACAATCCTGCCAAAACCAGTTAAGGGATTCCTAGACCGTTCTGAATTTTCCTGAGACCACCTCACCTAGTTCCAAAACCATTTGGCAATCCAATGCTCAACCGAATGAAAGAACCCCATCACACCATAGCTATCTAGAAATGGAAAGGCAAGGATGAAACCACTTTCACACCTGGAAAACCCATGCCAATGACAACAACAAAACCAACTACACATATGCATGTACCATGCATTCACCAACCAGTTAGGAAATCACACATGCAACCTGTTACCTGCAAATATTCCAACTGAAGCTACTTGATCCAACTTGTCCTTTCTTGTCCCTTTCTTTCATTTTATTTCTTGTCCTTCCTTTTCCTTCCTTTTTCCAATGCTTGAGTACTCATAGAATGCTCTAAGTGTGCAAGAGTATGAGAGAATAGAGAGAATAGAGAGAGAGCTCCAAAACTGAACTAGAAAAAGTTGTAATGACCAAAAGTTTTGAACTGATCCTTAGAAGCCTTTTATCATTGAGGCCTCTAATTTCTTCATTTTCCTCTATTTTCCTTTCAATTTCCCTCTCATGCAAGCCTGTGATCTTTGATCTCCCTTTTCTCCTATTTTCCTTTATTTTCATAAATAAATTTCAATTAATGCCTTTTTTCTTTCCAAAGATTTTTCCAATTTTCTTAGCCTTAAACAACAAGTGATGCCCACTATGATGTTTTTCCCAACATTCAGCTTAGAATACATGTCCCATGACATTGGTCTTACTTTTCCTTTATTAACTTTATTACATGAAATTTTAACCCGAGGTTGTTACATTTGCAATATATGAAATATGGACTTTATTATAGTTAAAATAAAAGGGAACTAGTCTAGCATGTGTGCACATGAAGTGCACTGGAGCCCAAGAAAATCCTTTGGGGATGTGACACATACACTATATAAAACTAACCATGAAATATATTAGCTATTATTTTCAACAACCATTACATTGCCCCATGTAAAGACCATAAAGAAATCCAAAACCAACATAAGATACTCCACCATTTTCAAGTGGGGGACATGATATGGTTGCATCATTGCCCATCTATAAACAAATTGCACTTCCATTTTTCTTACATCTACATAGTCTTGGTTAGCAACTTGGAACTCTGTTGCAACCTCTATATTGACATATGGGTACGTTCAACACTTAGGTGGCCTATTCTCTTCTTATACATGTCAACCAATACATCAAGCATACAATTTTACTCTTGGCATCTACAACCATGGAACATTATTATCATTCCATCATGCTCTCTAAAAACAAATTGTTAATTTCTACTTGTCCCATAAATCTTCATTGTTCTCTTATGGGCATTCTTAGACCTATATTTCAGCTCTAGTGACCTTTACCTTAAGTGCGTGGAGGGAAAATACCTATGAAATTTTACACAATAAATAAGTTGCATGCATAAGGACTAGAATATTGATGTTTAATATATGTTGATGTGTTGACAGTGTTGGAACCTTCCAACATGCAAGGGGGTATCCTCGATGTGAAGTTCCAATTAGAATGCACATCGTTTGGTATAGGATCCCTTCTAGAAATAAGCCTCGGCTTCCATTATTCTTAAATATTTTTCTTGGCTATGATGGTTAGCACAATAGATTAATGTACATGTACTTTTGAATGAACAAGTGAGTATGCCTTGTGAAATGTTCAATTGTAGAATGTATCGAGGTTATTTCACCGAAGGGAGACGAAAGTGAGCCTTTAAGAGAAGAGTAATAGTACTAATCTAATAAAGACACACAGGCATATATATATAAATAATCTTTAATCAACTAGTGAAATCCTAGCAACAACAATCGTTAAAACACATTCGCCACACATTCAATAAGATAAGCAACAAAGACACCAAAGTAGTTCAATTCCTTTAGTACATAATAACAACAATGTACACTGCAAAAATTCAAAGAATAGTATTACAACATTTATGATATACATAGGAAAGTGTGTCGGCTCAATGAGTTTCAAGTATTAAGTGAAAGTTCCAAGATATGTCTATACAATGAACATCACTAGCTCCAATAGTGGAGCATTATAGCTACCACCTTCTCTCCAAAAGAACTATATTCCTCTATAATGCCTAGTAGGAGAAGTTGAGGTGAAAATTCCTTTGCTTGAGCTATGAGGGTGTATATATAACAAATAAGGTGACTCTTCACCTCCCCTATGACTCTTGGACTCCCCTCATGACTCTTGAGCATCCATCTAACTTTTGAATTTCCATGAGACTCTTTGACTTCTACATGACTTTTCACATTCTATAGGTGACTCTTGGACTTCCACTTTACATTACATTTCTCATATTATTTAAAATTACATAATTACATCCACAAATGATGTGGAAAATGATGACTCATATGACATCTTGAAGTGACACCTTGACAAGACATGACATGACATTGATGACATGGACTTGATGATGATGTGGCAATGTCAAGCCACTCTTCCTGATGTTGTCTTTGTGTCTTCTTGAAAGATTTTACATGCTCTTCCTCTTCTTCCTCCATAAGGCTTGAAGGTAGGGAGTCTTTACTATGATCTTTATCTTCCAAATTCTTTCAAGATCTAGTTTCCTTTCGTCTTCTTGTTCAATGATCATCTTAGATTTAAAACTTCATAAGTGTCTTCTAGCATAGTCTCCTTCTCCTTTTATTCAATCATCATCCTGTCATGTCAAGATATAGTACCTACAATTGGAAATCACTCATGAAAAGATGAAAATAATCCAAAAAATTCATAGTCTAGATTCCTTCATGAAAATCATTGATTAAGCTGGAACTGGGTACCGCATAAGGAGGAAGGCTTAGGGATTGCACAGTGCGTAGTTATAGAGGCGAGGAGTGAGGTGCTAATGCTTGTAACTGTGCAATGTGTAGCACTGGAGGCCCAAGAGACAAGACTACACAAATGAAGGTCACAGTGAGGTAGGCTTGCCCATTGTGAATGTGCAATGCAAATTTCAGGAGAGATAGAGAGAGAGCCAGAGGATTGCGTAGTTATGTAGTCCAAGAAGGAAAGGAGACAGACTACTACTTGCAGTTATGCAATGCGTATAAGGAGACTAACAGGGAGGCATGATTGTGCAGTTTTGGAGGTCAAGAGGTTGTCTTTAAACACTATGACTATGCAATGTGCAGTTCTTGGAGGCAGAGACTGTGCATTGCGCAATTTGAAGAGGCAAGGGTGCATGCTTGAGGCTTGCAACTATGCAATGCATAGTTCAAGAGGGCAGAGTGAGATCAAGTTGGTTGGGCATGGAACTTTCTAGAATTTTATTAAGTGTGGGACCAGTAAGGCAGGGATGAAATTAAGGTTAGAATTGAACATGATCACACACTTAGAACAATTGATTACACAACAAAAAATAATCAACACTCAAAATAAACATGGTCCCCTTAATGCGACAATAAAACAATATTCTCATCCAAGTGTGACACTTAGGATACACTTTGCAATGACAGTGCTAACACTAGTATGATAGTGCATGAAACTTTGGGAATGAGTCTAATACATGTCTATATGATAAATAGGACCCATCGGTACCAAAGTGGTCTGTTATGACACACCATAAATTTATTTCACAAAATGCGACACTTCCCATGGCAAAAGACGACACTTAGGTTTTCTCCAAAAGGGACTAGAAAATTTAGAGGATATACATGGGATAACTCTTACTACCAGAAACGACAACTTGTAAGGTCAAAGTGGGCTTTGAAATTTGGATGTAGGCAAAAATTTTGGAGGGTGTTGTAGCAACAATAACACTTGGTGACACACCAGTAGAACTCCAGCTTCTCTGCCTTGGTATAACTTTATGTGCAGGGTCCAATTTCTCAGGAAGTATTGATTCATCATGTGGGTTACTTTGGATTCCCCACTTAACCTGGTTATAGATATAGTCCCCTACCTCTAATATTAACACACTCATTATAGATTTCCCCTTTCCCTTCTCTACTCAATTGGATCATCCTGCAAAACACTTAATCATAAAGAACCAAGCTTAGAAATGGGGTTCCTAGAATAGATAAGGGTATCGTGGTTCTACACAAATCTCTCTTCACATAATGATTGTATTTTCTATCGAAACATCCTCGGCCAAAATATATGGACCAAGACAAAGAAGAAGGACTAAAGGTTAGCCAAATGTTGTAGTGTCACAAGGCCCTTTCCCATTTTTCCACATGCACTAGAACAGAACAAAACACTTTCACACGAGGTTTTATTCATAAGAATGAGACAAAACAACATTAAAGACTCGACATGACAAAGAAAATCAACAAATTCAAGACAAGGAAAGAAATATGTATATGGTGTTAGTTCTAGTCTTCGCAGCCTATCACCAGGGATCAACATGAGCTCTTACTATGTATGGTTTTGTTAGATGTTTTGCACATGATGTTTAGCACAAAACATGTCACAAGTGTGTCCATCAGAAGAAGCTTAGAAAAATATTTCCAATGGTATATCACACTCCCGTAACCGGCTCCTGGATTAGAAGATATGATCAAAATCAACTAGTTATGCATGTTTTGAGGTCAATTGCTGCACATAATTACAAGTTTAGTACAAAATCAGTTTGTGAAATAATGGTAAGGAATTCTTCAAAAGTGAAAGAGGTTTTTGTTCATCACATACTAAATAATAATAAAAACTCCTTCAGTTTATGCACAGGTGCTACTATGTGGTAGAAATACAGTGATATTTGAAGCCTACAGTAAAACAAAGCAAATTTTTCATATTTTTTACTGTTTTAGTAATTTTAGTGCGGGGCCATTTTACAACAGATAGAAAGTAATTTTACAAAACCCAAGGATTTTTTGGTTAAGCACGAGCCATATAACAAAAACCTCTTTCATTTTTTTCATAGGTGTCATGGATTGGGATATGTGACTAGATCTTTACAGCTCATTTTCACATATTTAAATTTTTAATGATTTTCTATTTTAGATATGATTTTGTGGAACAGATTTCGAGCTACTAGAAACGAATTTCCCAAATTTGAGAGAGGTTTTTCTCCAACATGACCTTATCTACAAAAAAATCTTTAAGTTTTGTAACAGGTGCTATGGTTTAGGAGATACGAGTTTATCTTCAACACCTATTTTCATAAATTCGGCCCAAGTTCAATGTAACTAATTCTATTTTGAAGAAAGTTGAGCTCAACCCCTTAGTACAAGGATGAGAAAATGTATATATTTTATGAATTTCATAGTGTAGGGGTTGGATTTGGTAGAATGTTGGACACTTGGGATTTCTTGGCACTCTATTGTACATTTCATTTCTGCAATTTTGGCAAAAGAAAGACCAGGGTTTTGCAACACTTGTTGGGATCCATGTGGCTCTATGTTTTGATGGTGTGTTTCTCTATGTATTTGTAAGTTCACTGATGTTTATGTGTATCATTTTTCCTTCTCTTGTCTTCTGCAATTAAACAAATGAGTGATTAAGGTAGAATTCATTAGACTGCTATGCTCTGCCTTGATATTTTGTTTAATTCTTCATGTTATCATCTGTTTGAGGAGGACTCTTGAGACATTCTTGCCCTCCTTAGCCCCTCATCGGTCTGATCCATCCATTCATTCAATCCAAAGCATCAAAATGATTGCCTTCCTTGCCCCAATCAGAACTCTGCAAAAACTAGGCCTCATCCCCGGACCCAAAATTTGCCTGTCCCTTTTTTCCAACAAAACCCCCAAAAACTCAACTCAAAACTTTGCACTTAATACCTAGCCTAAAATCAGTTGCTAAATCAGTCATCTCCAGCCCCATTGATTATCTTTTGCTGAGATTGACTCAGAGAGAACCCTCTCTTGTCCTCCTAGGGCTAGCTATGAGGCTGAGCATGGTTTGATGTGGACCTAGAACCTTGTCTTTTTAGCCTGAGGCAAATCTAGGCTCTAACATATGGGTTAAAAACACAACCCTAGAGTGCTATTGAAAATATTGTTTGAGATATTGGTCATTGATAAGAAGAGAATCCATCTTCCCATCCAAATATTGGAGATGGTAAGAGTGGTGGCCAAGCTTTTCATGAACAACAAATGGTCTGATCCACTGGAACTCGAATTTAGTGTGTTTCCCTTTCTCTTCACGGGATTTATCCCACTTCAATACTAAGTATCCCAAACTGAACTCCTTATTTCCCACAGATTTCCTATCAAACCATTGCTTGATATAACTTTGATGAATGCGAAAATTTTCTTTTGCTTTCCTCCTTTATTCCTATAATTTCAAAAGGGTGTTTATCCTTCTCTGAACCACAAGACACGGTTTCCCTCGAGACTCTTGAGAAAGTTGGAGGGATGGGAGGTATATGTTCGGAGGTAGGATGACTTCTTTTCCATACACCAGAAAGTAAGGAGAAGTTTTCAAAGAAGGTTTAGGATTAACACGGTTAGCCCATAGAGAATTCGCCAAAGACTTATGCCAGTTCCTTTGTTCAAAGTAAACAATTTTTGTGATAATGCAAATCATATTTTTATCAGTTAACTCAATAAGACCATTACCCCATGTATAATATTTAGATGAATTTTTCAATACAATTCCATTCTCTAATGAAAAATCATAAAGTTTAAGAGATGATAAATAAGTTTCATTATTGAAAACAAGTGATGTAGGAATTTCAAACCTAGTGATGATATTTTGTGATCCAAGTGGCTCCAGAGAGACACACGGGACAAAGAGGGCTCAAAAATCAAAGTTCTCGGAATGACTTTAGAATAGGTTCATGTTAAGTATTTCGTCGTCGTGATCGCGGTGGTGTGAACGGTTCATCAAACCGAGCTTGTATGCGAAAGATATAGCTCTTCAAAGTTATATATATATATATATATATATATATATATATATATATATATATATATATATATATATATATATATATATATATATATATATAGATAGATATATCTGTGTGTGTGTGTGCGTGTGCGTGTGTAACATATGTTATCGACCGATATTTGCATTGATTTAATCGGTGCCGATCAATGCCATATCTAATCGTCGATATAGATATTGGTGCAACACCACATATTGCATCGTTCTTTGCGCTGATCACCGACACGTCTATTATCGCATCAATTTTATTGGCGCTGATCACCGATTTAATTGGTGCCGATTAGCACCAATCGCCTATATATCGACAATACCCCATATATCACACCGATACATCCACCTGTCAAAGCACCAATCGCCGATTTCAGAAACGCCGATATATATATATATATATATATATATATATATATATATATATATATATATATATATATATATATATATATATATATATATATATATATATATATATATATATATATATATATATATATATATATATATATATATATATAATATGTATGCCGACAACAGTTAACACTGTAATTTTGTTTAGTGCGGGGTTTAAGGTCGGACCGCCCATAGAGGACCCAACCCCATTTGTTATAGACATTTTTGTGCCTTACAGCATTGAGCATGAAATGTCCATAATCCAAGGGATCCAAAGTCCCTAAAAGAGTTGTTCCTGCCCCTAAAGGAACAAGGTCAACCAATGACAGCTTCTCCCAGAAGTTCTCCACCAAAAACCACTCAGAAACAGTCAATTCAGGATCAATTCAAAGGCTCCACTAGCTGCCTGCGTTGAAATGCAGAGACTACACTGGCTAGGTGCATTGCAACGCAGGTGGAAGCACTACCAGGGTGCGCTGAGCGGGAAATGACAAATGGCAAGCTCATTCAACGAGGTGGAAAGACCATGGAAGCTTCCAGAATCTTCTCCAATGACACTTGCCTCAATGAATTCGATTAGTGATGAGTAAGAGGCTCTCAACCTCCAAGTGGAAGCAAGAACTGACAGAGAGAAGCCACAAGTCAAAACATAAGCTGACTCATCCTCTCTGCTTACATCTATATATGGATCTCTCACCCAGAGGTTCAGGAGGCTGGAATTTTGTACTTTGCAGAGAATTGCTGTTGGTTTGAGATTGAGATTAGTACATTGGGTGATTTATGCTTTGTTGGAGGAGAGGAAGGGATTCCTTTGCTGGGAGGTAGATGCTGGATCGGGACTCACTTGGTTGTATCTCCTCTTGGACTTTATTATCATATCAATAAAGCTATTTGAGTTTCTCCTATATGCTTGTATATCAATCATGTTTTGTTATATTTGCATATTTAGTTTATATCTGATCCTAAACTAGTTATGAATGTAAATCTATGTCTTTTGTGTAGTTTTCCTCTCTTGTGATCTTGCAGGAACTTGGTGAAGCTGGACCAATGAAGGAGCAGGCAGCGGGAAGCGAACAAAAGAGAGAGATTGGATCGACAAACTAGCGGAAGACACCGGTTAGTTACATCCTTCTTCTCCATTTACATTTCATAAAGAAGAATACCCAGATAGTTTTTCCTTGTTTGTTGCTAAGGCACTATCACACCTTAGAGTGGGATAGGGGCATTCCGAATTGGATACTTTTCCCAACAACAAATTGGCAACTCCGCTGGGGATCGTATCTTGTTAGTTTATTTTTGTTTCTGTTGTTGTTCATCTCATAAACTCAAGAGTGCCGAATCGAACTGTATTTGCCATTTTCAAATGCAAAGTAGAGATCTACTACTCTAGTCCACTCGCTGGGCCTGTTTATGATCTGAATAGCTGATCCACAAGTGCTCTAACAGCCCTTTGTGATAGATCTTAGTCCTCCTTTAAATCATCCCTCTAATTGTACCTAATTGATAGCTTTTATCCGGCCAAAAACTGTAGATTAAACTGCAAACCGTGACCCAGAACCCATAAACAACTCTCGTTTCTACTTCAGCGCAGACTCTGTGAAGAGGTTCTACATTTCAACGCAGGTCCCGTGAAGGTTACCTGCGCTGAAGTTCAGCTTCTCTGTGCTGGGGGTGCGCTGATCAGCCTTTGCCTTGTGCAGCTGTGGTTCCCTGCCTCCTTTTGCTCAGTTTTATCTCTGTTTTTGCAGCCTGTTATCAGTGTGTGTACCTATCTGAAACCCCTTTTCTTTGCCTCAATTCCGCCTCAGTTGTATAAAGAAAATGTATTTGTTATTTGTGTATTTGTTACATCATTTTCAGTTTCCCATTACAAAAGTAAACCAGTCATATTGTCGCCCTTAGATCTAGACCTGTCGTAAGTGTCGTTTTGATCTTAGGAGTGAGTTTGTTCGCTGTTCACAGTTGATTTAGCTTTTAATTTTGTCTTTTGGTTTGAATTTATGAATTTCTAGTGTCGAAACAAGTAAATCATAAAGTGTCGTAATCGTCTTTTTGATTTCGAAAAAGGAACTTGTTTGTGTTTTCACTTGAAATCGAATTCAAATTTGTACAACAGCTTTCTTTTTAGGCATCAATATTAAGAAAGTGAAAACAAATACATGCATATGTGCATTTGCATTTTGACAGTTTGTATGTTGATTTAGGAAAAGTGCATTACAGTGTGCTCTATGCTCTTTGAGAAAAGATTGTGTCTTTCTTTTCCCCTTGTAGCTAGGATTTTCATTGTTGAAAAGATATAAAAGCTTGCTTATCATCTTTAGACTGTATTTAGGAATTGTATCATACATCTCGTGGTGATCCAAAAAGGCAAACTTCTAAGAAAGATCAACCTAAAATAAATTGAATGAACTTAACAACGCTATGTAACTTAACGCACAACATAGAGGTCTAGGCTAGAGACGTGTTCCGGCGTCGTAAAACCTGGTCACTGGTCGCCTCACTGATGGTTGGGTGATTCCTCCTGAGAGACGATAAGTGCCAGTACGGATTGTGCTCCCACGTATCGTCGAGTATATATTGGGAGACCCCTATAGGCATAAAACCTTTATCCATAGGAAGCCGTGTCGGCCGCCCTACTGATCGCAATGCATTGAACACAACATTCGAGAAGATTGACCGCCCGTACCTTAAAAAGTATTCTGCGGTTTTGCGAAAAGTTTGGCACACCCTCTACCTATAACTCCAGAGCAGTCCTTTTCGTTCCTTTTCAGACTCCTTAACGGAAAAGGTCCATCTGAGCACTTGTCACTTCAGGCTCATTAAAAATCGAAGGAGGCTAGAGTCATATTTAGCTTTTTTTCGACTCTTTAAAATTGAAAAAGCAAGTTGTGTCTAAGCGTCGTTAAAATTTATTTTAAACGGAACAATCACCCCTTTTTCCTGCGTTGATCTTTAGGTTGAAAAAATGGAGCCCACCAACAAAGGAATTCCCCTTGGTGGAAATCCTAGTCCCTTCTCCTCTTGGGGAGATGTTGGTGCGCCCCATATGGCCACATTGTCACTTCCAGGACTGACAATTGGCCTGCCGGTCTGGCTCTTCTCAACCAATGTCGTTCAGAACACCACTATTCCTGAACAGTCGAATCAGCAGTTAGACGAGTCCAGAATTTCCCACCAACCTTCTACTTCCTCCAATTCTTCCTCTCTTCCTTCCTCTTCGCATGACGGGACTGGTAAAGCTAAAAACCAAGTTCCTAAGGAGAAAAAGGAAAAGAAGAAGAAGGAAAAAAAGAAGAAGGAGCCAAAGGCAAATAAGGGAAAGCAAGTGTCGTCTAATGAAAATCCACACACAACACTGACCAGGCCTAAATTGCCATGTGTCATTTGCAAGGGAGACCACTTTCACAGAGATTGTCCTTGCATCCCTCGGATACTAAGGGACTGGTCTCCCCGTTTGCACAATTCGGTGTCATCGACCTCTGATAGCCATGTTGAAAATACACCGTCAACTAGCGAAAGTGAAGTCCCTGGGCAAAAAGGGAGGGCTAGACCTCCCTGTAGAATGTGCGAAGGAAACCATGCCCTCCACCGTTGTCCCTTCTTAGACAAGGCTAAAAGAGTCTTCGAAGATCGTCCGGTTTCACCGTTACGACTTCCTCCTGGATATAAAAAACTCTTGCCAAGTCCTTCGTTAGTTGAGAATCTAGCTGGCCCGCTCAAGTGGTCAGCTGAAGCATCTATCATTAAGGATAAACCGACTGAATCCATACCAGACGAAAGTCAAAAGGTCGAGGCGGCAGTTGACCCGGTCTTGCCTTCAGAGGATTTATCTTCGAATGATACAGTCACTGAAGAGGATAAGGATGACACCATCCAGATTCTTTTCATCAACACAGACTCCGACGAACACGGGGGAAATCCACCCATTCCTTTATCGCAGGAAGGAAGTTCGTCAGAGCGATATCCGGCCGTCTACTCGGTCCCACCACCAAGCAACCTAGTTGTATCCTTCAACTAGAATCAACTAGGCAGACCCCGTTTGCCAGCCAGCATACCATTCAGAATTATCGTCCAAATATACAGAATGGTCATGGCTGGTACCATCATTGATGAGGGGGCATTTGTGAGTATCCTTTCCTCTATTGCTTGGAAAGCGCTTGGTTCGCCATCGCTTTTGCCTAAAATGAGAAATCTGACAGGCTTCGATAAAGGAACCAGTCGACCTTTAGGGATCCTCCCCAATGTGCCTATTACATTGAAAGGGAAGACCGTTCAAATGAACGTGATGGTCGTTCAAGGACCCTTGGATTATAACCTACTCCTTGGACGAGACTATATATATTCCATGGGAGCCATCGTCTCCTCACTCTTTAGAGAAATGTGTTTTCCGCACGAAGGAAGAGTGGTCAAGCTCGTGGACCAACTTTCATTTCCCAGATCACGCATCGCAAATAGTCATATACCATCCCTAAATGGTCTCTTCAAGCAAGAAATGTCTCAACCCACGGTCCGTCCTCCCGATGAGCGCGAGTGATTCAGAGGGATATGACTGGAACCCAGGGGGCATGCGTCCTGGTCTGCTTCGGCAAGAAAACTTTGGGTATAGGGTAGGTTTCCGCGGGAGAATATGACTAGTCCGTACCCTGTCCGTGATTGGAAGAGGGGTTGTTCTAGAATAAGATTCTCTTGTCAAAGTTATGTGAGTTGGCGGGCATCGTCGCTCACCTTTATTTATCTCGGTAGACATCGCCGAAGAAGTGTTTTGTTTGTTGTGTGAATAAGACAATCTTTGGGTAACCTGAAAGAGGTAGGCCTCTCTCGGTAAAACAAATGTTTTGGCGGAAGTGAAGTAGGGGTAACCTTGAAATCATACTTTATACCTGGGGGCATGCAAACCTTTTGGAGTGCAAGCAAAGAGCGGTTATTTATCTGTTTTTTGGGTTAGTCGTTTCCTAACTTGCATAAAGAAAGGATCCGGAGCAAAGCTTGGTAAGGTGCAAGCTCCATAAAAAATGGAATCTTAAATGAGACATTCTTATCATATGACTGGAATCGAGCAGTTTTAGCACATAGTTCATGCTCGTTAAAAAATAAACATAAGATCGAGCAAGTGTTTCAATCCGCGTTTAAGCTCGTTAAAAAATGAACTACCCTCTAGTAAATAACCACCGTGAATGTAACATTATCAGTCATTAAAGCCTTGGTTGTGTTTGCACCGTCACCTCCAATTTTCCATTGGCTGATCATTCACCTCCATTTGATTGTTTACCCATTTTGAGGAACAACTGCGAAGAGTGATTTCACTAGCCATCCTTGTGACACTGCCGTGATTGGAAAATTCCAACCCTTACCTGGAATCAGCTGCTACCTGTTTTATCACTCGTTCCTCAAAAGACGAGTCTTCTTTAAGCTCTTTTCATCTGACTCATAAAATATGAAAAGATTGCCGAGTTTTTTCCTTCCATCTTGTTAAAGCGACCGGAAGTGCTATCCCTCCTCTAGATTTTAATCTTTTTGGACCTGAGGGATTATTGCACAAAAAGATCGAGCGCTTGTTTTGTTCGGCTCGTTAAAACTATCGAAAATTCATCCCTTCTGTATGGTTTTATACTTTTTCGGACTTAAGGGATTAGATGATGAAAAAGGAACTTTGGAGTTCTCTTTACGTACCTTTTCAGGCTCTCTAAAAATGAAAAGGACTGAGTTATCTTTGTCGTTAGACTCGTTAAAAAACATTAATAGCGACAAACTTGTCTTTAGACGAGAACGAGTTTCACTATCGCTAGGCTCGTTAAAACATAGCGATGGGTTTGCCCGAAGGGAAAATTATAGAACAAGCATATGTTATCCTCCTCAAGCTTGACAAAAATAAAGAGGTACTGGTCAGAAATTACTGGGGAAAAATTGGGAAGAAACTCAAAGAACTTTTATTGGTAGCAAGTCGCTCTTGAACATGACACTTCCACTCTGTGCCTGAGTCGGGTTGGGTTGTTTCATTCACCGGTCACATCACCATGGTCTTGCCATACCATCCACCTTTGGGGTAAATGCTACTGATCCATCACACAAGTGTCGCCGATATGTTCAAGAGAAGTCATCCAGAGAAGTCAACCGTGTCCCATCCACTACCATACATTATCCTTCATCCTTTCATGACCGCCACCCTGAACCATATATCATCAGATCGTTTTCACCTCCATCAAAATCATTTGCTCCATTCCGTGTCACTGATGTGGGATACATTAAGGCCCTCCTTTGACGGATCGCTTCTTGTCGACATCAGCTCATTATCCAAGAAGTTGATCTAGGAACACCCCCTTCAGTACTTTGAAGCTTGCATGCCTTAATGGCAAGTTTCTCACTTCCGGCGACAGGTATACATCAATGACCTTCGATCGAAAGATTTTGCATGGTGTTCGACGCCAAGTCCTTTATCCACACCACGTGAATTGTACTGCAGTACCTTGAGGGTCATTATCATTATCGGTGATTCCTCTCGCGCTTGTTAACAGTTTACATCATTGACTGGTAATCAAGCGACGTCTTTCCATGTTCGACTTCAGAACATTTCTCACATGGATCGACTTGTACTTAGAGTGAAGATCGAACGAGATTGAAGACCCCGGATCTAGTTTCATCCATCCGGGCTGCGATATATATTCAGGAAAAATAAAGACATTGACATGTACAGCATTACGGCACAGATAATCATCGTACCAAAAGGATGGTGATTTCATCAAAATCATCAGTCTACCATCAGACGATTGTCTGTTCTATGTACAGAAAAATTAATTTATAAAGCTGAG
Organism: Pinus tabuliformis; assembly: GCA_031772625.1. Classification (NCBI taxonomy): domain Eukaryota; kingdom Viridiplantae; phylum Streptophyta; class Pinopsida; order Pinales; family Pinaceae; genus Pinus; species Pinus tabuliformis. The sequence continues at coordinate 972,561,334 of CM062806.1, forward strand.
CATGGGAATGCCCGCCTCAGCTAGATCATGAGAGTAGTATGAAAAATAATGTATTGTATTGTATCTTATTACAGGTCTCCTCCCAGCATTGGAAGAACTTCGGATCCTCCTAATAAAGCATTTCACCCGATAAACGGCCTCATACTTAGGGGGCAACTGTTATAGAAATTTTTGTGCCTTACAGCATTGAGCATGAAATGTCCATAATCCAAGGGATCCAAAGTCCCTAAAATAGTTGTTCCTGCCCCTAAAGGAACAAGGTCAACCAATGACAGCTTCTCCCAGAAGTTCTCCACCAAAAACCACTTAGAAACAGTCAATTCAGGATCAATTCAAAGGCTCCACTAGTTGCCTGCGTTGAAATGCAGAGACTACACTGGCTAGGTGCATTGCAACGCAGGTGGAAGCACTACCAGGGTGCGCTGAGCGGGAAATGACAAATGGCAAGCTCATTCAACGAGGTGGAAAGACCATGGAAGCTTCCAGAATCTTCTCCAATGACACTTGCCTCAATGAATTCGACTAGTGATGAGTAAGAGGCTCTCAACCTCCAAGTGGAAGCAAGAACTAACAGAGAAAAGCCACAAGTCAAAACATAAGCTGACTCATCCTCTCTGCTTACATCTATATATGGATCTCTCACCCAGAGGTTCAGGAGGCTGGAATTTTGTATTTTGCAGAGAATTGCTATTGGTTTGAGATTGAGATTAGTACATTGGGTGATTTATGCTTTGTTGGAGGAGAGGAAGGGATTCCTTTGCTGGGAGGTAGATGCTGGATCGGGACTCACTTGGTTGTATCTCCTCTTGGACTTTATTATCATATCAATAAAGCTATTTGAGTTTCTCCTATATGCTTGTATATCAATGATGTTTTGTTATATTTTCATATTTAGTTTATATCTAATCCTAAACTAGTTATGAATGTAAATCTATGTCTTTTGTGTAGTTTTCCTCTCTTGTGATCTTGCAGGAACTTGGTGAAGTTGGACCAGTGAAGGAGCAGGCAGCGGGAAGCGAACAAAAGAGAGAGATTGGATCGACAAACTAGCGGAAGACACCGGTTAGTTACATCCTTCTTCTCCATTTACATTTCATAAAGAAGAATACTCAGATAGTTTTTCCTTGTTTGTTGCTAAGGCACTATCACACCTTAGAGTGGGATAGGGGCATTCCGAATTGGATACTTTTCCCAACAACACCATTAATGCATCATTTCAGTTCAAAAGGAACTGTTGTGTATTATTTCGGGAGGGTCGGGATTTGATCCCTCGACCTCTCTTCAACAACTCCTATTATTTGCCATTACACAAAACTGCATACCTTGGTTAATCTGACGAAGTTCTGTTATTTAAACTCAAAGTTTTTACCTCTGCAAAGAGTTCGAGGAGGCAGAATGAAGGCATGGATTTTGAGGCTGATTAATTAATATTTTAATGCATGAACCATGAATTTTGCAAGGGGGCAAAGTTTTCACATTGTCAGAATTTGACAAATTTTATATGGATTTTACACCTCTCGTCACCACGAACATAATGGTGTTGTTCATTTCTCCATCAGAGGTCTACATTTTTCAGTCATCTTCAGAATGCATGTGGAACCATGATTTCAGCAAAAAACAGGGAGCGGAACCATGAGCCATGAAATTTTCTCGAGGTAAAATTTTGACATTTCATAATACAGTCAAGTTTATACTTATTTTTCATGGTTTTCCGCAGGGATCACAATGGCGAGATCTGATTCACCATCTGAGTTGCATATTTCCAGTCCATCCATGGAACAGAATCTTTGAGGAATCCCAGGGGAATCTAAAAGATTTGTTGAGCCCAGAATTCTCAACTTCTCAGAATTTGGATTTTGTAGAGTCGATTCAGCACCACTTGATGCCACAAGTTTGATGGTGTCTTCAGATTTCTTATTCTCTCATTTCTTCTTCTAGTCACTTTTCTAAGTGCCAGTGTAGATGTCCACATTCTTGTGCAAGTAGCTATCTTCATATGATCGATGCCTTGAGATCGATGGTCCGAGCAACTTCAGCAGTATGACATCCACTTCTTCAGATGGCCCTTGGTTGTGAGGTATATGATGTGTTCATGTACTTCTTCTTTCTGCATTATGTTGCACAGATCCTTGATTGATGTTGATGCAAGATCTTGTTTATTACATATTATCATGATTCCTTGCTTGATTTGATGCGGAATTTTTTATGTGATGTACTTGTTTTCATAACTCATCATGTTATGCTTTGAGATCCCTTATTGTATGTTGTTGGGATACTCTTGTTGTCGTCATGCATGTGTTTTGCATTGAGATCCCTTTTTTGCCATGTTGGCGGGATTCTCACCATGCATGTCTTTGTGTCATACTAATAGGAGTCTTTTGATTGAGAGTTCCAATTGTGGAACATCTCTTAGAGCCACTCCTGCATGAGGGAATTTTTCCTTGTATGATCAAGACATCATCTCTGTGTACATCACCACTATTGATAACACTTAATGCAGCGGCCTACACCATCTTGACACCGAGGCCCAGAGATGTAGTCCCTCCTAGACGAACTCCATTATCAACGCTTATGTTTTCATGTGTTGATGATTTTCATGTTCCTCTTCTTTTTCGCATGCAGATGTATTCATTAATGTTCTTTTAAAATGCAATTTAACACATCACGAAAGTAAAAGGTCTTCGAAGGGTCCTTCGTCACACCCGGACCTGGATCAAATGGTATCAGAGCGGTCCTTGCATTGATGTGAATTGCAGCGTGAACAATGGAACATGCAATGACAGAGGATGAAAGAGCGATGTGCAAGACCATACTTGATATTTCCAAGAAAGTGGAAATTATGTATGAAAATCTACAGAAAGAGACAAAGGAAAAGGAGCTATTACAGCTTCATTTGCAAGCTACAGAAGAGGCCATGGAAGAACTGAAGAAAAACAAGAATAATCTTCAAACAGAGAATGATGAATTGAAGATGCATCTACATGAAGAGAAAGAGGAGAAACAAAGTTTGCTATGATGGCTGCAAGCAAAGGATGAGGCCTTGGAAAAGCTGCAACGAGACCCATGTGAGGTAAGAAGTAGTTCTCCATATTCATGTATTTTTCCTAATAATGATTTCGCTGTTTTTGAAAATCATACCACAGGAATTGGCTCCAAACTGTTGAAGAGAATGGGGTATGAAGGAAAAGGCTTGGGTGTTAATGGCCAAGGCATTATCAACCCCATGAAAGTGGAGGAATTACCCCATCAGATAGGACTTGGGTATGTCAGAAAGGAAGTTGGGGAATGTGCCACGACAGTTAGTGAACCACCAACAACGGATGATGAGCAGTTGTTATATACATTTTTGGGAACTGCAACCCCAATCATAAATTTCCATAAACCAAGGGCTCTTAAGTCCCTAAAAGTGTTGTTCCGACCCCTAAAAGAACAAGGTCAACTGATTACATCTTCTCCCAGAAGTTCTCCATGAAAAACTACTCAGAATTGGTCAAAACTGGATCATTTCACCTACTCCATGGTCAAAGTGCGTTGCATCCCACCTAAGTACACACAGTAGGTGCGATGCATGTTGAAAAGCCCTTCTATGGGGTGTGATGGGCGAAAGTGGACAAATGGTAAGGTCAATCGACAAGGTGGAGAAGCAAAGAATCTTCTAGAAACTTCTCCTGTGACACTTGCCTCTTTGCATTCGCCCAGGGATGAGTAAGAGATCATCAATCTCCAAGTGGATTCAAGAACTATCAGAGAGAGGACACTAATCAAATCTCAAAAGCTGACTCACCTCCCTTGCAAACATCTATATATGGATCCCTCATCCCAGAGATCCAGAGGCTGGAATTTTGTATCTTGTAAGGAAGTGCTGCTGGTTTCTTGGTGCTACATCATAGTGTTGGGTGATCTAAGATTTTCATGAGGTGAAGAAGGGATTCTTGCTGAGAGGATGATGCTGGGTCAGAACAATTGGTTGTAATCCTCTTTACTCTTTCTTGAGTATTAATAAATCTATTCAAGTTTTCCTCCACGTTCTTGTGTGATTGATGTTGTATACATTTGTGTGGTTAATATACATTTGGTCCTATATTGTTTATGATAATAGGTCTATGTTCTCGTATAGTGTTATGCTGCTTTGATTCTACAGGTGCTCTTTGAAGCTGGGTATACAAGGAAGCAAGTAGCAAAGGACTATCAGAAGGGAGAAGAATCAAGCAAGGAACCAAGCGCAAGGTTGAGGTTGGTCTCCTTTATTTTTATCTCATCTATTTCTCATAAAGGAAAACGAAAGTAGTTTTAGTGTGTTTGTTTCTAAGGTAGCTATCACCCTTAGTGGGACTAGTAGTTATGACCCTAAACATAAGCAATGAGAAAATGTTCCTCCAGACATCAAAACATCGTTCAACCATACCTCGACGACCTTCCGGCTAATTCGCAAAAGCGGACAAATCATCCGCAACATTTGAGAGCAATATTTCTACGTTGCCGACACTACAAGATACGACTCAATCCACACAAATGTGTGTTCTGTGTCAGTTTTGGTCATTTACTTGGCTTTGTAGTCTCAAAGGACAGGATTTTTCTCGACCTGTGTAAGGTTCAGGTGATCATAAACTTGCCACCACCTTCAAATTTTCTTCAGATTCAGAAACTCCAAGGGAAAGCAAACTTTATGAGGAGGTTCATTCCAAATTACGCCGAACTTGCTAAAGGTTATACACATCTATTGAAAAAGGAAGTACCCTTCGTATGGGATCAGGTCGCGCAAGCTTCCTTTGATGCTTTAAAAGAATCCCTAATGAAAGCATCATTAATGTACGCTCCTAATTATCAAAAAGACTTTAACCTGTATCTGGCTGCAGCGGATACAACCATCGCAATGGTTTTAGTCCAAGAAGACAATAGTATTGAACATCCAATATATTATTTAAGTAGGAACTTAAATGATACAGAAAGTAAGTATTCCTATGTTGAAAATCTCGCTCTCGCGGCTGTTCAAGCAATACAGAGATTTCGGCATTATGTCCTCTTTCGAAAAACTACCATTCTGTCAGATTGCAACCCCATGACTTATATATTGTCGTGACAGTTGCTGGGGGGAAAATATTCAAAATGGATAGCAATTCTTCAAGAGTTTGATCTGGAATTTGTAAAATCCAAATCGAAGAAATCCTTGGTATTCGCGAAATTACTATGCGATCTCCCATCGTCATCCAACGATGAAACATCCGAAGAAACCATAGTGGATGAATCCTTGTTTCTGATACCTTCAAGCAATCCATGGAATGGAGATATAATCATCTATCTCCAAACCCAAAAATATAGGCCTAATACCTCACGCTCAGAACAAAAACGTATTCGATACCAATCAAAAGACTACATGATCATCGGTGATACGCTTTATTGTCGTGGTGTCGATACAGTTCTAAGGAGGTGCCGCACCCATGAGGAGGCTGAAAAAGCCCTGAATGACTGCCATTCAGGCACGTGTGGGGGGCATCAATCTGGTTACGCTATAGCACAAAATTTTTTACGAGAAGGATACTTCTGGCCAACAATGTTCAAAGATTGCATAACCGTAGTCAGAAGCTGCCATGCATGTCAAATTTTCGATATCAAAACCAGAAAACCACCCGCACCTCTGCAGCCAATAGTTGTTGTTGGGCCATTCGCCAAATGGGGCATAGATTTCATGACATGTAACCCCACCTCGACTAGGGGGCATGGGTATATCATAGTCACGGTAGACTATTTTACCAAATGGGCCGAGGCAATGCCTACATTAGATAACACTGGTGAAACATCTGCCCTTTTCTTTTTCAATCATGTAGTCGCCAGATTCGGCATTCCATAGGATATAGTCACAGATCATGGATCGCATTTTCGTAATCACATGATGGTTGAATTGGCTGCCAAATTAGGGTTGTCCCACGACAGCTCTACTCCATATTACCCACAGGCCAATGGACAAGTTAAAGCAATCAACAAAGTCCTGAAGCAGATGCTGCAAAGGATGATTGGAGTCCACAAAAGGAGTTGGCACCTAATCATGTACTCAGCCTTGTGGGCATATCGAACGTCGATAAGGAATGCAACCAGGTTCACACCTTTTCAACTGGAATATGGCCTAGAAGTAATCTTACCAGTTCAGTGTGAAATCTCGTCCCTCAAACTCGCAGTCGGCCTTCTCCCCGGAACTTCAGAAGAGGAGGCTCATTTCTTGGAACTAATCCAATTGGATGAAACCCATCATGATGCCGCTTTGGCTAACGAAGCCCATAAGAAACGAGTCAAGGTGCAGTTCGACAAGAATGTCAAACCCCGTGTCTTCTCAGAAGGTGACTTGGTCTTGCTTTATGACCAGGAATCCGATAAATTGGGAACAGGTAAATTCAAGTCTTTATGGATGGGCCCCTATATTGTTAAGCGAGTGTTAGCAAAAGGAGCCTACGAGTTAATGGATTATGACGGGATTCCACTGGCGCAACCCCGTAATGGGTTGTACCTCAAGCGTTACTACGCATGATTCAGTGTGGTAACACATATGCTTTTGTTACATTTTTGTTTTCGCTAAAAGTATTTGTTTTGGTCAAGTAATCCACTTTTTACATTTGTCGTAGATGACAAACCTATTGGAATCTTTTGTTGGATATGCCGATGGAGCGAGTTGTAGTTCGCGGAACCTTTCTTCTGCGGCCTGGGCCATTTTTGATCCAAGCGGCGAGTTAGTGAGTTTCAGAGGAGTATGTATTGGTCGGTCAACGAATAACATCACTGAATATAGCGCATTGATAGAACTTCTCTCTGATGCCATCACACATGACATAGGCCGACTTGTCGTCAGGCTAGACTCACAGCTCGTCATACTACAACTCACTGGTATCTACTCCGTCCGAAATCCAGCTATCTATCGCATGTTCCTAAGGGTCAAGATTTTGGAAAGGCAATTTGATTTTATTCAATATCAGCATATTTCCATAAACTTAAACATGTTAACAGACTCATTGGCAAATTATGTGTTAGATAGACATTTGCGACATTTATAAAAAGAAGCATTTCATCAATATTTGCATCAGGATCATATAACTTAACCAAAATAAAACTCTGAAAATAAAAAATATATATATAACTGTTTATGGTTTACACATAATGTTCTGTAACCAAGACAAAAATTGGTCAAAGGACCCAAAACTCAAAACGCTAGGGGGCACCCTAGTCTAATGATGTTGGTGATAACAAGTCACCGCTTGTGCAATCATGCGTAAAAGCCTAGTCCATCGACTCGGCACGCCGGTAGTATGTCGCTGCAATCTCAAAGGCAGCTCATTGATCCTCACATCTAGAATACCAAGAGTGAGGCCCTTGACCTGATCCTGTAATGTTGAAAGAGTCTCGGCCACATCAAAGGTCGCTAAGGATAGCCCTTCCCACTGCCCCTCCTGCTGGAGCGGCAGCTGGTACTCTCAGGCATACTACTGGCCGAACTGGTCCAACATCTGCATGAGCACATGAGTTCTGATTAGTCTTGATAGAATAAAGCACAAGAACATTATAAAGAGAAACAATAAACAGAGATATGGTCAAAATTTTACCGATGGCGCCCCACTGCTCGCCAGCCGGCAGTACCAAATCCGGGTCACCCCGGAAATCCATACCAGCATATGGATACTCGGAAAAAACCATCTCCTGACGATCGAACCACCCAAAGAAGGTGTCAGAAAAGGAAACCTGAGACTGACCAACATGTCTGGACATATGGTCGACCCATCTCTACATCCGTGGCTTAGTCGGTGGAGGTAAACCAAGTGAAATATACTGCGGCTGCATCAGTGGGATCTTTTCCAAGGCAAAAGCGGTCAAAATAGAACCATATCCAAAGTTCTTCAATCTTCCATTTTTCACCTTGGTCAATTGTTCTTTCATCACAAAGAGTACTGCGTCACACCAGTTGAACACCTTTGGTTCAAGGCATTCTACAGCATACTGCACATAAGATCGGTTGGCCATATAAAGAGCTGCACTACCAGCCATCCTAGCAAAAGTGAACAGAATGGTCCTCAAGGACCTGTCAGTGACATCTCGGATGTTGATCTTGCCGTCCTTACTTGGCTGAGATCCCTCTCTGCAATACCTACGAATGTAATCTCTCACAGATTCACCCCCACGGGCCGAACCTGATAATGAGATAGGGGCACCCCGCCTCGATAAGCCGGTCAAAAAATAGATGTCCACGATAGTCAAGGGGATAGATTTGCCCCTAATCTAGAACACCTGGCTGGTAGGATCCCAGGCATCGAGCAAATACTGCAACAAGTTGATTTGTTGCCTCATGCTAGAGATGCGGAAAAACTTGAACAGGCCACAGTTCCGCAGTGCATTTACCATAACCGGATCATGTAAAGCAAGCATGTCCTCTTCTTCATGCTCACATTCTCGCCATGTAATAGGCATTTTTCTCCAATGAATCTCTGAAAACAAACAAGAGAAGAGTTAGATCCTGATTTGGTGAAAAACAGGCAAAAATTTCCATTGAAAACTGTGCACAAATGTCCCTCCTTGATCCCATCGCACCCCCAGCAGTGTTCTAGGTGTGTTGCATGCTAACTGTCCAGTAGACAGGTCAACATGCAACGCACCTTTCAATATAGAAAGGGTGCGATGGAGCCAGGGCGAGTTTTTCAAACCCCTGAGGCTCAGAAAAACCAGAAATCAGGCTCATAATGCAAAATGCAAAGGATGAAAGGAAAGAGCTAAAGTTTAGCTCCTACCTAGTCCAGACGGCGCCAAGAATCGCCCACAGAATCTCCCAGAATCAGCTGGTGAAAATCAAAGGGGGAAAGCACCTCCAAAGCTCCAACAAACCAAAGTTCAAATGAAATGGTAAAATGAGAGGTAAAAGCACTTTTTAATTACTTTTTACGTAATTCAAGTAAAATATTAGTGTCTTAACTCATTTTTCAAACATATATTGTTCGTTTCTAACTAGTTTGATGAAGCAATTGAGCAGGCAGTACAACCTTTGAAGGAACAAAGCTATTAATGGTAAAATCAAGAAATCAATGACCATTATATCGAGAAGTTTTAACGCGGAATTCAAGCTCATTAAAAAATAAACATAAGCAATGAGCAAATGTTCCTCTAGAGTTTAAGCTCATTTTAAAATAAAAAATGAACCAAATTCCGGTAAATAACCGTCGTGAATGTATTACTTCAGCCTTTGAAGCCTTGGTCGTGTTCTCATCATCACCTCCACTCTGTATTGGCCGATCATTCACCTCCATTTGATTGTTTACCCCTTTTGAGGAACAGCTGCGAAGAGTGATCCTATTAGCCATCCTTGTAACACAACCGTGATTGGAAAATTCCAAACCTTACCTGGAATTAGCTGCTACCCGAATCTATCACTCGTTCCTCAAAAACGAGTCTCCTTTAAGCTCTTTTCAACTGACTCATAAAATATGAAAAGATTGTCGATCCATTGGCCTCTCCAGCTCGTTAAAGTGACCGGAAGTGCTATCCCTCCTTTAGATTTTAATCTTTTTGGACCTGAGGGATTATTACACAAAAAGATCGAGCGCTTGTTTTGTTCGGCTCGTTAAAAATACAAAAAATTCATCCCTTTTGTATTGTTTTATACTTTTTCGGACTCAAGGGATTATGTGACGAAGAAGGATTTTTGGAGTTTCCTTTACGTCCCTTTTCAGATTCTCTAAAAATGAAAAGGATCGAGTTATCTTTCTCGTTAAACTCGTTAAAACCGAATAGCAACAAACTTTTCCATAACAGACAAGAACGAGTTTCACTATCGCTAGGCTCATTAAAACATAGCGATGGGTTTGCCCGAAAGGAAAATTATAGAACAAGCATATGTTATCCTCCTCAAGCTTGACAAAAATAAAGAGGTACTGGTCAGCAATGACTGGGGAAAAATTTGGAAGAAAACTTGAAAAAACTTTGTTGGTAGCAAGTCGCTCTTGAACATGACACTTTCACTCCGCATCCAAGTCGGGTTGGGTTGTTCCATTCACTGGTCACGTCACCATGGTTCCGTCACACCATCCACATATGGGGTTAATGCTACCAATCCATCATGTCAGTGTCGCCGATATGTTCAAGAGAAGTCGCTCAGAGAATTCACCTGTGTCTCATCCACTGCAATACATTTACGCTTCATTCTTTCATGACTGCCACCCTGAACCTTATATCACTAGCTCGTTTTCACCTCCATTAAAATCATTTGCTCCGTTCCGTGTCATTGATGTGGGATTCCCTAAGGCCCTCCTATGACGGATCACTTCTTGTCGACATCAGCTCATTATCCAAGAAGTCGATTTAGGAACAACCCTTTCAGTACTTTGAAGCTTGCATACCTCAATGGCAAGTTTCTCACTTCCGGCGACATGTTTACATCAATGGCCTTCGACCGAAAGATTTTGTGTGGTGTTCGACACCAAGTCCCTTATTCACACCACGTGAATTGTACTGTAGTACCTTCAGGGTCATCATCATTATCAGTGATTCCTCTCGCGCCTGTTAACAGCTTACATCATTGGCTGGTAATTAGGTGATGTCTTTCCATGTTCGACTCTGGAACATCTCTCACATGGATCGACTTGTAATTTGAGTGAAGATTGAACGAGATTGAAGTCCTCGGATCTAGTTTCATCCATCCGAGCTGCGATATACATTCAGGAAAATAAAGACATCATATGTGCATCATTTCTGCACAGATAATCATCCAATCTAAGGGATGATGGCTCTACCAGAATCATCAGTCTACACTCAGACGATTGTCTATCTCATGTACATGAAAATGAATTTATAAAGTTGAGCATGGGAATGCCTGCCTCAGCTAGATTATGAAAATATTATGAAGATAATGTATTGTATTGTATCTTATTACAGGTCTCCTTCCAGCTTGAAAGAACTTCAAACCCTCATGATAAAGCATTTCACCCGACATCAACAAATTAACGACCTCATGCTTTAGGGGGCAACTGTTATAGACATTTTTGGGCACTGCAACCCCAATCATAAATGTCCATAAACCAAGGGCTCTTAAGTCCCTAAAAGTGTTGTTCCGACCCCTAAAAGAACAAGGTCAACTGATTACATCTTCTCCCAGAAGTTCTCCATGAAAAACTACTCAGAATTGGTCAAAACTGGATCATTTCACCTGCTCCATGGTCAAAGTGCATTGCATCCCACCTAAGTACACACAGTAGGTGTGATGCATGTTGAAAAGCCCTTCTATGGGGTGTGATGGGTGAGAGTGGACAAATGGCAGGGTCAATCTGCAAGGTGGAGAAGCAAAGAATCTTCTAGAAACTTCTCCTGTGACACTTGCCTCTCTGCATTCGCCCAGGGATGAGTAAGAGATCATCAATCTCCAAGTGGATTCAAGAACTATCAGAGAGAGGACACTAATCAAATCTCAAAAGCTAACTCACCCCCCTTGCAAACATCTATATATGGATCCCTCATCCCAGAGATCCAGAGGCTGGAATTTTGTATCTTGTAAGGAAGTGCTGCTGGTTTCTTGGTGCTACATCATAGTGTTTGCTGATATAAGCTTTTCATGAGGTGAAGAAGGGCTTCTTGCTGAGAGGATGATGTTGGGTTAGAACAATTGGTTGTAATCCTCTTTGCTCTTTCTTGATTATTAATAAATCTATTCAAGTTTTCCTCCACATTCTTTTGTGATTGATGTTGTATACATTTGTGTGGTTAATATACATTTGGTCCTATATTGTTTATGATAATAGGTCTATGTTCTCATATAGTGTTATGCTGCTTTGATTCTATAGGTGCTCTTTGAAGCTGGGTATACAAGGAAGCAAGTAGCAAAGGAGTATCAAAAGGGAGAGGAATCAAGCAAGGAACCAAGTGCAAGACTGAGGTTGGTCTCCTTTATTCTTCTCTCATCTATTTCTCATAAAGGAAAACAAAAGTATTTTTAGTGTGTTTGTTTCTAAGGTAGCTATCACCCTTAGTGGGACTAGCAGTTCTGCATAGACACTAGTTTTCCTGATAACAGCAGCCCTCATCAGTTCTTTCCAAATCGAAAGAAAAGGTAAAAGATGTTGATTTCCTTTCAGTTTCATCTTCTCATAATATGATGTCTGTTGGAGGATTTGAAGATCCCAATTACAGGGACTAATATGAGGCTCCTTACAAGGACAAGGCACGAGGAGAAAGAAGAAATTGGTGTTAATAACAAAGACATGACTCAACCTTTGGAGGTTGCACACGAACATTGATTTGCAAGCTCGAGGTACACTAAAGGAGAGTGCTCGAAGGTGTTAGATTCATCCAAGAAATCGTCAAGGAAAGAGAATGATGGGAAAACATCCCCATCATCCCATGGCAATTTCCATTGTAGGGAGAGAGCTGAGGTAAGCTCTCATCGCCATACTAACATTAGAGAAAACAAGGGAAGGTATCACCATTTTTTATCTTCAAATGTTCATTTTGATTATGATCATGTTGTTAATAATGAACAAGGATTAAGGCATCGAAAAACATGTACCTTTTGTGGTTTGCCTAACCATTCCTTTTCTAAGTGTTAGAAAAGAATTGCAGCACTCATGAGGCGTGAAAGACCCTCTCAACAACATGAAAAGAAACAAGTTAAGCAGATATCGAGAAAGAAAGCCTACTACAGTCATTGAGACAAAATGGCCATCAAAGAGCCACTTGTTAGAGGCTCCATCTAGAACAATGCCTTAAATAAAAAGCGTCGGTGCGTGAACCAGGAAGAGCAGTTGTTCGACAAGAAAAACCACCTCAAGGAGGTGACCCATTCACATTGATAAGTGAAAAATGGTTTTTAGACATGTTGTCATTTCATGGTCATTCTTTTGTAAATCATTTGTTGCATTTTAAAGTGTAAAAGTGATGATGTGTTTTGAGTAGTATGTTAAAACTCTGAAAGTGATGTTATGTTTCCATCACTTGTCAAAATAATAGTGTTTGGCCTTATGTATGTAAATCATATGTTGCAGTGATGATGTGTTTTCCATCACTTTTTGAAGCAACAATGATATGTTGGCCTTGTTGTCATAGCTGGAGTATTATGTCCATCTTATTGTAAACTTGACCACCGAGCATGTGTTATAAACTCGTGGCAAGTGTGGGACGTTTGGGTCATTAGTTGGTCATGTCATTCAAAGCATGTAATTTGCAAAACAATGTACTATAGGTTGCAGAAGTAGCAGGTGTCGACTCATCGCTTAAGGCTCCGAAGAAAAAAGGTGAAGGAGATGGAAGCAAGACCTTTTCAGGACGCTTGTGATGCAGACAGGGTACAACGAAAGTGCAAATTATTTTTTTCATGCTTTTGGAGGACCAAAATCTCCTTAGTGGGGAGGATTGATCCAGGTGGCTCCAAAGAGACACACAAGACAAAGAGGGCTCAAAAATCAAAGTGCTCATAATGACTTCAGAATAGGTTCATGTTAAGTATCTCATCGTCGTGATCGCAGTGGTGTGAACGGTTCGTCAAACCGAGCTCGTATGCGAAAGATAGAGCTCTTCAAAGTTTGACATGGCAGGGGAAAAGTGGGGCCCACAGTGTGCCACATGGCATCCCAGTAAGTAGGTGGGACCCACATGGAAGTCCATTAATCATTAACACTTGGCATTTTTTCATTTGTCTCCTAAACCTGCATTAGAGACAAAAATATGGAAAATGGTTATTCATTTTAATATATATATAGATATTAATATAAATATATAAAAACAATAATATATATTGTTTCGGGATCAGCGGCCATAACCCCCGCCGAACCCTTTAAAACCATCGCATATATATTTTAAGGCCGACGGCCATAACCCCCACCGACCTTATCGCAATCGCAACCCATATATATATGTAACATATGTTATCGGCCGATCTTTGTGCTGATTGATGGCACACCCCAAATCCCGCCAATTTAATCGACGTCGATTAATGCCATATCCAATCGCCGATATAGATAACGACGCAACACCACATATCGTGTTGTTCTTTGCGCCAATAATCGACACGTCTGTTATGTGTTGATTTTATCAGCGCCGATCAGCACCGATTGCCAATATATCGGCAATGCCCCATATATCACGCCGATACATCCACCCATCAAAGCGTCGATCGCTGATTTCGGAAACGTCGATATCTATATATATATACATATATATATATATATATATATACATATATATATATATATATACATATATATATATATATATATACATATATATATATATATATATACATATATACATATATATATATATATATATATATATATATATATATATATATATATATATATATATATATATATATATATATATATATGCCGACAGCAGTTAACGCTGATAATGTTGTTTAGTGCGGGGTTTAAGGGGCAGGCCGCCCAATGCGGACCTGACCCCATTAATGTATCATTTCAGTTCAAAAGGAACTGTTGTGTATTATTTTGGGAGGGGCGGGATTTGATCCCCCGACCTCTCCTCAACAACTCCTATTATTTGCCATTATGCCAAACTGCCTACCTTGGTTAATCCGTCGAAGTTATGTTGTTAAACTTAGAGTTTTTACCTTTGCATAGAGTTCGAGGAGGCATAATGCGGGCATGGATTTTGAGGCTGATTAATTAATATTTTAATGTAGGAACCATGAATTTTGCAGGAGGGAAAAAATTTCACGTTGTCAGAATTTGACAAATTTGATATGGATTTTACACTTCTCGTCGCCACAAACACAATGGTGTTGTTCATTTCTCCATCAGAGGTCTGAATTTTTTGGTCATATTCAGAATGCATGTAGAACCATGATTTCAACAAAAAACAAGGAGCAGAACCATGAGCCATGAAATTTTCCCAACAAGGTAAAATTTTGACATTTCAGAATATAGTCAAGTTTATACCTGTTTTTCATGATTTTCTACAGGAATCACAATGGCGAGATCAGATTCGCCATCTGAGTTGCATATTTCCAGTCCATCCATGGAACAGAATCTTTGAGGAATCCTGGGGGAATCTAAAAGATTCCTTGAGCCCAGAATTCTCAACTTCTCAGAATTTGGATTTTGGATAGTCGATTCAGCACTACTCGACACCACAAGTATGATGATGTCTTCTGATTTCTTATTCTCGAATTTATGCTTCTAGTCACTTTTCTAAGTGCTAGCGCAGTTGTCCACATTCTTGTGCGAGCAGCAATCTTCATACAATCGATGCCTTGAGATCGATGGTCTGAGCAGCTTCAGCAGTGTGACATCCACTTCTTCAGATGGCCCTTGGTTGTGAGGTATATGATTTTTTCATATACTTCTTTCTACATTATGTTGCACAAATCCTTGATTGATGTTGATGCAAGATCTTGTTTATTACATGTTGTCATGATTCCTTGCTTTATTTGATGCAGAATTTTTTATGTGATGTACTTGTTTTCATAACTTAGCATGTTATGCTTTGAGATCCCTTGTTGAATGTTGTTGGGGTACTCTTGTTTTCATCATGCATGTGTTTTGCATTGAGATCCCTTTTTTCCATGTTGGCGGGATGCTCACCATGCATGTTTTTGTGTCATACTGACAGGAGTCTTTTGATTGAGAGTTCCAGTTGTGGAACATCTCTTAGAGCCACTCCTGCATGAGAGCATTTTTCCTTGTATGATCAATACACCATATTTGTGTACATCACCACTATTGATAGCACTTAATGCAGCGGCCTACACCATCTTGACACCGGGGCCTGGAGACGTAGTCCCTCCTGGACGAACTCCATTATCAACGCTTATGTTTTAATGTGTTGATGATTTTCATGTTCCTCTGCTTTTCCGCATGTAGATGTATTCATTAATGTTCTTTTAAAATGCAATTTAACACATCACGAAAGTAAAAGGTCTTGGAAGGGTCCTTCGTCACACCTGGACCTGGATCATTTTGTTTGAGGAAATTAATGACTTCTTGATCATTCACTCTTTTGAGAGGAACTTCTTTTGTCCACCGTATAAAGTAGTTTGTAGTAGTGAGAATATGTCGCTGATTCTTCGATGAGTGTGGAAATATTTCACCAATGACACCCAATCCCCATTGATGGAAAGGTTCTTCTACAATGATGGGTTGCAATGGGTAAACTGGATTTCTATCACAACTAGCACAGGTATCTAACATACTAGACACTTCCAAGCATAAGCATGAGCATCCTTGAAAAGTGTGGGCCAATAGTAACCAACCCACATGACTTTGTGTGTGGTAGTGTCACCCGTGTAATTTCCACCGGTAGGTTTGTCATGAAGATCACACAATACCCTTTATGAATCAAGTGGTTCCAGACATTTGAGAAGGACCCCATTATGGTGCTTTCTGAAAAGCCCTCCATGTACCAACTAATATGATAAATCTTTGAGTCAAATAGCCCTCTTTTTTTGTGTAGATAATTATGAGGGAAAGATTCCATGCTCAAGATATTGTCGCACATCTACGTACCAAGAGGTGGATGTATCAGTGGGGGTAGCTTGTTCAATATTATACATCTCGATTTCCTACTCCCATCTAAAAGAGTCATATTTTGGTATATTGGTCACTTCTGTTGGTAGCTAGCGTAGACCATGAGATTTTATCATGTGAACTAGCTTGAACTCAAGATTGTACTCTTGCAATCTTGTCATCAGTTTTCTCTTCTTTCACCTAGCTCTTGTTGAAAAAACAATGATCTAACCATTGGGTGAGGCACAAAGATAACAACTTGATTTTTCAGAAGATAAGGCCTGAAGTTTTTCACCGCCTTGTATACTGCATAAGCTTATTTATCGATGGCAGGATAATTTAACCCAGGTTCTTGCAAGCCAACATTCATGAATGATATAGGTTTCTCACTACCTTTATCATCCTTTTTCTAAAGAACAAATGCAAGAGAAGTGTCAAAAGCGAAGGTATACAATAGGAAATCATTGTCGAAATATGGACTATATAGTGTCGGAGATTTAAAACTTACTTGCTTAATACGGGTGAAGGAATCCTTTTCCCTTACAATTTACATATTACATCCTTATTAATCATCTCTTGTAATGGTTTTACCATTTGTGCATAATTTGAGATGAAATTAATTTTCCCTAAGAAGGACTGCATAGCTTTCTTACTCACCGGGAAGGGAATCTGAGTGATACCTTTGACTCATTTTGGGTCCACTTTAATCCCACTCTTTGCGATGATATGGACCAAGATATTTCCCTGAGACACTACGAAAATTATCTTCTTAGGATTCAGAGATATCTTGTATTTGTGACATCACTCAAAAATATGCCTCACATGACGTAAGTGATCATATCTCTTTTTCGAAAATATTGTCACGTCATATAAGTAAACCAAAATGATTTGTTCAATCAAACAACAAAATGTGATGTCCATAGCACGTTGAAATGTATCCCCTACATTTATAAGTCCAAAAGGAATTGTTTTGAAGGCAAAAGTACCCCACTTTGTCCTAAAAGTGGTTTTATGTCTGTCGGGTTTGCCACTAGAACCTAGTTGTAACTAGAGAAACCGTCCAACAACGAGAACATTTACAACCTTGATATTGTTTGCAAAATTTGTTCCATTGATAGCACATAATAGTTATCCTTGTTCGAGGCTCGGTTCAAATTTTGAAAATCAACACACAGGTGTATTTCCCCAGACTTCTTCCTCATAGACACCAGATTAGAGACCCACGTCGAATGACAAACTTTAAATATGATCTGAGCATCCAAAAGATTTCTTAGTTGTTTCTAAATAAGGGGTTCAAGTGTAGGATGAACTTTTCTCAATTTCTGTTGAAAATCTTTGACCCCTTCTTCAATGGGAATCACATGTTGTATTATTCACGTATCGTAAGTTTTCATATCATTGTATATCCATGCAAATACATCTTGGTATTGTCTTAAAAGGAATATAAAAGCTTGTCGCTCTTTAGGCCTACAACAAGTTGTTGGTTTGAGCTGGTTTGTGAAGAAGTGAGATAGTTTGTACTTGTGCAAAAATTGTTCGGGTTGAACAAGCATTGTATTTTCTTCTCAGATCTTATGATTAATGCATTATAGATATTCAGGGTTTTGAGCATTTTCTTTCCCCAGAGAAACATTGTGTTATGTGTGATTGATATTCTTCATTTTTTGCTTATTGTTTTCAACGATCAATTTTGGTTTTCACTGATGAGTAGAGTAGATTCATGTTTTATGTTTTAGCATATCACATAAGTTGTTGAATCTAAAGTAAAAATCCACATGGTATCAAATTTGAAGACAATATAGAAGATTAGAAATCAAGTTTGTTGTGTAGGTGAATGATCAGGTGCTCATGTCCTAAGTGTCGGAAAATGCTCAAAATTTGAAGTGCTTAGAACTAGTTCAAAGTTGAATGAATGGAAATTTCTCATCTTCCCGATTCCGGCGCCGCAAACGGTTCGAAAAACGGTCGTCGTATGAGGAAGTTATGGCAAAAAGAAGAATTTGTCCATAACATTAGAAATTTTAATTTTTCAAAAAAAAATTAAAAAAGGAAAATTCCGCCTGGCACAAAATCCGAGGCAACCACCAACATTAAATGTAACTGCAGTTAATTTGGCTGAATTTTGGCAGGAGCGCCAAGTTTGGCGGACCCGCCATAATTGGCGGAGCTATCTGGAGTTAACTAAAGTTAGCTGGAGTTTTTCTAGGGGCAAACTGGAGAAACTTTAAATGGCC
This sequence comes from Pinus tabuliformis, assembly GCA_031772625.1. Taxonomy (NCBI): domain Eukaryota; kingdom Viridiplantae; phylum Streptophyta; class Pinopsida; order Pinales; family Pinaceae; genus Pinus; species Pinus tabuliformis. The sequence continues at coordinate 972,580,043 of CM062806.1, forward strand.
ATAACTTTGGCTAGGAAAGTCGGTTTTGGACGATTTTTTTATTTTATTTTGGGTCTCTTCGACCTTCTGAAGCCATTGGCATAAGTTTCACAGCCATATGAGGTCACTTTCAGGTGTTTTTTCTTCGTGGAAGTTCCAAGAGCCACTAGGGCCAAACTAGTTTGGGAGCTGCATTGGGAATTGTGCAGCCAGTGAATGTGGAACGAAGATCATTTCTGAAGGTTTTCAGCATTCTGAATCCATTTCTACAGCTCTTTTTTCCTTCTGAGACATTCTTCTCACTGTTTAGCTTTAGGGAAGCTTTCAGGGCCACGAGGGCCATTTTAGGGATTGAGTTGTTTGGGGGCTCTGTTCATCCGTTTTTGGTGATTCAAAAGCCTATGTCTGCTATTTTCGACCTTGTGAGTCTAATGGTAGAGGTTTTAGAACAAATTTAGGTCATCTTCACCTCGAAATTCTCCATTCAAGTGTAAAGGGCCACCAGGGCCAATTGGGGAAAGTATTGTATAAGGTACAAAATTCACTGTTTACTGTTTGGGAAAGAGCATGTTTGGCTAATTCCTATCTTCTGATTCTGTATTTACAGTTAGATCTGTCCTTTGAGACACCCATATTCATGTATTAGCCTTTGTAGCAATTTTAATACAAGAGGACAAGCCTAGTTGGAGAGGTTTGGTCCAGCAAATGTAGCCCAGAGGGGGGATGAATTGATTTATCATTTTGATGTCTTTATTTGCTGAAGATGATATGCTAAACAAAACTGATATAAAGTATTAAACAACAAATAAATATAACTTGCATACACACATAATCACTTATTCAGCTACAGAAAGTTACTTGTCTTATTCCGCAAGACCTTAACCTTCAAGTATGTGTATGTCAAAGACTTCTAAGTGTTTACTTTGTTATTTCTTTAGGCAGAGCCTGTAGAGGGCCAGGTAGCCTCTGGAACTCATCCTCTTTTTAGAGGTGACATGTCCGATGAATGCCCCTACAGTCTATCTCTGTATAAGAAATAAGAAGTTTATACATTTTTAGAGGTCATTTGGAGTGTCTAGCTCACAGTTGAAATTATTGGAAATGGATACCTTGCACCCTTAAACAAGTACATTCCATTTTCAGATCAGTGAAATCTAATTTGCAAGTTCATACTTCAGAGTCAGCAATATGTCATTCTACGGTTTGAGACTTGAGTATGCCCTGGAGGGTAGCTCAAATTACTTAGCTTGGGAGGACAGGATGGAGGCAGTGCTAGAAGACAACGACCTCAAGGAATTCATAGATCATGATATTCTGAATCCTCCAACATCTGATGCTAAAGATATGGCTAAATGGAGAAAGTGTGTGGAAAAAGAGAGAAGGATTATCCTAGAAGGAGTTTGAGATCACATTGTCTCAAATCTCCACAGTAAGGATACTCCATTTGCAATGTGGAAGGAATTGAAGGACCTGTTTCAAAATAGCAGTGACCATAGGAAGTTTTCATTGAAGGACAAACTCAAAAAGATCAAGATGGAGAAGGGTGATCCTATTCTGAAGTACTTGACCAAGTTCACCCATTGTCGGGATGAGCTTGGAAGTGTCAAGATTACTATTGCCGAAGATGATATGGTGAGCCTAGCACTTGTAGGACTTCCAAAGGGATGGCACATTTATCAGGACTCTGTTAATGGGATGGAGAAGCTACCAGAGTGGGAGAGGTTGTGGTCTGACTTGGTACAAGAAGAGTTTAGGTGGAACACTTGAGATGGGACCTCATCCAAAGAAGTGTAAGAGGACTTTGCATTAGTCAAAAAAGAAAATAAATCCAAGGAAAAGAATTCCTAAGGTGAGGAGGGTGGCAAGAAGGACTTATACAACAACAAGTTTTTTCATTATCTCGAGTATGGGCACTATCCTATGAATTCCCCACAAAAGAAAGAAAGCAAGAAGGAGCCTACAGTAGTAGTTGCAGTTGAATCTCTAGCTTCAAAATTCAAACTTGATTTCACTCTCATTGCATGCATGACCAACACTATAATGGGAAGCATGTGGTATCTCGACAACGGTGCCTCATTCCATATGACGGGGAATAGAGATTTCTTCAGTGACTTTGAGGAGTAAGACCTCAAGCAGAACATAGATTTTAGAGATGATGGGAGGTATAGCACAACCGATGTTGGTACAGTTACCTTTCAAAGGGAGTCTAGCTCCCCTCTCAGAATCATAGATGTGATGTATGTTCTAGGACTAAAGAATAATCTTGTTTCCGTCGTGGTATTGGAAGACCATGGCTATGATGTGATATTTAGTGAAGGAAAGGTTTTCCTTAGACAAATCGCCATGGGATAGATGAAACAAATCGGTGTGTATGTCAAGAACTTGTATACTCTCGAGGTCTAAGATGCATGAAAATATTTGAGGAGCAAGGAAAAAGTTAGAGACTTGGTGGTTGAGAGGGAACGTGAATTACCTCTCAACATGTAGCCTTAGAAAGTTGTGGAGAAGCCACAGTTAGAGAAGTAGAAAGGAGATTGAGTGGAGACATCCACTCAAGCAGAGATCTCCAGTAGGGGAGAATTTTGAGCCATGTGGGCAGAGGGGGCACATGTAACCATACCTCTAGGTGAGAGGTGGGGCGATGTGAAGTAATAGTCCCAAGAGTGCATAAATTTGGGCAGGGTCCATTGAGATGTTTTGTCTCATGGATCATTACCTTACTATGAGAGCCCACATTACACATTAGGAGGATGGATCAGTGGTGGTTGATGCAGTCAGATGTCAGAGTGATAGAGGCAACGACTAGTAGCAATCAGATATTGGGGAGCGCAGAGCAGATTTGGAAGCAATTCAAATGGCAAAGTGCAGAGTCAGAAACAACGCTGAGTTTTCAGTGGACAATGCAGTAACTAGTAGCAGTGATAGACTCTGGTGAAGGATGCATCATATTGGTTCAGTTTGGATTCTTTTTCAGTTTTAGAAGTTGCAGCAACAACAATACTAGAGAGAAGTGTTTCATGCAGAACATTCTAAAGGTACCAGATCAGGATAGAGTTGAATTTCTTTCTTGTTGAGAGGGAGTGTTGAAAATAGCAATAAGAAATGTTAAAAATAGAATCTAGAAATTCTAATTTAATTTTTCCTTGAATTAAATTGGGAATTAAATCAAAATTCCATTCTCATAGAAACTTGTAATAGTTAACTAGGTTAATTTGACTTAGTTGCTTTAGTAAATTCGAGTTGGAAGTCTATCTGTAGTCATGTAGAGTGATTCCTAATTTTAGAGGTCCAGGTTGAGTTCTTTTGAGTTGTAATTAATTAACTCGGTCTAACTGAGTTATAGTCAGTTAAACTAGTTCTAATTGTTGGAGGAACTAGTAGGAGGTCTAGTAGTGTGGACGTGAACCAATGACTATTCACTACCACACATATTAATTGAAGATTCACTCATAAATAAGCCATGCATGTCAGTTAAGACGAAGACCCAGTTGAGATTAGAGTTTAAGGACAATATTGTACTATCTGTTGTATAATTTTCCGAGTTGTACAGATGGTGCATGAAATCAGTAGAAGGCCTATAATGGATTGTGCATTTATTGTGAGAGATTTTCCCAATTAAATATGGGCTAATTCTCTTAGGGATTGTGCAAGGAAGTAGGGGATTGGAAAGTATAATATTTGGCTAAGTGTTTGCTTGAGCTAGTTTGTGAAGCAGTGAGATAGTTTGTACTTGTGCAGATATTGTTCAGGTTGAACAAGCATTGTATTTTCTTCCCAAATCTTCTGGTTAATTCAATATAGATAGTCGGGGATTTGAGTAGTTGCTTTCCGTTGAGAAATATTTTTTTAGGTGCGATTGATATTCTTCCTTTTCTGCTTATTGTTTTCATTAATCAATTTTGGTTTCTGTTGATGAGTAGAGTATATTTTTGTCTTATGTTTTAGCATATCACATAAGATGTTGAATCTAAAGTAAAAATCTACACAAGTATCGAGATTTACAAACTTCATATCTTCTTTTGTGCCAAGATTTATTTGTTTGTACGAAAGTGTGGAGCTATGAGTCTTTGCATTGACTAGCCCCTTAAACCCATTTTACAGGTAGTATAGCTTTTCTAAAGATACCACACACTTAGACATGGGGTTTCCTTTACTTTCTTGAGTTTATCCCAGTAATGCTTTTTTGTGCTCATCTTCTTCAATATTTGTGTCCTTGAATACATCGGTGTTAGCCGTAAAGTTCAATATTTTTTGGTCATCATTAAAAACATGAAAGTTAGTAATGTTATCAGGAATGGATGGCCTATAAATAATCTTAACTAAAAATCCATCCTTTAAAGGTGACAACCTAGCAACAACATTTTCTAATGTATCAGCAATGACATTGCGAATTTTAGGAACAAAAATAATATTAAAACCTTGGAAATGTGAAATTAAATGCCATACCTATTGTTGATATTTTTTGAGATTAGGTGACACATAATGTATCGTATTTCGTACTTGTCATGTAAAAATTTTGAAGTCACCTATTTCATTGAGTTCTTGAACGTTGAGGTTAATGATTTTCTTTAAACCCAAATTGATTGCTTCATATTCAGAAACATTGTTAGTGCACTCAAATTCCAAGAGGCAAGAGATTAGATGTTTGCTCTATCACAAGTCTATTAAAATGCAGCCATCTCTAGATCGCTCCTTCATTTTTGAACCATCGAAAAACAATGTCCAAATGTTAGAAATACTAGGGCTATGTCTTACACTAATACTATTTACATCTACTGTGCATAAGTCATTTGCACCAGTAGGATTTCATGGAAGGAGTTCCAATGTAATGCCCCAGGATAAATGTAAATATTTGACTTTATTGTGGTAAATGACGAACTGTATTGACATTATTATCTGTTTGAATTTAAATAATATTGGCTTCAAAAAACAAAAAAATTAAGAAATGTTTTCTTTAAAAGCTAGCAACTTCTCAAGGGGGAAGTTAGAGGCAAGAGAGTTGCTGTGATTCCCAACCCTAACTGTTTTCCCTAATTGGAAAGGATTCTAGAGGAAAATAGGGAAAGGGGGAAGGGAGAAGGGTTCTATGTTGTTGGGACAGACAAAAAAAAAAAGGAGGTAAAATGGCTAAGTCTGGTGATGACCAGATAGCCAGGCACTAAGTGCGAATATCTTGCTGCGGACAGTGGTCCTGCAAGAGAGCAAGGGGGGAGATTCTGGTCTTGAAAGACGAATCTCATGGATGGGTGGCAAATTGAAAGCAGATGAACAAAGGTAATCTTGGCTTCTCAAGTGTTTTGCAAGCTACAGTGACTCAGGTAAGTGGTTGAACTGTTTTAAAAGCATTTAAAAACATTGATGAAGTAAGTTGTACTATATGGTTGCATTGTTGTGTTTATTTATCAAGGACTGAGTCATGGGTAAATGAGACTCTTACTAAGAAACCATGATAAACCAATGAATAAAAACAAAAGAATACTGTGAGGGTCATCATAACCGAACAGATGTACAGTTAAGGGAACAAAGTGTAAATACGTAAACCATCTCTCATCCCGTTGGGATGTAGAGTAGAGTGTTGTAGAAGTAAGGGAAGTCGTGTATGAGTGAATAGGGAAGGCCCAGAAAGAATTAGTACTGTATAACTCTACAGTTGTTAATTAAATTTGCTTACTGTAAAAGGGAAATTTATAATTTATATACCCAGAACCCTAGGTGTAGGATATCGTTCCAAAATTAAAATTTTGTTGTAGTAGAAGTTGAAATACATTTAAATAGTGGAAGGGAGCCCTGCGTTGAGGGTCGACCCAATTACCTTGAATGATTGGTTTGTTCTAAATTCCACGAGTAGCCCAGAACCATCAAATTATCATATTTGTATTTAACCCTCGATGGAGGTAATCCGCTATTGAATCAGCTAAATTGTCGGATAAATATATGCTTAGTGGCTATACTGTCTCTGTTAGATTACAACAAGAAATACCCTTGTCATTAATGCCAAGATTTAAGTATGGTTAGTGGCTATACGTTTCTATTAGATTACAACAAGAAATACCCCTGTTACTATCGCCCAAAGAAAATCTAAGTCGAATGGTTGTATTGTTCATTCATAATACAAAAAGAAACAATAACCATGGCTTTACTGCCAAATTGTATCAGCAAGGTTAAACAGTAAGAATATAAATACGCTAAACTGCATAGCTAGAGGTTTGTAACCAAAAGAATGAGTCGAGGAACAGTGTTCTTTGGAGAACGAGCAAGTAAATCTATGCAATATTGAACTAAGGAAATCCCTGTAAATAATTAAACGCGGAACTCGTAACTACACAAATATTGACACTGCCTGAAACTCTGCAGTAGTATATGTAGAAGAACATAGTTGGGTAAACAAAATACATGGCAAATGCATTTGGAGCATAGTATAAAGCTTACGACAGTCGCAAACCAAAAGAAAGACATTTTAATGTACAGAACATGTATAATCATTCCATAAACCAAATGTAATTAGCACATGACTTCCAGTATTTGTAATGAAACACAAACCAAAGGAAATGGACAAACTGTAACCCAGTTAAAAGAGATTTACATATAGGCCAGTGCGGCTCATTCGGCTTTAGAGGTGAAACCCTCGAAGCTAAAACCCTTACAAAATATGTACATGGTGCATGAAACAGAGTCTCGACGGGTGAGCTAAACCCGGGTAATACATTGCAGGAAGAGCACGAAACTCTGAATTAAGCCCCTCTCACAAGAATCTTAAATACAATTACAGAAATAACATTAAACTCCGAAATAAGCCCGTTCACAAGAATATTAACGGAACATTCATTTGAAAACCATAACCAGGCGGAAAGCCCTCATACCCGGAGGAATTTGGAGCCAATTTCTAGAGAATTGTGGACTGACCGGTGCCAAGCTCAATGACAGAGCCAAGGGGAACCTGCAAGAAACCATAAATATTAAGTTAGACACCCAACAGTCTCAAGTTAAATGGAAAAAAAAAAAAGTAGTAAAACCCTGAACGCAGGAGGAAATCTCAACCACTGTTACGCATGAAGATTGGGATTTATATAGTCCATATGGAGTAAGCCTTACCAGTGACAGAGTTAGAGAACGAAGACCAGGGTAGGGCATGTTGAGCACCTCCCATTACCACCGCAGAAGCCTGAGTCGAGAAGCAGAACCGGGCATGGACGAGAGCAGCAACCAAGCGGTGGATCAAACGTAATGGTGGTGGAATGAAGTTCTGAATCCAGACCAAGTGGTGTGTACAAGGACTGAATTCTCCACGACTGTTGGATCACCAGGCCAGCTCCAGCACCATTGATCCAGGAGGGATCCCGACGCTGTAGCAGAAATCAGACAGAGCTGCACATGCCACGTACAGTGGTAGTGCAGGTGTTAACATAGAAACTCCAACCATTAACAACAGCAAACAGATATATCGACGGCCATGATCCTGTAAGGTGTAATCGAACCCGTACCTTGTCTACATTAAAGGCTAGGCCTGCCACCTCCATAAATATAGGGATTACACGTACATAGATGGATGCGGAGATTAAATCACATTGAAACTGTAGATTGCATTTGGTTGCAACACATCATGAATTAAATAACTTTGGGATATTCAAAGGCTTGTATTTATAACTTATAAAAAAAATTTATTTTTATTACTGGGTCGTGACAAGTGGTATCAGAGCCACATTTTCAAAACTGTGGCCTCTGGGAAATAAATGGTTGAAGTAGATTCATTATATATTATCTCTGCATTTCTACTTATACTCAAAGAACAAAATAAAAAAAAAAAAAACTGTTATGTGCTAACCCTTTCTCTGTTCATATTCTTAGGCCAAGACCAGGAAAAATAGAAGACAGCCAACATGAGAAGGGCAGGCAGCAGACCACATAGGTTTGTAGTAGGTCAGGGACTACAACAAGCCCTGGAAATAACCCAGAATTATGGGTACAACTTGGAGAGGAGACTCGCAATACGAACCTTGCAATATTAGAGACAGTACAAGAGTTGAAAAATGAAATGGCCCGATTACGAGAGGATAATGCGAGGTTAACCATGGAGCAGGAGAGGATTTTAAAGAGCCCATCAGACAAAAAAAATCAACAACCGTTGAATCCCAATGCTGAGCAGCAAAGGGTGTCGGAGGAACAAAATCACCACATGGAACCAGAGGGGTTGGAAGGAAGGGATGAAGAACAGGAAGAACGATATGATAATGCTTCCGAGCAACAAACATCAAAAAGGCAATGAATAGAGTTGCAAGGGGAATTTCGTAAGATTAAACTACCACACTTTGATGGAGAACAGGAGGAGGTAGCTGAGGCATGGTTGATTAATATGAACAAATATTTCCAGCTATATGAATACAATCACAACCTCAAGGCATGGTTAGCCATTTTCCAATTACAAGGGAAAGCCACTCTGTGGTGGGAGGAAGTCAAGATCGTGAGAGGAGTAAGTGAGAAGAATATCACTTAGGAAAATTTTCAAAAATATTTTAAGGAAAGTACTTGACAGAACGTTTCTATGACAAAAAAGTGAGAAAATTCCATGACTTGCGTCTGGGATAATAAACCATGGATGAATTTATCACTCGTTTTACATCATTACTTTGTTATGTACCTTATATTAGAGAGGAAAAGGCTAAAGTATAGAGATTTGTTAGTAGTTTACCCTTGAATATGAGGGAAAGGATTGAGTTTGACAATCCGAAGACAATGGATGAAGTAATACGTAAAGCCAGAATTTGTTACCAGCAAAGTAAATAGAAGGGAGAGGTTCCAGGTAAAAGAGGGACTGATAAGAGAAATAGCAGATTGGCTGGAAATAATAAAGGGAGTCGAGGTGGAGGTAACAAGGGCTTTGCAAAAGGGAAAAACAGTAGGAATTTACAGAAAAATTCACTCAGGTCAAAGCCAACCAATGAGTCAAGGACCAGTGAACCCCCTGGTAAATTAGATAGTGAAGGGACAGCAAGGCCTCCCGTGCAATGTTGGGGCTGCGGTGGACCCCATTACGTTAAAAATTGTCCTCAACGGAAGGGAACTGAACAGGTTTCCTAGATCCATGAAGCATCGACAGTCGGTGACGTAGGACGTAGTCTACCCAGGATTAATGCTGCCCTGGAAGATCATCAGGCGGAGTACCAGCCGACCATGGTGGAATTCGAAGGTAAAATTTCAGACCTTACTGTAACTGTTTTAATTGATCCTGGAGCCACATTAAGTTATATTAGTCCTAAGATTGTGGAGCATTGTAAATTGAAAACTGTTAAATTTAGGAACCCATGGTTAGTACAGTTGGCTATAGGGGTAAAGCGAAGAGTACTTTCCAAGGTCGATAACTGCCCCTTAAAGATAGTAGGACAGTCAGTAAAGGCAGATTTGAATTTACTTCCCCTTGGTTCATATGATGTCCTGATTGGTATGGATTGGTTATAAAAACACTGGTTGTAAAACAAAGACTATCTATTACAGGGATGAACTTGGAGTAAGGCAGGAGATGCAGCGGATTAAGCGATCAATGCAAATTCGGCCAATAACTACCTCTCAATTAGCGAAATGCATTAGGAAGGGGTGTTAGATTTATGCCATCCAAGTGGGCTATGCTAACTCGAAAGATAAAACAGCGACTTTGGACAACATCCCTATGATACAAGAATTTGCTAATGTGTTTTCAGAGGAGATACCCAGACAGCCACCTAAGAGAGATATAGACTTTACTATCGAATTGGTACCAGGGGCAACACTGGTATCCCGAGCACCCTATAAAATGAGTACACCTGAGTTGACAGAGTTAAAAATGCAGTTACAGGAACTGCTAGACAAAAATTACATTCGCCCCAGTGTGTCTCCTTGGGGAGCTCCAGTATTGTTTGTTAAGAAAAAAGATGGGACCCTTTGCATGTGCATAGATTATCGTCAGTTGAATAAATTGACCATCAAAAACAAGTATCCCTTACCCCGGATCGATGAACTTTTTGATCAAGTGAAAGGAGCAACAGTATTTTCCAAGATCGATTTGCGATCAGGTTATCACCAAATCAGGATTAAGGAGGAAGACATAGCTAAGACTACTTTTAGAACAAGATATGGACATTACGAGTTTGTGGTGCTACCCTTTGGGTTAACTAACACCCCTGTGACTTTTATGTGTTTAATGAACAACATATTTCATCAATATTTGGATAGATTTGTGCTGATCTTTATTGATGATATACTGATATATTCCCGCACTATGGAAGAGCACAAGGAGCACCTCAGATTAGTGCTGCAAACCCTCCGAGAACACTAGTTATATGCCAAGTTCAGCAAGTGCGACTTCTTCAAGGAAGAAATACAATATTTGGGCCATATAATCACGAAGGAAGGGATCACGGTAGATCCCAAAAAGATAAAGACCATAATGGAATGGCCCATACCAAAGGATGTAGCAGACATCAAATCCTTCATGGGATTAGTCGGTTATTACAGATGATTTGTAGAAGGATTTTCAAGAGTAGCATATCATATCACTTCCTTACAAAAGAAAGGAAGAGCTTTTAAGTGGACCCCAGAATGCCAAAAAAGTTTTGAGCGGCTTAAGAATCTGCTCACCACCACACCCATTTTAAGCCTAGCTAATCCCAACAAAGATTATGTGGTGTGCACTGACGCAAGTAAAGAAGGTGTACGAGGCGTGTTGATGCAAGAGGGGAAAGTAATTGCTTACGAGTCTAGGAAACTGAAAGAGCATGAGCAGAAATATTTTGCTTATGATCTAGAATTGGCAGTCGTCATTCACGCCTTGAAAATGTGGCGACATTACCTTTTGGGAAGGAAATTTTTACTTTTGACAGACCACCACAGTCTAACCAATTATTTTAGCCAGCCCACCTTAAATGCCTAGCAAGCATGGTGGGTGGATTTTCTAGGTGGTTTTGATTTCGAAATCAAGCATTTGAAAGGGAAAGAGAACCGGGTGGCAGACGCTTTAAGTCGGAAATTGCAATGTTTATACGAGGTTTCTTCCAGCGAATGGAAAAGCCCCTTTGCAGAGATGATTAAGAGGGCAACAGAGCAAGATATGATATATCAGCAAATAAAACAGCAAGTACAACACCCCACCAACAAAGAAAAACAGTTGGGTTATGCTTTGGGTACAGAGGGAATGTTGTACTATCAGGGGAGGCTGTATGTGCCCCATCAAAACAGCATTAAAAACTTGATTTTGGAAGAATTTCATAAAAGTCACTATGTTGGACACCCAGGATATCAGAAAATGATAACAGCACTCTGGAAGGAGTATTACTGGCCAGGTATGAAGAAGGATGTGGTGGAGTACTTGGCACGATGTTTGGAGTGCCAACAAATTAAGGCGGAACATCAACATCCTGCGGGGTTGTTACAACCACTACCTATTCCAGAATGGAAGTGGGAAACCATTTCCATGGACTTTATAACAGGTTTGCCCAAGACAAGGAAAAATAACGATTCCATCATGGTGGTGGTGGACAAATTAAGTAAATCGGCACATTTTATACCTGTGCAATTGACTTATAGAGCTGTGCATATTGCCCACATCTTTATGCAGAACATATTTAGACTGCATGGATTACCTAAAACAATAATTTCAGACCGTGATGTGAAATTCACCTCGGTCTTTTGGAAAACATTGTTTGGAGAATTGGGGACTCAATTGAATTTCAGCACAGCATTTCACCCTCAAACTGATGGACAAATAGAACGGGTGAACCAGATGGTGGAAGACATGTTAAGGGCATATGTAATGCAGCAACCGAATAAGTGGGAAGATTATCTGCACTTGGTCGAGTTCGCATATAATAATGGCTATCATACATCATTACAAATGAGCCCGTTTGAGGTATTGTATGGGCGGAAGTGCCGCACACCCTCAAGTTGGGGCGGGCCGGAAGATAGGTTAATGTTGGGACCCGACATGCTTAAGGAAATGGAAGAAATGGTTAAGAAAGTGCGAGTTAATTTAAAGGCAGCTCAGGATAGGCAAAAGAACTTTGCTGACCAGAAGAGGAAATTTAAAGAATATCAAGTTGGTGACCATGTATACGTGAGAATTCGAGCAAAAAAGAGCACATTACAATGGAGCGGGTGCGCTAAATTGGCACCCCGATTTTGTGGACCCTTCCAGGTCTTAGCAAGAATTGGGCCGGTAGCTTACCAGCTCGCCCTGCCAAGTCACATACGGGTCCATAACATCTTCCATGTTTCCGTGTTAAAAAAATATGTTTATGATCCTAAACATGTAATCAGATGGCAGGATATACAGGTGAGAATTATCTCCAGTTAATCAGTCGAAATGTTTCCTTTTAAAAGAAAACTGACTTAGGATGTTGCATGTTGCAGGTCGAACCGGAAGGAGAAATTTTGGTCGAACCGCTGAACATCCTCGACCAGAGAGAAGTAATGTTGCGGAAGCAAGCTATTACCCAAGTTAAAGTGTAGTGGCAGCACTTTGGGCCTGATGAGGCTACCTGGGAAGATGAGGAGCTCATGAAAAAGGTGTATCCAGGGTTGTTTATGGCCGAAAGACATTGGGACGATGTCTAATTTCAGGAGGGGGAGATGTAATGCCTCGGGATAAATGTAAATATTTGACTTTACTGTGGTAAATGACGAACTGTATTGACATTATTATCTGTTTGAATTTAAATAATATTGGCTTTAAAAATAAAATAAAATAAAATTTAACAAATGTTTTCTTTAAAAGCTGGCAACTTCTCAAGGGGGAAGTTAGAGGCAAGACAATTGCTGTGATTCCCAACCCTAACTGGAAAGGCTTCCAGAGGAAAATAGGGAAAGGGGAAAGGGAGAAGGGTTTTGTGCTATTGGGATAGACAAAAAAAAATGGCTAAGTCTGGTGATGACCAGATAGCCAGGCACTAAGTGCGAATATCTTGCTGCAGACAATGGTCCTACAAGAGAGCAAGGGGGGAGATTCTGGTCCCGAAAGACGAATCTCATGGACGGGTGGCAGATTGAAGATGAACAGAGGTAATCTCGGCTTCTCAAGTGTTTTGCAAGCTACAGTGACTCAGGTAAGTGGCTGAACTATTTTAAAAGCATTTAAAAACATTGATGAAGCAAGCTGTACTATATGGTTGCATTGTTGTGTTTATTTATCAAGGACTGAGTCATGGGTAAATGAGATTCTTACTAAGAACCATGATAAACCAATAAATAAAAACAAAAGAATATTGTGAGGGTCATCATAACCAAACAGATGTACAGTTAAGGGAACAAAGTGTAAATACGTAAACCATCTCTCATCCCGTTGGGACGCAGAGTAGAGTGTCGTAGAAGTAAGGGAAGTCGTGTATGAGTGAATAGGGAAGGCCCAGAAAGAATTAGTATTGTATAACTCTACAGTTGTTAATTAAATTTGTTGACTGCAGAAGGGAAATTTATAGTTTATATACCCAAAACCCTAGGTGTAGGGTATCATTCCAAAATTAAAAGTTTGTTGTAGTAGAAGTTGAAATACATTTAAATAGTGGAAGGGAGCCCTGCGTTGAGGGTCGACCCAATTCCCTTGAATGATCGGTTTGTCCTAAATTCCACGGGTAGCCCAGAACCCTCAAATTATCATGTTTGTATTTAACCCTCGATTGAGGTAATCTGCTATTGAATCAGCTAAATTGTCGGATAAATATATGCTCAATGGCTATACTGTCTCTGTTAGATTACAACAAGAAATACCCCTGTCATTAATGCCAAAATTTAAGTATGCCTAGTGGCTATACGTTTTTGTTAGATTACAACAATAAATACCCCTGTTACTATTGCCCAAAAACTCTAAGTAAGTCGAATGGCTGTATTGTTCATTCATATTACAAAAAGAAACAACAATCGTGGCTTTATTGCCAAATTGCATCAGCAAGGCTAAACAGTAAGAATACAAATATGCTAAACTATGTAGATAGAGGTTTGTAACCAAAAGAATGAATTGAGGAATAGTGCTCTTGGGAGAACAAGCAAGTAAATCTATACAATATTGAACTAAGGAAATCCCTGTAAATAATTAAACGTGGAACTCATAACTCTGCGGTAGTATATGTAGAAGAACATAGTTGGGTAAACAAAATACATGGAAAACGCATTTAGAGCATAGTATAAAGCTTACGGCAGTCGCAAACCAAAAGAAAGACATTTTAATGTACAGAACATGTATAATCATTCCATAAACCAAATGTAATTAGCACATGACTTCCAGTATTTGTAACGAAACACAAACCAAAGGAAATGGACAAACTATAACCCAGTTAAAAGAGATTCACATATAGGCTAGTGCAGCTCATTCAGCTATAGAGGTGAAACCCTCGAAGCTAAATCCCTTACAAAAATATGTATATTGTTCATGAAACAGAGTCTCGACGAGTGAGCTAAATATGGGTAATACATTGCAGGAAGATAATGAAACTATGAATTGAGCCCCTCTCACAAGGATCTTAAATACCATTACAGAAATAACATTAAACTCTGAAATAAGTCCCGTTCACAAGAATATTAACGGAACATTCATTTGAAAACCATAATCAGGTGGAAACCCTCATACTCAGAGAAATCTGGAGCTAATTTATGGAGAATTGTGGACTGACAGGTGCCAAGCTCATTGACAGATCTAAGGGGAACCTACAAGAAACCATAAATATTAAGTTAGACACCCAACAGTCTCAGGTTAAATGGAAAAAAAAAAAAAGTAGTAAAAACCTTGAATGCATGAGGAAATCTCAACCATTGTTGCGCATGAAGATTGGGATTCATACAGTCCATATGGAGTAAGCCTTACCAGTGACAGAGTTAGAGAATGAAGACCAGGGTAGGGCATGCTGAGCACCTCCCATTACCACCACAGAAGCTTGAGTCGAGAAGCAGAACAGGGCATGGACGAGAGCAGCAACCAAGCGGCGGATCAAACGTAATGGCGGTAGAATGAAGTTCTGAATCTAGACCAAGTGGTGTGTACAAGGACCAAATTCTCCACGATCATTGGATCTCTAGGCTAGCTCCAGCACCGTTGATCCAGGAGGGATCCCAAGGCTGTAGCAGAAATCGGACAGAGCTGCACATGCCACGTATAGTGGTAGTGCAGGTGTTAACATAGAAACTCCAACCATTAACAACAACAAATAGATATATCGACGGCCATGATTCTGTAACCCGGATTCCCATGTTGACAGACGGTGTAGATCGAACCCGCACCTTGTCTACATTAAAGGTTGGGTCTGCCACCTCCATAAATACAAGGATTACGCGTACATAGATGGATGCGGAGATTAAATCACATTGAAACTGTAGATTGCATTTGGTTGCAACACATCACGAATTAAATAACTTTGGGATATTCAAAGGCTTGTATTTATAACTTATAAAAAAAAATTATTTTTATTACTGGGTCGTGACATCCAACTATGTATCTAGTAGGATGGGTGAAGGTTGTGCTAGAAATGTCTATGATCAACTTCTAGAATTTTTTTATGAAAATTACGTTTGCAAAGCCTACCAACTCGTTATGTCCCTCAAGTTATGTCATGGTATGTTTCATATAGGTCTCACTTTCTATTTGAACCTGGTTGTTTCTACCCTTATACGGAAGCCATAAATGTGTCCAATCTTTGCTCAAAAGTAAACCATAGGCTTCAAGAATGTCCACAATAACAATGTTTATGCACTGGTGAACTCTATGGCCTGATGAAAAATCAACGATAACATTTTTAAGTTCACCAATGGCCTGGACAAATGATTTGTCTAGCTATATGATTTGTGCATCAATCTTTTCCCATTTAGCATTAATTTTCTTGGCAATAGATAATGGCATGACATTCATGGATGCACCAAAATTAACTAAACCATTATGGAAATTATAATTAAATATTTTGAATGATAAGAGAAACAAAGCGCACAGTGTGTTAGAATTTAGATTGATAACATTACCTACAGATTTGATAATATCGTGAGAGTTACTAGACATCACCTAAGAATAAAAAACTTCCTTAGTTATTGAAGAGTGTGATGAGATTGCTTGGATAGACAATTATCATTGTCTCGTTATCTTCAAGAGCTCAAAGATTTAAATATTAGCCCGAGATCTTTTCATATCTTCAACAATGTTGTAATTGATACTTTCAATCTTAACGGGTTGTGTTGACAGATCGGGTGGTGTAACATTGTTTGAAACTTTGGGAGTGGTGGACTTATTCTTATTGTTGGTGGAAGTGATCTTAGAAGGTGGAGCACTTTCTGACCTATTCTGTGAATTCTGAATTGAATTGGAAGATGGTAGAACCCTTTGCAACAATTTCTTCTTAAGTTCCTACTCAGAGATGGGTCCCTTGATCCTCAATTTATAATGGGCAGTTGATTTTTGGGGAGGATCTTCACTCACTGATGTTTCATTATCACTTTGCTTGTCACCATTGTATATAACACCAAAAATATTCACTAAGTGTCCAACACCTGAACTTTCACCAGTCGTGGTAAGTTCATTCTCTTCTTCACTCTGCTCAGGTTGTTCTTCCACTAATAAGGTGTCTACAAGATTAGTCATCATAGTGTTCATATAATGGTTCCACCATGGGCATGTTTTTTTCTGAATGCTTCTCTTGGTGAAAAGTACAAAAGTTGTCCATGCCCAAACTTTCGACATTGAACACCACATTATAACTTTGAGAAGATTTAGCTAGTTGAGAGTTGTTGTTTTTTTTAAAGAAAGGTAGCTTAAAATACTTGCCTATGGTGGTGGATTCCTCACTTAACCTCCTCTTTAATTATGATATTCCATTTGTGAGCAACTTCAAATACTTGGTCAATATTTCCATATCAAAAGAATCCTTCTCTTTAGCCTTAATGAATGAGGCTTGAGTTTTATTACCAGTTTCTTTAGAGTCTTTAGATTCATCAGGATCTTCAATGGCTCCACTTGATCGCAAGTCCTTTTCAACAATGATAGCTTCTGCAAATTTTAAGGCCAAAGTGTCCTTTGTAGCTCTTTTGACAAACACATAAATGTTGGTAAGGAAAATGTATAATAATATTTTGTGATAGAATCATGGGGTTGCACATCTGTGGAAAATTTGTTTAACAAACAGGAAAATATATTACTGAAATATTTTACTTTCTCCTTGTCCCCCACCTTAAGACTAATGCGTTCTTTTAACAACATGGCGGTATGTTTTTTTTTTAACATGATCGTCTACTCTTATATTATAAAAAACTGCTATAAGCAGGTGCTGTTACATGAGATGCAGAGAGGGGGGGGAAAGAAGTCCAAAATAGGCTCGCAGTCCTTGACTTCTAAGAGTTGAACTTGGAGAAAATAAGTTGAAATAGGTAACGGCTGTATTGCCGGACAAAGAGGCCAGCAAGAAGGCAAAATTTGCTTGACATATGACTGTTTACCAGAACTAATTTACCGAGTCTTCCACCTGGGGCTCCTTTTTGCTGGCCTTGGTAGATGCATCTGCTTGCATGCTCTGCGCGATAGTCTTTATGTGAGAAATGGCCTCCTCCAGGTGTTTGCATTTCTCCTTGAGGTTCTCTATCTCTGCCTTTTGCTTCTCTAGCTTCTTCCTCTTGGACCTGCTGTCTGCGTGGAAGTCATCTTTGAGATCATTGTGGTGTTTAACGAACCAAGCGATCATAAAGCAGTGTTCTTTACAGAGGGTGCATATATTGTTTCCCAGAACGCGGTCCAGCGGGTTCTCCTGCTTATCGTGGCCCTCCTGAGCTTCTTTCTGCTTTCTGTTCTCAGAGGGCTCTGCCATTTCTAAGTGAAGAGGAGTTAGACAACAAAGAAACTGAGAGTGGCACGATTTATACCTGAGGGCTGTAAAAGGAGCGAGCTCTTCGTGAATGCTTTGAGGACTGCCTCGCTTGATGCTGGAAGGCTGAATCCGAGAGTGAGGCAACAGGTGCTTGGGAGAACAAACGCACTGTTTGCTTCTGCTGCTGAGAATGACTAAGCTCCTCTCTAAACGCACTTCGTTCCAAGACTGATTCGGGTAAAACAAAGGAGTGTTGTGGCGGTCAGGAGAAGGGAGGTGGTTATAAAGAGGAGGGGGAGGCCAGCCATGATGAGAGATCGGATTATTTTTTTTTAAAAAGTCTGAGTGCGAATCCTGCTCAAGATCCCTGATGCAGTCGGTGTGGAGAGGTAGGGGACGTTTACCAGCATTCAGATGGAGAGGGGCACTGTTAGGCCCCTATACTACTAGTGTAACCCCTTATTGTTATTAGTATAACCCACTTATTATATTGATCTACCCATGTAGTGCCCATATTGTTACTATTGTGCCCCATAGAAGCCCACTATTGTTATTATTGTGCCCTTACATTATTATTGTTATGTCGGCTCTGGTTATGTTATAACCCCTTAGACTCCTATATATAGAAAGGAGGTCTTTTCATTTGTATCATCCAAGAATTGTTCATTTATGTAATGTAAAGGAGGTTTCCCCCTCGAAGAGGCTGAATTCTAAGGCGTTGATCTTTCTTTTCTATCTTTTCTTGAGCTGGTTTCATAACATTTGGTATCAGAGCTTTCGATTCTAGGGTTTCGCTGCTCCAAACAGGTCATCGTGGCATTTTCGCTATAACTTTTTTCTGTGATGTTTCAGAAGTCGCAAAAAAACCCCATTTGAGAAGAAATCGCGTTGAACCTTGGGTCCGAATTTCAGAGCTTTTCGCGCGATATTTTCGGAGATATGATCTGAGGAAGTTGGTCTTTTTGCAGACTCCTGAATTACACTCAAAACAGATGACCTGGGAAAAATCGTCATAACTTTCTTTCTGAGCATCGGATTGAAATTTCGTAAGAAGGTACAGAAAGAGGACGGACTGTAGTTTTCGTTTATATATTTTTTAGAGTCAAAGGTTGAAACAATGACACGTGGAACTTCATACAAGTTTTCTCTACTGAACTAGTCTATAATCAAGTCACTGTGGGAGATTGTGCATAACTCTTTCTTGGAGAACCCAATTTGGATCAGACTGGTGGCATTGGAAAGAGGACACAGAGGGCTACTACAGGTCACAATTTCAGAACTTAAAGATCCGAAAGTACAAAGTTACAATCGTTTCAAAGTAGAGCTTCTAAAATCAAGAAAAAGCAAGATGAGGAAGTTTGATGGCAAGGATCCGGTAAATTGGATACTTCAGATGGAGAAATATTTTGATATACATGGTGTACAATTGTTACAAAAGGTATGTATTGCATCTTCATATTTAGAACCAGATCAATATTTATGGTACAAAGGGCTTTGTTCTTGTAAACAACTTGTTACGTGGTCAATTTTCATGGAGGAAATGATAGCACATTATGAGGATACAAAGAGCAACACCTTCTTTAGAGCAACACCACAACAATTGGAAAGAGTAAAAGGGCTTTGTGACATAGTGGAAAGAAAAATTATGGAAACTAGGAAGTGTACCCCTCACAACTATAAAGATGGAATTGTTGTTTCTCCTAGCCTTCCACAACCTACAAGGGTTACACCACAACAATTGGAAGAAAAAAGAGAAAAAGGGCTTTGTTACAATTGTGATAGCAAATGCACTAAAGGTCATAGGTGTGCTGAGAAGAAATTATTTTACATAGAATATGAAGAGGAGGAAGAAAAGGATCAAGAAACATCAAAATAAGAGGATATACGCCAGGACACCAACCTAGAGAAAGAAGAAATGAATCAGACCATATCTTGTAAAGCATTGGCAAGAATTACCACTCCTCAAACTCTCAAGATAGAAGGACATATCAAGAAGAAAAAGGTGCAAGAAGTGAAAGATCACATCGAGAAAGAAGAAATTAATCCAACCATATCTTGTAATTCAATGGACAAAATTACCACTCCTCAAACTATCAAGATAGAAGGACACATCAAGAAGAAAAATGTTCAAGAAGTGAAAGATCACATCGAGCATCAAGAAATGAATCCGACCATATCTTGTAAAGGACTGGAAGAAATTACCACTCCTCAAAAGATAGAAGGACATATCAAGAAGAAAAAGGTTCAAGCAGAGAAAGATCGCATCGAGCATCAACAACAAGTTCTCCAACTTTTAAAGGATAACGCCACTTCGGTGCAAAATCAAACGAAACAACAGGTAGATCAACATCGTAGTGAAAAATGTTTTGATGTAGGTGATTAGGTATTTTTACTGCTACATCTCAAGCAAGCTATTTATGAGAAGGAAATGTTGGCAATACTACAAGCACTTAAAAAATGGCGACCTTACCGAATGGGAAGAATCTTCAAGGATCAGGATGTGGAAGCATTGTTTTGTGCTATTTATATTATCCAACCAGATTGGATAAACGAAGCAAGGGATGAATGGAAGAAGGACAAAGAAGTATGGCCACTTATTCAAAAGTTGCAAAAGATCCCAATTCAAGCAATATTGCCAGAAATTGAAGAGGAAGGAAAAATCATATTGGAACCTGGAGCAGTCACAGAAACAAGAACCTGACAGCTACGAAATCGATCAATTTCAGAGTATCTCATCAAGTGGAAGAACTTACCCGCTGAACAGAAGCATCAAGAACTACTCAAGCGTTGAGGACAACGCTTTTTGAAGGAGAGGGGCATGTTAGGCCCCTATACTACTAGTGTAACCCCTTATTGTTATTAGTATAACCCACTTATTATATTGATCTACCCATGTAGTGCCCATATTGTTACTATTGTGCCCCATAGAAGCCCACTATTGTTATTATTGTGCCCTTACATTATTATTGTTATGTCGGCTCTGGTTATGTTATAACCCCTTAGACTCCTATATATAGAAAGGAGGTCTTTTCATTTGTATCATCCAAGAATTGTTCATTTATGTAATGTAAAGGAGGTTTCCCCCTCGAAGAGGCTGAATTCTAAGGCGTTGATCTTTCTTTTCTATCTTTTCTTGAGCTGGTTTCATAACAGGCATGAGTGAAATGAGGGTACTTTGTACTGATTGCGAAGGGGCAGAGGAAGAAAAGCATGGCGGAGGGTGCGTGGTGGAGATCGAGAAGAGTGTGACTGCTGGAATGACTGGAGTGAGGACGGGTTCTGACGGTGCTGGTCAGATAGGCTATTTGACGGCTTAATCTACTACGGGATTGCCTTTTCATAGATCCTCTCATTCTCTCGAATTTGTCCTTGCTGTCTGCTGACAGCCTTAGTTGCTAGATGGTCTGCTTCTGTATTGTTTTCTCTTAGAATGTGTAAGAAGGTTGAGTCTCCCATGTGCCTGAGGTTGTCTTGAATCCTGGACTTGATATTGTTAAGGCCTTCCTTGATAAAATCTTTGCCTGTGACCATAGCGGCGATGATAATAGCCGAGTCCCCCAGTATTAATGCGTTCCTGATTCCCAATCTGAACAGTAATGAGGTACCCAGTAGGAGGCTGTAAGCTTCAGCTGCATTGTTGGAAGCATTCCCCAGACCCCATTCATATCTAAGAATGGTTTTCCCGTTATGATCTTTGATGATGCCCCCTGCTCCGGCTTTCCCCGGGTTGTTCTTCGAAGCACCGTCGAAGAGAAGAATAGGGCGCTTCTGGTTTAGGATCCACTGTTGAACCTCTTCCTTGGGTCCTCTGAGTTTCCAATTAGACCATTTCTTGTGGACTGTTGCCTGGGTAAGTTGATTTTGGTTGTGGTTGAAACTGAATTTATTATACCAGTCTCTCTCTTCTTGAAGCCAGCTCGTCTGATCTGGAAGAGCTATGTAGTTTGCACTAATGGATTCAGAGATGCTAGCGATTGTCTTTGCCAGAATACTAGCCATGATAGGCTTTTTATTATTGAATACATAGTTGTTTCTGGCTAGCCAGAGATGCCAGCAAAGGGTGGCAGGAATGCATTTCCACACTCGGATTAGATTGGGCTTACCTTGCCTGGAGAAGGGGTAGCTTTTTCTCCAATTTTTCTGAAGATTGGAGATCTGATCAAAGCTTTCTCGAGTTTCCATGGGGCTTATCACCTGTTTCAAGCAGCTTTGCGCTAAGGGGTAGAGTAAAAAAGTGTGTTGAATGGACTCCTCCTCTGCTCGACAGAAGCAGCATATCGAAGGGCCCTGAATTCCTCTTTTCCTTAAGTTCTCAGCTGTAAGTATTTTCCCTTTAAGGAGTGTCCAATTGAAATATTTCACTTTGGGGAGGCACTCTGACTTCCAGGCAGCTGTGTGAAGATTCCAATTTGCTGAAGGAGATAAGTTTTGTAGAGATTTGTATCCTTCTTTCACCGTGAAGTTCCCTCCACAGGAATCCCAGATATATCTATCTTCAGTCCCCATATTGGTTGGAGCAGAACCAGAGAGAGAAAGTTTAAGATTGAGCCATTGATCTCTGAGGTCGTGGGGGGTTTGAAGGTCCTTCCAGTCGAGCCATCTGTTGTGGTTCCACAAAGATATGTCAAACAAGGATGTTAACTTTCGTGCTTCCATCCAATTCTGCAGGGGTCGAAGGCCTTGGAGGAGGTTTCTCGGTTTTGAACCCATAATGTTGTCCGACCAAATCTTGGTGTCCTTTCCATTTCCTGGGAGTTTGGAGACATTTTCTTTAAAGTGAGGCAGAACTTTTTTGATAAGTCTCCACATCGGGGTGCAAGGCCTGTCTACAATTGATTCAGTGAGGATGTTAGAATTCGAACCTCTGAGATATTTTCGTTTTATGGCCTCCACCCACCACGATCCTTTGCCTGAGAGAATCTTCCAGATCAATTTGAGCCCCAGTGCTTGGTTTGAGAGATTTGGGATTTTGATGGAGAGCCCTCCTTTTTCATAAGGAAGAGTTACCTGATTCCACTTGACAAGGCTGAATTTCTTGGTCTCCTGTTTTCCTCCCTGCCAGAGAAAACTTCGCATGATGAGTTCCATGTGTTTATGAGTGCTGACCGGGGCCATGATGACTGCATACTGATAGATTGGGAGGGCTGAGAGGACAACCTTGATGAGAATTGTTCTGCCAGCTAAGTTGAGCCAAGAGACTCCCCAACCCTGAAGGAGGCCTCTCATCTTTTCAATGTGTTTTGTCCAGACTTCAGCCTTGACAGGTTCCTTAGCCAGAGGCAGTCCTAAGTAGGAGAAAGAGCTCCAATTCCTTTGCACTGGAATGTCCAAAATCAGGGATATTCTTTGTTGAATTTGAGGAGAAACATTCCATGTATATATCTTGCATTTCCTATTATTCAATTTACCCCCAGAGGCTGTTAGAAAAGCATCCAAAACTCTTTTAAATCTCCTTGCCATTAGGCTGGAGGCTCCCCCAATTAAGAGAGTGTCATCCGCGAAGAGCGAATGATTTATCTCTTTTATCCCTCTTTCTATGCAGATTCCCGTGATCTCTTTGTTGTTGCGAAGGTGTTCTAGATGGATACTCAAGGTCTCGGCCATGATGATGTATAGAAATGGAGATAGGGGGCAACCTTGTCTCAGCCCCCTAGAGCTTCTGAAATATTTGCTGGGACGACCATTAATCAAAGGGGCAGTCCAAGGGTTGGAGATGCACCCATTGATGATGCTGATGAAGTTGTTTGAGAACCCAATTTTTTTTAGTGCTGCTGTTAGGAAAGAGTGGTCCACACGGTCGAAGGCATTAGCCATATCAAGTTTGATTATCATTCCTCGCTCTCCTCTGTTAAGACTGCTATGGATGGCTTCTTGAATTAATATGACATTATCTGTTATTTGCCTGCTTGGAACGAAGCCCCCTTGGTTTTCGGATATTAAAAGGGGAAGGAATTTCTTGAGCCTGTTTGCCAGGATTTTTGTTATAATCTTGTAAGAGACATTGCACAAGGAAATGGGGCGAAACCTGTCAAACGAGAGGGGATTTGCTTCCTTGGGGATCAGAGCGATGTGTGAAGACTTGGTATTCTCTCCCAGCTTATGATTTCTAAAGGCATTCTTTATCATCCGCACAAAGTCTTTTTTGATTATTTCTCAGTGTTGTCGATAGAAGGCAACCGTGAATCCATCCGGACCCGGAGCCTTATCTTGCTGCATGCTGAATGTCGCTGCTCGGATTTCCTCTTCCGTGATGTCTTGGTCCAGCTCTTTATTGTGGTCCTCTGATAGTTTGCGCTCTATCGGACTGAGAAAGTCAGTGCTGTCTATTTGCTGGGGTACTGAGGAGAGGAGGGCCTTGAAGTGATTGTAAGCTGCATCTTTAATTTCTTCTTGATCCTTCATCTCTTTCCCATCGACCTCTATTTTATCGATTTGATTGCCAGCTCTCCTGAGTTTGATGTTGTTGTGAAAAAAAGTAGTATTCTTATCTCCGGCTTTCAGCCATAGACAACGGGATTTCAATCTTTGTTCCTCCTCCTCTACTCGATTTTGTCGATAGAGATCCCTATATAAATATTTTTCCTGCTCTAAGTCTTCATCTGAGTATTGAATGGTCTCTTTATCTTTATGCCACAGCTCCATCTTTGTGAGCAAGTCTGATTTTTTTTTCCTTTCAGCTATCGCTGCTTCCTTTGCCCACTGCTTAATGACTACACGGAGATGTTTTAGTTTTGTTTCCCAGACAAAATGAGGCGATCCAATTACTTCCTCAGCCCACTGATTTTGTATGAGGGCACGAAAGTCTTCTTGTAGATCCCAAATTTTATTGTATTTGAAGGGGAGTGGCCCCAGATTTCTATCTTTGACCAAATTGAGAATCACTGGCTTGTGGTCCGATGCTGAGGCGTGGATTAAGTGGCTCTTAATGGACTGAAAATTTTCTGCTATTCCTTCCTGAATTAAAAACCTGTCCAATCTCTCCTTAATATTATGAGAACCGGATCTTTTATTGCTCCATGTGTATTTTCCATTTGACAAAGGAGTGTCGATCAGGTTGTATGACTGTATAATGGATTCTAGCTTGTCACGTGAGGTGTCTGCATGATAATTTCCACCAAATTTTTCTTGCACATTTCTTATTACATTCATGTCTCCCCCAAGAATTATTCTACTGTTTTGGACAGAGAGGAGATCTGCGTCTATGGTGTTCCAGCAGCTGGCTTTGTCCCTGTAATGATTTGGAGCATATATGTTGTAGATATGAAAAACTTCCTGAGTGCCTTTATTTTTCAAATCTGTTCTTATCCACCAGTTGCAAAGTTGTGAGTTGATGATTTCCCAGTTGTTCTTGTTCCATATTGTTTCTATCCCTCCTGAGGCCCCGTCTGAGCCTATAGATAGACCTGTAAAATTTCTAAAGTGTTGAATTTGGTGATGAAAGTCCTGTTCGGTGATTTTGGTCTCCTGGATAAGGAGAAGGTCTGGCTGCTCCTGTTTTAACAAATCCTTGATTGCTTTCAGTTTTAAGGAAGAGCCCATCCCCCTACAATTCCAAGAGACCAAGATCATTATTTACCATTTTTTCGGTGGAATCCGGACTTCTCCTTTACCTTTTCTCCACTCCCTTTTAGCTTGCCTAAGTATGAGTCCATAGGTTTTTGTGTTCCCGTTGCCATCTCCTTTGCAGCTGTTTCATCTCTGAGTTCTTTGTTTGTCTTTCGACCAACTTTTCTCGGGGGGTCGGTTGGCTGATTGGCTTCTTTTGCTTTGTTCCTAGTGAGGATTCTTTCAATGGTGGGAGGGGGGGAGGGGGGAGGCCTCGAGCGGGGAGAGGCTGCCCGAGGGGATGGGGGAGGAGAAGTAGGATCTTCAGCGGACAATGATTCAAAAGGGTTGGAGGAAGAGGGGAAAGCTGAGTTAGAGGTAGGGGGCGGAGGGGGAAGGCTAGATTCCAGAGGGGTTTTGGTGATGTTTCCCTGGGTGGGGGAAGGCTTTTTTCTTTTGACATGTTCCCATGATCCCTCAGCATTTTCCTCATTATTCTCTACTTCATTAGCTTTTAACTTACTGCATCTATTTGCGAAATGGCCATACTCGTGACATACCTTACATTTGAAGGGGAGTTGTTCGTAATCCAGCTGTTGTATGTGCATCCATTGATCCACCTTTATCTTTATAGCTTCTGGCAGGCCTTTCCCTAGGTCCACTTCCACGCAGATCCTTGCGCATGCTTGCATGTTCTCCCTTGGTTCAGATCTATCAATGTATTTTCCAACTGCATTGCCTATTGCTTTTACTGATTCATCCCCCCAGCAGTGAAGCGGCAGGTGGGGGAGTCGAACCCATACTGGGACTGCGTTTGGGATATCCATTTCCGGATCGAAATTCGGGGTCCATCTATTCAAATAGAGTCCTCTTGTATCCATGAAGTAAGGTCCATTGCGGAAGATGAGGTTCTTGTCTTCTTTCGCCTCAAAGAGAAATGTGAAGTATCCACATCCGCAGAATCTGATGGCGATCTTTCCTTGGATCATTGTGCTCCAGTTGCGCTCGACCCATTTTTGGACTGATCTCGGGGAGGGCCAAAGGCCGGTGAACTGGCCTACAAGACCTCTTTCTGCCAGAGATATTGCAGATTTCCTTGGAAGGGCGGGAGGTAGATTAACTTCTGGGATTTCATCCAGTTTTTTGATGAACTTTGTTACTGAAGGGCGAGGTCTGTCATCTGAGGGTTCAGAGAAAAGGGAGGCAAAAATTTCTTCGTGGTTCTCTGATACTGGGGGAGGGGGGGCGGGCCCTGCCATTGCAGGCCCGCAGGGGCGACGAAGCAGCAAAATGGAAGGGGACTGGGTCCCCAAGGTCAGGGGCCTGCGAAAGGACAACATGGTGGTATTTTATCATCAACAAAATTTTCCAAAAATAACTTCTTAAACTCCCTCTAACTATGGATTGAATTGGACGAAAGACTATGATACCATATCAATGCTCTGCCTTCTAGAGTGTACAGAAAAATTCTACAAGCAACGTCATCAAAACATACCTCAAGCATTCATAAATTCCTGTAGAAATCATCGATATTATCTTCCACCTTTATCTTCTTATCTGGATCAAACTTTGAAAGAAACGTTTTTGGATGTATTAGCATTTTATGAATATTATCCAGAAGAGTGAGTGGCCCTTGGGCCATCCAATCCAAGTCTTGATCAAACATGTCTTCACCTTCTTCTTCTTCCTCATGCTCCAAATCAGAAGAGACTTCCCCATCCCCATTCAAATATATGTTATAATCATGTAGCTCTTCTTCCCTCGGCTTCTCTTCATCAAAAAACTAAAAATCTCCCTCGTCAACTTCTACTCCTTCCTCAATAGGTGGAATTTCCTCTTGTTGAACTATCTCTTCCTGAGATTCTGCTAACTCCTCAAGAATGGCGAAAACCAAATCTTCCATCGATGAAACCAATACACTAGTACAAGTTTTTTCTTTCTTTCTTGGATTATGAGGAAGATTGTGAGTAAAAGGAATTAGCCGAAGAGCTCTTGCAAACCAACGAGTAATGGTTTGAAGTGTCTGAAGTTCATCGTAAGTAACTTCAAAAGGTTTTTTCAGACCAGAATGAGATGACCCTCTTGCTTCCACAGTATGAGTTGGAATGGAACCCAATGTGTTACTGCCTTGAACGAAAGATGAATTGTTAGGATGGGATGAATTTTTCAGCCATAAAAAGTTGGTTTCCCTCCTTCTTGCGCCAGAATGTTGATGGTGCCAGAACCTACCAACATGCAAGAGGATCTCCCTGATGTGAAGTACCAATTAGAATGCACATTGTTTGGTATAGGAGCCCTTCTCGAAATAAGGCTCGGTTCCCATTATTCTTAAATATTTTCCTTGGTTGTGATGGTTATCACAAGAGAGTAATGTACATGTAATTTTGAATGAACAAGTGGGTATGCCTTGTGAAATTTTCAATTGTAGAATGTATCAAGGTCCTTTCACCGAAGGGAGACAAAACTGAGCCTTTAAGAGAAGAGTAATAATCCTAATCTAATGAAGACACACGAGCATATATATAAAAGAATCGTTAATCAACTAGAAAAATAGTTCACATAGCAACAAAAAACATTAAAACACATATGACACACATTCAATAAGATAAGCACCGAAGCTACCGAAACAGTTCAATTCCTTTAGTACAAAATAACAACATCATACACCGTAAACATTCAAAGAATAGTCTTACAACATTTATGATATGCACATGAAAGTGTGTCGACTCAATGAGCTTTAAGTATTAAGCGAAAGTTCCAAGATACATCAATATAACAAACAACAGTAGCTCCAATAGTCATTAGAGAAATTTTGAGGTAAAAAATAGACCTCAAATTAAAAATGTACAACCAAAATCAACTTTATAAGAACCAATAGAATTCAAGATTATGATGTCAACCATGGGGGGTGATTCATCATTTTTGGAGTAAAAAAGTAAAAATATTAAAAAATAAAGGAATAAAAAAACTATTTTTTCAACTCGTATTTTCAACTTATCACCCTATGGTTTTACTCAAATTTCGAGCAGGAGCACTCATTGGATGAAAAATTTAATTCCTCTTCCAAGGAGTACCCATGTTGCATACTTTCAATGGACCCTGCTACATGAATAATGATAAATACATGAAAAACATGATTGCAATCACATTTTTTTCATATATTTCTCATTTTTCGTGTAGGAGGGTCCAACAACATTGGTACTCTTTGGATAAGGAATTAAATTGTGTATATAATGAGTGCTCCCGCTCGAAATTTGAGTAAAATCATGGGGATATAAGTTGAAAAATTATTATTTTCTTTTTTCCCTCTAAATTTGGATGATGTAATCTAATCTTTTTTTTTTGTTTCCACTATTATTTTATAATATTCCATAGGAGGCCCATTTTAAACCTAAAAATTTCTCTAATGGGAGGGTTACAGCTGTCACTTTCTCTCCAAAAGAATTATCTTCCTCTCTAAAGCCTAGTAGGAGAAGCCAATGCCTAAAAAGTCCTTTACTTGAGCTAGGAGGGTGTATACCTAACAAATGAGGTGACTCTTCACCCCCCTTGTGACTCCTGGACTCCCCTTATGACTCTTGAGCTTCCATATAACTTTCGAATTTGCATGATACTCTTTGACTTCAACATGACTTTTCACATTCTATAGGTGACTCTTGGGCTTCCACTTTACATTACATTTCTCATATTATTGAAAATTGCATAATTACATCCATAAATTATGTGGCAAATGACAACTCATATGACACCTTGAAGTGACACCTTGAAAAGACATGACATGGACTTGATGATGATGTGAAAATGTCAATCCATGCTTCTTATTTTTATTTTTGTGTCTTCTTGAAATATGGTACATGCTCTTCCTCTTCTACCTCCATAAGGCTTGAAGGTAGGGAGTCGTTACTATGATCTTGATCTTCAAACTTCTGTCAAAATCTAATGTCCCTTCAGCTTCTTATTTAATGATCATCTTAGCTTTACAGCTTCATAAGTGTCTTCTAGCATAGTCTCCTTCTCCTTCTCTTCAACCATCATCCTGTCATATCAAGATATAGTACCTACAATTAGAAATAATTCGTGATAATAGTACATCAGTCTGAAAACCTCCTAGTTTAGCCTACTTCATGGAAATCACTAATTGAGCTAGAACTAGGTATTGGATAAGGAGGAAGGCTCAGGGATTGCATAGTGTGTGGTTCTAGAGGCAATGAGTGAAGTATTGATGCTTTCGAATACATAATGTATATCACTAGAGGCCCAAGAAACAAGACTGCACAATTAAAGGTCATAGTGAGGCAGAATTTCCCACTATGACTGCACAATGCATAATTCAGGAGAGAGATAGAGCCAGAGGATTACGCAGTTCAGGAAGGCAGGGAGATAAACTGCTACTTGTAGCTACACAATGCGCAGAAAGAGATTGATAGGGAGGCATGGTTGCACAACTCTGAAGGTCAAGAGGTTGTCTTTAGGCACTCTAACTACGCAATGAGAAATCCTTGGAGGCAGAGACTACAAATTTCATAGTTCCAGGAGGCAAGGGTGCATGCTTGAGGCTTGCAACTATGCAATGCGTAGATTAAGAGGGAAGAGTGAGCTCAGGTTGGTCAGGCATGGAACTTTCTAGAATTTGACTAAGTGTGGGAACAGTTAGAAAGGGATGACACCAAGGTTATAATTGAACATGATCACACACTTAGAACAATTAATGACACAACACTAAACACTCAACATGCAAAATCAACATGGTCCCCTTAATGCGACAGAAAAAAACACTCTCGTCCAAGTGCGACACTTAAGATACACTTTTTGACGACAATGATGACACTAGTATGACAGTGCATGAAAAATTGGGAAGGAGTCTAATACATGTCTCTATGATAAATAGGACCCATCAATACTATAGTGGCCTCTTATGACACACCATAACTTTTCTTTCACAAAGTGTGACACTTCCCATGCCAAAAGACGACACTTAGGTTTTCTCCAAAAGGGACTAGAAAACTTAGAGGATATACATGGGATGAATCTTACTACTAGAAATGACAACTTGTAAGGTCAAAGTAGGCTTCGAAATTTGGATGTAGGCCAAAATTTGGAGGGTGTTGTAGTAGTGACAACACGATGGTAGGCCGCATGTCCATGGAAGCTTAAGATTAAACATTTATAAATCCATTGAATGCATATGATACGAAAGATATGGAATATAAATCACTAGAAATAACCTAACCTAAAATGATAACAAATATGTTGATTTCAACATTTTGTAAAGGAAAAAAAATTAGTGTGCAATGCAACCTTCTTATCTCAAACATGGTCATTTGACATTCAGCGTCATGATCTATGAGGCAAGAAGGCACCCATGATGCATCATACTAACTTATTAGCTTAGCCTATACAACCTTAGGATACTAGAATGTTACAAACTTTTTGGAGTTATGTTTCAAGTACATACATGCTTAATGGATAAGAGACATCTTAACAAAGCATAAGCAAGGGTCTGAGAGGAGCATGAACATAATAAATTTTGTTGGAACATATTTAAAATTTAAGGAGTGTTACACCTTAATAGAGCCAAGAGCCACATTTATAGAGTTGGGGGAGGCTAGGCCAAGGGGGACTTGGTCCTTACCCCTAAGAGCAATTAGAAATTCCATGAGCTAGTGAGAAACATTCTCATGAATCATTGAACCCAGATTGAAAAATCCTAACTTCACGCGGTTTGAGCTAAGGAATCTCAAATAGCATGGAATCCCAAAATCCATAATGGTGAAACCATCTTCTAGAAGCATCCTTTTTCCATCACCTTTGCCATTATGAGTGATATGAGGTGCATTAATGACAGGGTAGTTGTGGAAATCATATCGAGGAAAAATGGGAGTGGGTGGTTCCCACGCCTTCTTCCTCTATTGAGTGGGGTTATGGCAAGTGTTCATTTACGCCATTTGTCCCCCCATATGGGGCTAACCATCACAAACATATAAAAGGAACAAAATCTCTCTTTGTCTAAGTATCAAAACTCTTCTAAATAAATTGACTTTAGTCATATTTATCCAATGAGAGAAGGAATGATTAAAGGACGTGACCTATAAAACAATTTATTGCAATTAATTTATTATGATTCACTAGAGAGCTTCAATTTTTTTTTTAAACCTATAATGACTAAGTATAGAGTTTAACTTTTAACCATCTTTACATGGTTCAATTTTTAAAATTGTATCATATTCAACCAACTATCTCTATATAATTTATATCTCTACATAATTTATATTTCAAATTTCAAATTACATGTAATTAAAAAAATTATGATACATAATATATTATTAAAATTTATTTTTTACAAAGACATGTCTCCTTGATTGAGAAAGTCTATGGAGCTCTACATACTCTACCCTCTAGATTTAAATCTATAACTTTTTATAAGAAACCACATATTCTTAACTAAAGATCAATTGATTCTCACTATTTTATAGGTAAAACATTTTAAGGAGTCTCACTATTTTATGTGCAAGTAAATTTTGATCCATTTTATACATTCAAAAATGCAACATAAACAAGGAAAATTACAAGTACAAAATTTGAATAGAAAGTTTACACCTAGACAAAAAAAAAAAAGAATAAAATTTTGCACTCTAAAAAAAGATCTTGCCCACCTCCATTCATCTTTACCTCTCCATTCATCAAATCTTATTTGTAGTCCATATTAATAAAATCTACTCTAAATATATTCAAAACTTATTATATAGCATGGTATAACGCATTCAGTTTTTCCTTTGGTATTAATTTGTCTTTGACCAAAAATTTGTGGCACTTATCCACAGTTTAACTTTAGGAATTCATTTTTTGTTATTTTTTATTATTATTTAAATTTATTTATTCTTAATGTGATTGGTTGAGGTCTTATTATGGGTTGTTTAGTAACTTCCATTTTTAATAGTTACTAATTTTTTGTTTTTAAGTTTTATTTCCATTTTATTTAAAAGAAAATTCTATTATTTATATTTTCATGGATTATAATTCTTTTACAATATTTTCAATTTAAAATGATTTAAAATGAATTTTTTTTCTATTAGTTATTATTTTCTTTTAGTTTTATATACTCTTTCATTGACCTTTTTTATTTTTATTTTTTTCCCTTTTTCTATTAGTTGCATTTGATTTTTTCTCCATATTTTATGACAAAATTTAAAGAGGAAAACATATTTTAAAAACATTTTGCAATATTTTTTATTTTCTTTTTCTTTTTCTTTTTCTTTGGCCTTTTATTTTTTCTCTATTTTTCAATATCAATTCCTTTAATCGTAATTTTTTTCTTGTTAATTTTTAATTTGACTTCATTTTTTTCCCTTCACCTTTCTATAATTTTCAAAGCAACAACTATACAATAAATCTTCTATTTAAATTAATATAATTAAATTAGTAAAAAACAATTCTAAAAAACAGAAATTAATAAACTTTAAGCAAAATTTGAGTGTAATTTTCTCCATTGTCTTATATATACACATCTCATTCTTGATTCTACTTCAAATTTTAAAGACCTATTGCCATTATTCCAGGCATTCAAATATTTTAGATTTGGAAGTGCCCAACCACTATTATGTTGCCTAAATCTCATTAATAAGTGAAATTTTTGTAAAATTAATGTAGAAATTTAGTCAGTATTACTCATAAAAATTGTCATTTAAATAATGGATGAAGAGTAACTTTGTTTTAAAAACAGTTTTTGGATGTGTTAGCTCTACTATACAAAAGGATTAAAAATGGATTCAAAACACTCTCAAAGTCTGCAAACACACTTAAAATCATGCCAAAGGATCCATTGTTGCTGTTAAAATCTTCAAATTTTGATTAAAAGCCTTCCACCGATTGAATTGCTTGCACAAGAAAAGCCCTTAGGAGGGCGGAAATATACTATCGGGAGGCAAAAAACACTCCAAAACCATCAAAAACCCAAATCACAGGCTTAAGGGTCCGAATTCACATCAGCCATTGGATCTGGCCGATCAACGCTCTAGATCGCGTCGGCAGATCGCAATCGGCGCAGGCGGGCAGTGACAGCGACACAGGAGACCCCGCCGATCAGCGATCGCCGATGATCGGATCTGCGGTGCCGCAATGGAGGACTTACAAAGGGGTCGGGGCCTTTATATCTTCCGATATGTGATTGCGATCGCATCGCATTGGCGTATCGCATCGGTGCTTTCAAAGGGGGCAAGGCCTTTCGCACAGTTGTGTTTGCGATGCGATAAGTCGGACCCGACTGTTATATATGCTCTATCGCATAATATTTCAGTTCCGACGGCGGCCAATGTTCCCGTATTTGCAATGTTTTCCAAGCATAGGCCAAAATCCATCGCATCGGCGGGTCGCAAATCGGCTTTTCACTATCGGCAAAACTAAAGGGGCACGGCTTTTATTTAAGATCTGCTTGCGACCCGATGAGTCAGACCCGATGGCGCTATAAGTGATTCTTTATAAAATTTCAGGTCAGCGCTCAGGCCATTTTCAATGTATTTTGTGTGTTTTCAATATATTTGCAAATATAAAGGAAAGCAAGGGATCGGAGGCATCGACCCATATCGCATCAGCCCAGATCGCGTCGGCATATCACAATCGGGGAAACCAAGGGTGCTCAACACTTTCATATATGTCGATGCAATGAGACCCGGACCCGATGGGTTTCCGGAACAAGATTATTTAATATTTGAAGTCCGGGAGGAAGCATTTTTCATGATTTTGCAGCGTTTTTGCATGTATTCGCAAATATAAGGAAACAAAGGATCGGTCGGCTATCATGTGCGATTGCGACCCGAAAGGCGGACCCGATAGAGAAAATATGCATGAATGAACCTTTTAAAGTCCAAAATGAAGCATTGATGGGCGGGAATGAGCAGTTTGGCAGTGTTTTCACTGTTATAACCAAAACAGTCATGTTCAGCCGTTTTAATGTTCAACGACTACAATTAACCAACAGTATGGCCGAGAAGGAAACAGGACACTGCCTATCAGTTCATAGCATTCAATGGTTATGGGTTTCACCCATATTTCACGCCACCTGCTCAAAGGAGGACTACAGAGCACCAGAGGGGTCAAATCCATTTACAACACGGCCAGATTTGTATCAGAGGCCCATTTCTGAATGTAAATGTGGTTGGTGGCCATTTATGGGCTCCTCCACGCATGTGTTAGCAAAGATATTATGTAATGAGACACCATATATACTCAGAACACAGATGTAATCAGGTTGATGAGTGTTTGATGAATGAGAGCTTATTGTAGCCTTTAACTTCTGGAGACTGTAAATACTATGAGACATGTAGCTTCTGCTCTTGATTTCAACTAATACAAGCTTCTTTTGCTGTCACCTGCTCACTTCTCACTTCTCCTATGTTCCAGGTTGTGCCTGCTTTGCATTTATTTGATGTGCTGTGAATGTTTAACATCATAGAGGCTGTCATCCCATCTATGTGTTATAATTTAATGATACATTGAAATTGCTTGCAGATCGCTGTTGTTTACATACCAGAGAGCTGTTATCATGTCTGTGTATTGAATAATAGTGTTGCAGACCTCCTAACTGGTTGCAGCTGGCCATCACAGGGTCCTGTGCATCTGCCGGTGTAATCAGTCTTCTCCATCATCACCTTTACCTTAAAACCATGAATAGCTGGTGGTTAAAAGCCTTGTTGTTTGGGGTCTTCACCCATGTCTGGGGTAAATCATAGTAGGAGTGGTTATATGGCTTAAATGTGCTGCACATCTTCCATTTATCCATCATTTTATCAAACAAAATTGTTGAACTTTTAATGTTCCTGAGCATCACCAATTTACAGCCTAGGTGAGTTTCTTGGGGTGATAACATTAATTGGTGTCGTTGCCGGGGAAAGAAGAGAATCGGAGCTCAAGCTTCCCTAGGAGAACGACATAGTTTCAAGCTTTGATGACAGACAAGGTTTGAACACAAAATTTGGTTTTAATCATCTTTCTGGCGACTCCATTGGTGGAAGACCATCCTTTGGCGACTCCACATTGAAATTCTGGCTCAGTTTGTTAGGCATACTCGAAGAAATCCTCAGAAATCTCCAGCTAAACCGTTGCTTGACCCTGAAAGAGTTGTTAAATCGAAGAAATCATCAAAGAAAGGGGCATCAGGATCAGGTAAGCCTAAAAACTCTGATTTATCTCTGAAAAATGAGTTTATAGCTGAAGAATCACAGCTTGAAGTCTTGGAGCCCAGCGCTGTTAATAAAGAAATTCCTTCAGAGATTAGTTCAGCCCCTTGTGCAGTCAGTTCCCCTTTGAATCTCAGTCCAAAGAAAGCTTCCCATACTGTCCAAAATATCCCAATATCTCTGCCATCCATCGCATTATTTCCTACTGCTCCATCTGTTAGTATTCCTCCACATATTCCAAATATGGCAGGACAGCAAGCACCCACTAGGATTGAGAGGATTGTTGCTGCTAGATATGGACCTTTGGTATTGCATGTGCCTCTAAATCCTATGCCTGTGGGAGAATATCAAAAATATATGCCTAAATTTACTGGAACAGAGGGAGTGACAGCAGAAGAACATCTTGAAGCTTTTTACATTTATGCTAATAATTTAGATATAAGTGAGAATAATGTATGGATGAGAGTTTTTGTCGAGAGCCTTGATGGAGAGGCTAGGAAGTGGTTTAGAGAGTTACCCCAGGGATCTATAACAAACATTGAAGCATTAGATGATGCATTCTTGAAGCAATGGGGAGATAAGAAGGACTTGTTTTATTATCATATTGAGTTTGGAAACCTGAAAAGAGAAAAGGGTGAGCCTTTGCCTGACTTCAATAAAAGATTTAATAAAATGTATAGTAAAATACCAGCTGAGGTAAAGCCTACCCCCACCACCGTAAAACTCACATATGCTAATGATTTTGACCTTGATTTTTGCTTATTGTTGAGAGAAAAAAGATGTGATACTTTGAATGATATGCAAGAAGCAGCCCTGGAGGTGGAATCCAATATTATGGCACCAGCGAAGTTGAAGAGTCAAGTTGATAGAAGAAGGCTAAGAGGTGAGGCCTCTTCTTCCCATGCTTCAACTTCAGAGCCTAAGTTAGACAAAATGACTAACATGATATAGTCATTGGCTGCTGAAATCTCTAAGCTAAAGGTTGAGCAGACTCCAGGCAAAACAATGCAGCAAAGCACATTTTCTCCAAGGAATCCAAACCCATTTAGAAAAACAAATGAGCAGCTACAAATTATGCAAAGGGGTGAAGAAGCAAAATAAGATCATAAAGTCAAGGCTCCCTTTCAAAATGCAGTCATGGAGGGGGAAGAATTTGAAGAAGAGGAGGATGAAATTCACTGCATGGAAGATAAGGGCAGCGTTGCGTTTTTAACATTGGCCGAATATGAAGAGTCATTGTTGTAAGAGCAAAACAGTCAGAGGTGGGACAGTGGTGTTGTTCTGCAATCTGGTGAGCAGCAGCGAAAATATAATCTAAGGTCCAATGCAGAGAATGCCAAAGAAAATGTTGCACAAGAAGTTGCTGCCCAAACAGCGCCACAGAATACCAGGCAAAGAAGTCTAGCAGCTGATCCTGTCACCCTCAAAGCCCCTGTTCAAGAGGTAAAAACTGCTGATAAAGTATTTTCCTCTTTCAGTTTTGAGTCAGAAGTTCAGAAATTGAAAATATCTGTCCCTCTGGCTGAGTTGATGAAGAGTGAATTATTTAGAAAACCCATCCTTGAGGCCCTTGAACTAGAGTCTAAACAAACCTCCATTGACTCTGTCAATTTGCA
The DNA here is from genome assembly GCA_031772625.1 of Pinus tabuliformis. Taxonomy (NCBI): domain Eukaryota; kingdom Viridiplantae; phylum Streptophyta; class Pinopsida; order Pinales; family Pinaceae; genus Pinus; species Pinus tabuliformis. The sequence goes on from CM062806.1 coordinate 972,617,147, forward strand.
AGATGACAAGCCTGCTATTGTGCTCAGCCCCATGGTTGAACCTACTGATAATAGTTCTCCATCTTTCTATGTTTCATTGACTATCCATGATAAAATCCTCCACAATTTCCTGCTAGACACAGGGGCCAGCCACAATCTAATGCCTAAAAATGTCATGGAAGAGTTAGGCCTTGATATCGCTAGACCTTATCATGATTTGTTCTCTTTTGATTCAAGGAAGGTGAAATGCCTTGGATTAATTAAGGATCTGGCCATTACCTTAACTCAGCTGCCCATGAAGAGTATGATGATGGATATAGTGGTGGCCGATGTCCCTCCGAAGTTTGGTATGCAGATGTCTAGAGGGTGGATTAAAAGACTAGGTGGGATATTACAGAATGATCTATCTTATGCAATTGTTCCAGTGTTCGGAGGAGAAAGCAGGAGGTTATATAGAGAAGCACAGCTAGCGTATATCATTAGTGATGAGAAGAATCCTACAAACCATCCCATATATGCAGTGGACACTAATTTTGGAGCTTTCATTCTCCAAATAGAAGAATCTCAGAAGGCCGCATTGCAGATCAAGAAACCAACAGATCAGGCCAAGCATGATATAGGAAATCAGATTTGGGAGATGTTCTTTGATGGAGCATGTACCAAGGAGACTACAGGAGTAGGGGTGGTGCTAGTGTCTCCACAACAAGAAATGGTTCAACTGTCTCTAAAGCTAGTTTTTCAGGTGACAAACAACATAGCAGAATATGAAGCACTGTTGTTGGGCCTTCATGCAGCCAAAGACAGAGGAATAAAAAATCTGAAGGTATTTGGAGATGCTGATCTGATAATTCAGCAAGTAAATAAAACATTCCAAGCAAAGCATCTAAGGCTGAGAGCATACAGAGATGAGGTATGGAGAGTCAAAGATTTCTTTGATTTTTTCTGCATTTCATACATTCCTAGAGCCCAAAATCAGCTTGCCGACTCCCTTGCTGTTTCAGCTAGTTTGTTCATCCCTCCATCGCCTCCCAAACTAGTTTATGAGGTACAAATGAAGTATAGACCCTCCTTACCTGATAATGTCCACCATTGGAAGGTTTTTGATGATGATGATGAGTTAAATAGGTTTCTTCAAGTCATTGATGAGTTCTCTGAAATGCAAATTGACCAAAATAATGATGCTTTGTTAGAAGATCCCAAGTCCCAGCTTAGAAATAAGATTGGCAAGAATAGCATAGTCCAGCTCCCTAGCAACCATATTCCTAAGGGTCTGATTCCTCTTGAGAGATTGTTTGACCACAATGATGTGCCTTACAAAGCTGCCCAAAAAGAAGATCAATCTACAGTTTGTAAGCATAATATAGGAAGCCCAGGTCAGCCCAAATTTATAAATCTGTCTACTAATCTATCAGCTGATCAGAATGCCGAATACTGCAAGTTAATGAGGCAATTTGCTGATGTGTTCGCTTGGGAGTACAGTGATCTGAAGACATATGACAAGAATATAATTCAGCATAAAATTCCGCTTGAGAAAGACACCATTCCTTTCAAACAGAAGCTGAGACCAATGAATCCTATGCTCCTTCCTCTGGTTGAGAAAGAAATTAAAAAGTTGTTGGCTACTAAGATTATAGTGCCTCTCAGATATTCTAAATGGGTGGCCAATCTGGTTGTTGTGAGGAAGAAGAATGGAGAAATCAGACTGTGTGTTGATTTCAGGAATCTAAATAAATGTTCCAAAAAGGATAATTATCCTCTGCCAAAAATGGAGCATTTGTTGCAACAAGTCTTAGGTGCCAAAGTAATGTCTTTTATAGATGGATTTTCAGGCTTTAATCAAATTGTTGTGCACCCGGATGATCAAGAGAAGACTGCATTTACCACTCCTTGGGGCACATTCATGTATGCCAAAATGCCATTTGGGCTGATGAATGTTGGAGCCACCTTTCAACGCGCTATGGATATAGCTTTTGTGGGAGAAAAGGATAAATTTGTGCTAATCTACCTTGATGACATAACAGTTGATTCCAGCAGCCATCATGATCACTTACAGCACTTGAAAAAGGTGTTTTTGAAGTGCAGGAGGTTTGGAATTTCAGTTAATCCCAAAAAATCCCAATTTGCTTTGGAAGAAGGCAAGCTATTGGGGCATGTAGTGTCTGCTGCAGGTGTTCAAATTGACCCAGAAAGAGTCAAAGCAATTCAGGCTCTAACTCTCCCAAGATCAAAGAAAGACATACAGTCTTTTTTGGGCAAAATTAACTTTGTAAGGAGGTTCATTCCTAATTTTGCAAGGCTAGTCAAGCACATAACCTCCATGTTGAAAAAGGGATCAGAGGTAAAATGGACTGATGCAGCCAGAAAATCTTTTGAGTCCATTAAGAAGGCTATTGTGGAAGCTCCTACTTTGATAATCCCTGACTATAGCAAGGAGTTTCACCTGTTTTCATTTGCCTCTAAGGATACCATTGCAGTTGTTCTGTTGCAGCAAGATGAAGCAGGTCAAGAGCATCCGGTGGCCTTTTTTGGCAAGAATTTGAGGGATGATGAACTCAGGTATGATATTATTGAAAAGCAGGCATATGCTCTTATCAAATCCTTGAAATCTTTCCGAGTATACATCTTGCACTCCAAAATAGTGGCATACTTTCCTTCTGCTGCAATAAAGGATGTCTTAACGCAGCCTGATGCTGATGGAAAAAGAGCGAAATGGATTGCAAAAATGATAGAATTCAACATAGAGTTGAAGCCCACCAAGCTGGTAAGAGGTCAGGGGCTTGCCAAGTTATTGGCTGAAGAAAATTGCAGGTCTTTGGACATTGATTTCTTGTTCACTATGGCAGAAAATGGTCAAATAGAAGAGCATGAAACAGCTGAATCGGAGAGTAAGCAGTCGGTGGCCGAGAATCTAGCTTCATGTAGCTGGTATGCTGCAATAATTAATTTCCTTCTAAAGCTAGAAGTCCCTTCAGAATTCTCTCAAAGTCAAGCAAGAACTTTAAAGCTCAAGGCAACGAAATATTGCATCAATGATAGCTTGCTTTACTGGAGGGATCCATCAGGAGTGCTTTTAAGATGCCTGGACAAAGAACAGTCAATAGAGGTTATGCAGCAATTCCATAACAGCATGTGTGGAGGACATCATTATTGGAGAACTACAGCCCATAAGATTCTTAGAGCTGGGTATTATTGGCCCTCTTTATTTTCTGATGCATTTTCTTTTGTTAAATCTTGTGACAGGTGCCAAATATTTGAAGGTAAGCAGCAGTTAAAATCCCTGCCCCTAAAGCCAAAAATTGCAAAGGGACCTTTTCAGCAGTGGGGCTTGGATTTCATTGGTGAAATCAACCCGCACTCCAGTGACCAGCACAGGTGGATATTAGTTGCCACTGATTATTTTACAAAATGGATTGAGGCAATTCCTACAAGGAAGGTTGATCATAATGTGGTCATGAAGTTTTTAACAGAAAACATTTTCAGCAGATTTGGTTGCCCCCATAAGCTAATAACAGATAACGCAGCAGCCTTCATGACAAAAGAGTTGGTGGAAATGTGTGATTCAATGGGCATTAGACTTGTTCATTCCACCTCCTATTACCCTCAAGGAAATGGTCTAGCAGAATCCTCTAATAAAAGTCTGATCAGGATAATTAAGAAGTTGTTAGAGGATAATAAGAAGAATTGGGATGCCAAGCTCAAGTATGCACTTTGGGCGGACAGAGTGACCATCAAGAGATCTACAGGTTTCTCTCCCTTCAAGCTGGTATATGGTACCGATGCTATTTTTCCAATTCAACTTACCCTCCCTGTGGAAAAGTTGCTCCAAACAGCGCAGGATGATTTAGATGATATGGCAAATAGAATCACTAATTTAACAGAGTTGTATCAGATTAGAGAACAACTGGTTGAAAAAGCTACAACACATCAGAAAAAGGTCAAGGAAGCCTTTGACAAGAAGGCAAAAAGAGATAATTTGCAGGTTGGGGATTTGGTTCTGAAATGGGATGCATTTAAAGAAAAGAAAGGCAATCATGGGAAATTTGATGCTCTCTGGACAGGCCCTTTCATCATTTCACAGATTCAAGGGAACAATACCTTCATACTGAAAAGTATGGAAGGAGAGACAGTTTTTGATGGCCCAGTTAATGGGCGGTTTTTGAAAAATTATGTGATTTAAGGTCTTTGGCCTTAAAAAGCTGTAAATATTGTGCTTTTATCAGTTTTTAGTATAGCTGTAGTAGACTCCATGCCCAATGGAACACTAGGAATTTTTGGCTAATTTGTTTGTTGCTGGAAAGGCATTGATCTGCAGGTTCTTGAGACCTCACAGGGAGGATCTCATCCCCAGAAGGAGCCAGTGTTAGCTCTGCTATACAAAAGGATCAAAAATGGATTCAAAACACTCTCAAAGTCTGCAAACACACTTAAAATCATGCCAAAGGATCCATTGTTGCTGTTGAAATCTTCAAATTTTGATTAAAAGCCTTCCACCAATTGAATTGCTTGCAAAAGAAAAGCCCTTAAGAGGGTGGAAATACACTATCGGGAGGCAAAAAACACTCCAAAACCATCAGAAACCCAAATCACAGGCTCAAGGGTCCGAATTCACATCAGCCGTTGGATCTGGCCGATCAACGGTCCAGATCGCGTTGGCAGATCGCAATCGGCGCAGGCGGGTAGTGGCAGCGACACAGGAGACCCCGCTGATCAGCGATCGCCGATGATCGGATCGGCGGTGTCGCAATGGAGGACTTACAAAGGGGTCGGGGCCTTTATATCTGTCGATATGCGATTGCGATCGCATCGCATCGGCGTATCGCATCGGCGCTTTCAAAGGGGGCAGGGCCTTTCGCACAGTTATGTTTGCGATGCGATAAGCCAGACCCGACAGTTATATATGCTCTATCGCATAATATTTCAGTTCCGCCGGCGGCCAATTTTCTCGTATTTGCAATGTTTTCCAAGCATAGGCCAAAATCCATCGCATCGGCGGGTCGCAAATCGGCTTTTCGCTATCGGAAAAAATAAAGGGGCGGGGCTTTTATTTAAGATATGCTTGTGACCCGATGAGTCGGACCCGATGGCGCTATAAGTGATTCTTTATAAAATTTCAGGTCCGCGCTCAGGCCATTTTCAATGTATTTTGTGTGTTTTCAATGTATTTGCAAATATAAAGGAAAGCAAGCGATCGGAGGCATCGGCCCATATCGCATCGGCATATCGCAATCAGGGAAACCAAGGGTGCTCAACACTTTCATATATGCCAATGCGATGAGACCCGGACCCGATGGGTTTCCGGAACAAGATTATTTAATATTTGAAGTCTGGGAGGAAGCATTTTTCATGATTTTGCAGCGTTTTTGCATGTATTTGCAAATATAAGGAAACAGAGGATCGGTCGGCTATCATGTGCGAGTGCGACCCGAAAGGCGGACCCGATAGAGAAAATATGCATGAATGAACCTTTTAAAGTCCAAAATGAAGCATTGATGGGCGGGAATGAGCAGTTTGGCAGCGTTTTCACGGTTATAACCAAAACAGTCATGTTCAGCCGTTTTAATGTTCAATGACTGCAATTAACCAACAGTATCGCCGAGAAGGAAATAGGACACCGCCTATCAGTTTAGAGCATTCAATGGTTATGGGTTTCACCCATATTTCACGCCACCTGCTCAAAGGAGGATTGCAGAGCACCAGAGGGTTCAAATCCATTTACAACACGGCCATATTTGTATCATAGGCCCATTTCTAAATATAAATGTGGTTAGTGGCCATTTATGGGCTCCTCCACGCATGTGTTAGCAAAGATATTGTGTAATGAGACGCCATATATACTCAGAACACAGATGTAATCAGGTTGATCAGTGTTTGATGAATGAGAGCTTATTGTAGCCTTTAACTTCTGGAGACTGTAAATACTATGAGACCTACAGCTTCTGGTCTTGATTTCAACTAATACAAGCTTCTTTTGTTGTCACCTGCTCACTTCTCACTTCTCCTATGTTCCAGGGTGTGCCTGATTTGCATTTATTTGATGTGCTGTGAATGTTTAACATCAGAGAGGCTGTCATCCCATCTCTGTGTTATAATTTAATGATACATTGAAATTGCTTGCAGATTGTTGTTGTTTACGTACCAGAGAGTTGTCATCCTATCTGTGTATTGAATAATAGTGTTGCAGACCTCCTAATTGGTTGCAGCTGGCCACCACAGGGTCTTGTGCATCTGCCAGTGTAATCAGTCTCCTCCATCATCACCTTTACCTTAAAACCATGAGTAGTTGGTGGTTAAAATCCTTGTTGTTTGGGGTCTTCACCCATGTCTGGGGTAAATCATAGTAGAAGTGGTTATCTGGCTTAAATGTGCTGCACATCTTCCATTTATCCATCATTTTATCCAACAAAACTGTTGAATTTTTAATGTTCCTGAGCATCACCGATTTACAGCCTAGGTGAGTTTCTTGGGGTGATAACAGGATGGAATAAATGATTTTGATGAGAACATATATTCTTGCTTGTCATTGCTTTTAGTCAATAGTAATTATTCATTTTATATGGTGATGAGTTTTATTTTCAATTTCACAGTAAGCATAGTAAGCATAGCATGTATTTAGAAACTGTGAAAGCTTAATATTTGATTGATGTTATGGTTTGTATCTGAGAGAAACAAAGTTGTTTTTAGCTAACTATATTTTTTTTTTAAATTGAGGTAGTTAACAAGTTTTTATGTAAATTATAGTTTTCAACACATTTTTTTATAAAAGAGCAGCCACATTGTGATGGGATTTTAGTTGTCTTTTTCATCTAGATTTCAACAAATAGATAGATTTTTGGTTTGCTACATTTTCTCAAAATAGTGAAATTTATGATTTCTTAGAAAGTGTTTTTTAATTTTTTTTATATTAAAGTGTTTAGTTTTGTCTTTTAAATTTTAAAATCTGAACTTATTTTAAAATATTTTTTTACAAATTACGAAAGAGCTAAGAGATGAGTTTTGTATTTAAGTTTAATGATATAGAAGTTTTAAACATGTTGTTAGTTTTTGTTCATGTACTTTGATTAGATTTTTACAATAATAACATTGAAAGAGATACAAATTTTTTTATCTTGCATGCAAGTTTAACAATATGTAGAAGTTTTACTTCGAAATCAGTATCATCCTAATTTTTTATTTCTTATTATATACAAAAACTTCAAAATTGTTTTTTCAAATTTTTAGAGTTGCAAATTATCTAATTTTTTAGATATTAGCTTTTTACCATGTTAATAACGAAACAACACAAACTTCAAATTCATATAACCTTTTCTACATATTATATTTTTACCATAATAATATTGAAACAACACAGAATTGAAATTGGTATTATCTTAAATTTTTATTTTGTATTGAGAGTCTTATCTATTTGAAAATGCATGTTTGTGCAATTTCCAACACATGAGTGGATTAGCTTTCTACCACCATTTTTACATATTTGAAAATGCATGATTGTGCAATGCCTCCCACATAAATGGATTAGTTTGTTTGCATGACTCTTGATTAGCCTTTTACCATAATAATACTAAAATCAAGTAGCTTCAAAACTGGTATCATTTTAATTTTTAAAATAAAATTCTAAAGAAATAAAAATTAGAATAATGGAAAATTAATATACAACATATATTTTATAAATGTGTTTTTCATTAGTATTATTGTTTTACTTATTTTTGGTTTGTTACATTTTCTCAAAACAATGAGGTTTAGTATATTTTGAAATTTTTTTACAAAATGTTTGGATTTCAAATCTTACAATGGAAAGTGTTTTTCAAATATCTTTTACAAATGCATTTTGTCTTTTAAATCTAATAGCTTACACACTTTTAAACATATTTTCATAATTTTTTTAGAACTGTAATATTTAGTTTTTACACACTTTTTCCCCAAGGAAAAATGGTAATTTTATTAAAAAATAAAATTACATGTTGTATATGCTCTAGAGTGTTCAATCATACCAGTTGAAGTTAGTGCAACAAAAACAATAAGTGACATAAAGCAACAACCTAGAACAGTGAAGAAAACCACCATTGAGACCAACTAAAATTACTTAGTTACTCCTTCCTTCTTTTCTTCCTTTTCACCTTCCTCCGGCCTTCTAAAACAAGAGCGTCGCATGTGTTCATTTTTAGCCTCTTATTTGCTGTAATGACTCCGACTCGGTAAAAGGAATTTTTTTTTTTTATGGTATGTGTTACCCTCACCAGCTCACATGACTCGTTGACATAACTCTATACATTATTGGAAATTCTAATGTTTAATTTTGGCACATGTTGTATGCGGTTATGAATTTTGTTCCTAGTCCCAACGTAAAAGTTACGAGGCTCATTTACTTGCCGCTTGGGTGACATGCAAATGTTGTCCATGCGGCATCAGAACGTCTGGTAACTCTTCCGCCTTCACATGGCATGGATAAGGGGCCATTAACTTTGGCTGTCCGTCCGGTACGTGGCTGGCAGATCGAGTCCCATCGTCGTGGGTAGTCCCGCTTCAATTGACGGTGGGGATCTCTCCCGGCTATCTGATGGTAGTTGTAGTCTTGCGGGTTTCAACCTATGCCTCGATCTAGGGTGGTGAAACCCATTTGGAAAGGTAGCTCCTCCCAGAGCCAGCTCTGGTAAGCTCATCCCATGCCGCCCGAAGCGCCGACTTCTTAGTTCTGGTTTCACTGCTGGAGAATTTCGGGTCTACTTCTCCCTTCAGGTAAATAAATTTTGCGGTGAAATTGTTCTATGAGATTTTCGAGGCTAGCATAGCCCTTTTTCTACGTTAACCATTACCTCATCCTGCCTTCCTCTATTTGCAAAGTTCTAGTCTCAAGGGTGATATTATGTTGCAGCTCTGAAGGAGCTGGCCTGGCACACAGCGGCTGCACCTTACTCAGGTAAAACTTTCGACTCATTGCAGTTGTCTTCCCTCTTCTAAACTGTCACAATTTTTCTATTTCACCATACTAATACAGTCTCTTTGCTTTTCATGTCCTGGTTATTTGGCATCAGGTTGGACGCCTATTCTAACTCAAGGAAACCCTCCTTACACAGGGTCTAGGGTTCCAGGTATGCACATTTCCTTCGACCGAGCCCTCAAATGAAAAGTCTTCGTTCATTTATAGAGGAAAGGTTAGCAAAGGGGTATTCTTCGATTGCGACTCTGTCGAGTTTGAATGGAAGTTCATGAGGCCGAGCTTGGGTTCTACATGTGTAGTTTTGTTTCCTTTGTTATAGGAATTTCGCATTAAGCCATAGTTTTAGTTCTTGACTTGGCCCTTGGGGTATGGCACGGCTGTGCATAGCCATGCTGCGGCATGCTTCTCTCTTGCTACTGTAATGTAAACTAAAATATTCTGGTGTTGAATTCAGATATTGATGTTTATTCTTTTACTGTTCCTATACTGCATGCTCTGAGGATATATTTGTGATAGATGGAATGTGAAGTTTTCTTCCATGGATGTCGGGTTCGACCAGCTGTAGACTTTATATCTGTGATTTATTATCTGTCTATAATGCACAGTTTTGTTGAATGTATCTTGTATTTGGTTTCGGTCTCGGACCCACTTACTACCATAGGCATAATGACACTCTGTTAGGTTCTTTGTTTGTTCCTTAGGGTTTTGTTGCTTGAAATACCTTACTTAAGGATTTGTAATACTAGGGTATGAGACCTGGTCACACCTAAGGATTGTTGCCTGGCCTAACTAGGCTCAGACTCTGCTCTTGAGTTGCGGTCCCACGGCACTGTAGCTCAGCCTTGGCTACAGCACACCATGGCTCTATTTCACAATAATATTTGTTTATATTATTTACAAAAATTATCTTTGGTTCTGAGAAACGTCAATTTTCATTCCATGTTGCGTATGAAATAGTTTCAAAATATGAATTATTACGACCCTTCCTGGTCTTTCTATTTCATGCTCAGTCTCTTGTTGCACTGTTCTATCGTAATTATTAATGCGGACAGTTTCTTTTCTGATTAGTTTCCATTGCATGGCATTGTTTCTAGATATCATTGTACATTCCTTGCCACAGATTTTTCTTTGTTTGTAACACTTGTGGAAACCCTACGTTAGCTATTGCAAAACCCGCATACCACTTTTAATTAGATAAAGAAACAGAGGGATGTTATTATGACTCTATGCTAAGGTAACCCTGTACCTATCACCATCCTGCTATCATCTCATGACCCCAATGTATAAACCCTTGAGCTCACTTTGACTCTAATTAATGACCTCTGATGAGACTAACTCATAGAAGTTAACTTCCAATTTAATACAACTATTAATTGAAGTCCTCTGTTAAGACTGGTTTACAGAAAGAAATCCTTCAGTTCACTGTAAATATTAATGAAATTCAGGTTAACACTTCGTACCTGGTTTTCTATCCAAAGCAATTCCAAGAATAAGTCACCTCTGCTTTCTGCAATTATCCATCCACCCGACCATGAGATTTTCCTTCGAGACTAATCTCCCCCTGGCTCACTCAAAGACAAGCAGTCTTTGACAATTGTTTGCGCTCTGCGCCCTTACCATCTGGTCATCACCAGACTTGGCAAGCTTCCTTTCTCCTGCTCACTGTTAGTCCTCTACCACACAGTTCTCCCCCTTTCCTTCCTTTTCCTCGGAAGTCACCCACGGTGGAGGGGGAAGCAGTTATGGTTTGTAACTGTTTCCTTTTTATTTAAAAAAAGCGAATAGAAAAAAGAACATAACTTCCCTCCTCATGAGTTACATGATATTCCCGTGACCAGGAACTCATTTCTTTTATTTACTAATAATAAAATGTCAATTTATACAACATATAATACCATCATCTATCAATTTGTTTCTTTTCCTTTTAACTATGGTAAAATAAAATATTTACAAAATTCTGGAGATATTACATTTGCACTTACCAATGCATGTTTGTGCTTTAGTCATATATATATATATATATATATATATATATATATATAATTATATAAAAAATATTTAATTAAATTTATTATAGATATTGAAAATTTATTTTTAATTTTTTTATTATTTATAAATAAATTATTAATAATATATTTTTAAAAATTATTTCCCTTTATATTTGGAGTATAATGACAAATTGTTAAGTGATATTTTTTTTCCCAAAGAAAAAATCGAACCTTTTATTAAGGCAATAAAAAGTTACAGATTATATATGCATTTAAGCATTCAGTAAACTGTATGACTTTTGTTCAAAGCATAAATGGTAAGTTTGAGTACCCTCTTACTCTACCATCTCATTTTTGCTAAAACAAGATCGTTGAATTCATTATCCCGGACCTCCTCAAACAGGAAAACAACCCAAACAGGATATTGGTCAGCTTTTAGTATATAACCCAAAAAAAATATCATCATAAACTGATATCTGAAAAAATCAATGTACCAAAAAGAAGCTCTGAGCCACTCTCGGCCTCCTCATAGAGGAAAATAGCCCAAACAGGAATGGTCAGCTTTTAGTTTGACAAAAGTATTTCACCCAAAACGTTATCTATTTTCAAGGACCGAAATTAACATGAAAATAAGTTTGTGTTGCTCATTAAATCTAAGAACTAATAATTAAAACATTAAGGAAAAAGTATCATAGGCCAAAGCCAAGAGACTGTTTGGCAAGATTCTCAAAATGGTGGTTGATCCAACACACGGATCTCATCCAGCTCAGCTTCCTCTATCCTCCAACTGTCCAGATCCTCTTGTAGACCTGCTTTATAAAGTTGGTCTGCTACACTATTGTGTTCCATGTAAATATGACATATTGTGATATCATTAAAAAAAGAATTTAAATATTTTGCTTCTTCTAAAAAAGAAGATAGAATATAATTCTCGCATCTTCTATCACCATTGAACCATTTGATAATATTCATTGAATCCCCAAAGATCTGAACCCAGTGAATTCCCAGGTGAGTAAGCCAACAAAGGAGTAGTTTTAAAGCAAGAAGTTCTGTAATTGTTGGTTCCATTCCTCAATCCAACAGAGGCTTTAAGAATTTTGTGGTCATTTAGGTGTATCAACAATCCTTCCCCACATTTATTGTTTTGGTTAGAGGCCCCATCAAAATAGGCCCATGGAGTTCCTTCTCTAATTTGTTCCTCTCTTACGATTCTTGGATTTGCATCTCGAGTTGGCTCAGGAATACTTGCATAAATTACAGTGCATTCTACAGCAATGTGACATGCTAAAGGAGTTTGGTCTTTGAAAGTCTTTGAAAATATTGTTGTTGGGAGATACCCCAGGCTATGATTAGAGGGAGATTTCGCAAATTTCCTTCTGGATAATCCTTCCACCATTGATTCCATACTTCTGTTAGGGTTTCCCCTTCCCAGGTCATCCTCGTCTGAATCAGCCTCCCTGATTCCATCCACACCTCCTTTGTGAATAGGAATTTTAGGAAGAGATGGTGAATCGTTTCTATATCATTTTTACATAAGGCACACCTTCCTGGGCCCGACTTGTATCTCCTCTATAAAATGTCCCAAGTTGGCACTTTATTTCTTAGTATGCACCAGAAAAACATTCGTGCTTTTGTTGGGCATTTAAGCTTCCAAATGAGACTCACCCACCATTCCGGATTCCCCCACCCCTTTCTTGACATGAGAAATTTATAGCCTTGTTTGGGAGAATAGGTACCCAAGGAGGCATGTGTCTTTAAGTGATAAATTTTATTTCTAATTTAAATTTATTTTATAATTAGAAATATTATTTTTTTTTTTTCAAAAGTGAAAATATATTTTTGATATTTAGATATCAAAGAATATTATTTTTTAGATCACTTAATAATAGACATTTTATCTTAAAATTCAAAATATGTTTTAATCATATATAGAAGATTTATTAATTTAAAAATATAATTATATAAAAATTATTTAATTAAATTTGAGTTATAATAAATTACAGAAATTGAAAATTTTATTTTTAATTACTTTTTACTATTTTAAAAATAAATATATTATTAATAAAAAACATTATAAATATTTATACAAAATGATATCTCTTATATTTTATCTCTTTGCAAAATGTAATTTTAGTTATTTATTGTTTTTTTACTTCAATTTAGTTATATTTAAACTAAATAGTCAGTACTAGCTACTATATAACACTTGTTTGTAATCTACATAAAAAAATCTATAATATTTCTTTTACCACCGAAAAAAATAAATAAAATAAATAAATATTTCTTTTACCACCAAAAAAATAAATAAAATAAATAAATATAACTTTTACAGTGAAAGAAGAAAAATACAATCATATTATTTCTTATTCTTTGAAAATTAATTATAAATTCTTTCCTTAGCACTCTTTTTCTATTAACCTCTTATCATCTTATTGAAGAAGCATTCACATAAACTAATTATTAAAGGTAATAATTTTTTTATTTCAATGTAACAAAATTGGTTTTACGAAGTTTTTTTTTCTACTTAACGAAGTTTCAAAAATTAAAAACTTGATGTTCATGTCTTTTATAATAACCTCTAAGCAAGAATAAATATCTCCATAGGTTTATGAATTTTGTTATTTACTCTGGTCCTCGTAAAAATATTGAGCTTTTATTTTGCTGGCCATACTTTTTTCATGGAAGGAAAAAGATGGGCATGAACAAGTAACTCGTAGACGTCTTAGAAGATGACATATCCCACTCCATAGTGTTTTCATAATTTAATAATTAATAATTAAAAAATTAACAACGAGAATTGATCATTTATTCGAGTGATCTAAGCTAGGTATTTTGAGGAACATTGGAATGGACCGCTATAGTAGGGAGCATTTTCCCTTTCAGCCTTATAACAATAACAAAACATGTTACTTATGAATAAATCTTTGTTATAAAGTTGAAGTAGGAGGCAACGCCAATTAAATGGCAAATGAATGCATTTTTTCATCTAAGGAATGCATTTAGTTAATCTCTAAAAATGTAGTTTTCATTATCAACTTTTCCTTAACTTGCTTAACTATATAATAGGAATAATAAAAGGTTTTGAAGTATTTAGAATGTAATCAATGTATGATGAAGACAAAAGGACTATTAAATTTCATCATAATAATGATGATGATGATTAATGTCCATTGAAATCAAATTTAGTTTACTGGACCTTAAGAAAACGTAAGAATTATTTGGTTTTCTTTAAAAAATTACTTTCTGCTAAAAAAACTTGAGAAAAGAAGTGTTTCTAAATCAACATAGTTTTGATGAGTTAAAAAGTGAAGAAGATTGTTATTGTAATATCTTTTTTAAAATTGTGATTTAATGTGTATGCATGTAAGACATTTTAAGATAAGTGATTTTCATCTTTAACTTCCTTCTTATTATAAAGATGGCAATTTCTTTCAATCTATATTTTGTAAAAGTCATCCAAAATTTTATTTCATTAAAAATTCATATGAAATATTTTAATTTTAATAATTTTTACTTTGATTTATAATCATTTAAAAATTAAAATAAACTAAAATATTTAATAAAAATATAATATAAATTATGGGGAGTGAAGAGTGGCAGGGGTTATGCTTCACCCCATTACAGAAATATAAACTTAATTTTCATGGGGCTTAGGAAGGTCAACTAATAATCAAGCATAATTCTTAGCATTATGGCAAGGTTTGGAGATAGCAATAGCAAGGAAAATTCGACATTTGGTGGTATTTGGTGATTCCATGATTGTCATCCAACAAATTCACAAAATTAAAGAGACATTAGAACAAAATCTTACCCTGTTGATATTCAAAGTAAACTTGCAAATCCAGAAATTTGAAAGCATGGGATTTTATCATATCAAAAGAATAATCTAGTGGCAGACTCATTGGAAAATCAAGGAGCCACCCTTGAACAAGGTTTTATCATTCAGGACAAAGGAGCTCCAACATTAAAATTCATACCATGATCATAATCCTCAATAAATCTTGGGTTTTTATACCCTGAATCCCTTGAATATGGAGTCTAGTTTATTGTAAATCCAAGGGCGTCAGGCCAATTAATGGTCATACTAATTAAAGAATCTTAATGCCAAGATTTCACCGACCTTCATCTAAGGTGAGAGGCATTAGTGGATATGACAAATGGATTTCCAAGATGAAAAACACCATGCTTCTAGATAATTTTTGGGTGATATTCAATGTTTTAATAGGAAAGTTTAGGAATGAGCATGATTGCAATCCACTAGTTCAGTGAACATTAAATGTGCATGAATCCTATAATAGAAGGGATGATCAACCCATGGCTTATCTCTTCTGGCAATTACAGAGACAAGATTCAGGCATTGAATGTTTTTTGGAACCCGATGGATGGAGAGAAAATGGAACCAGATATTATAAATGGAGACTCCTTGTGATGGAATACTCACTAATGTATTGTAATACTCTAGAGGTCATATGCAAATAAATGGAGTGTCCAATGAGCCCAAAGAAAGTTGGTGAGACTCGTTTGTCGTCATAATTTCTCATGAGAATGGCCTTTCTTACTTCTCTCATCTCCAAGCAAGGTGAATTGGTGGTCATTGAGGTGAGAGTGCATTTTTCCCTAGTGAGTTGGAAGCTCGAGCTGTTGTAGGAAAAGGTGGAATGGTTGCACGTCGCAGTGGATAGTTTGAGTGTTAAAATGGAAAGTTTTGAGTCATCTGTTGAAACAATGACTATTATAATTCTTAATGAAGTCTTTGGAGTAGTGGACGATTCTCCAAGAGAAAAAATGGCTCGAGAGGATAATGTAAGGCTTATAGAGTGAAGTATAGTTGCTGCTTCTCCTTCTCAAGCAAAAATTGTCTAGGCTAAACATGTTGACAACTCTGAAGCATGAATGAATGAAAACATTTAGCTTTGTCCAAATATCTTAATATATGTTTTGTAAGTACATCATGTATCTAGGAGTCTTCTGGAAACCCTATAAAATAAGTTTAGTAAAAGTTATAGTTGATACATGGTAGGTTAAGAAAGGTTTCTTGTTTTGAAATTTTGGAACACGATAGGTGAAGATATTACTCTAAATGTAAAGATATTGACTTACAACCCAATTAATTTAATATAAAATAGTCATTGGTGTGTGTATAATTATATAAAGAAAAATGAGATTCAAATACATAAAAATTCAAATAATCTAAAATATTCACTAAAAAATATTTATTTTTTAAAATAAAATGCTAAATGTTAAAGCTAATGTCTAATACACTTCTTTCTTTGTATATGTAATAAAAAAATCAAATTTAATAAATTTAATATTATTCTAGAAACTGCAACATAATTCAAATGAATCAAAATATTTATTCAAAATTCAAATGAACTAAAATATATAATAAATATCATATTTATGAAATTTGTGAGATACATTAATAATATTATATTAGTGTAAAGTCCATTAATTTCATATTCAGTGTTACTAATGTTATTAGTCCTTGTATACAATATACATGCCTAAAATAAAAAATGAACCATTGTATACATAAATTATATAATAGAAACATGGAGTCACAAAGAGAACCAAACATACAACAAAAAATATGAGTCATATAGATTGGATTAAGAGGAAGTTGAAACATTAATGGGGTTCGTCGAGGTGTTGGCAAAGTTGGGCCTTACCACAAGTCAATATGGCTTCTATGTGAGCTAATTGAAGTTCCATATCCTTATGCTCAATCAAGAGGTCATCCATTTGAAGGGGAATACCTTTGTTCCTCTCAAGGAGGACGTTGCCAAGGACTGCTTTAATATGTTAAGAGCTAAATTATGTAGAGATATTGGGTTTTCCTACCTTTGGTGTGGCATGTTTTAGGCACCCAATCAATGGCAAAGACCAATATCTTTGTGTTAGTAAAATCCCCTGTATCTGTTATGACCTCTTCAGTTGCATGATGGGTTTCTTCTTGAATTTCTGTAGGAGTATGTAGGTGGAAGCGTCAATCTATAAAATGCACATGGTGATGAGCTCAAGCACTGCCTTCCACATGACCCAATGAGCTTCACCAACTTCAACCATGATTTCGAGGCACGATGGAGGCAATGGGGGAGGAAGGCACTACATAGGCAGAGAGAGGCACATGCAAAGGATATTAATCAGGAGAAGCTGCAGGAGGGTTAAGTAGTGCGGGAAAGTCAGAGCTTGTAGAAGTCAGAGGTAAAGAGGAAACCAACGTCGACACCTGTCAAAGCTTATGAGAACTAGAATAAACCAACACCTACTCAACCAAATCTCCAACCAAAATAAACCATCAAGAATGTTGGGGAAAATTTAGATAGAAGCATGCTCCTCTAGTAAGAAATGGGAGCCAACCATCAATATGAATGCTTAAAATGAAACAACTACATTCCAAACTAAAATATAATGGAGAAATATTGCCTCTAAGAATATCTAACATGCACGAATTGAAATTTGAGCTTGTCCTCTCTTAGTTCGCCCTCACCTCATTAGAGAAAAATTTTGATACTTAAATAGAGCCAAGAGCCACATTTATAGTGTTGGGAGAGGCCATGCTAGGGGGCCTTGGTCCTTTCCCTGGGAGAAATTAGAAATTTTCATGAGCTAATGGGAAACACTCTTGTGGATCATTGAACCCAGATAGAAAAATACTAACTTTGTGTGGTATGAGCCAAGGAATCTCAAATAACATGAAATCCCAAGAGCCATAACGATACAACCATCTTACAAAAGCATCCTTTTCCCATCACCCTCTTCCATTATGAGTGATATGAGGTGCGTTAATGATGGGTTAGCTATGGAAATCATATCGAGGACAAATGGGGTGGGTGATGCCCATACCTCCCCCCTTTATTGAACATGGTGATGGAAAGGGTTCATTTGTAGTGTTTTTCACCCCATATGTGGTTAATCATCTCAAACATATAAAAAGCAACAAAATCACTATTTGTTTAAGTATAAAAGTTCTTCTAAATAAATTGATTTTAGATAGTTATATTCATATTTGTATGATGAAACGTCCACGGGGTGTAGAATAGACAATGATGAGGTGTAACACTAATTCACTCTGTGATGTGAAGGACATTGGTTCGAAACTCCATGCGAAAAAATCCAGTCATGTTAAAGGTTGTTGTGGCCCAGGTTGGGTGTGATCCCTGAGTGATTTTGACAGCTTAGATGCCACTGGGTCGTGGTTTCTCAAGCCAAAAGTCAAACTTGTAGCTATCATCTCAAACAACTTGAAAAACAAACAAAAAATACATATTTGTCCGATGAAGCAAGGAACAAACAAAAAATACATATTTGTCTGATGAAACAAGGAATGATTAAAGGAAGAAAGCTTCAATTTAAAAGCAATAAACCTATAATGACTAAGGATAGAGTTTAATCTTCAACCACCTCTACATGGTTCAAAATTTAAAATTGTATCATATTCAACCCAATATCTCTGTATAATTTAGGCGTTGTCTACGGATACCACGAATTCACCTGACAGTTTTCTTGCCCCAGTAAAAAATTTCAAAAAATCAGAATGTTGGATTGTTTGAATCATTTTTTTGATGGTGGAAATAGATTCAGCACTATCAAGAACCTCTAAGGCACCTAAAAACAAAATCCGGTAAAAAAAATTCAAAAAATGAGAATGTTGGATTGTTTGAATCATTTTTTTATGGTGGAAATAGATTTAGCACCATCAAGAACCCTTTGGGCACCTAAAATCCTGAAATTTGATAAATATAACCAGATTTTCAAAAATTGGTATCAGATTTTATCATAATGTTATCAGAATTTTCATTATTTTAAAAGCTAATTTAAAAAAAAAATAGACTACCTTATAATTTATATTTCAATTTTAAAATTATATATGATTAAAAAATTATGATTTATAATATATTATTAAAAAAATAAAAAATAAAAAATAAAACAATTTCCTTCATTAATAAAATCTATAAAGTTCTACGTACTCTATTCCTAAATTTAAATAAATATGAAATTTTCAATTTTTATAAGTAAATATTAAATATTTAACCTTCAATTAAAATTTAAATAAATATGAAATTTCAATTTTTATAAGCAAATATTTTTAAATATTTAACATTCAATTAGCATTAAAAAAATACTTTAAAATATATTTTGTACATAATTCTTTAAAAAACTTGTAAATTCAAAAACTATATTATACATCTCGTCCTAAACCTTTTAATATTATATCAATACTATAAACATTGCAAAGAAATGGGCATACGAGCACTTAGAAATCAATTGACCATTATTATTTTTAATATAAATAAATTTACAATTGGTATTGTATTTGAATTTTTTATATGGTTTCTTTGATATGCCGCTATCAAATTTGTTCATATTTTTTTTAATGCAGCAACAAAATAAAAAATTATTAATTTTTAAAATGATTGAAAAAATATATATTAAGGTTTTTTATATATAATTTTTTAATAGGAGAGTATATTTTAAAATTATTTATATTTGGTTAAGAGTTAGTTTTCTTAAGACTTAAAAAACACGTTAATGGTCTAAAATAAAAACATGTTAATAGTTTATTAATTTGCTAAACTTTTATTAAAAATAAATTTTTGTTCATTCCACTTGTTGAGCCAAGAGGCTCATTCTAGAGCGATTATGATGTGTAGCTTTGTGCGTAGGTCATCAAAGTTAAAATTTTGTTTAGATTTGATCCCTTTGGCCACTTAGTAGATCAGAATAAAGATGGATCTATGTTGGTTTAATTCCCCCTTTAAATAGTCTACATTCCACTTGAATACCACGGGTCAATATCATTTGTGCTTTTTATTAATATTAATATTAGGGTTAATAATGTTTTTTTTTGCATGGTATTAATAATAATTTGGCCCATAAGCTTCACCTAAATAAAAACTCATTTTTGAGTGTTCGTAAATATAAAGTGAATTATAGAATATATATATATATATATATATATATATATATATATATATATATATATATATATATATATATATATATATATATATTAATTATTTATTTACAATAACCTTTTTTTTTAGTCTTCGTAAATATAAAGAGGTTTATGGACTAAATATAAAAAAAGGTTTTATTTATTTACCATGCCTCTAATTTATTTATATTTTTATTTATTTACTATATATTGGAGTAAGTATAAAAAGAGGTTTTATTTATTTACCATACCTCGAGTTTATTCATATTTTTATTTATTTACCATTCTTGTTTTTTTAGTGTTCATAAACCTCTTTATATTTTAAATTTATATTGTGTTTATACATAATAATAATTACATTAATTTCTAAATAGGGCCAACATTAAATTAAAAAGTTAAATGTTGAACATTACATGTTAAATGTTTACATTTACATTTACATGTTTATGTAGATCTATTTCATACTGGGTTGTAAAGCGCCTCTCGGTAAAAAAAAAATTGCACATGAAAAAATTTGATCCCTCCAAACTCAGGTTAAATCAATATTTAAAATAAATCTATACTGGTTTTATCTAAAAAATGTAAATATCCCTTGTTTTCAAAACAAAAATTAATCTTTAAAAAAAAAATTGTAAACACTTCGAAATTGGTTGTGTTTGACATTGTGGGTCCTATACACATGCATTAATTCGACTAATTGCTTTAATGTTTTGCAAGGTTTGAAGAGAGCTTGAATATGTTTCTTGGATGTGACTAGCAGTCCCTTTTATATAAGGAAGGGAAACCATAGCTTTGGGGGGAGGGGAAGGAGGATGTTGAGGCTTAAGGAACCGAGAAACTTGGAATGTGCTTGGAACACCTTATTAATTTGATTGAATGAATAACCATTTATTTTAAGTGATTTCATGAGATGACATTTTCTTTAGAAAGAAACAAGGGGATCAAAAATGTGAATAATCCTAGTAAAGAGAGTTTTTAAGACAATAGATTTTTGGGCAGGATGATGTGAAAGAGGGCATGAAGATACTGGTCAGTATGGGTCCTTTTGCAAAACACTTGATGGGATAGAGAACCATCAAGACAACATGAGACTAACACATCCAAAAATGGTAAGGACAAAATTTCTTCTAATTCCATTGTAAATTAGATGTGGTGGGGGGGGGGGGGGAAGGCAATTGGGGTAGTTTAAGAAATCATGAAGGGTAGGAATCCCATGGGACCAGATCACAAAGGTATCGTCCACGAAGCACTTCCAACATTTAGGCTTGAGGTGTCAAGAGTTGATGGCTTTAACTTTAAAGTGTTATGTGAAGATGTTTGCGACCACATGTGGTAGTGATGATCCCTTTGTGGTACCTTTAGTCTATTCATAACAAGTGCCACAGAAGGAAAATAATGTCAAGGTAAGGAATATTTTTATGATGTTAAGGGTTTCAAGGTCAACCAGATTGGCAGTTTAATCCAGGGTTTCTAGCACAAGGATTTTTGTGATTAAAGATACCATATCGAAGTTGACCATGATGTCACAAGGATCGAGATCAAGGTGAGAGGTTTTATGAATGAAATGGGCTGAGTATTTAATAAAATAAGGAGAGTGCCCCACAAAGGGTTGAAGCTTGTTATCCAGAAATCAAGAGAGGGCATGAGTAGGAGCCCCAATGGCGATGAATATGGGTCTAAGGGGGATTCCTATTTTATGAATTTTTGGTTGCCAGTAGATTCTAGAAGTAACAGGGTGAGAGGGGATAAGACGATTTTGGATTTAGGGGGGGAAGAGAGGAAGATTATATTACTTTATTGATTGTAGAGGTAATCAACTTGATAGGGTTTTTAGGGAGGGATTTATAAGAAGAGGAGGATAAAATTTCTAGGCTTTTAGATTCATAATCCAAATGATTCATGATGATAGTGGCATTGCCTTTATCTAATTTAAGGATAAGGATACCTAGGTTATTATTAAGCTCTTGGATGGATATTAATTCTTTAGAAGAAAGGTTAGGACAAGGTGGTTTTGCATGCCTTAAAATACTGCTACATTCTTGATGAATCTCCTCTGCTTCATGAGAGGGGAGATTATGGGTAATGGATTCAATGGTGCCAAGAATGTATTTGAAAGAGATACATCTAGGAGCAATGGCGCAATTGAAACTTGTTTTTAGAAGAATGAGGGTGGGGGGAAAGGATGTGTTATCACATTTGCTTAAGTTTGAAGAAATTTTTTTAATGTTAAAAAATGAAGTATCAGTGAAATATTTGTAATAAATAGAGAACAATGCAATGGGATTATCAGCTCTATTGTGATTTCAAAAACAAAAACAAAAAATTAAAGAAATACACTGACAATGGTAGTGCCAACGTTATCGGGTGTTTTAAACTACAGAGAAATAAATTTTTGTGGGTAACCAAGGTATCAGTGCCAAAACAACGAAATTTGAATCTTCATTTTGAATTGCACTAACATGTTCCACGTCAGCAAAAAAGGTGATTATTGCTTGATCACGCTATGTTAAATCTGAAAGGAGAAATCACGTGTTGAAAGGATCGTTTCTGTCGCCGAAGAGGTATGTGGGTTAATTATAATGATCGAAGGGTTAACTCTCTGATATTTTATGTCAGTCAGTTATCATAGTACACATGCCAAAACACATTCTTTAATAAGTTTTCCCCATATAGAAATTTATATGTTTTAGTTCTAATTATTGTCATCTTTTATCGTTGAAAACATTCGTTCTGTTGAATTATTCATCGGAGATCAAGGATCGAATCTCGATCCTCTATTTTGAGCGTTCGGTAGGTTGTGAAGACCAATGGGGAGAAGCGGGAAGTTGAATAGAAATGAGCCAAAAGGGCTTGATCTTCTTGATATCTACCTGGAGATTGAGCAACAATTTTGACAGGCCGAATTTGAAGAATTATTCAAGTAGTGCACCGATTTTCACGATGAGGTAGCATGAGAATTCACCCAGGGCTTTGACAAACAATGAGTAGAGGTTGGAGGAATTTCTTTCCAAGTAACAGAGGAGTTAATTTCAGAGGTCGTAGCCCTACCCACAGATGGAGAGAAAGCTTTTAGAAGCCACATCTTATCTAGAATTGATGTGCATTTCTTCTTAAAGGACAAATTCAAAGAGAATAACTGGAGGGAAAGGGTGCAGATGGCATGGCTCAAAGACAAATGGCATATTTTACTATGTATTTTTCTGTCCTATTTCACCTACGAGGGGCGCTACAATAGGGTCAACCTCTACCATTTCCATTTTCTTCTTCATTTGGAAAGTCAAATAATAAGCAATGCATCTTACTTTTTGTTATAAAGTTTTAAACATATGGTTTCTCGGGTTTCAAGCCAGGACATACCCATATTCACATTTCATTTATCATAAATATTTGATAAAATTATTAATTGAAAACCAGTTAGCAAAGGCCCGAAGAACATGGGATCATTTTATATTCTAAGGAGGGTTTCAACCCCAACCTGCTAAGTCTAAAAGAGGTAGGAAAAAGGGTTCTAAAAAGGAGGCCAAATAAGTCGAAAATTTTGAGACATGAACCTCCTCTCAAGGAACTTCTATTGTACAAACTAGAAGTCAAAAGAGGGTAGAGAAAACCTCTCCTCTTGTTCCTCAAATACCTAAAGTTTATACTAGAAGGAGTGATAGGCTCAGAAAAACACAACAAACCCCTCCTCCTCCTACTGAAAAACCTCCTACTGAAAACCCTCATACTGAGAACCCTCTTGCTGAAAACCTTCCTGTTGAAAGCCTACCTATAGGAAGCCAATTGCCAAAGAAAACCAAAAGTAAAATGGTTGAGCCCCAAGATGAAGGAGCTTCAAATGAGAAAGAACCTACCCTGTTTAGGATGTTTAAAGGGGGGGGGAAGCCTCACACTAGGCCCTGGAACAAGCTCAGACTAAACATCAAATTAAAACAGAACTCAAAACTTGCTAAATAAATTATAGATGTGGATGATATCCCTCTAAAGGACCTATTCATAAACAGGGAGAAAGCTACATGTTCAAAAAAGTCAAAGAGAACAAAGGCTACCAAGAGGATAATTCCCATGGAGACTAGAGAAAGAAAAAGATACAAGATGGTTAATGTCGATGTTCTGTTGGAAGCAACCAGTACTCTTAGCTGAAATTGTTTTTGGTCTTTTAAGTTTTTGACCCCATGTTGTCCAAGGGAAATTTTTGGTATTCAGCCGATAAAGTGCTTGTCAGCATTTTAGCACAAGAAAGCATAGAGGAGCGCTGACAGTTTCATTATCAACTCATTTTAGCAGACATATTGGAGGAAAATGTTGACAGTTGACCTGTTAGCATAATTATCACTTCTGGAAGCTAAAGGTTGACAACAGGATTATCAGCGAATTGTAGGAAGGGTACTTGAGGAAGGAGGAGCTACCCATCAGAAGACCATTTTTGAAGGAATGACAAGGCATGATTCCCAATGAAGGAGGCATAACAACGATGAACTTTTCAGTCCCTGTTTTTAGCACAATTTACAACAAGTTGTTTTTTATTGGAAAACAAATATGTTTTGAACATATTTTACATGCATGTACCTAAAACATATACACTGTTATTTTTAGATTATTGTAATTAAGTTTAGCTAGAAACTTGTTTAGCTATTGTATTTTCTATATAGACAATTTCTGAAGAAGAAAAAAGGTTGGAACTTATTTTAAAGTAGCCTTTTTATGTATTGTCTAATCAAATTATAATAAAGCAGTCTATGTGAGCAGTTTTGCAAAAATTCTTGTGTTATAATTCCTTGCTTGTATCTTGGTGTAATATTTTCTTCAATGTCTGAATGCTAAGTGGTTGAAATTAGAATTGATATTTACGTGCCCCATTTTCTTTATGTTTCAGATATTAACAACTTGTTTTTCACATATATATCACACTGATTTCCTTCACTATCCTCCAACTTCCTAAAAATTGTCGAAGGAATTGTTACTATCTCACTTTTGTGATGTTTTCTCACTAAACCTGTGATTATATGAAGTTGATTGGGTCAGACTCCATTCCCAATGGTGAAATCTTCCTACAATCCAACCAACCTCATTTTTCCTTAAATAAATTTAGTCATAGGACTTATTGCAAACATTCTACCATTGTGACCTTGGGTAGTTGATTTTTAGGGAGAGATCCCTTTCCAGATTGAAGGAACAACTTTCAACCTCAAAGTGGTTTGAGGTTACCTTAGAGTTTTTCCTGCAGCTAGGGTTTTCTCTAAGTGATAATAGGATGGTAAAAGAGAGATTCAAAACTTTGGAATGAAGATTAAAGGAGGAATATGAGGGGGTAAGAGAGGAGGGAGAAGGCAAGGCGAGGGGAGGAACTCTTTTGATGAAGAATTGTTAAGGTTAGAAATAGAGTGAGGGTAAGTGTTGTTAAGAGTTAAAGGATTAGGGGAAGGGTTAATATCCAAAGGGAGGGGAGAGGGGACATTGTGATGGATGGAGTGGTCAAACCAGTTAGAGAGATGGTTAACATCGAGTCGAAGGGGGAAATGTGAATAAGGGAAATACAGAGGCAGAAGGGATTTTAAGGAAGTTGAGGGTGAGGGAAGCAGATGGGAACCCAAAGAAGTTGTGGGAGAGGGGGGGTTATACGTAAGGGAGTTCATGAATAATGAGGGCGAGAAGAAGTTCATTGACCTTGAGGTGGGTAAGAGGGGGATAACCGAAGTCGATGGTTGGAGGTTAAACATAAAAATGAGGCACTGGGATAAGCTTGAATAATGCACCATAAAAAATGTGTTAAATGATAAAGGGTTCAAAGGGGGAGAGAACAAGGAGGCTACAAGGTTCCACAAGAAGAGCATGAGGAGGCCAACGAGTGCGAGGGATTAAAGAGACAGCATGGGGGTAACAAGGGGGTCAGGACAAAGGTTAAGGGGGACGTGGGGATCAATGGAAACGACAATATCAAGGAAGATGTCAAGGGGATCGAAGCAGATAGGGAAGAAGTCATAGATAATGAGGGAGCAAGGGGTCTAAGGCTGAAAAAGAGGAGGAATAGGAGATGGATTTTCTAGGAAAAATTAGTGCAGGTGTTGACAAATTTGTAGAAGGAGATAAAAAGTGATAATGGGAAGAAGCATGGGGATTCAATCCTGAAGGACCAGAAGATTGAAAAGAAGAAAGCAAAGGATTTCACTGACCAAAGAAGCTTTTATAAATGCACTCTAAATTATCTGACAAGGATGGGATATGAGAGTGAGAATATTTCCATGCCAAAGGATCGACTCGGGGATGAACATGATTGACGAACACATGTGGTTCTGGTTTAGGAAGACTGAGAGAGGTGCTAGAAAGCGGGTTAAGGATTGGCAGTTAGCAATAAATAAAAAAGTGTGATTGGAAGGAGGATGAACCTAATGAGAGGGATAATAAAGCATCTTATCCACTCTCACCTTGTTACTCCTAGAATCTATGAGCAACCAAAAATTCATAAAAAAAGAATCCTTAACATTTCTTTAACACATATTTAAACCGATATGCACTATTTTCTATTCATTCTACATCATTTGGTCCCTGCGAATGGGTGGAGTTTCCACCCACAATCTTGGACACAATCCTTGCACCATACACACAATAATGACCTCAAAAAGTTTTGTTGTTATTATAATCTAAAATATTCAATAAATATTATTTATTTTTTAAAATAAAATTTTAAGTAATACACTTCTCTCTCTCTATATATATATAATAAATAAATAAATAAATAAGTAAATAAATAAAAAATATTATCATATTTATTATTATTCCAAAACTATAACACAATTTAATGAATACAATTATTTATTCAAAATTCACATGAAGTAAAATATGTAATAAATATTATTATTTATGAAAATTTTGAGATACAATGGTAAATATTAAAGTTAGTGTCTTGTACACTTATGAACAACTAAATGTTTTTATTTAATTGAAAAATATTTTTAATCAAATTAATAATTAAAATAGAATATAAAATAATAACACATAAATTGTTTAATGAATTTTAATATTATAAATATTTAAAGAATAAACTTAATATTATTAAAACTAGCAATTGCACCCATGTTGCAAAGGAAACTTCGTAAGGCAGTAGAGTAGGAAAGAGTAGCATTAAATTGTTACTCTTCCATGATGACAATGAAAGTGTCACCAGATGTTGCCAAAGGGTGTAAGTAGAATTTTGGATCTTAGTTAAAGAGGGAGGTCTCAAAAATTGCATCATTGACATGACATGAGTATCCACAGTATGAGGCTCTCTCTTTTTGGTTATTTAGGGTAGTTTCCAAAGAATGCATTGCATAGATAGAAAAGATCTCTATCCTTAGTAATTATTGACCAGAAGATTCTAATTTGGTCTTTTGGTTAAACATCCATATGTATTTGCCCTCGTAACACTTGTGTTTGAAGTATTTTCTTACTTGAATGATTGGAATTTATCCACACCCTATTTGAATATGCCAACTTTATTTGGGATTCAAGATTTCTTGCAATTGATATAACTCTCTTGGGTTTCATTTAGATCCATTTACATTGTTCCCCCAATTCAAACTCTAGCAAACATTTGTATCATTATGCTTTTTATCACTCTATGGACAGGATCATAGTGACCTGCATCGAATGATTTTGGATAGATTATAAGAAGTTGAAGCCAAATTATGCATCTTTTAAACTTGAGGATGTTGAAGGCAACAATCACTATATATAATAAAATTAATGATTTTCATTTTCAAAATATCAAACAATATCCCATTACCATCTTCGTTGCAATTCTCTATGTTGAAGGGTATAAATGTAAAATCATATGATTGAAATCTTCATTTCCATATTGGGTGTAACTATCTCTTGATTGATTAACAATCACTATATATAGTAAATGATTGCAATTATATATTTGGAAGAAGGATATAAATGTAAAATCATATGATTGAAATCTTCATTTCCATATTAGGTGTAACTATATCTTGATTGATTGACATTTATAATGAAATTAAAATAAGTACAACAACCACTATTTATAGTAAATTATTTTCACTTTCCAAGATATCAAGTATTCATTCTAAATATTCTATTTATAATGAATAGAATATTTATGCAATAAATTTATAAAATTATGATAACAATTAATAGAATATTCTTGCAATAAATTTATTGATTGGAATTTATAATGAAATTTAGAAAATGTGCAACAGTCACTATATATAATAAAATTAATGATTTTCATTTTCTAAAATATCAAACAATATCCCATTTCCATTTTGGGTAGAATTCTCTATGTGGAAGAAGGGTATAAATGTAAAATCATATGATTGGAATCATAATCTCCACATGGGGTGTAACTATCTCTTGATTGATTGACATTTATAATGAAACTCACAAAAAGGTACAACAATCACTATATATAGTAAATGATTTTCACTTTCCAAAATATCAAGAATCTCATATTACTCTATAATAATGAATAGAATATTTATGCAATAAACCTATTAAATTATTATTACAATTAATAGAATATTCTTGCAATAAATTTATAGAATTCTAATTACAGTGTTATTGGACCTTATGGCTGCCAGTATACAAAGAGATAAGATGGTGTTGCATATCAAACAACGTCAAACTTGACTAGTGACATAATTTCCATGGCTCTATGATTGTTGGATTTGAAATTGAGACATCATTATGGCTATGAGTTATCTCAATCATTAAACCACAGCACAACACACACACAAAAATGAGGTAATTTGTCTATTCTTTATTACCAATTCTTATTGATATATTGATCAAGCTACTTTTTAGGCTTTTCAAAAATCATACCAGGTGTTCTCAAATAGCAACATTCACATTGTCTATTTTGAGTTAGTGAAGTTTGTAGTTAAATCGTAACTCTATGTTTATTGGGCACCCAAATTTTCACCATGCCTTAGGAGGTTTGTTCCAACTGCTTATGATAATTCATTCAATGGAGTCATTATAATCCAAGGCACTCTCCTAATCACCCTCCCTTAGAAATTTTCTTTGAGCAACAAGTGAGGGTGAATGGTAAAATATAAAATTCTAGTAGAGAGGGCAAACCTTACCCATAAAGATATTGGCCCATGCAAGAACAGTGGGGGAAAAATCAATTCACTCTACCTCTAGATGGAAGAATAATCAGGTTTGGTGGCTCTTAATGCCATACTCGTGTGCAAAAAATATAAACAAAAAGTAACATAATATCAAATACCCTTCCATGTGACCCAAAAAAAGGGACAATAGCATTCCTACCTTCCTGCTTACTGATCATTGGACTAGAAACATAATACTCAAAAATTAATTATAGTTTATATATCTTTAACACTGTTTGAATATCCAACCAAAAAACATAAAATTATGAACCTACATTACCAAATTACAAAATTTTATCTTCTTAATAACTCAGCCATTACTATACTTTTCAGGTTTTAAGAAAACAATGTCTGTAAAATTTAGGTCCAAATAGAGTAGGATGTTTCAACATGATTCAAAATAAGTACATAGGTTCTATGATACTGACATCTCCCTATCACAAATAAATATTCAAACCTAAGTCAAATTACCTGAGATGTCTGAAACTAATAATGTCATCAAAACTATGAAGTCTGGCTACAAGATTCATTTCTTTTCTTTATCATCCAAGTAGCGCCCTACTACTGGTAAGTTTCTGATAGAAGTCAAGCACCTTTGGGTGTGCTTTGATATTAGACGGTTTAAATCCTATTAGCCTCAACCCGTCTAAATTCTCACTAGGGGAATTTTGAGGTCTAAAATGGGCCTCCTAAAGAAATTATAAAATAATAGTGGCAATAATAAAATAAGATTAGATTACATCATCAAATTTTAGAGGGAAAAAAGAAAAAACTATTTTTTTAACTCATATTTTCAACTTATCTCCTTATGGGTTTACTCAAATTTCGAGAAGAAACACTCGTTGGATGCAAAATTTGATTCCTCATCCAAGGAGTACCCATGTTACATACTTTCGATGGACCTTACTACACAAAAAATGAGAAATACATGAAAAATGTGATTGCAGTCAAGTTTTTTCATGTATTTCTCATTTTTCATGTAGCAGGGTCTATCGAAAGTATGCAACATGGGTACTCCTTAGATGAGGAATTAAATTTTGCATCCAACAAGTAATCCCACTCGCAATTTGAGTAAACCCTTAGGGAGATAAGTTGAAAATACGAGTTGAAAAAATAGTTTTATTATTTTATTATTTTTTAATCTTTTTACGTTTTTACTCCAAAAATGGTGAGTCATCCCCCATGGTTAACATCATCATCTTGAATCCTATTGGTTCTTATGAAGTTAATTTTGGTCGTACATTTTTCTTAGGAGGCCCATTTTAGATCTCAAAATTCCCCTAATGTTACGTGGGAAAGGGCTACATATATCATGCCATAATCAAATTCCCTAGAAAGACTTGTCTCCAACCTCTCCAATGTCATCCCTTGGAACTTTTGCACAGTAATATCCCATGCTAAAATTAATGGCACCTGTGTTCAGGTAGCAACCTTCACCTCACCTTCATAAACATGCCAGGATTTCGATGTGATAATCCTTTCGAACCGACAAATAAATCTCACCTTTGGCCAGAGCCCTATTGGACTAATAGCTTTTGACGGTGTGTCATCCGCAACAAAATCAACAATCTGGCCCATTGCTCCATTCACCAGTCCTATCCCAGTATCTATATTCTTGACAAGCATCACTTGTGCCCATATGCAAAGACCAATCTAATCAGGAGCAATTCCAGTCTTCAGCTTACTCTTTTCGTACTCTTCTCCTTCATCCTCAATACTAAAAGTGATGATTTCCTGCCCTAGAGAATTCAGTCTCTCATCATTCACCCTCCTAGCATCATCAATCCTCGGATACAATCTAGTCACAGACTCATCCACGGATGGACCCTGACAGTTTTTCAATTTGGCCAAGGCTTTTGAGTCCCACAAACCTCTCTCATTTATAACCAATGCCTTGGCATTTTTCCATCTGTTAGCATTTATGTTTTTCTTTTCAATAAGTGTCAACAGTCTCAGTCACAGCAAATGGTGGAGCTCCAGCAAAGGAATGTAGAGTCATTCCATTCAAATGGCATGCTACAATCCTTGTTGAGTTTGTTACAAAGATGAAGCCTAGACCATGCAATTTCTTCAAGATTTTTACTACAAAATTAAGAAGTTAACTCTTGCGTGTGTCTACAGAGCCTGTAATAAATACAAATTCCCCTCTTGAAACAACATTTAGAACTATCATTTCTCATTGGATAATGTAATGTTTCCCTTCGAATGGTCCTCCAACATTCTCATCATGTCCTTCCATTCTAGATGTTTTAAAGGAGAGGAAGGACCTGCCCGACCCGGTAAAGTAAGAAGGCATAGAAGCAAGACCACCCACCCGGTAAGAAGAAGGAAAGGAAATACAGGAATATATATATCTGCAATGACTTTGATATAATTGACCCCCTTGGCACTTGTGCACAGTAATAGCCCATGCTAAAATTAATGGCACCTATGTTCGGGTAGCCACCTTCACCTCACCTTCATAAACATGCCAGGATTTCGATGTGATAATCCTTTCGACCACATAGAGAAATCTCACCTTTGGCCAGAGCCCTATTGGACTAATAGCTTTTGACTATGTGTCATCCCCAACAAAATCAACAATCTGGCCTGTTGCACCATTCACCAGTCCTATCCCAGTATCTATATTCTTGACAAGCATCACTTGTGTCCCTATGCAAAGACCAATTTGATCAAGAGAAATTCCAGTCTTCATCTTACTCTTTTTTACTCTTCCCCTTCATCCTTGGCACTAAAAGTGATGATTTCATGCCCCAGAGAATTCAGTCTCTCATCATTCACCCTCCTAACATCATCATTCCTCAGATACAATCTAGTCACATACGCATCCACAGATGGACCATGACAGTTTTTCAATTTTGCCAAGGCTTTTGAGTCCCACAGACCTTTTCTTATTTCTGCAACATCTCTACTACCTCCCTATATGACTGCCTATAAACATGGGTTAATTCAATTTTCTTGTCAAAACACTCATCGCAGCAATCTGCTTCAAAGGCAAAGAACTTGTTCGGGTTCTTACGTGTCACCGATGGGAGTTGGAAGAAATCCCCTGTCACCACAAGATGCAACCCACCCTACACCCCTTTCCCATTCGATGGTTGCCTCAGATTATTGGCAACATAATTCAACTGATCGAAAAAACCTCCATTAATCATGCTTATCTCATCTATAACCAATGCCTTGGCATTTTTCCATCTGTTAACATTTCTATTTTTCTTTTCAATCAATGTCAACAGTACTTTCTCAGTCACAACAAATGGTGGGGCTCCAACAAAGGAATGTAGAGTCATTCCATTCAAATGGCATGTTTCAATCCCTGTTGAGGTTGTTACAAAGACAGAGCTTGGACCATGCAATTTCTTCAAGATTTTTACTACAAAATTGAGAAGATAGCTCTTGCCTGTGCTTGTAGAGCCTATAAGAAATACAAATTCCCCGCTTGAAACAACATTCAGAAATGTCATCTTCTCATTGGATAATTTAATGTCCCTTCGAATGGTCCTCCAACATTCTCAGCATGTCCTTCCATTCTAGATTTTTTCTCCATTGATTGGAATTTATAATGCAATTCAGAAAATGTGCAACAATCACAATATATAATAAAATTAATGATTTTCATTTTCCAAAATATCAAACAATATCCCATTTCCATCTTGGGTAGAATTCTCTATGTGGAAGAAGGGTATAAATGTAAAATCATATGATTGGAATCATAATTTCCATATTGGGTGTAATTATCTCTTGATTGATTGACATTTATAATGAAACTCGGAAAAAGGTACAACAATCACTATATACAGTAAATGATTTTCACTTTCCAAAATATCAAACATCTCAGATTACTCTATAATAATGAATAGAATATTTATGCAATAAACCTATTAAATTATGATTACACTTAATAGAATATTCTTGCAATAAATTTATAGAATTATAATTACAGTGTTATTGGACCTTATGGCTGCCAATATACAAAGGGATAACATGTTTTGAATGAATGTTGCATATCAAACACCATCCAACTCAGCCAACGCCATAATTTCCATGGCTCTATGATTATTGGGTTTGAAATTGAGACATCATTATGGCTATTAGTTATCTCAATCATTAAACCACAGCACAACACACACAAAAATGAGGTAATTTGTCTATTCTTTATTACCAATTCTTATTGATATATTGATCAAGATACTTTTCAGGATTTTCAAAAATCATACTAGGTGTTTTCAAATAACAACATTCACACTGTCTATTTTGAGTTAGTGAAGTTTGTAATTAAAGTGTAACTCTATGTTTATTTGGCACCCACATTTTCACCATGCCTTAGGAGGTCTGTTCCAACTGCTTATGATAATTCATTCAATGGAGTCATTGTAATCCAGGGCACTCTCCTAATCACACTCTCTTAGAAATTTTCATTGAGCAACAAGAGAGAGTGAATGGTAAACCATAAAATTCTAGTAGAGAGGGCAAACCTTACCCATAAAGACATTGGCCCATAAAAGAATAGTGGCGGAAAAATCAGTTCACTCTATAAGCGACATAAGCCAGATATGTAAAAATGCAAGAAAACAAATATTTGGGTGGTCTAGATAGCAAGCATTTATTATGCAACAATTTTAATAGTAGGTGGAGACTTGTCACTGGAGGCAAAGTCTTTAGACTGAACAAGTTTGTTGTTACCTGGCAGAAACAACAACTCGTAACCCAAGTTGAAAATGCATCCAAGGGACCTATAATTCTTGTGATTATGTCAGGGGTCCTTTTGATATTTAATTTGCTAAGAATAGTGAAAAGATTTCAGCTATTCTTTGGGTGGGCTATCCAGGAGAAGTTGGAGGAGTTGTCATTGCAAATGTGATATTTGGAGAATGCAATCCAGGTAAATATTTAAACATCAAATCATTGAATTATAATTAGGACTTACATTATCAAATAGGTCCTCATAGTTTTTAGTATCACATTGAGTCACACACAAAATGTTTCTTCAATTTTGATACTAGCCCTGCTAATGAAAGAGGGCCAATGAATTGGAAAGGGGACCTTCAACAAATTAGGCTACCCAACCAGGCTAAAACCCTACTAAATGTCACTAGAGAACCAATTTTTTAAATACTTTCTACATGTAAATCTGAAGGTAAAGCCACTAAGGCAAGGATTTATCTCTGTTGTAGGTGGGTAGTAGACTACCTATGACTTCGTATCCAGAGGAGTTTGTTTTCATTGTTAGCATGACCAACATGACCGTGAGAGTGGATCCTGCCACAGGTTACCCTGGAAGGACTTACAAATTCTATACTGGACAAATTGTCTTTGCCTTCGAAGATGGAATGAGCTACACAAGATTTGTGTAGGTGATGCACTCGTATGCATCTATCAATTGTCAAGTCTAGTAGTTTAGAGGTTGCACACCATTTCTTTAATAGATTTTCTAGACAGGATTTGTTATTATGGAGTTCCATTATTGCAACATATTGAATACATGCGGGTGGAATGTAATCTCTCACACTTCTCTACAGAATGGAACAAGCAAGTGTGAAGCTAGATTACATCACTTTCACTAGTGTCTTGTCTACTTGCAGTTGTGCAAGTCTTTTGAATGAGGGTTGGCCAATGGACCCCCCTTGCAGTCCCATGGATGACAGATCCATAACTATTACTCCGACTTGAGCTACTATCACCAGGCCAAGAATTAACCCTATGAAGATTATACTCACCAAGGATATTCACATGGTCCACAAGTAAAACATAATTTTTAATTTTAGATGAAAAGTGATTAAAGAGTTGTATTTTCAACCCATGACAGGGCTTCCTTAGAACGTTTGAAGAATCAACATCATGCTATTATCAGAATGGGAATCACCATGAAACTTTGAATTACTTTCATCAGATGGAATTTGCAGTTGTGAAACTAGACTCTGCACCCTTGTGAACATTCTTCCTGTATGTCCCAGCTCAGAGGATCTTCAACACAACAAGAGAATTCATGATTATTTAGTTCGCAATGGATTGGAGTATTGGGTAATTCACTTGTAGACATGCATTTGACATACATGAGTAAGATTGGAGACCAAGTATTTGCTACATTGTCTTTCAAAGATGTGGCCTCCTGGAATGTTGTCATTGTAGGTTGTTCTTATTATCAGTATTCTGACAAGGCTTAGAACTGTTATTTTTTAAATGGATAGTTCATATGCTTTACCTTATTCACTCATCTTTTTACCTGCATCATATATATAACTAAATATTTTAAGGTTTTTATATGTTTTTGCATGGTAAGATCTTAGCCTGTCCATTCCAATGACCATAAGAGCCCTGCTGGGTGACATGAAGGTTGATACAATTGTTCAAACAATTAAAAATTTCCAAATATACTTCAAAATTTTATAACCACATTCACAAACCATTATGCACTTTGATTCTATTGTTAATTGGTCCAAGCAAACAAGAAAAATATTGCCCTCGACAGACATTGCATAGTACGAATTAAATTATGAACCCTCTTATAAATCAGCAGGACGGTCCTGAAACTCTGTGTAACTATTATTGCATGGAAGGACAAAAAAATAAATAAGTGTTGAGTCTATCCTGAAGCAACCCGTGTTGGAAGGCACACGTTACATTGTCTCAAAATTAAATAGTAATAAGACAATTACTGCACAACGTAGTTGAGGATTACAAACCTTAACACTGCATCTGTAAAGGAATTTTTCATTAATGTCTGTAACCTTAAATGTGAGAGCCTCAGAAGACAAAAAAACTCTAGCTTAGGGATTACAAATTTCCAGATTCCCAAGTGATGCTCAAATTACTGACCCGTAAGAATTCTGAATAGCTGAATTAGAAGTGGGCCAGTGGCCAATATTTTTAATCAGATCCTAGTCGAAAATGGTGTCACAAGTGGAAACAACAATACCTAGTCATAGTAGAAACCAATGGAAAGCCATAGATGCAGTAAGACGAATAATGGGTTGGAACTTAAATATCGAATGCAAAACTTATTTAGACATAGGGTTATAAGAGAGCTTACCTAGGAAGTAGTCGGAGTGAGAAAACGTCGAATTACATCATCTGCAACAGCAATATATGAAGGTTGTTCTGACATTGATTAATTTCTTGTGTCATTGCATTGTTGTTGGTAAGCATTGTTTACCTATTGTCAATAGATATCATAAATTGATACAAAAAATAGCACAGGTCAATAAGTTAGGATTTCTTATTTCCCTTTTAGAAAGTTGTGATTTATCAGTACATACTGCAAGAATCGATGCTTATGACTTGCTGAAAGGATGATCCTATGTTGAGGACATTCAATTTGAACTACCCATGTTACCCATTGATATTTTCTGAAGGTTCAGAACCAACTGCAAGATTTCCTTTCACTGTAAATGGACTTCTCAAACGACTATTCATTGACTACTAAAGAATATCAACAAGGGAATCTAAATAATCGCGAAAAATAAAAATAAAACTTCACTACCAGGATGAGAGGATTATAACTCTGCCCCTTTTCTCCAGAACAACAAGGCACGAAATGCTATCAACCCAAAAAGCTTGATCAAGTTTGTTTCCTTGTATTTTCATCTGAGAATGGCAAGGCAAGACATGGCAGTCCCCCTTTCTCTAACCGATATCGTGCTCGCTCGCTGGCGACAAGAAAGACAGTGCGGATGAGCGTAGGATAGTTTCCATAAGGATGTGGGAAAAACCTCACCGCCGAAACACATAACAGGAATTGTATGCGATGACGAAATCTACGCAAAGGGAAAACAGAAACCACATGTGTCAATGCAATTCAAATCAATGGACTAGCACAATCTAATCGTTTAACGATGGATCAAACGACACAGAGGGATGACAGAAGTGCACGAAGGGGAGTTGGTTTTAGAGGGAAATGCCTTAAAGCGTAATAATTAGTAATATTTGAAATTATTTTCTAAATTATTATTTTATTATAATAAAATAAAATTTGAAAAGACATTGGTACGGGATCGGAGTTGAAGCAGGAATTGCAAAAGGGAATCGGGTCTGCAGCCATGAAATCTCGAGCATCCTCCTCACTCATACTGCACCCAGGCTACACGGGATGGGAGTCTCTGAGTAGCAGCAGAGGCGAAGTGGCGCCCTCGCTCACTGCAGAGAGACCCAATGCTCGAGCTCTCTAGCGAGATGTCATTGCCCCTATTTTCTGGGGTGATAAGGGTTGCAGGGGAAGGAAGAACACGAATCAGAACACCGAGGGACGGTGAGAGGCGGCGGAGACCTCAAAGATGGCACTCTGAGCTATCTGGAAAGCCACAAACCTAGATCTACTACGCCTGTGACTTTCACCCCCACCCTCGAGATGACAACGGCTGATTCAAAACCAAAAATCGCAAAGAGAATAATTGATCGCTCAGGAAAGAGGCATGTGAGAACTGGAGAAGAAGAGATCTTGAAGGCAGCAGTGGGGGTTCTTGTAGGCATCTTCAAAGTGACTGTTCAGCCCCACGACCAAGTTCACAAGGCTAGATCTATATGCCAATATGCTACTAGCTCTGAGATCTAGGACGTATCGCCCCCTGCACACTCTAGCCATAAACCCGAGCTTGGCAACACTGCCCCTGTATGGATAATGCATGGATCTGGGTTGATCCTATTGCCTAGATATGGGTGGATCCTACCTTCTATGGAAGGTGGTACTAACTATAGATCCGCTTTCGATCTGATAGATCTAGCACTCAAAAGTCCAAACAGCCCATACCAAGCGTAGATCTGGAGGCCTGCACACGACAAGTCACCCTTCTACCTGGGATCACAGCCCCAAATCGCAGGGGAAGGTAAAACATGAGTAGAGCTACTAGGAAACTGGAAACCCCAAATACTTATGCCGACACTCTCAGATCACGCACCAGATCTGCCAAAAATGGATCTCAAATGGCCAATAGGCTAGACAGGCAAGCAGATCGGAGGCAACCGAGCAGGCTGGAACAGGATGAAGCTCTGCGAGAAAATGACGGGACAACTAGATTTGATAAATTCAGACAGCTGGGTAATAGATACCACAACACTGCAGATGGACACATATCCAAAAGAAGAGGACCTGATACAAATCTTCATTAAAACACTGGAAGGCAAGACGGTTTGTTGGAGGATCCAGGAAGGAAGGAAGATCCAAGAGCTAAAAAATAAGATCCAGAACCAACTAGGCATACCAGCACAACAGCAAAACCTGATCTGCTTAGGTCACAACCTACAGGAAAACCTTACACTGAAGGATTATGGCATCAATACAGACACAACCATAATAATTAACCTGCGCTTAAGGGGAGGAAGTGTCGGAACTAGCTCCAAAAGCACAAGCTCCTTCAAGGAAGCAATCAAAGGTAAGAATCAAACGCATGTCAAATCTATAGCACCAGTGGAGCTTCCAGGGCCCTATATAGTGGAACAAAACTCTGTGAATCCTACACTTACCATTGCCATGCCTGAGGTAAATAACCTGTTTACAGATCTTTACTCCAATTCAGTCATATGAAGATTTAATGGGTTCTGGCCAAAATCTGATGCTCTACACCAATGGATATATGAGGCCTGGTCA
Source organism: Pinus tabuliformis (assembly GCA_031772625.1). NCBI lineage: Eukaryota > Viridiplantae > Streptophyta > Pinopsida > Pinales > Pinaceae > Pinus > Pinus tabuliformis. The sequence goes on from CM062806.1 coordinate 972,655,677, forward strand.
CCAGACTGCGAGATCTACTTATGCCCAAAAGGGTTTTTTATAGTCTGATTCAGAACAGAACAAGAAAGAGAATATATCCTCAATAAGGGGCCATGGTTCTGGGGTAATGCAGGACTATTTATGACCCCATGGTTCCCAGAATTTGATGCCAATACAATGGTGGTTTCAAAGATGCCAGTGTGGGTCAGGCTGCACAATCTCCTGTTACATTTTTGGCATCATAAAGTATTAATCGCCATAGGGAACGTTTTGGGAAAATTCCTAAAGACGGATGAAGACAGAATCTCAAGGGGGATATTCACATTTGCCAGGATATGTGTGGAGGTAGATCTCAGTGAGGGACTACCAGAAAGCATAAACTTGAATTTCAACAATACACAGTGGACACAACCACTAGATTATGAAAACACAGCTTTCCGATGCCGTGGATGTCTACAAACAGGACACCTCCACAACGCCTGTCCTAAAGCAAAACAAACTCCCAAATGGAATAAAAAGCAGCAGAAATAGCCAAAAGGATGGCAGTGCACAACCCCTCTAGAGGAAGAAGTAGAAGCAGCAGAAACAACAACATTCCAAGCAGAAAAAGAGGAACAAAAGAACCAGAAGAGTGCACTAAAAGAGGAGGAAGATTCCAGCAACCAAACACAGCATAAAACATCTCAACTAATAGGGATGGAAATAACAGGCATCAAGCGAACCCATGGATCAGAAGGATCCGATTCTGACAAAGACACCCTCACTGAAAATCAGATTTCCATTGTAACGGCCACTCCCAACACTGGAGGTTGGCGTAAGGTGGAAAAGAAGAAAGGGAGGAAAGAACAGTAGACAATTTTTTTTTTTTTTTTACTTTCTTGTCTGCCTTGTATCCTGTGAAAACAGGCATAGGCCATATGCATATGCTTTTTAGCATCTACAAAATGTAATTTTGTCATCATGAATAAAATTACGACTTTTTTCTACGGGTAAAAAAATAAAAAATAAAATAATAAAAAGAAAATTTGAAAATCACTATTAATTTTTAAATTTATTTTCTTTTTAATAATATTATACATAATTTTATTTAATTTCATAACTTAATTGTTTATTTTCATTTAATTTAATTTAAATAAGGATATCAATAAATCCCAAAAGAAATATTGTGGACAAATTTTCATGGGGACTTGAGCAAAAGTCTAATAGTCAGGCAGAAATGCATAGACTCCTCCTAGGAATCTCTCTTACTCAAGAGGCATAATTATTTTGGGTGACTCCTTTATAACTATTCGTTACTTGAGAATCAACTCTCCTTCCAATGACAATATCTTAAGTATTTTATTTATCCAAATAAAAATATTCCTCCCCTCTTTCTCCAATTCCTCCTTTTTTCACATTCTTAGAAACCTTAATTCTGAAGTTGATTTCCAAACCAACAAAGCTTGTCTTATGCCTGAAGAATAAAGTGAGATTAATGATGTAATTGAGTATGTTTTAATTCCCTAATGGTATCTATGATTATTCCCCATGTGTCTCCCTTTCCCCTGCCCCTCCCCTTGGTGCCCTTATACCCCTTCCCACATTCCTCCCTTCCCTCTAGCTCCGTATATTTATATACATTGACCTTGGTTATCCTCCCCATCTCTGTCATGATGGTCTATTGTCAGTTATGTGTGGTTGATTCTAGTTGCTTGCCACATGCAAGCGTGTTAGCCTTAATTTCACCTGCGTGGAATAGACCCTCACGTAGTCCTAATCTCCAAAACAGTTATGGTAGCATCTTTTTGGATCACCTCATAATGCTCCATATGTTCAGGCATACAAGGAACAATCATTCTAAGCTGATGGCTTGGCTATAGTTTCAATGGTGCGAGGAGAATAAATCTCGTTATAGGAGCCTTGGGTTAATTGCATGATCTGTGTGGTGTTGGTTTAGAATTAATATTTCTCGGTGAAATTGGAGTGGGTCTCCCCTATCTTTAGGGTGGTGTCTAGTCGTTGGCACTATTGGAAGCTCTGCAATGAGCTTCATGTTTAGCTGATGGATTTCCTTTGTTGGGTCAATTTGGTGGGGTTGCAACACCACTGTATCTGGGTGTTGTGGTGCTTTGGCCTCTCAGGATTGAAAGTAAGCCTCCCAATTATCAATTCCTTGAGTCTAAATTATAGCGAAAATGAGTTGTCGACTTTCAATTATATCTCAGTGTTCATCTTGGTTGTGAATTTGGTCATGGCTCGACCCATCTTCTCGTGTTCTGAGACTATAATCTACACTCCTTCTATCAATAGTGTTTTTGTGCTGTCGTGTTGGAATTTTTAGGGAAAAACATTTTCCTTTGGCACTTCTAGGCAATCTTCTCTCAACAACTTTGATGTTATAGCTTCAACTGCCTAGTTCCTGAATTTTCTCGACCCTAGCATGGATTTTGACTCTTTCGAAACTCAGTCTTCGACTTCTGCTGTCTGTCATCACTATATGAAGGAGCATGAAGCTCTCAATTTGGAAATTTATGATTTAAATGTATGGATGTATCAACAACAAAATTCGAAGTGGAACCGGCTTGACATACTTTTGGATCTGCAACAAAAATTTTCTATCTTGAAAGATGAAGTTGATGCTCTGAGAAGCATTATCATGGGACTTCAGATACATGTGGTTCATCCAACCAACGCTTTTCCAGAGCCCCATCGCGACATAGACCTCAACATGCCTCTGAATTCTGAAGATTAAACACTTCTCTCATGTTTGGTTTTTAATGTATTTTCATTTTGTATCAATTTTGGTGAATATAGACCACTAGACAAATAAGAGTGTTGGTAGAATATGGCCTTTTCGTAGTAATTTAAGTCAAAGACATTGGAAAAAAATTGACACTCCAGATATCTTGGAACAAACTGATCATATAATTATCCCAGATATTTATTGTGACTCGACACAAATTTAATAAAAATCAATACTCATTCTTGTTAAAAAAAATATTAAAAAAATAAATAAAATACAAATTTCTTAATACTTCAAAAATAAAATTAAAATTAAAATACAACAAATTCTATACTTATTGACTTTCAAAACACTTTCCACTTAATTAAAAAATAAAATAAAATATAATTTATTAAATATAATCCCTAGATTAACACATCCTCGCTAAAATTAAATTCCTACTAAATCACACGCTCATATTTGAACAATATATGTGCCTACCAACCTACATAACACTATCTAAACTCATTACAAAATTTAAAAAACTTTATAAAATAAATATTCCACATATTACTTATATCTTTGTAAAAGTATAAATCATTAAAAAATATAAGATTTATCTTTTATAATTTTAAACATTTCAAATACCCTAATTAACTCGATATTATACAAAATCAAATAGATATTTTTAATATAAGTAAAGTTAAAGTACTTGCTATTTCATTGTTATTAAAAAAAATCCAATTTCTTTCTCATCCAATTTCTTTCACATCTTTATTATTATTAGTAAATATATTTGATATAATAAAATTAAATTATCTATATAATCGAGTGGATCTATATATATTTTGTGTTCAAAACCATTTCTTTATCAATATAATTAACATAACAAAATTAAAGCATTTGTATAGTTTTAATAATTAAAGCATTCGTATAGTTTTAGTGGGTCTAATTGTTAATATCAAATAATTGTTTTTTTTTGTGTTATAGGTTTAAAATTATACATGGTTAAAAATTGCATTTGACTTATTGTGATGAGCCTTATTTGTTTTTTTTATAAGTTATATGTTTAAACTATACATGGTTAAAAATTCCATTTGGCTTATTGTGATGAGTCTTAAAGGGTAAATGTTCTTTATTTGTTTTTTTATAATTCATATGTTTAAAACTATACATGGTTAAAATTTGCATTTGGCTTATTGTGATGAGTCTTGAAGGGTAAATGTTCCCTGGAGTGATACCTCTAAATGATTATTGATGAGAATTTTACTTGAAAAAATCATCCTATTCTAGTATAATCCAAACATGGGAAACTCAATTTAATCTTGATCCTTGTCAAATTAGAAGCCCTAGCTAGTATTAACTTGTGAGTTCTGAGTATTGGCTTCACACAATTATCAATTATCAAAGAAAAACAAAACTAAAATATTTAAACAAAGAAAAAGTAGCACTTTGATGTCCACATGTGTCGAAATATTTATTTTTTTGTCAGTTGTAAACAAAATCAAATTGAATCTATGTTTGATATGACAAACACTAAAATATTTCTAGATAATTTAACTTTTCTATATTTTGACTTTTTGTCTTATTTTTCAGTCAATTTTATCTAAAATTTACCTAAAATTTATTGAAATACCAAATTTAAATTTTATAATTTTCATAATCCTAACACACCATTAAAAAAAAATCACCGCACTATCTAAAATAAAATAAAAAACTACAATCTCATCATCAATCATCCCACCAAATTTAAAGAAAAAATCCAAAACTATAAAACAATTACACTAGCCCATAAATTTCTATGTAGGGAAAAAAAAGTTTAATAGGTTCATGTCTGGAAATAGAAAAGGTGTGAGAAAAATTCAAATGAGCTCATGTTTGGCAACCTGAAAAGGTGTGAGAAAAAGTGAAACCGGTTCATGTTTGGTACCTACAAAAGGCGAGTTCTTTTAAATTTGAAAGCAGGAAAGTTAAGAACACATTTCCTTTAAAGCCACCTGTTGGCCTTACGGTTTCACAATTCTATATCACTTCTTTCCCTGAGTTAGTTTAAAAGAAAATTTAAAATGGTTTTTTAATTATGAGCGGGATTCTCAAATATGAAGACTAGAAATGTGATATATATTTATATTTAATTGGCTCATAAATATTATTAAGTAATATGAAAAAGATTAAAATTAATAATTGCATCAAATGTTGCAAAGGAAACATTGTAAGTCGATAGCATATGGAGAAAGAGCATAGATAAAGACAAATGTGATATGTTACAATATGAGTGAGAGAAATATTAATATTATTCAATAAGGTCTTGAAATGCAATGTTAAACAACGAAGATTTTCTCCAATGTAAGTGTTATGATATCTTAACATGTCAGAATAGGGATTTTTTGAGTTGGATTATCTGTTAACATCTATGGATATTGCAATGGTTAGCTCAATAGAATAGATCTTAAAATTCCTACTACTACAATCAAGTTATGCTCGACTTAGTGAATGTTAGCAGAATGACAAAGCACGACATAGATCCCATGAAATGAATATGGAATGACAATAGAAAAGCCACAAAATGCAGCACCATGAAAGCAACATTTACCCTGAAGAAGCTGGAAGTGGGTAAAATCTCCAACAACATGAAGGGTTGTATATTACAAATTATTTTTAATCAATAGTAAAGGCAAAAATAGAATAAGGAAATGGTTGAATATATCTGGGCATATAGAGCCATGAATGAGAATAACCCTCCATCACATTGTTAAATATTTCAACTACATATGTTCAAAATACATAAGCACAACCCCACACAAGAAACAAAATTTGCATTATCCTTTCAGAGAAGTCAATTGTCCAAATTTAAAATCAACATCCAAACATTCCAAATAAGGCAGACAGAGCAGCTAATAATCTTGTCCTATCTACTCCTATTAGGCTAAGGGTTAGTCAATCTACTCTTTGTTGGCTCAAATGTCTAAATATATATTAAAGGAGTTTACTTATGATTATAAACTCAAAAGCATGAAATCTAGATGTATCAAGAGATAATTATATGTGTAAACAATCAAAGATAGATACATTTTCATGAGTTCTTTCTATGATAAATACAAATAGTAGAGAATGTTACCAAAGTTTTGTGCCTCACAACGCACGAACAACATTAAAAATGTAGGTCACAATATATCCTTTGTATAGCAGTGGAAATTCCCAACTCTCTCCTTAGTCTATTGCATCATCTACATAGAAACATAAGTAATTTCAGCTCACATATCATATAAACAACAAGCATAATCTACATAGAAACATAAGTAATTTTTGAGAAATTCATTCCAAATTTCAATCGAACTAGAAATGTCTTTAAAAGGTTAAATATGAATTTTTGAGTCTCTTTTTTTAGGACACTAAAAGTTTTCTACTTTTCAATTAATCTAATGTCGTTGTAGAATCATAACATCGACCAATCCCTGGATGCATACAAAGTATCAACCTAAGCTTCTTAGGTTGGTTGGGAGACAAGAATTTGACATGTAACCATTAATTTATGCAAGTCCAAATCTGACAAAAATTCATTCAGATATTGATATGAATTACAATGAAGTTATTTTCCAAAATAAACTTCTTGAAAATTAATCAAGACCTAATTTAACTTCTAAATTTTACACTAAAAAACATTGTAGACATGAATAGTCATAAAAGCAGGCATGTATAGAAATGTATTCATTCCAGTCACATGGGAGTAGATAGAGAACTGATGACTAGTTTGCAGTCACATAGTAAAATTGAACTCAAAATAAATTGTCAGCAAGAGTACTCCCATGAATTACTAGTAAAATCAACAGTAAGAAATCAAGGAAAGTGTTTCTGTTAGTTTCTTTCGGTCTTCATCTTGAAGGAAAAATAACTCAAACATGTAGAGAAGTAAACTTTACCCCACCTCCCACTGTTAATATGCAGTCATAAACATTATTCCATTACTCATATGTGTCCATATTATTATTTTCACACTATAGTCCCAAACAAATGTACAAATGAATTGTTTACAATGCAATATCAAAGATATACCAAAATTGTAGAGGATCCAAATATATTTATGAATCTTCAATCAAAATTCTCTTGCATGATAATGGGATCATCATGTTCCATTCCATTATGTTGTTAAATAGTTTTTGGAATTTTATTTCATCCATATGCACATTGTAAAGCTTACCCCCTTGACAAAACAATAAAAGTGATCTAAATGGATCCTAGAAACCCTCTAAAGTCTTCAAAAATCAAAACAATCGCAAAAGGATGAACTCTTAGAAAAGTCAGATTACACTATCGAGAGGCAAAAACATAGAGAAAACATTGAAAAACAAGCTTATCGACGATCAAAGAAACTTTGAATAGGAGCTGTTGGATCTGGCCGATCAACGGTCCAGATCTGATCGGTGAATCGCAATAGGCAGTGGCAAAGGGAGGCTATCAGCGCTTACCACAAGGATACATGACAACGATTAATGGGGTCAACGACGATCGTCGATCAAGTGCGCAGATCGACAGCCCACGTTACATTGCAATATCGCGTCGGCAAACCACAGAGGATCAGGGCTATATACATATATATATGCGCGATGCGATAGCTGGACTCGATAACATTATAAATGAGATTTGATATAATTTCAAGTCCGGCAAAATAGCTTTTTCTATGTATTTCATGCATTTCGTTTATTAAATGAAATACAAAGGATAAAGCGTCGATGCGATGAACCAGACCCGAAAGGGTTTATTAATACTATTGTATGTTGTTTCAAGTCCAATATGAGTGGGATTTTAATGTTTTTAATGTATTTTTTAATATAAAGGGAAATCACAAAACAGGCAGGATTTTGGGGGGACCGAAGGCGGTAAGTGGTTTAGGTTGGGCTCTGCCCGAGCCCATACAATGGCTGCCACATGTCCAGGCTGAGGAGAAAGAAAACCACCATTATCGAGCGATTAACCCCCATATGAAAGGGCCACCCGAAATGAACCACATCCGTTGGATCTAGATCTCCCAGATCAATGGTGGAGATGTGATATCTGTATATAGGCGGACCCGATAGGAGTATAAGGTTGATTTATAGATATTTGAAATATGAAAAACTGTGTTTTGGTGGATTTTCCCGCGTTTGAATGCATTTCTCTGTGTAAACAAAGAATGGTTGTTTCAGGGGTTTCAAAGGCCCGATGCACTCTTTCGTTACAGTACAGCTGGTCACCATCCCTGAAAGCGTTTAGCAATGATTGCTAACGCTCAGAGGGGGATCTGAGCGGGTAGAGGTCGGGAAGCCAAATAACCCGAGAAGGTGAAACGAACAGACAGCGCCAATTGGCTTTAAAGCCACAGATTGATAGAAAAATAAGGCAGGCAGTGTTGAGACAGAGCAAAGACAGAGACAGAGAAGTGATAGAGAGAGTCTGTGTACTCAGAGAGGCTTGAGGGGTTCAAGAAAAACTCTTGTTGTTGTATCTGTTATATGTTGAGACTCAAATTGAGCTCATATTTTTTTTAAACTCTACTTCTGAAGAAATAATAGAGAGACCATCATTGAAGGCTGGACCAGGAGATGTAGCCCAGGAGTTTTGGGTGAACTCCATATTAAACTTGTTGTGTTTATGTGTGTTGTCTATTATGTTTCTTTAACTACTTCATTGTCTATGTATTTCGAAATCTTATCGATCCATTGCACAAAGTAACATAGGCATATCCATGCACATGATTTTGTAATACCTTAATAATTATCTTAGATCTCATTATCAGATCAAGTGGTATCAAAGCTTTAGGTTTGCTAAGGTTGGACAAGCTTGTGCTGGATTGTTGAATGCTAACTAGGTCAAAGCTCAAATTAGGAGAAGGAGAATTGGTTGAGGCTAACCCAAAAATTGGAAGAGTCTATCCTAGGAGGAAAATGGCAGAAGAAATTCCCTTGGAATTAGAATCTCAGTTCATGGACAGTTTCATGACCATGAGAGCCATGGTAGAAGAGATGTATCGAGAATTTAAGAAAGGTAGAGGTGAAGATACTTCAACCTCCAAACAAGACAAAGGAACAAAGGAACCTCTTCTAGATGGCCATTCTGAAGGCAAAGGGAAAGGAGAAAAGCCTCCTCTAACAACACCTCCTTCTAGCCCTTTGATTAAATTAGATGTAAAATTTGATTTGCCAATATATGATGGAGAATTAAATGCAGAAAATCTAGATAACTGGATTAGACAGATTGATGTATATTGCAGGGTGCAGAACATCGATTCATAAAGGAGAAAGATTCAGCTGGCCAGCCTTCACCTTGGAGGAACTGCCCTAGTGTGGTGGGAAGGCAGGACCCAAGCTGATTTGAAGAAGCATGGTAAAATTATTTCTACCTGGAGTGAATTTGTTTCTGCCATTAAAAAACAATTCTATCCACTAGCTTATATGCAGCAAGCCATGATGAGTTGGCAAACTCTTCGCCAATTAAAGGGGAAAAGTGTACAAAGCTATACCCAGGAATTTAGAAAAAGAGCTTTAATTCTAGGCATTTATCTAGACTCACCTGAAACTTTGCTGAAGTATATAGGTGGTCTACATAGCTATTTGAGGCACACCATTCTCATGTTTAACCCTACTAGCATAGATGAGGTATCAGTTCAGGCTACACATCTAGAGGCTAGAGGCAAGAATGTGAACCCAGAGATTGGGGGATCATCAAAACCCACTGCAAGCAAGAACAAGGAAAAGAGGAAGAAGAAATGGAAAGAGAGGAAGGCAAACGCTGTACAGAAAGACAAACCTTCATGCACTCACTACAAGAAGGATGGACATGATGATGAACATTGCTGGTCTTTGCATCCGGAGCTGAAACCCAAGAAGTTTGATGGCAAGAAGAAGAAGATTGCTACTACTATTCAGAAAGATTTGGGGTCAGACTCAAGTGATGAAACAACAATCACAGCTACAGGTATAAAAGGTAAAAATTCTGAAGCATCTACTAGTAATTCTGCACAATCTAATGATAATGAAGAAAATGAGAGGAAAAGACATGAGCTTTTTCATATTAGAGTTATTTCCAAGCATCAAAATATTGATACTTTATTTGATAGTGGTTCATAAGTTAGCTTGATTTATGAAGCAATTGTAAAGAAGTTGGGACTACTGACCACACCTCACAAGAAACCATATCCATTAGGTTGGGTATGTGATAAAGAAAAGCTACAAGTGACTAGACAATGTAAACGTAGGTTTGCTTTTGGGTCAACTTTTGTAGATGAGATTGAGTTAGATGTAGTTCCCTTGGATATATGTAGTATTGTTTTAGGAAGTCCTTACTTGTATGATAGAAAATCCATTTTCTATAGAGCCGAAAATAAGTATCAACTCACAAAAGATGGAATAGAATATATTGTAAGAGCTCATCAGCTCAAAAATAACTACACTCTCATCAACTCAAGGCAGATGAAAAGAATTTTAATTTCATGCAAGCAATTTTTACTAATGGTTGTAAAGGAAAAGACCCTTGATAAAACCAATGTATTTGAGGGTTTTGATGCTAAATAGAAAGATGATTTAGAAAAATTTGTTTCAGAATATGATATCTTAGTTCAAGAACCTAAAGGTCTCCCACCCGAAAGGGAAATTGTACATGATATTCATTTGCAACAAGATGCTCCATTGCCTAACATCGGAATGTACAGGTTATCTGCTTTAGAGAATGCAGAAATCAAGAAGTAGGTACAGCAGTTGCTCGAGAAAGGGTTCATAAGGCCAAGTACATCACCATGCGAATCTCCAATCTTGCTAGTGAGAAAGAAAGATGGTTCGTGGAGGATGTGCATTGATTACAGAGCACTGAATAAAATAACGATCAAGAATCGTTATCCTCTTCCTCGCATAGATGATCTATTAGATCAGTTGAAAGAAGTTTTTTACTTTTCCAAGTTGGACTTGTGTAGTGGCTACCATCAGGTCAGAGTTGCATAACAAGATGCATGGAAGACTGCTTTCAAAACAAAGCAAGGGCTGTATGAATGGCTAATTATTCCTTTTGGCTTAACTAATGCTCCTGCCACTTTCATGAGAGTTATGAATGATGTACTCCAACCTTTTATTGATGATTTTGTAATTGTATATTTAGATGACATTCCTGTTTTCAATAAAACATGGGAAGAACATTTGAAGCATGTAAATCAGACTCTAGATGTTTTGAAAAAAGAAAATCTCTATGTTAAGTTATCAAAATGTGAATTTGGTAAAACATCTTTGATTATTTGGGTCATATAGTAGGGGGTGGTGAATTGAAGATAGATCCCTCTAAGGTTGAATTCATTGTGAACTGGCCTAAACCCAATCTGCTACAGAAGTTAGGAGCTTCCTAGGAGTAGCATAATATTGGAGAAAGTTTATTGCTAACTTTTCCATGATTGCAGCTCCCTTACATGCTTTGACAGGATTGAATAAGGTGTTTTAGTGGGGAGGAAAACAGCAGAAAGCATTTGACACCTTGAAAGAAAATATTAGTACAACACCAGTACTAGCATTGCCAGATCTTCAAAGACCATTTGAGATTGAACAGATGCCAATGACTATGCCATGGGAGCAGTGTTGATGCAACATGGTAAACCCATATGTTATCACTCTGAGACACTTAATTATGCATAGTTAATTATCCCACATATGATAAAGAATTGTATACATTAGTGCAGAGTGTGAAAAAGTGGAAACATTACCTATTGGGCAAAGAAATAGTTATACATACTGATCATCAACCACTTCAATATTTGCACTCACAAACTAAATTGCAGCAATCAAGACACTATAGGTGGATGGGTTTTCTACAACAGTTTCATCTAGTCATCAAATATAAGAAAGGCATACACAATAAAGTTGTAGATATGTTGTCCAGACCAATCATAAATGCATCTACTATACTTAAGCATAACTCAGTATTGCATGAAAGCTACATTGAAAAATATGCTCAATATGTAGATTTTAAAGATGTATATGCAACTTTAAGTAATGGAAAACAAGTAGAAGAATTGGATTATCATATTAATGACCAACTCTTGTATCATTTGGGAAAGTTATGCATTCCTCAAACTGAAAGAGTTGATATAATCCGAGAAGCACACACTTCTCTAATATCAGGTCATTTTGGTGTAAGTAAAACAGTTGCACAGCTGCAAATATTCTACTATTGGCTAAGAATGCATGAAACAATTTCTAGATATATTAAAGGGTGTACCATGTGTGCTAAAATCAAGCCCAGCAATAGAAAACTAGGCTTGTACACTCCACTTCCAGTTCCTTCTCATCCTTGGGAAAGTGTTTCCATGGACTTTGTATGGGGACTGCAAAATCTAGAAAAGGGCATGACTATTTATATGTTATTGTGGACAGGTTTAGCAAAAGGTGTATTTTAATACCTTGTAACAAACAAATTATAGCTGAACAAACAGAGAAGTTGTTCTTTCAGCATGTCTGGGTGCATTTGAGGTACCCACTTCCATTATATCTGATCGAGATTCCCAATTTGTTGGGAAGTTTTGGTCAAGTCTGTGGGAGTTGATGGACACCAAACTAAAGAAGAGCACAGCCTTTCATCCAAAAATAGATGGCAAAACAGAGGTGGTCAACAGGATAGTGATCTGGTTGCTCAGGGGTTATTGCAACAAGCATCCCAAGCTTTGGGATGAACATTTATGTTATGTGCAACATGCTTACAACCGTGCTAAACATTCTTCTACACAGAGATCTCCTTTTGAGACTTGTTTTGGTTTTACACCAAGGTCTCCCTTGGATTTTGTCTTTAGTAAAGACATAACAGTTGATGGACACAGTGATGTGGACAAAGCAACTAAGTTCATTGAATAGATCCAAGAAATTCACCAGGCAGTGCAGGAACAGCTGGAAAAGAGCCAAGCCAAGTACAAGGCAAGGCATGATAAGCATCGAATTGAGCATAGCTTCCAAGTTGGTGATCAAGTATGGTTGTACATCAGCAAAGACAAGATGCAAGGTGAAGGTAAGAAGTTGAAGCCAATAAGGTATGGGCCTTTCAAGATACTTGAGGAAAGTAGTGAGAATTCTTTTCACCTTGATTTGCCAACTTACATGCACATCTATTCAGTAGTTAATGCAGAGAACTTGAGATTATTTGAACCTTCATTGATTGAAGATCTCGAAGAGAAAAGTCAGTTGCCTTCTATTGATTATCTTTTGCCTGAATATCTCACTGAGTTGTAGGAATATACAGTTCTGGACAGGAAGGTGAGAACTATGCGTAGAGGGGATGTTGAGTACCTCAGGATTGGACTCAAAGGTTCAAAACCAAGTGGTGCAAGATGGATAGAGATTGGACAAGTGAGGAAGCTGTATCCTCACTTGATTAATGCTTAAAAACCAACTTTTGGTGGTCCAAAAGCCTTTTTCAGTGGGAAGACATGAAGTAAATGGATCCTAGAAACCCTCTAAAGTCTTCAAAAATCAAAACAATCGCAAAAGGATGAACTCTTAGAAAATTCGGATTACACTATCAGGAGGCAAAAACATAGAGAAAACATTGAAAAACAGGCTTATCGGCGGTCAAAGCAACTTTGAATGAGATCTGTTGGATCTGGCCGATCAACAGTTCAGATCTGATCGGCGAATCGCAATTGGCGGTGGCAAAGGGAGGCTATCGACGCTTACCACAAGGAATACGCAACAGCGATCAACGGGGTCAACGACGACCATCGATTAAGTGCACAGTTTGACAGCCCACGTTGCATCACAATATCGCCTTGGAAAACCACAGAGGAGCGGGGCTATATACATATATATATGCATGATGCGATAGCTAGACCCGATAACATTATAAACGAGATTTGATATAATTTCAAGTGCGGCAAAAGGGTTTTTTCTACGTATTTCACGCATTTCGTTTATTAAACGAAATACAAAGGATAAAGCGTCGATGCGATGAACCAGACCTGAAAGGGTTTATTAATATTGTTGTATGTTGTTTCAAGTCCGATATGAGCGGGATTTTAATTCTTTTAATGTATTTTTTAATATAAAGGGAAATCACAAAACAGGCAGGATTTCGGGGGGACCGAAGGCGGTAAGTGGTTTGGGTCGGGCTCCGCTCGAGCCCATACAATGGCTGCCACGTGTCCAGGCTAAGGAGAAAGAAAACCACCCTTATCAGGTGGTTAACCCCCGTACAAAAGGGCCACCTGAAATGAACCACAGCCATTGGATCTGGATCTCCCAGATCAATGGTGGAGATGCGATATCAGTATACAGGCAGACCCGATAGGAGTATAAGGCAGATTTATAAATATTTGAAGTCTGAAAAACTGTGTTTTGGCGGATTTTCCTGTGTTTGAATGCATTTCTCTGTGTAAACAGAGAATGGTTGTTTTATGGATTTTAAAGGCCCGATGCACTCTTCCATTATAGTACAGGTGGCCACCTTCCCTGAAAGCATTTAGCAATGATTTCTAACACTCAGAGGGGGATCTAAGTGGACAGAGGTCGGGAAGCCGGAGAGCCTGAGAAGGTGAAATGAACAGACATCACCGATTGGCTTTAAAGCCATAGATTGACATAAAAACAAGGTAGGCAGTGTTGAGACAGAGCAAAGACAGAGACAGTGAAGTGATAGAGAGAGTCTGTGTACTCAGAGAGGCTTGAGGGGTTCAAGCAAAACTCTTGTTGTTGTATCTATTGTATGTTGAGACTCAAATTGAGCTCATATTGTTGTAAAAATCTACTTCTGAAGACATAATAGAGAGGCCACCACTGAAGGCTGGACCAAGAGATGTAGCCCAGGAGTTTTGGGTGAACTCCATATTAAACTTGTTGTGTTTATGTGTGTTGTCTATTATGTTTCTTTAACTGCTTCATTGTCTATGTATTTCGCAATCTTATCGATCCATTGCACAAAGTAACATAGGCATATCCATGCACATGAGTCTGTAATACCTTAATAATTATCTTAGATCTCATTATCAAATCAAAAAGTATCTGATCTTGAACCAAATTGTTAAATGTTATGGACTAGTTTTACAAAAATAGCAGTCATAAATGAACCTTGCAATTTTACTAATGGAATTAGGATAATCGATAAACTATGAATTTTTTTGTGTAGTATTAGAGTAAGATAGAGCTTATGTGCACTTAATACTCAATTTGGTCACCTTTCAATTCAAATCTATGCAACCATCAATATAAGCAATCTACTATATCATTTGTATGAAAACACACACACACAATAACCCAAGAGATCCCTCGCACTTGTGATGAGTCTCATCATTGAGTAATTATATGGGTCTTAATTAGCCTTAATTCACCTCCTAGCTTAGTCAAACCAACTATTCTCACAACTTATTGCATACTTTTGATTATATTTTGCTTATGGGTTGAGCTAGAGTTGGATATTTTGCTTTGTAGTCTAATGTGCATGTAATGCAGGAATAAAGGATAAAAGCAAGGAACTATGGTAAAATACCTTGGTAAAAACTCAAATGGGACAAGAGAGAGGAATTACAAGAGGTAAATGATCCTCATTTACAACCAACCCATTCGAATATTTCTCCATCAGCTGAAAGTACAAATAGCCAAATCTGAAGTACTAAAAGACAGCCAAGCAAGTGGAAGTACAGGCAGCCGAGCTAGTGGAAGAGAAAGGACAAGTTACCATTAAGTTGGGAGATTTACCTCCCTAATTTTGAGGGAAGTCGTTGAGACTTCAGATGTATAGATAGAGAGGCTTAGGACCTCAGTTTTTTTAGTCAGTTAGATAGTCAATCAATCAATTAGCAAGGATTCGAACTTCTATTTTGTAACAATTTTGATGTAATACAGTTCTTTGATAATGAAGATGAGTTTTGATTTGAGCCAGTACTGAGTTAACTCAGAGGGCTTAAGCTCTTGGGTTAGGGCCCAACCCTAGCAGCCAAAGCTCCTCTTTCTTGTATTGTCTTCTAACATAGAATCATGTTTTCTGTTCAATAACTTAAGCAGTTCATTTCCATTACAGTAGTAGCATAGATGTGTGGTTTGATTATTCATTTGGTTAAATAGATGCATTTAAATTACAATGATTCAACATAGATTTCTAGTTTCCTGCTCATTGACTTAAGAAGTTTCCTGTTTTCTGTTCATTTGCTTGAATAGTTACAGTTTCATTACAATGGTGTAGAACAGAGTAGTTGTGTTCCAGTTTGTTCCATTCATGCTTTCATCTAAGTAGTAGGTTGGCAAAGAAAAAGGTCCACAAGGTTGTTCACAGGTGTCTCAATCTCACCTCCTCCCTCTGGGACTATGGTGTGAGGAAGAAACCCTACAACAACCCCAAAGACACAGGGTTTTGATTTTCATGGAGTTTTTTCATTTAATACAGTCCCTAAAGTCATTTCAGAGTGCTCTACCCGTTTAATGGTCATCAGCTTGTTCGCTCTCCTTCTGTCTCTCAGGCCTCACTCACATTCCCATGTCTTTCTCTTTCAGCCTAAAAAGCTCAGCGAGAGCTGATAATTCATGTTTAAACAATCTTACCGGTAAAACGCCTTTCACAGGCCAAATCGTCCAATCACCGCTCAAATCCACTTTTCGTGTTTGACTTTCTGCCTTTTAAATCCCCACCGTCAATCTGCCTTGTCAAATCCGACGGTTATCGCGCACCCGCTCACCAACCTGCTCGATCACCTCTCCACCATAGATTTGTTTTGCTAGATCCAACAGGCTTCGTACAATATCGCATGGATTTTGTCCGAACGTTATCGGGCTGAGAGCATGTGAGATGGGCAATTTCCTCGTGCTACGTGTCAGCCGGGGAGGTTAATCGCGTGAATTTTCAAAATACAACTTATGGTTTTGAGGGTGCGTGAGATACTGCTTACTGCCCTCCAAACCCGCTCGTCCTTTCCGCACATTTCTTTTCGCGCCCCAACCTCCACCGTCAATCTGCCCTGCCAGATCTGATGGCTGTCACATCACCCGCTCACTTTATCACCTTGAACTCTCCACCGTCGATTTGTCTCTTGATCTGACGATTGTCGCTTCACCTGATCACCAACTCGCTTGGCCAATCTCTGTCATTCATCTGTTGATCACCTTCGCAATATAATCCCAGCCGTTCATAGTGTTAGTCCACCATGTCCACCCATTTGCCTATGTACCCCTCATATTATCTGATCTCGATCGTTCATTTACCCTTCACCCGCCTAATCCAATGGTCCTCATGCATTGTTGCTCCTCACGTCCTCTTTTCGCCATTTTTACCTCCGACTGCTCTTCCGCCTAAACACAAACTTAGCCTATTTTCCATTGTTCACCCCTTAGTCTAGTTTTATGCTCTTTTACTTCTGCAACTTAGATAGTTAGCATTAGATTAGTGTTGTTTAGCAATTCTGACTAGTTTAGTTGTTTTCATGATTAATTAGGTTATGGTGATTGAGATTTTCATGTTGTTTTCTTCATCTCTGTAGTAGAATAGCTCTCCCCTAGACTAGGTCTACTCTCCTTACATCAAAATCAAGCTTCTTCTAACCCTATAGAAGTCTGGATTGGGACCCCTGGGGTCTCTTGTTAGATGTGCAATGATAACATGCAATATCTTCACTTCTACTTGTGTATATAGAATAGTCACCTCCAAGTTTGTACGAACCCCGGGTTGATAAGTAAAGATGGTAGCCCTGGGAGTTGCAACATTCTTGCTGCAATACCTAGGCTCATCACTTTTTGGCATCATTGTCGTGGAGGTGTCAGAGTAGTAGTGCTTATTGTTCTTTTCTTCTATTTTCTAGTTCCCAACTTTCTTCCGTTAGTTTATTTTTGCAAAAGTAATCTAGTTTCTTTCTTTCATTTTGTCATTTATCTTCTTTCCTTTCCATTCTGCAAGTTGATCTAGTTTCCTTTCCTGCAAATAGATTTTCAATTCAATAAGTAGTTTTCTTTCTGTTAGTAGTCTTCCATTCATCAATTTCAATTCAGCAAGTAGATTCCTTTTGTTAGTTGTTTTTCATTTAATCAGCAAGTAGTAGTCTTTCATTGTGCAAGTAGTTTCCATTTTGTTAGTTGTTTTTCATTTAATCAACAATTTCCTTTCTGCAATTACTTCCCATCTTTCAAGAAAAATCTCACAAAAAACCCAAAAACATTTTCTTTCATGCCTTGTAGGATTAGGGATACTTCAGGAAAATTCTTGCCAAACACCCCCACCTCATCCAACAGTCAACCTTCTTTCTTCTTCACTGACGGTGAATTGGAAGCCCCTTTAGTTGAGCAACCTGACATATTTGAGGAACCTATAGGGGAAGAAGAAGAAGAGGAAGAACCCATTCCTACTAAACCAATGGTTGAACACTTAAATGACAGAGGAGATAGAGGGAGAATTGTGAGTGCCTTCCCCATTAGGGAAACCAATGGGGACACTAAAATGAAGAACATAAGCCCCTTTGATCTACCTCATTTCCATGGCTTGACCGCAGAGGACCTTGAAACTTTCCTATTTGAGTTTTTTATTGTCTGTCGAACCTATGACTACACAGATGATGAGCAAAAGTTGAAACTATTTCCATCTACCCTCAAGGAGGCAGCACTGCACTGGTTATTGGGTTTAGCTGGAGATAGCATAACAAATTGGGCTCAGATGCAGCATGCCTTTAACAACAAATATAGGGACTACTATAGGTCAAAGGACACCAAGGATGATATTTTCAGGATGACCATAGACCATGATGAATCCCTAGAAGACTATGAAGAAAGATTTTAGCTCAGTTACAAAAGGGCCAGGTGCACACTTGACCCTGAGTCCCTAAAGCTGGTCCTACTTAGAGGAGTAAGGGAGGTTATCCTAGACACCTTACACATGTTATCAGGAGGAGATATCTACCAACTACCCTATGAGGACATCAAGACTATCTTTAGAAACCATTCTAGGGCAACCAGAAACAAGGGTAGAAGTAGTCAACCTATGGCCAGTACCTCATCTTTCAACTCATCCATCAAGGGTGAAATTGGAAATATGTTGGATGACTTCAAAAGTGAGATGTTGCAAACCCTTGCCTTACAATTGGATACCATGAATATCAGAAGAAAGCAAGAGGAAGTAGAGAGAGACTTGGCCATCTTCTGTCCTAGATGCACCAGGAGGCATCCCAGGAATGAATGCCCATTAAACTGTATAGAGATCTGCTCAGTTTGTGAAGAAAACCACTCCACAGACAAGTGCCCTTCCTTACCTGGACTCAAAGTGGTATATCAAGGAGCTGAAGGAGTCAATGAGCAGCTTTGCTACATTAATCAAAGGAGACCTCTCGGGCCTAGACCATACCAGTAGGGTATGCAAGGATCATCCCATGCATATTACAAACCCAACCAAAACACAGCTACACCTTCTTGGGGACCCCCTGCCAATCCTTCCTGGTCTACACCCCCTCCTTGGTCCTATGCATCTCAATATCATTCCCAGCCACCCAACCAGTCATTTCAACCTTACAATCAGCCACAACATTAGTGGAATACCCCACCCCAGGGGTGGAGGCCCCAATTCAACAATGTTCCAGCTCTATTGCCTCCATCACCTACCCAACCACAACTCTTGCACTCTACTCCACCTAGGAAACCCCAAATGCCTACCCAGCCAAATCCAAACACAAACAATAGGCAGGTCCAACAAACATACGATGGAGAGACATCATACCCAGCTTATGTTGTTGAAATACAAGAGATCAACCTAAGATCTGGGAGAAATCTGCCAGATAACCAACCTCCCTCTACACATAAGGAGGTTGAGGAAAAAGGAAAGGAAAGCAACCTTAAAAAAAATCCACCCTTTCCTAAAAGATTAGCCCAACCACACCAACCTACCCCAGAAGAAACTGAACTTCTGGGAGAATTGGAAAACCTATGTGTAAAGATTCCCCTTCTCCAGACAATCAAAAATGTGCCTATTTACAATAAATTGATTAAGGAGAAGTGCTTTAAGAATGCAAGAAGAAGAAAAATGGATTCCCCTACCATTAATGTCATTGGGTAGTTATCTGACTTAATGCTGGGGTAGGCCATATGTCCAAAATACTTAGACCCTGGAATCCCAATAGTTGATGTCCACATCAATGGCACCATTGTCCCACACACTCTGATTGATCTTGGGGTTGCCATTAATGTGATGACCAAGGACACCATGCACAAGCTTAAACTCCAAGGGTCATTAAGGAAGACCAAAATAGTGCTGCAACTTGCAGACCATTCCACAGTCACCCCTGAGGGAAATGTGGAGGATGTGATGGTCTCCATTGATTCCTGGGAGTACCCAACAGAGTTCCTAGTTCTCCAACCCAAGGCTAAGCTTATCGGTTACCCTCGCATCCTTGGGAGGCTATGGTTGGCCATAGCTGATGCCTACGTTAGCTACAAATATGGGCATATGACCATCAAGAATGGGCATATGTCCAAACAATTAGTCTTATACCCTCCTGCTCAACCCTCCCTAGAATATGACTTACCTTTATGGTTGGAGGAGGAGGAAGAAGATGAGCTTTATTCTGCTGAATTGTATACTTTGGAAGCCATCATAGGAGGAGGACAACAAGATGAGGACGATGTAATTGAACACCTGCTCCAGAGTCCAACTCCTAGTTCATTACCCCTAGAAGAAGAAGTAAAAGAAACACTGAACAATCATCAAATTGACTTATGCTTGGCCGATTCCAACCCACTCCAAGTCAAAACCATAGAATTTGGGCTAGAGAAAACCTTGAAGATTAATCCATCTCTCTCTACTTCAGAGGAGGAACAACTATGCAACTTGTTGAGGGAGAACCTAGAAGCCTTTGCTTGGAACTACAAGGAAATGAAGGGAGTACACCCCTCGATGTGTACTCACCACATATACATCAAGGAAGGTTGCAAGCCAGTCAGGCAACCACAAAGGAGGATGAATCCAGCCCTCAAAGACATAGTCAAGGAAGAACTGTAGAAACTATTAGATGCAGGGTTCATTTACCCTATCTCTGACAGTGAGTGGGTCTCTCCTTTAGTGTTAGTTCCCAAGAAAAATGGGAAGTGGAGGATTTGTGTCAATTATAGGGAGCTGAACAAATCCACCAAGAAGGATCATTTTCCCTTACCCTTCATTGACCAAGTGTTAGATGGCCTGGCAGGGAAAAAGTTCTTTTCTTTCCTAGATGGATTCAGTGGGTACAACCAAATCCAAATATGCCCAGAAGACCAGGATAAGACCAATTTCACGTATCCATGTTGTACTTTTTCCTATATAGTTCTTCCTTTTGGCCTGTGCAATGCTCCTGCCACTTTCCAGAGAGTAGTCCTAAGTATTTTTGTTGAAATAGTTCATGACACTGTGGAGATATACATGGATGATTTTACACCCTATGGCTATGATTTCTAAGAGGCCCTGACTAACTTAGGCAAATTATTATTCAAATGCATTGAGATGAACCTATCCCTCAGTCCAGAAAAATGTGAATTCTTGATGACTGAAGGGACTGTGCTAGGTCATTCCATATCTCAGCAAGGACTGCAAGAGACCCAAACAAAGTAGAAATCATTCAAAGGATCCCTCCTCCACCAAAGCAGGAATATGTTAGGAGTTTCTTAGGGCTAGCTAGATATTACAAAAGATTCATAAAATACTTCAGCAAGTTAGCCTCTCCTTTGTTTGGATTATTGGCCAAAGATTCTGAATTTATATGGTCAAAGAGTTGTCAAGAGGCCTTGGACATTTTAAAGGATAAGGTAACCACTGCACCAATCCTTAGAGGCCCAAACTGGGCCCTCCCTTTTCACATTCATGTTGATGCCTCACATAGAGCCATAGGAGCAGCCTTAGGATAGGTAGAAGAGAAATTGCCTTATGCCATCTACTTTACCAGTAAAAACCTATCAAAGGCTGAACTAAACTATACTGTGACAGAAAAAGAACTCCTGGCTATTGTGCATTCATTGAACAAGTTTAGGCATTACATTACAGGCTATCAGACATTTGTGCATACTGATCATGCTGCAATTAAATATTTAATGAACAAACTAGATGTAAATGCTAGAATCATAAGATGGTTACTCTTATTGCAATAGTTTGATTTAACTATTGTTGATAGGCCTAGTAAAGAAAATGTTGTTGTTGATTTTCTGTCTAGAATGAATCTGCCTGCAGGTGAAGAAGGAATGGTGGATGATCAGTTCCCAGATGAGCATTTTTTTGCTATTTCAATGCTCTCCCCATGGTTTGCTGATATAGCAAACTATCTGGTGTCAGCACAGTTCCCACCAAACCTACCCTCCAGAGAAAAGAGCAAGATAATCAGGAAGAGTGCCCCCTTCACCTGGATTGGGGGCAATCTGTTCAAACTTGGTCCAGATCAAATCTTGAGAAGATGTGTAAGGGAAGAGGAGGTCTTTGACATCCTTCTAACCTGTCATGATGGGCCTTGTGGAGGTCACTTTGCAACAAAAAGGACAGCATTCAAAGTGCTGCAAGCAGGCTATTATTGGCTTACTCTTCATAAGGATGTGAAGAAGTATGTTAGTCAGTGTGATCAGTGCCAGAGGATGGGGAAGCCTACTCCAAGGGATGAAATGCCCCTACAGCCTCAAGTGACTTTCGAACCATTTGACAAGTGGGGCATTGACTTCATTGGACATATCAACCCTCCTTCCAAGCAAAAACGACACATCATTGTGTGCACCGATTACTTGACTAAGTGGGCAGAAACCAAAGCAATCAAGGCAGCAATAGAAGAAAATGTGGCTGAGTTCCTAAGGGAGAACATATTCTACAAATTTGGGTACCCTAGAGAACTAGTCACAAACCAAGGTAGCCAGTTCACCTCCAGCATGATTGAAGAACTACTCAAGCATCACAAGATCAAACATAGGACCTCCACTCCTTATCATCCACAAGCTAATGGGCAAGTGGAGGTGACCAACAGAGCACTAGAGAACATCCTGACCAAGGTAGTGAGCAGCAGTAGAAAGAATTGGGCTGAGAGACTAGTTGAGGCCACCTGGGCCTATAATACAACATGGAAGACCACCACTGGGTTTACACCCTATGAGCTGGTATATGGGAAAAAGGATTTGCTATCCATTGAATTTGAATATAACACATTGAGGATGACAACTCAACTAGATTTATATCTTAGTCATGCACAAAAAGAAAGGTTGTTCCATTTGAATGGCCTAGATGAATTCAGAATGTAGGCCCTCCTTCATACAGAGATAGTTCAGCTTCAGAGGAAGATCTGGCATGACAAGCACATTAAGGAGAAGTTGTTTCAAGAAGGAGACTGGGCCCTATTGTATGATTCAAGGTACAAAGACTTCAAGGGCAAGCTAAGAACAAGATGGCTCGAACCATATGTGGTGGAAAGATGCCATGACAATGGTTCAGTGCGAATCAAGACTATAGATGAAGAAGCCATTCCATTACTAGTTAATGGACACAGATTGAAATTATACAAGAGGCCTTCATCTAAACAAGAGTTCATTGACAGCATCAATGAGACAGTGATGATGGTGGAGCAAGTTTCAACTCCTCCCTCATCAGGTCACTGAAAAAAAGAAAGAAAAAATAGAATAAGGATTCAGGTGAAAACCTCCATGAGGTGCTTGAGTCCCATCTTTGGGTTGAAAACCTCCATGAGGCAACCCAAGGATGAGAAAAAGGGAAATAAAAAGAATATCCCTAGGTGAAAACCTTCCTTGAGGTGCCCAGGGCAGATACCTAGGGTGAAAACCTCTCTGAGGCAACCTAGGTGTTTTTCAAAAAAATATAATAAAAACAAAAAAACAAAAATTGTTGTTTGCACGAGGATGAGAAAGAAAATCAAGGAGAAAAGAGGAGATCCAAAGGGGGCCCTGCCTCACATACGTTCATCTCCCCCACTCCTTACCATGCATCCCTCCATAAAGTCCATGGTTTTTCACTTCACTACTTCAATTCAGGAGAAGATTGTGTTTTCCACATCATCACCTCATCCATAAAAATAATCCCTGCCTTCACACACACACACCTACTCCCTCTGTACATGCAGCAGCATATGATCCGCAGTCACAGACGTCATCAACAGACAACACAAGAGTCAGAAAGATGACCATATAGCAGCAGCAGCAGCATCTGATCTGCAGTCACAGACACCATCAGCAAACAGCAGAGGAGGAAGAAGAATGACCATCAGCAGCACCTATGATCCTTGACACTTGCAGCGTGGCATTAAGGCCACAGGTAAGTATCCTACTCACTCACTCATCTGCATCATGTGATCAAAAGTTGTAAAGGTTAAGAGGTAGTTGGTTTGTAAGTAAAGAGGTGGCCAGTTTCCTCTAAAAAGGCTATGCCCTCCAAAACCTCAAGATCCCTATAACATGGGCAGTCTTCAATGACTTACCAGCAGAGGATGACATCAAAACCTTCATCTATGGTGTTGGTCCTTCTGTCAGTAAGGAGGAGACAAAACAAGAAACAGCAAATACAGAGCTAGATGGGGAGGAGATGGATACAGAAGAAACTAATACAAAGGGACAAGATGAAGGAGAACACAAAGAAACATGATGCTAAAACAGAAGAGAAAGAAGGCATTGAAACAAAAAAGAAGAAGAGAAAGAGCAGCAAGAAACAAAAGAGCTAAGTGGCCTCAAGGACAAAGAATCAGCTGAACAATCAAACCCCATGGCCCTAATCGTATCTAATTGCAATTAATCCTCAGCTAACACTTAGATCTCTTGTTGTCCAATGGAAAGCAAGTACACATTATGAGGATCTGTTTAGGCTGCTAAAGAAATGATAATATACATGCATGATAAAACAGATAACACACTACCACATAGCTTGAAGATCAAAGAATATCATTGGGAAGAAGAAGAAAGGAAAGCAAACTACTCTAAACAAGAAGAAAAGACCACAGTAGAAGCATGAGATGTCAGAGAGGCTACCAGAGCCACTAAGTTGCTCAGAGGATGAGAAACACTTTCAGTAGGGGGGTGATGATGAGTCTCATCATTGAGTAATTATATGGTCCTTAATTAGCCTTAATTCACCTCCTAGCTTAGTCAAACCAACTATTCTCACAACTTATTGCATACTTTTGATTATATTTTGCTTATGAGTTGAGCTAGAGTTGGATATTTTGCTTTGTGGTCTAATGTGCATGTAATGCAGGAATAAAGGATAAAAGCAAGGAACTATGGTAAAAGACCTTGGTAAAAACTCAAATGGGACAAGGGAGAGGAATTACAGGAGGTAAATCCTCCTCATTTACTACCCACCCATTCAAATATCCCTCCATCAGCTGAAAGTACAAACAGCCAAATCTGAAGTAATAAAAGACAGCCAAGCAAGTGGAAGTACAAGCAACCTCCCTACTACAAGGTAGTCGAGCTAGTGAAAGTGAAAGGACAAGTTACCATTAAGTTGGGAGTTGTACCTCCCTAATTTTGAGGGAAGTTGTTGAGACTTCAGATGTATAAATAGAGAGGCTTAGGACCTTAGTTTTTTTAGTCAGATAGTTACCAGTCAGCTAGATAGTTAGTCAATCAATTAGCAAGGATTCAAACTTCTACTTTGTAACAGTTTTGATGTAATATAGCTCTTTGATAATGAAGATGAGTTTTGATTTGAGCCAGCATTGAGTTAACTTAGAGGGATGAAGCTCTTGGGTTAGGGCCCAACCCTAGCAGCCAAAGCTCCTCTTTCTTGTGTTGTCTTCTAGCATATAATCTTGTTTTCTGTTCATTAACTTAAGCAGTTCATTTCCATTACAGCAATAGCATAGATGCATGGTTTGATTGTTCATCTGGTTAAATAGATGCATTTTCATTACAATGGTTTAGCATAGATTTCTGGTTTCCTGCTCATTGACTTAAGAAGTTTCGTGTTTTCTATTCATTTGCTTGAATAGTTGCAGTTTCATTACAATGGTGCAGAACAAAGTAGTTGTGTTCTAGTTTGTTCCATTCATGCTTTCATCTAAGCAGTAGGTTGGCAGAGAAAAAGGTCCACAAGGTTTTTCATAGGTGTCTCGGCCTCACCTCCTCCCTCTGGGACTATGGCGATGGGGAGTTTGGCAATAGTTGGATCTCATGCTCCACTTCTCTCTTAGGGGGTAACCCTTTAGGATCTTGGAACACATCCTTGTATGCCTGTAATAGCTCCTCCAATCATTTTTTATGTTTATTAGGGCACCCCTCCAAGGATACCTTGCCTCTTATTGACTCCTCTTCAAACTGACTTTCTCTTAAAAACAATAAAACATACTTCTCCTTACAATTGATTAATTTCTTAGCTTGGTTGGCACTTACCAGTGAAACTTTCGACTTTCCTTTGTGTGTGTTGATGATGAATGATTTTATATCCATAATGATCTAGTACTGGTTAGCTCTCCTCATGAATATTGCATCATGCATGTAAATTTATGGACTCCCAAACACGACTCCACATACATCAAGGGGAACGACATCCACATCTATTTCATCAATAAAATCAGCACTGATAACAAATCTAATTTTGCATTGTTTTGTTACCTTCAAATTTGCATCCTTATTTACCCATCCTAGTGGATATGGGTTTGGATGATCACGAACTTCTAGCCCCAACTTCTTGACCAAATATGTTGCAATGAGATTTGTTTGTGATCCTGAGTCAAACAGAGCATCAATCTTCGTCTTCTTAACCTGTATCTTTATATGGAAGAGTTTGGTCATTTCTTTCTCTTCCTATTGCTAAAGGCTACTCAGATTCACCTCCTTCCACATTGATGTAAAAACGATCTTCTCATCCACATTTGAGCTTCTTTCAACTTGGTTGCTTGAATCAGTGACCATGAGATTCTTCTTCTTATTATCTTTCTTCTTGTTCTTTAGTTTTTTCTTTGGATGCAACTTTCAACACTTCTCCTCTATATGGCCATCAATATTGCAGTGGTTGCTAGGATATTTGCACTGGTGTGTTGTGCCTATCATCTTTTTATCTTTTCCCCCATTTTGCTTCTTCTTCCCCTCCTTAAAAACTTTTTGTTGCTCCTTCTACTTTGATCCACTTGATTGTGCTCTTTTCAGGCCTATGTTCTCTAGGTACGGTGCCTATACACAAGCCTCGTCCACCGATTTGGACTTAAACATCATCACTTACTCATGCAGGTGGCGGTACAAATCCCCCCAAATACTTGAGAAGTACATCTGGGTTATTTGGAAAGATACCCAAAATTATAGCCATCTTTTTGAATTCTGTGGTGTACTCCTACACGCTTTGGCCTGCCCTTTTCTTGAAGTAATGCCACTGAATCCACTTGTCCTCCACGTACCCAATGGGATAAAACTATGACCTAATGAGGGTTTTGAAATCCTCTCACTTAGTCACTATAGGTTCTCCCTCCAACCTCAGGGTTTTTGTGTGGCTCTCCCACCATTTCAGTGCATGGCCCTCTAATTTCAGCCATGTGAATGAGATATTTTTACCTTCCTCGATCTGATTGACGCTGAAATAAACTTCCAGTTGTTGCAACCAATGGTTCAGCTTCAGAGTGTCAATCTCACCGTGGTACAACTTTATATTGACTTCTGCTTCCATTTTGAACAGGGATTGATTCACGAGACTTGAAGTAGGTTGATCTTTTCCGGGTTCTTGCTTCGGTTGGTTCTCTGTGTCTTCCCGATCTCCCGATCCCCCTTCTGATTTTTCCTATGCATTTGAACCCCCATATTCTCCAAATATCCCCAACTTATTTCTTAGGGCCACCATGAGAATGTTAACATTGTGGTTTATATCCACGACTTGTTGTTCGAGCCGTGAAAACCTCACCTCTGCAAGATCATGAGGTTCATTTACAGATTCGTCGCCCATGATTAGGGTTTTACTATTTTCAGCTCCATCGATCTAGATCCTTGCAATCTCCACAAAATAACCAAAGAAACCCACTCTAATACCAAATGATCTGTAAACTATCATGGATATTCCACTGGACATTTCATCGTAACAAATCTAATAATATTATATTAAAACTATGAAAAATCTACACTATTACAGTTTATTAAAATTCAATATGTGTGGATTTAACTGTAATTATTGTATGCATGCAATTGTAAATTATGCAGAAAAGTAGAGAATGAAAAAATAAGCTCACACACACATAAGACACAAGATATGCTCTCTGGGAAACCCTTTCAGGAGAAAACCCAACTGGAAGGTGAGGTCGCTTCACTTTCTTTCTTTGTTTGGGAATATGGATGCAGGTACAAAGAATTAATATTTGTGGCATGTGGGCTACTACAGTGCACATATCCTCTTTTTGTGCTCTACCTCCTATCTCCCCTTGCTATCTTTACTCAGCTATGGAACAAAATTCTCTTGAAAGAATGGAATGCCTCTTCCATCTATTGGCACAGTTATAACATAGATCGATAACCTACTAGTTACAAAATAGACTCTTCTAGAGTCTTTTACTTCACAAACACATGGCTAGCCCCTTTTCCATGAATAATGGGGGCTGACGTGGCATCCTCCTAAAATATAGGTGTGAAAATAGGAAGGTCAACTTCTGAGTGACATAACTTTTTCATATGGACTCCAATCAACATGCTTCTTGCGCCATTGGAAAGTTCTCTGTGTAGAATAGCATGAAAAGGTGTTACATAAGTGGAAAAGTTTTACCCCCAAAAAACATTGTTTGATGCCTCAAAACGCTCCAAGAAGGTTTCATACCCTGTTTCGCCAAACTGGGTCGCGTTGGTAAAAATGGTCCCATGACCTGATTCCTCTACTTTTTCCACTCCAATTGCATCGAGATGGATGACAAACAATATAATGATCCAATTTAGATCAACGAGATAAACTTGTCACTAGATCATGGCCTTACTGACACATAAACTTGGCATAATAGTAAAACCCACCTTAGGCCTTCCATCCAAAGCATCATCACCAAACAACACTCCATGTACAACACTCTCTATATACACCATGGAAAAATCAATCCCCCTCTTAACCTGAAATATACTAACAATAGGGTCAAAGGAAAATTCCAATATATGCACAAGGCATATTTCCTTGGAAATCTTCAAGAAGGTCATTTTTGGATGCATGCCATTGACAACGTGGTCCCTTTGGTTCAAATTCCCAAAGAAATATTCCTCCATCTTGGGATGCACAACCTGTAAATACTTCTTATGATAGAATTTCCCAAACATGCAATGAGGGGGTGTCAAGGCCAAAAACTCAAAGGGGCCCTGATATTTCAAGTCCTAGTACTGGGTAAAGCACTCGAGCCTATGTTTTTCAGGATGTATGATTGAAGACAACCCTCCATTTATATAAAAACCAACATTCTCAAAACCCCCAAACATTTCCATTGCAAACATAGGACTTAAAAGCGAACTTTTTATGGGTTCTCTTAGTGTTACTGATATCATGATGGATTGCATTTGTATCATAATCCAAATATCATTTTTTAGACTTCATCTGATTAATCAAAATATTAGTGAATCCATGGACTTCCTGAATGCCTCTTGCACATAGATAACAAGGTTAATTCATGTTATTCACACAGAGTCCTTCAAACTAATCTCTGCCTTTCATGCATGTGAGATAAAGTTCGCACTAGATCATGACCTTGCTGACACGGAAACTTGGCATAACAGTAAAACCCACCTTAGGCCTCCCATCCAAAGCATCATCACTAGAAAACACTTCATGTACAACACTCTCCATATACGCCACAGAAAAATCAATCCCCCTCTTAACCTGAAATATACTGACAACAAGGTCAAAGGAAAATGCCAATTTGTGCACAAGCCAGATTGCCTTGGCAAGCTTCAAGAAGGCTTGATAGAAGTTTGTTTTCAGATGCATTCCATTGACAACATGGTCCCTTTGGTCCAGATTCCCAAAGAAGGATTCCTCCATCTTGGGATGCATAACCTGCAAATACTTCTTATGAAAAAATTTCCTAAATAGGAAATCAGGGGGTGTCGAGGCCAAAAACTCAAAAGGGCCTTGAGATTTCAAGTCCTGGTATTGGGTAAAGCACTCAAGTTTGTTTTTTTTGGGATCTATAATTGAAGGTGTCCCTCCATTTATATAAAAGTCCTCATTCTCAAAACCCCCAAACATTCCATTGCAAACATAGGACTCAAGCAAACTTTTTATGGGTTCTCTTAGCGTAATTGATATCAGGATGGATTGAAATTGTAGCGCAATCCAAATCCCACTCTACAAAATTCATCTAATTAATAAAAATCTTAGTGAATCCATGGAATGTTGCCATTATGATGCATGTGTTGTACTTGATGGCAACCCACTTGTAGTAGAACAACTAACTTGTATATGGTAACTAGATGAATCTACAGGAGAGACATCAGATGTGACAAAATGCATGATAGTTGTGTTTACAGATGTGAAAAAATGCAGGGCAGTTCAAAGGAATCATTTCAGAAGTAATATGGAAAATCACATTATAACAAGTCTATTCAGAGGGAACAAAGTAATGGTACAAAAGAATAGGATGAAGGAACAAAGGACTACATATCATAATCAAGAAATTGAAGAAAGAGAATGGTTTAAGAAGTATATGTTGGTTCACCTTGTCCAAGTTGTGTATACACACGGGCTCATCGAACAGAAGAAGCATATACGTATGCACGCACTTTCACAGAAGGAAAAGCGTGTATGGGATGGAAAACTAAGGTTTTGGTCTGAGGTATTTGGTCCAAGATATTTTGGGTCCAAGGTATTGGTCCAAGGTATTTGGTCCGAGGTATTTTGGGTCCAAGGTATTTTGGGTCCGAGGTATTTGGTCCAAGGTATTTGGTCTGAGGTATTGACAAAGGATCTAAGTATATAAGGAGGAGAAGATAAAAGGGCTAAGTGCACAAGTAATGAATATCTAATGAAGTGTTAGATCAAAAGAAAATATGCATGTTATGGGTTTCTGATGCTTTGATTGATCTGAACTAAGTATGCACCTGAGTGTTTGATGATGGATGAGATCTAATTATGGATCAGGATCATAATTACCTATCATTATGAGATCTGATAATGGATAGGCTAGATCTGATTGCTAATGCATGTGGCCTTCATATTGTAGTATTGTGTACCAGGAGTATCCAATGTGAAAATTTATGAAATGTGGTCCATGGAGGATACTGAGGTTTGGAGCCTTCAGAGAGGAAGTCGAAGCTTCTTGCTAGTAGTGGTTGGTGATTTGATCAGGGGGTTGGAGCTCCCTTCCAGTAGCAGCTGGAGAATGAGTGAAGGTTGTAGCCTTCTGTAGGTCGGAGCCTACGTACTAGTAAACATATCGGCTAGTACAAGAATTAGGGGGTTGTAGCTCCCTTCCAGTAGAAGCTGGAGAATGAGAGAAGGTTGTAGCCTTCTACAGGTGGGTGCCTGCGTACTGGTATGAGTCTGCACCAGTACAAGATTGTAAATAGATTTTCTTATTATTAAAAGAAGACAGAGACAACAGCAGTAGGTGGTTTTCACCCACATTGGGTTTCCACCTTAAATATTGGTGTTCGTGTGTGTTGCTTATGTGTGATGATTTATTATGTTATTACTGCACATGGTTATTGTTTAATGTTTAATAAAGTACTTATGCACTAATTAAATATCAACATATGATGAATTAACTGAACCATAAGTTCACTGGATATATGCTAGTTGCCTTAAGAACAGTTGTGTGAACACGCAAGTTCCCTTCACTGAAGTAACGTGTACAAATCTGATTATGGAAATGAAAAAGTTATTGATTTGTAAATACTGATTCACCCCCCCTCTCAGTGTTATTTCCAACAATTGGTATCAGAGCAGGTCCTTTGGCAGAAGCTTGATCACTTGAAGGAGATTTGTAGAAACAATGGGAAAGAAGCTAAAGAAGAAATCACCTCAAAAGAAGAAGACATCTCAAAGGAACTGTGACAGTGGGAGAGACGATTGGCCTTTATGTAGAAGCAACTCTTCAGATTCAGAATCACCTTAGAATGAAGATGAATAAGCAAAAGAACTATCAGGTATGAATTTTTTGTCCTCTGGTGATACATTTCTATGTTCATTTGAATATAATGAAAGTGACAATGAAACAACTGAATTTTCTTTTATGGGTGAAAGAGAAAGAAATCAAATAGAGGCAGAATTTAAAAAGCTCACAGACACAATTAGAGATCAACAAGATCTATTGGAAAAAAGGGAGTGTACCTACAAAGAAGATATTACAAGTGTTGTTGGGAAAAGTATCCAATACGGAATGACCCTATCCCACTCTAAGGGTGATAGTACCTCAGCAACAATCAAAGCAAAGCTATCTAAGATTTCTTCTTTATGAAAGTAAAATAGGGGAGAAAGAGATCCACTAACCGATGTCTTTCGCTAATGATTGATCCAATCTTCTCTCCTTACTGCTTGCCCCCAGCTCCTTGCTCTTTCACTGGCCCAGCTACACCAAGATCCTGCAAAATGGCAAGAGAGGGAAACTACAAGAAGCATACATTCATAATTGATTCAAGGATTAGAATAAATCAAATACACAAGTACAACAATACACCATTGAGACACATGCATATAGAAGAACCTCAAATGCTTTATTAATGGAAGAAGTAAGGTTCGGGAAGTGATACAACCATAAGAGGCCCAATCCAGCATCACCTTCCCAGCAGAAAGAAATCTCCTCTTCACCTCCTTCAAAGCAAATCACCCAATAGTTCTAAACTCAAACCAACAACAATTCTTTACATTCACAAGATTCCAGCCTCCTTAGACCTCATGAGAGAGATCTATATATAGGATTTTTGGAGAAAGGATGAGTCAGCCTGAGAGCTTACTAGTGCCCTCTCTCACTTCAGTTATTCTTCAGTTCTTGAGTCCACTTGGAGGTTCTTGCTTCCACTTGGAGACCCAGACCCTCTTACTCATCACCAGTCGAATTCCTTGATCCAAGTGTCATTTTGGAAGCTTCGTGGGCATTGACACCTTGAGGAATGACTGTGCCACATGTCCAAACTCGCCCAGCACAGGTAGCCTTCTTTGCAGTTGACATTCAGTGCAGGTAGACTGTGGAGCACTTGACATTCAGCGCAGATGCTCAGTGGAGCAGCTGACATGATCCAGAATTGCCTTGTTTTTGAGTGTTTTTAGGTGGAGAACTTTTATTCAGTGCTGTGGTTTGCTGACCTTGTTCCTCTAGGGGTAGGAACAACATGTTTAGGGACTTTGGATCCCTTAGATTATGGACATTTCATGCTTCATGCTGTAAGGCACAAAAATGTCTATAACAACAAGGTTAAAATCTCAATTAGAGGAAGGAAACAAATTAAAGAAACAATACAAGGAAAAGGAAGATCAAAGTCAAAGGCTCCAGGATGAAGTGACATAATTGAGAAATGAAGTGAATGGAAAAGATACAACAACCAAGGAACTTACAAAAAGAACCAACTACTATGAAGGTCTTGAAGCTGTGGTTGTTTCTCTAAAAGAAGATCTCAAAAATTCAAATAAGCAGAATGAAGAACTACTCTAAGCATCTGAAGAACAAGAAAATGAAGTTCTCGAATTAAGGCAACAAGTGGGCGAAGGAAGAAAATCTGAAGAAATCATGAAGAAACAGTATCTTGAAAAGGAAGAGCAATATCAGGTTGAGGTAAATATCCTAAAAGGTAAATTAGAAGAAAAGGATAAACTTTTACGATTTCAAGATAGTACTAAGATTTTGGATGATATTCTTAGTAGCCAAAGGTCTCTTGCCATCAAATCTGGTCTTGGTTTTCATGAAACAGTTAAAGGTGAATCTAGCTCACAAACTAAAGCAAGGAACTCTAGTGTAAAATATGAAACACTCAACAAGGAGATAAGAGGTCAACCCCATCAACAACCAAGGAAAGAAAGTCTTCAAAGAAAATCATTTACTCTTTACTATGAAAGTGTTAATCGATTATTTCCTCTGATGAATAATGTTGAATGTTTTATATGTCATAATTTTGGACATGTTGCAACAAGATGCAGAAGTAGAATGGTTCAAGCTAATAATCGTCACACAAAAATATCATCAGCTTCTAAGTACTTCAAGGGATATTGTTTTTCTTGCAATATGTTTGGTCACAAAGCCATTGATTGCTATAGAAGGAATATGAAACATATAAGATGTTATGCTTGTAACAAGTTTGGGAATATAGCAAAAGAATGCAGGAGCAAATCTCGGCCAACATACCAAAAGGAACAAACATCATCACACTCCAAGGTATGGAAGAAGAAGGAATTACAGTTAGAAAGATGTGGCATAGCTCAGTATACAGACAGAACAAACTCAGAAGGAATTGAAAGTATGAAATTTCAGTGTCCTAATTCTCATATGCAGTTATCATGAAGACAAATCGCGTATATATGCAAGTTAGAAGATGCACAATCGCGTATATGTTGGTTTGATGAAGAAGCAGTGGGACAGACTCAAAAAAATGATCTGATATGGTTCAGACAACTACCTTTTCTGTCTTGATGATTGATGACTATAATCTGTGGATGTTATTTAGAAGTGCTTTTGATCCTCATAAGTTGTTGATGACTTGATGTATATCTAATTGATGATGATGCCTTGATATTTCTTATTGATATATGCAATGATCAGATCTGATAGTGAACAGGTGGCACAGGTTCAGGGGGAGAATATGTTATGCTTCTAATATTGCATTGTTGGAATTATGTTTAGAAGTCTTTGGTACCTAATGATTCTTATCAATGGTGATGATGAAGTCTCAGATGATACTTGTATTTCTTGGGGTTACATAGTTGTTATTCATATTAGATTTATGGATGATTGTGGATGATTTTTTTATGATGCATACAGTACATATATGTTGCTTACATGGTGATCTTCACAAGGACAAGGAGAAGTACAAAGCTTGAGTACAGATATTCATTATTTGATGATGAGCCACTCATTTCTTTTATGATGTTGTCATCATGCCTTCAAAGATGCATAAGTTTCATATGGTGCAGTGATGATGCATGATTCCTATAGTTCTTGGCTCTCACATGGTTGAGGATTGTTGTTGTTGATGGTATCAAGAAATCTTGACAAATGACTATGAGCGCATGGTTTGCTAGTTGCTATCTCTTTGATGGATATACAGTATGTTGGATACATGGATGATTACTTAAGTTGCATATTGATAAATATTGTTGGTTGGCCAAGAAAATGATGTTATTACAGGAATAGCCATTTGAAGACATGAATATTCGGAGACATGGCATACTTAGTCACATAATGATGATGACTTATTACTTTATGATGATAGGTTTGATATTCACATATGTTCATTATCATGCTTGAAGCTTATTAGATGTGGGATGTTCCCTAGAGATGATACATGGTTAATATATTGAGGGTTCTTGTGGAAAGATCATGCAGTTCTTGATGATGATGTTATGATCATAGATGAAGACTATGGTGTTTTCACATACATCTGATGTGAATGATTTTGTGTTACTATTTGGACATGGAAGGTTATGATAATTCTCTTTCTTCTAAGGAAACGAAGCAAGTTGATCTTGATGAGATCAAGAGGATGAGTTGATATCTATATGCGGCATACTGTCACATGTTGATGATATTTGCGTTGTCATATCTCGAGAACTGATGATGGATGTATACATGTTGTTGGTCTAGATGTTGCTGATAGTCTGCTTATGGTGCAGATCTTAAATAGTGTATGATAGTTGTTGATGGCTATCATGGTCTTGTTTATATCTTTGGTCTTTGTTAAAAATGTCATGTATATCATTTGATGTAAAGGTCATGTAAAGGCCCATGATGTAATAATATGTCTCTGTATGTCATAGTCTTTTAATAAGTTCTTTTTGGTCATATGATGTAATTTGTACCCCCACTATGCATGGGAAGGATGATGTAATAATTGCTATATTTCAGTCATGTATAAACAATTGGTATATCCCCACTTGGTTGGGTAGATGAGTCAAATTTGGTATATCCCCACTTGGTTGGGAGATTGATGTATGTATGAGTCATTGGTGATAGGAAGGTCATACTCACATAGTTGAGTTATAGAGTTTTGTTATTCCTTTAGAAAATATTTTTGCAGACTCTGCATGTGCTCAGGGGGAGCATGGATGGTATAGTGCATCTCAGCATGTACAAAGGGAGATTTTTAATCAAAGAATTCAGCATGTGCCTAGGGGGAGCATGATCAATGTTCATATTCAGCTATTCAAATACGGAAGTCTTCATTTTGTTCAGCCCTTTGCCCTTGGTCTCAAAAGGGGAGAATATCTTGGTTTTGCCCTTGATGTCAAAGAGGGAGAGTATTTTGGTGTTGCTTGTTATCTCTAACAGTTTCTACAACTTGCAGTAATCAACACCAACATGGTTGCCATCAAGTCCAAAGGGGGATATTGTTGGCATTATGATGCATGTGTTGTACTTGATGGAAACCCACTTGTAGTAGAACAACTAACTTGTATATGGTAACTAGATGAATCTACATGAGAGATATCAGATGTGACAGAATGCATGACAGTTGTGTTTACAGATGTGACAAAATGCAGGGCAGTTCAAAGGAATCATTTTAGAAGTAATATGGCAAATCACATTATAACAAGTCTATTCAGAGGGAACAAAGTAATGGTACAAAAGAATAGGATGAAGGAACAAAGGATTACAGATCAGAATCAAGAAATTGAAGAAAGAGAATGGTTTAAGAAGTATACGTTGGTTCACCTTGTCCAAGTAGTGTATACACGCAGGCTCATGGAACAGAAGAAGCGTATACATATGCACGCACTTTCACAGAAGGAAAAGCGTGTATGGGATGGAAAACCAAGGTTTTGGTCCGAGGTATTTGGTCCAATGTATTTTGGGTCCAAGATATTTTTTCCAACGTATTTTTTCCAACGTATTTTGGGTCCAAGGTATTTTGGTCCAAGATATTGCTCTGAGGCATTTGGTCTGAGGTATTGACCCTAGATATTTGGTCCAAGGTATTGGTCCTAAGTGGTTTTGGTTCGAGGTATTGACAAAGGATCTAAGTATATAAGGAGGAGAAGATCAAAGGGCTAAGTGCACAAGTAATGAATATCTTATGAAGTGTTAGATCAAAAGCAAATATGCATGTTATGGGTTTCTAATGCTTTGATTGATCTAAACTAAGTATGCGCTTGAGTGTTTGATGATGGATGAGATCTAATGATGGATCAGGATCATAATGACTTATCATTATGAGATCTAATAATGACTTATCATTATGAGATCTAATAATGGATAGGCTAGATTTGATTGCTAACACACGTTTTTATCCTTTATACGTGATGATCTAGGTATGTCTGAAGTCTGGAATTGCAACGAAGTTATAAGTAAGTATTTGCATATCTATACGTTGGTTCGCTTTGATGAAGTTGCGTATACACGTTGTTTCGGCTCTTCCAAGTAGCATATGCAAAAGAAAATTTGGATGTTCAAGGATGACTGATCTAGCAGATCAGTGTTGTTGTTTTACCACTGTTTTTCAATGATGTCTTCTTAGACCTGAAAGTAAAACTGAATGAATAAGGAAATTGAGTCTGATTGATTGAGAAAGAAGGGTGATTCTTGTTGCTATCTATTTAGAACTATGTAATATGACAATAGATCTTCAGAATTTCACCGATTGGTACAGTTTGTGGTTCAGAGGTTTTATGATTCAGTATCTTTAGAACTGTACGTAGGTTGGGCAAACGGAAGTAGCGTATACACACAGGTTTGCTTCATTGAAAGAGCGTACACATTCTGACACATGCCTCTTGAGGTTACAATTAGTTTTGGTTGTTGATGCAGTGTTCTGGGTTCAGATTTGTGTACTGGTTATAGTGATCTGTCTATTCCAGTTGATTGGTTGAATTTGATTAAGTTTGAATGAATGGTTAATTTAGTTGTGTCAGAGGTTCAGTGATTATTTGATTCAGTTGTGTCAGAGGTTCAGAGGTTTCAGTGATTGATTGTTTCAGTTATATCAGAGATTGATGATTGGGTTTCAGTGATTGGTTGATGCAGATGTATTTGATGGTTGTATTGCAGTGGTGATTGATTTTGAGCTTCAATGTTACTAATGGGTCCAGTGTGAAAATTTGATGAAATGTGGCCTTCATATTGTAGTATTGTGTACCAGGAGTATCCAGTGTGAAAATTTATGAAACGTGGTCCCTGGAGGATACTGAGGGTTGGAGCCTTCAGTGAGGAAGTTGAAGCTTCTTGCCAGTAGTGGCTGGTGATTTGATCAGGGGTTGCAGCTCCCTTCTAGTAGCAGCTGGAGAACGAGTGAAGGTTGTAGCCTTTTGTAGGTCGGAGCCTACGTACTAGTAAACATATCGGCTAGTATAAGAATTATGGGGTTGTAGCTCCCTTCTAGTAGAAGCTAGAGAATGAGAGAAGGTTGTAGCCTTCTGCAGGTGGGTGCCTGCGTACTGGTATGGGTCTGCACCAATACAAGATTGTAAACAGATTTTCTTATTATTAAAAGCAGACAGAGACAACAACAACAGGTGGTTTTCACCCACATTGGGTTTCCACCTTAAATCTTGGTGTTCATGTGTGTTGCTTATGTGTGATGATTTATTATGTTATTACAACACATGGTTACTGTTTAATGTTTAATAAAGTACTGATGCACTAATTAAATATCAACATATGATGAATTAACTGAATCATAAGTTCACTGGATATATGCTAGTTGCCTTAAGAACAGTTGCGCACACATGCAAGTTCCCTTCACTGAAGTAGCATGTACAAATCTGATTATGGAAATGAAAAAGTTATTGATTTGTAAATAATGATTCACCCCCCTCTCAGTGTTGTTTCCAACATGGACTTCCTTGGATGCCTCCTGCACATATTTAACAAACAACTGAGTTCTTAAACCATCTCTGGCTCTTGCAATTTCTTCTCCATTCTCACATTCGTCTCAGTTTTCTTAATATGTTCCCTAATCATGTCAACCTTTGTGTCCTTCATTTAAATCTTGAACTCAAGCCTATTAAGCATCATCTCATATGTTCTGAGCATGCACTAACGCTCATGGACCTGAGCCTACAAGTGGGTATCAAGCAGAAGCTCCTTACACCCATTTTATGACAATGCTTGAGTTCATTCATCTCCTTGGTTTTCTTAATATGTTCCCTAATCATGTCAGCCTTTGTGTCTTTCATTTCGATCTCGCACTCAACCCTGTTGATCATCATCTCATATGTTCTGAGCATGCACTTGCACTCATGGACCTGAGCCTATAGGTGGGTATCATAAGAAAGCTTCTTGCAACCATTTTTATAACGCCGCTTGAGTTCTGAGAGCTTTTGGAGGCATTTGCGAGAAGTTCTGAGAACTTCTAAAAATGATTGCGGGATGTTGAGCGCAACATTCTCCACCGCCTATGATATCCAACGTTGGAAACTTTTTTAATCGTCTAACATACAAAATCGACTACGCACAATGACACACATGGCATAGGAGGGAGTTCTTCCTTAAAAAAACGCCTTACGGCATAATAAAGATAATGTAGATGTTTAATAATTTCACGAAAATGAGAACGTAAAAAGAATCATAAAATTTTAAACGAGTGTTGATAATGTCGTATTGAATGATATTTATTGTGTTTTTTAAATGAGTTAGTGTTAAGTGAATTAAAAAGGAATTATAAAATTACACATTAAGATTTATAATGTAATATTTAATAATATTATGAAATGAGTTAGTATTAATATAAAAAATAAACTCATAGGATGTAGTTTGAAAGCATTCATAAAATAAATAATGATGGTAATGTAGATATTTAATAATTTTATAGATTAATGTAAAAAAAATTATATTAATATTGACAATGTGGTATTTGATGATTTTTTTTGTCTTTCAAATAAGTTAGTGTTTAAATTATTATTATTTTCTTGGAATGAGTTATGTTAATGTTGAGAAGAGGGGTGAGAGTTTTTTTTAAGTTAACATTAAAATATAATATATATCATAATGTCATCTCAATTAATTTTTATGATATTGTTTGATTAATAGATATTATTTATTGGATTAATATCAATGGTCATTTATTTTAATTTATATATATCTATATGAGAGATCTTTAAAATAAGTTTAGGTATTATTCAAAATTTGTGTCTTATCATTTATAGTGTTATATTTGGTTTGGAAACATTGTTATCAAATTATTTTATATAAATATATTTCAACATAAATTATTAATGAAGATAAACTTTAATACATATAAAAGAAAGCTAAAGGAGTGTTTTGTCAATAGAATTCGATTTTTGTGTTTGTTAGATGTTATTTCTTAGGTTACACTTCCATGTTTGTTAATTAGTACAATGATGTTTCTCCTTCATTATTAGCTAAGGAGCCTACATAAAGGTATGTCATAGAGTATGTTATATTTTAGTCACTAATCAAATCATTTATAATGTAATTGAGTGTGGCACATTACATTTTCAACTCAATAATTTCATGTTTTTGATGTTGCGCTATTTCCATAAGTAATGTTATTCCATTCTCCCTACTAGCTTCTTGGGCTTGAATTTTCTCTATTACCTTTGATATAGCTAATGTGTTTCCACCAATAATGGCTTCTTGAATCCTAATAAATTTTTTTATTTCATTTGTCTCACAGACAAATCCAAGCCCTAGATGGCCTTGAGCCATCATCTCCTCCAATCGCACACTCATATTCCAATTCAATAGGCCACAAATTGCTTCGCCACCCAATAGCATGATATAGAGTTTGAAACAAAGAAAGATACAATTGCCCTAGATCAATACCTCCACTGCCTAAATTCATGAGAGTGACTAACTATACTTAATGCTATGCATATAGCAATTCCCAATGTACTCCTCTTCAAGAGAATAATTTCATCAAATAAGAGTTAACCAAGTAGTTTCCACTCACACCAAAATCCAATATCATTGAGGCCATATTCCCTAAATTTCTAAATGGTTGAGAAGAGGTTTAGGCTCGAGATGCCCCAAAGGATATGCAAGTGAAGGTTGGTTCATGGTTTGGAAGGTTGGATCTAAGGGTGGTCAAGATGGATGATCATGCTATGATGTTGAGGTTGGATTTCTTGAGGGAATTTGAGGTCATGCCAATGGTGGACCTAGACATAATCTTGATTCTAGCTAGTGGAAAAACCACGACCATGTTGATGAGTAGGAATAGTCACTTGGGGTATCATCCAAGGACATCCTCCATGATGTTGTACGAGAAGGACCTAAATGTGAAGCATGATGATATGATTTGGTAAGAAATTTGAAGCTTGATTCAAGAGATGAAGGAGAAGAAGCTAAGGAACTTTGTTTTGTAGGCTATGAATAAGAAGAAGGATGAAGGTGGAGGAATGACTCCTTTCATTGTGAATAAGGAGGGAGTGAATTCTACAATAAGTATTCAAGAAGAGAGTGCAAAAAAGAGATAAGGCCCAAGTGTTTCTTCCAAGTCAAATGAAGGAAGTGAGGAAACAAGTAGAGATCTGGAAGACAATGGATTTTTGTAGATATGTTATGGGTATATATGATTTTCAACTAAACAAGGAGAGACTTGTAAAGCTGGGATGTATGAAGGAAGAGATTAATGGAGTGCAGAAGTACTTGTGGATGCAACATCAATCTAATACAATGGTAGCCAAGAGTCAAGTAGGCAACTTCCTGACCCTTGTCATGCACTAGAACCTTGGGGATGGGTGATTGTGGTGCCTTGTCAAAGTAAGAGGCACTGCACCATCAAAATAAATGGGTCTTGAAGGAAGAGGCCTTGTAACATGAAGAAGGGTGATTGAAGGAGCATTGCATGGGAGGATTTATTAAAGTAAAAAATGTGATGAAGTGCTAGAAAAACAATCGATGAAGTCATGCGGAGGTGCATTCTCATGGTTTGGATGTGACGGTTGCACTAATCACCCAAGTAGTTCGAGTCATGGGGGCATATAGTGCGTTGATATGTGTTGGAGTTGAATTGGAGTATGGCAGCAAGAGTTCACGAGAGATGGAGATTTGGTAGTTGGCACGATGGTAGTTATGATGAGGCATAGTGCAGCCATGAGATGGAGGGGGCGACCTTCCACGATGAGATGGGGATGTGTGTGAGACTTGTGACACTTGTGTTCATTGTTGATGTCCTTGAGGTTTCAAGAGATCATTCCTACATAAAGTCTTGTGAAAAAAAGAGGGGACATGAGCCTTGAAAAAGGTTCATGCGAAGGAAGTGAAGAGTTATTGTAGCAGGAACAATGGTCCATGGACAAATTTCTCAAGATATTGGAGATTATGGCACTTCAACATGTTTTAGAATCAACGAAGAAGTTTTCTAGGAAGAGTTGTTGTCAAGGATGACAGTTGTTTGAAGTGAGGGAGGATGTCAGGACCTTGAGTTGGCACCATGTCCAAACGGGCACCCATGATGATCCTTGGCAACGTATAGTTCGTGCACACCCAAGTCGTGCAATGTGACAAGCGTGGAGTGCAGGTGCGACATGTTGGACACGTAGGACAAGTTTTGAGTGATTTTGATGATGGGTGATTCAAGCACCCACTATTCATATTAACAAGTTGGAGGTTGTGTGCATCCAGGCCGCACGAAGGTGACAAGTGTGGAACACAGGCACGACACATCGGCAAGTGCGTGTGCCAACTTGGGATATGGGTGAGTTGGACAAAACGAGGGGGAAATCCATGGGACATTGTGTTGGGAACAAGGTAAAGAGGCATGTGCCTTGGGCTTGCCTACATAAAGGTGGGGTTCAGGGGCATACCTTGACATGCATGGCAACGTGACCATTGGGTGTGCCTGAAGTGTATGTTGGCTTGATAAGTTGGGAGGGCGTTGTCCCATGGCATGGACGCCCCAACTATATGGCAAAGTCACATATAAATAAACAAAGGCACGATTGGAGAAAGACACCAAGTGAATTTTGCACAACAAAGAGAAAGGCACAGAGCGAAGGGCACAAAAAATATCACAGAGAATAAAGGCACACAAGTCATGGAAGGGGCATAATGGGGCTCGCCCAACGAGCCAAGTTGTGCATTCTTTTGGGAACTTGTCTTTGAAGGTTGGATTTTTGGTTTTTGGCGAAGTGTGCAAGTCATTAGACTACACCAAATTTATGTGTGGGTCTTAGTTGGTCAAGGTGAAAGCTTAAGGTTGTGTATGGCCTTGTGTAAATTTGATGTTTTTGGACAGCGAATTGGTTTAGCCAATTATTGGTCTACCTATTGTAAAGTATTGAATATTTGAAGTTTTGAAGTTAATAAAATATAAGGGGAATTTGTTATTGGGAGTTCCCCCTTCCATGTATATTTTTGTGCACTTGTATTGTTGTTGATGTTTACTATTCATATTTCAAGTTGGATGAATGTTAAATTGTTAATGAAGTAAATGAATAATTGGTCAAGTATAAAGAAGAGTTAGTGTGTTGAATCATTAAGAAGACTTAATTATGCAAAGTTGATAGGTGATTTCACTAAGGAACATAGGCTAAGGCATAGTCTAGGAGAAAGTATTCGAGTGCCTTGATATGAAATCTCCCCGGTGTCACATGCCCATGGCAGTCTAAGTGGTGTGACCATCATGGGGTAATGCCACCTGGTCAAAGTTCTTTATGACCTATCCAAAGTCTTTTATGGCTTCAAGAAATGGTTTGCCCAATCTTGCAAATACCTCATCACACCCTTCCAATGAGGGAGACATTAAGCAACATATTAAGCTCATATTTAAAGTATGTCCATAATATACTCATATATGGATATGTATTGTAGCTCTATTGCTCCTCTTTACATCATGTCTCAGATGAACTGACCTGACCATGTCCTTATGGCTTTTGAAGCCACATTGCTTAATGACTTGTGATATTCCTACAAAGACTCACTTAACCTCATGAGAAATATCTCAAGCCACATCCAATTGTACATCACAGGTACCACATGCTTTGTT
Source organism: Pinus tabuliformis (assembly GCA_031772625.1). Lineage (NCBI taxonomy): Eukaryota > Viridiplantae > Streptophyta > Pinopsida > Pinales > Pinaceae > Pinus > Pinus tabuliformis. The sequence continues at coordinate 972,699,297 of CM062806.1, forward strand.
GCCATCCATTGTAGATGCCTCAGCTCAAGTATAAAATGTTTAATGGTGTTCAGTACAAAGTGAATGTTTGGTCTAGTATTAACCAAGTACATCACGAATCTAATCAACTACATGTACATCGTGGGATTCACCAAATGTGAATCTCCAATCCCAAGAAATAGTGTATTTTCCATAATCCTTCATTTTAATCTTTGATGCCAAACTCCCTCTGACACTGAAGTAGGTCTTCTTGTGGTAGTCTTGGTTGCTCCTCTTTCACACAAGAAAACCCTCCTGCCACTGTTTCCCCCTATGAAATGAAGTCCTTTTGTTGTAGTTGTAAGCAAGTATTTTCTTTGTAGCTACTTCCTTTATCATGTAAGAAATTCCTTCTACTAAGGCCTCCTTAGGGAACACACACTACTTATAGAGACCTTCAATCTTTGAGCATCTAGTCTGACAGTCTCAATTCCATGACATCCTCTTAGAAGGTTGTTCCTTCCACTTTGCCTCATTGTTGGCTCCCTTGGAACTGGAAGCTCTTCCTATTTTCAGACATGATCCTAGATGTTAATATGTACAAATTATTCCTTTCAAACACCAAACATTCTTAAGAATCTAACCATCTATGATAGGAGAAAATTTATTCTTGTACTCCACTCCCTCTTGCTGGGAGAATCCTCTTGTCACAACCTTGCCTTGTACTACTTGATGTTTCCACCTATGTAATGTCAATCTTGATCCATACTTATATAGGAACACAACATAATACAAATACAAACACAAACGAAAATATGCAGTACAAATAAAACTTCATTTTGTTAATATCAATGATCTAAAATATGTTTACATACAGAATGGAAATAAAACATCTTAGGCGACGGTAGCTTATCTCTGAGAAGAGATGTGGTGGCTACATGCCTCTGAACTATGGTACAATGAGGTTCAAAGGCCTTTTATTATTGAATAACAAGGTAAAACCCTAAACATCCAAAACCCTAACCCTAGGAGATGGAACACCAAGATTTTGTGGACCCCATTGAGGTTAGTTAGGTAGCCAACTTCTCAGGGTCGTAACTTGGTCATTTGATCTATGTTTGGTGTGTATGATAGCTCGTTGGAAATACATCTTTGAGTACTAAATGATTTGTGATAGGCCCTTTCCTATGGATATAGTTCTATCGTGGACCTCAAAGAAACATCGTTCAGGGGGTCAAAATAGCTTCGGAAGTTCAGGACCCGAAAAACTGTTAAAAATAGTAAATGTTGTTATAGTCAAGGAAACGAATGAAACTGACTAGAGATCCAAGTGGAATAGGAAGGTGGCCACCAATATCCACCTGGATCAATCCTCCACCCTTAGGAAGCAGTGGTCACCATTACATGCAGATCCTCCATGAGGTGAGGAAATTTCTATTGAACCTAGTCCCTGGTGAAGGAGTTGGTTTGATTTGACAACTTGATATAGTTGGATCCTCTGTTGTCGAGTGCTCTTGATCTGTGTGTCCATGATCATGTCAGTTGTGGCATGTTTGATGCACCTTGGGTTGAGCTATGTTGGTGTTTGCTGCTCAGCAACGTCAGATGTGTCCAACAATGGGGGAAAGTATAGTCGCAGTCGGTCCACATTGAATATTGGGTGTAGTCTGAGGAATGTTGGAATGTTGAGCTCAAAGGAACTGTCCCCTACAACCTTGGTGATGGTGTACGACCCATATGCGAGGGGGTGAAGTTTGCGGTGGGGCCTAGCGAGGTGCTCCTTCAACAAATGTAACCAAACTTTGTCACCTACCTAGAACTTGTGTGGCACCCAATGTTGATCATGGCATTGCTTGTACTTAGCATTGGCTCATATAATATGTCATGGACCTGCTGAAGGATGCGCTGAATGCGCTCAATGAAGTTGTTATCCCTGTCAGCTTCAGCCTAGACATGAGCCGAATCTACCTTAGTAGCTGCAAATAGTATGGCCACATCAATGGGACATATTAGCTGGAATCCCAACCCCACCTAAAAGGGGTTGTGTCCAGTTGAGCCATGGAGATCTTTGTTGTAACTGTGTTGGACATAGGGGAGGCTTTCATCCCCATGTGTGTGGGTTCTTCGAGTTGTAAATATGCAGACATTTCACAATCATCCTGTTGACGACATCTATTTGGCCATCAGTTTGGGGATGGAAGGTCATGGAGTTAGTGTGCCTCCCAAATCATCTTGGCACTCTCCCTTGAAGGAACACAGAGGTGTCCCGGGTGGTATAACAGTGCACCCTGGAGAAAAAATCAGGAACTTTCTTTCCTTCCAAGAGCATCTAGTATGTGTTGTCGGATTCTGGATTGCTCTTGTAAAGATGCTGGCACCCCAAAGTCTTGTGTCCACAAGAGTCGAGCATAGTGGTCACCGCCATGACCGGCGGTCGGCTGAGGCAGTTTGCAACATTATTGGTGCTACCTTTCTTGTACTTAATTTTCAAATGGAACTATTGTAGGTATGTGGACCATTTCTGATGGTGGTCATTTTGCAATTTTCCTTGTGTCAGTATGAACTGCAAGGGTCGGTGGTCTATGTGTATGATTGTTTCCTTCCCCATAATGTAATGCTTCCACTGTCTACAGGCATACACAATGGAATGCATCTCTTTTTCATAGGTGGGATACTTTTGTACTGTGTCTGAAAGTCTCTCACTGTTACTTTCCACTGGATGCCCCTACTGAGTAAGAACTGCACCAATAGCATAGTCGGAGGCATATGTCTCAATCTCAAACGGTTTCTACAGGTATGGTAATGTGAGTACCTATGCAAAGCAGAGGAGATTCTTCAACTTGACAAACTCCTTCTGTTCAGATTCAGACCAAAATAACTTTTCTTTTGCTTCACCCTTGGTGACTTGACTCAAAGGCCAAGTGATATGAGAGAACCTCAACATGAACATGCAGTAGAAATTGGAAAGACCCAAAAAGTTGCAGAGCTCTGTTAAAATGGTTGGGGCTGGCCAATCTTGAATAACTTGTATCTTGGTTGGGTCCACATGCACACCCCACTCATTAATGATGTACCCTAGATATTGAACCTGGGTCATACCAAAAGTTCATTTCTCCAAATTGGCACACAATTTGTGTTGTCATGGGGTTTGGAGGACTTGTTGAATATGGTGGAGGTGCTCTTCCCAACTCTAGTTGAAGATCATGATGTCATCCAAATACACTACCACGAATGAGTTGGTGAAGGGTCACAAGATGTCATCCATCAGCCTCATGAAGGTTGTGGGGGCATTCATCAACCTGAAAGACATGACCATCCATTTGAAAAGGACCTCCTTGGAGTTGAATGCAATATTACACACATCGAAGGGTTTGATTGGTACTTGGTGATAACCGCACTTCAAGTCAATCTTGCTGAAATATTTGGCCCCCTTGATCTAGTCTAGAAGGTCATCAATCTGTGGGATTAGATACCTATTCCAGATAGTGATATTATTCAACACCTGATAGTGAATACAAAGTCATCCTTCTTTTGTACAAACACGATTAGGCTCCCACAAGGTGATAAACTTGACCTGATGTGCCCTTTCTCCATCAAACCTTGAATCTACTTCTCGATTTCATGGTTCTCCATAACAGAGCGTCGATAGATTGGTTTGTTGTGTAGCGACGCGCTCAAGTTCAGATCGATGGAGTGCTTGACCTGATAATGTAAGGGTACCCCTGTGGGTGAGGTGAAGATGTCCATGTACTCCTCCACGACGTTGTCCATTTTTTGTTGTCGTGCGAAGAAGCCTTATCTAGAGATCGTGGATGTGGCCACAATCTTCTTCTTTCCCTAAAGGTGAATCATAAGGAAGAAAAATTTCTCGGTCTGGGAGATTATCTTAATACATTGTTTCGTAGAGATCAAAGAGATGGCAGTAGGCGATGCTACCTCCATTTTCTTGTATAACTTATTGTCCAGATAAATAATAACAGTGTGAGGCTTATACTCATAAACAACATGACGCTTCCACAAGTGTGTTTGGCCTAATAATACATCACAAACTTCAAGAGGAGAAACATCACACAGTACCTCATCTGTGAAGAGCTTGATGTTGTAGGGAAGACAGCACTATTGGCTAACGTGGAGATCTCGTCCTTGGTGAAGCCACCTGATGGTGTACAGCTATAGGTGTGGTGTGGTTGATAGGCCCAACTGCTTCACAACCTCTACTGAAATGATGTTATTTTGGCTTTTGATGTCGACAATGAACTATAGCGAAGAACCCTTCACCCACATCTATGAGTGGAAGAGTCGCTCCCCCTCCTCTAGATCTTTGGGCTCAATCTTCTAGATCTTGGTGATGACAACGATGACACTAGGCTCTGAATCAATAATTTGCTTCCCTTTTTCATCTCCCTTGTCGTAATCTAACTCAGAGTCAGAACATGCATCTGATTCGGAAGCCTTCAGCTCGGCCACCAGTGACTGCTTGGCTCAACACTCACTTGTGTTGTGAGTGGGGCTCTTATGGAACTCACACCATTTCCCTGGGTCATTCTTGTATTCATGGTTTTGTTCTTTGCTTGCGGCTTCGGTGGGTTGTCCTAGGTCACCCCGCCTTGGCCTTGTCCTTTGTTCTGCAGTTTGGGGGTTCCTTTCCCTTGCTTCAGATTCGCAGATCCAAAGTCTTGCTTCTTTTGTTTAAATTTATGCTCGATCTTGATAGTGTATCAACAGGCAATGCCAAGCGAGGAGATGTACAGGAACTCCATCTCATTCTAGATGTACTTGTGTAGACATCTGCGGTACTTGAGTACCAAATTCCACTCAAAATTCTTGATACCCAACTTTGTGCGGAGGGGATTAAAAATATTTGTGAACTTCGGCACATCTTGGTTTCCCTGCCGCATCGTGGTCCACTTTATGTATTTATCTTCATAGCTCCCGATAGAGTAATATTGTTCCTTGATGGCATCTCAGAAAGAATTCCAAGTGGGTGCTGCTAAAAAAAGTGAGGGTTCCCTCTCGTCCTTTTGTTCACAGTGGGTTTCCCACCAGCCCTTGACATGGGGGGTGGATTTGAGGAGTGCAAAAGTAATATTTCCCCGATTGGAAAAGACATGAACCGAAAAATATCCTTCCAACAGATTTAACCATCTATCTATGGTGTCTGCATCTATCTGGCCTTCAAATATGGGAATGTCAAAGTTGACTTGTACCTTACAGGGAATGGAACCTCTAGTGTGGCTACAAGATGGAGATGCGTCACTTGTGGGTAGACGCCAAAGGATCTGGGAAAAATTATCCATCATCGTGTTCCTTCTCTTGGGAATAATTAGTGATATTTTATGGAATCTACTGAGATTCTCTTTGTCTTAGTTTCATTCTTCTTATATTTGGTTTTCTCTTCAGCTCCCTCTAGCTCTGGAATGACTTTCTCCACATGATCCTAAAGTTCATTCTCTTCCAAATAAGGAGTATATTGGTATTCCAAGATCCGAAATTGATGGCACCTATCTTTAACTCTAATACTTGCTGTCATTTTAGTCAAGGGACCCAAAAACCAATTAAGCTACTTGAACACTTGTCTCTAGGGCCAACTGCAATGGTTGCTCTTTCAACAAAATTTTGAAACCATGTTGAATTTTCTATAAGGAAGCATAGTAGAAACTGATTTTCTGATTTGATCATTACTTCCTAATGATTTCCAATCAATTTATCTGATACTACTTATATCATTGAGCAATTATACATAGAAAATATCAACAATAATGTAATGAAAATAATTGGATCATAAAGAGACAACCAAGCACAATAGAGATAGCAAATTTACCCTGGGAAAACCCAACCTTGGGAAAAACCCAACAACTTTTCTTTTAGGGGAAATTTTTTCTTCAACAATAATTACAATCTAAAAAATATTCTATAAATTTGTACCAAAATCTAGGTCTATTCAACAGTCAAACCTGGTAAAATTCCAACTTAGTCAACATTAGTCAAGCCATCAAAATAGTCAATTCTAGTCAACTTTTCGTCTAGAACCACGGGGAGGAAATCTAAAATGGAAGAAGAGTTTCTGAAATTTCTTCAATTCTAGAAATTTAGACCTGTGGTTTACCCCTACGATCAACTCAGACCTGCAGTTGACTTCCTCTGATCAAATAGTGTCTCTCTGCTATCAAACTTGGCCTTCTTCTACGGTCAAACTTGGACTTCTCTGCAGTCAAACTTTTGGACAAATTCTCAATTAATAGAGCCAATTTTTTTATCAAACATAGTACAAAAATCGATGAAATGGCAGCATCTATAACTCATTCAAACTTCAAATTTTCCTCTTGAATTCGCATGTGTGGATAAGAATAAAAGAGAGAGAATGTGTGTGTTCCAAATTGGTCAAAAAGTGGAAGCCAACTTGTGTATTTACACTTGACAAATGGGTGACTTTGACCAAGGGTCACACCCTTTCATGGTGGGGCCAACTTGACAATTTAAGGCCTACATGAAGCCCAAAAATACAAATTTTAATTTTACATTTTCATAATTTTTCTTTTTCAATTGGGGAGGCCTTTTGGCATGCATGAATACCTCCTGATGCTACACAAAAATCATCAAGTCCCAAATTGAATCTGCTATACATTAATTTGTGGAATACTCCTTCATTTCTCAAGTATTCTCCCACATCCATATTGAATTTGTTGAAAGATGTAACTAGTTTCAGTCTTCATAATTGTACCTCTATGTATTTTATGTAAAATGCAAAAAGAAGAAAAAGGAAGAGAAAAAAGAAAAAAATATTTTCAAACATGGGTTTCATGATCAAAAGAACTATTATTATTATTATTAGATATGCATGTTCTTCATGCTTCTAGGTTTTGTTGAGTCAAAGAGTTAAAGTCCTATTTGGACCTTTTGAAAAGAAAAATGAAAAAGGATTTTTATTATGTAATTTTGGGTCAAAATCTCGTCTAGATGTCAAGTCGGCCTACATGACAATCCAGCCCTGCCCCAATGGACATGGACATGTTTGTTTGCACCCCTCTGAACAGTGTAAATATAATATGATATGAGCTCATTTGCGCACACACTTGGATGTGTTTTTGGTCTAAAAATTCACAGAATAAGAGAGATGAAGTGGAGGGACGAAGTCTAAAATGGAAGAAGAGATTCTTCTTGAGATGAAATATGTGAAAGTTCTGCCTTGGTACTTCTCTTGTTGTTGATATCTTGATGATGAATCTGTTGAATGTTGTGGATCTCTTCAACATGGATTCATATTCTCCCAAAGTGTAGTCCAAAAGGCACTGGGAATTCTATATTTGTATCTTGAGAAGGTGCTCCTTGGTTTGCAAAATTGCACCCTTTTCAAAGAGCATGTTTGTTTCTTCTTGTTCCTTGGTGATCTTTTTACAAGACATGAGAATGCACAAAATAATCTCATGATTTCCTTGCTCTTGTAAAACAATCCACAAAATCCATGGAGATTCTCTCTTGTGGTCTGGTAGGTATAGGCAAAGGATGGTATAAACCTTGTCTTGTCACCAAGTTCATTAGTATAACAAAGTGTGCATCATCTAATAAATCTAGTGACATGTTTTTGCATCTTAGACTAATACACATCTCTGTAAGTTGGAAACTTTGTTCCCAACACCAAAAAGCCATGTAGCTTAGGAGATGTGGGCCTCTGTGATAAGTTGCAATATTTCTCCTTTAGGAACATAAAGCTTGCCTAGCATGTAGAGCAACCAATCTTGAAAATGATAGTCATCATGCTTGTCACCTTCTTTTACATGAACTTAACCTTGTAGTTGTTTTAACACCTCTTTAAAGTCTTCATATTCTATGTATGCCTCTTTGTATGCATCATGGAAGAAAGACTACATGCACATAAGAATTCCCAAGCTATGATTTTTGATGGGGATGGCATAAGAATTCCAAAAGCATCTCTACCAACTTATTAGTGTTACTATTTTTATATTTGATGATAATATGATATTATTGTTAAAAACCTATCCACTTTAATGTTTTGTTTGTTGAAACTTATTCTAGGCTTGCTAACACTTAATTTTTGGTCATCAATGTACCATCAAAGAATACTTCCATTTCTTAATAACGTGAACCAAAGGAGAGTTACTTATCATATGTCAAGTAATTCAAAACTCTACCATGGAACATTTCAGAATCACAACATACCAACTTACCTCTCCACTAAGTTCAATGATATTAGTAGGGGTTGGTCACTTGCTAATGGCCTCCATCTTCATAGGATTTATCTTGAGTTTTCATCCACTATACCCCAAATACACCAATGATTGTTGAGCAAATTCACAATTCTTAAGATGTATTGTCGAGATTTATCAAATGAATTTAGAATTGGATTTAATACATCATTTATCAAATGCATAAATATAATTGTTGCATTACATAAACCAAAATGCATTACCATCCATTCATATAGACCTTGCCTCATCTTGAAGGTGGTCTTCCCAGGGTCTTGTTCTTTAACTCATTCCAAGTGGTATCCCAATGTGAGATCCAACTTGGTGAAGTACTTGCATGTTGCAACTAATCTAGCAATCATCAATAGAGGATTTTGATCCTTTAGGAGAATCTTATTCAAAGCTCTATAGTAGATGTACATTTTTCAAGTTCCCTTCTTCATTGGTATGGTGATAGGTGATCCATGTGGTGAGATGTTTGGTTTAATTACTCCCCACTCCAATCATTGTTGTCAATGTTCCTTCACTTCCTTTGCTTCCAAGATGGACTCTATACAACCTAATGTTTGGAAATAGGTAGTCATTCAACAACTATATCGTGTGCTCCACTTCTCTCTTAGGTAGTGACACTCCAGGCTCCTAGAACACTTCTTTGTATACTTGTATAAGTTCCCCCAACAAATGTTTATACTATTGCCCACATCACCCAAAGGTGCCTTTACTTCCCAACAAATGTTTATACTATTGCCCACATCACCCAAAGCTGCCTTCTCCTCCTCGATTCTCTTAAGAAAAGTAACACAAACCTCCTACTAGAGTTGTTCAATTTCTTGGTCTAGTTAGTATTTACAAGAGAGATATTGGATTTACCATTGTGCACATTGATGATGAATTACTTGTCATCTTTAATCAAGGGGTGTGTGTTTCCTCTCATTGTGAAGATTGCATTCCTCATATATTTGTAGGGCTTTCTAAACACTACATCATAGACATCAAGTGGTACTACATCTATTTCCACTTCATCAATATAATTTGCACTTTTAGCAAATTTGATCTCACACTTTTTAGTGACCTTGAGTTAACCATCCTTATTCAATGGATATGGGTGAGGATGGTCATCAAATTTCAATTCAAGGCCATTGACCATATCCTTTGCTATAAGGTTGGCCCACAAACTAAAATCAAATAAATCAATCACCTCTGTCTTCTTGAACTAGATTTTAATATGAAAGAGTTTAATCATCTCCTCTTCCTTGGGATGGTTTACTCAAACTCATCTCCTTCCACATTGTAGTAGAAACAATCTTTTCATCTACATCTGAGCCACTCTCTTCCTAGTTGCCTTAATCCATGGCTAGTATCTTCTTCTTCGTGGAATCCTTCTTGTAATTCTTTGGATTCAACATTGCTTATCACTTTCAACACTTATCTTCAATGCAACCATTGATATTACCATGGTTGCAGTTGTTGTTTGGACTCTTGCAATGTTTGTCATCTTCTTCTCTTTTCCTTTCCTCTCCTTTTCCTCCTTGGAAGCATCAACCACCCCTTAATTCCACTATAGATTCAAGGCATTGGAGGGTCCAACCACAAAGTCACTAATGTGCAATAGTTATTATCTTATTGTCTTTTCATTCCTACTTGTTTTTCTACTTGGATGCTTCAACCATCCTTAACCCAATTGTAAATTCAAGTCATCAAAGAGCCCAACCACAAAGTCGACATTGACTTATCAGTGGGCCCTCTAATGACCCAAATCTACAATCATATTAAGCTTAGGAGGAAGCATCTTTGTGGTCTTTTTGCTTGGAACCACTTGGTTGTCTTTTCTTCTTGTTCATATTCTCCAAATCTTGTGCCTACACCTACAACTCATCAACTATCCTATGTTTTAAAATAATCACTTGCCTTTTTAAATAATTGTATCGACCTTCCATATAATTCAGGGTAGATCAGAATTCTTGAGAGAGATAGCTAATGTAATGGTTTTTTTTCCTAACTCAATGTGGCACTCTTGCACACTCTTCCCTTGTCTCTACCAAAAGTAACTCCAACAAATCCATTGACCCACTTCACACCCAATAGGGTAGAAATGAGACTTAACGAGGATTTGGAACACCCCCCTCTTAGTCACATGGGAATCACCCTCTAACTTTAGTGTCTTTGAGTGGCTTCTCCTCCAAGCTTGCGCAAGGTCTTCTAAATCCACTGGGGCAAATGAAACTTTGGCTCTTCCCCAATATCAGGAACACCAAAAAAAGCTTATAATTGTTGTAACCATTAATTCAACTTATTAATATCAATCTTACTTTGGTAGGGTCTGACATCCACTTTTGCTTCTATTTTAAAGAAAGAATGGAAATAACTAATGGTGCTTGAACTTCATCTCTCTTTCATTGGCTCCTTTTTTTGCTCTTATTGTTGGTCTTCATTGTCTCCAAATTTTCCATCTAAGCTAGCTTTTGAATTGGAGTTACCAAACTAGCCAAAAGTACAAACTTGTCCTCTAGAGTCACCATGAGGATGGTCATATTGTGAGAAATTTTAGTGATTTGTGCTTCCAACTTTGAAAACCTCTCCTCTAACTCATCGCATGGATTGTTACTATCCTAATCTACCATGGCTAGAGTTAAGATTTTTTTGTTATGCCACTTAGATAATGTGACATCCCACAAAAACCCCAAAGTTGTTCATATACCAATATGCTCTATACATCATTGTGGATATTCACTAAAACAACTTGTCATTTTAGATATTTCAATATTCTACATTATCTTATTATAAAATGTTTTACTCTAGATTTAGATTTAATATTGCTAGTTTAGTGCAAAAACCATTAGAACATTGAAATGAAATGGAAGACACTAAAAAAATAGTACACCATCCATACAATAGACACGATGTGTTCCTTAGGAAATCCCAATATGTGAAAAAAGCAACTAGAAAATGAAGCCCATGCCTTGCTCATTTCTTCTATCTATGAAATGAAAAATACAAATAACATGCATTATGGAATTGCAATGGACATGGTGACTTCTATGGCTTTTACAAGGTCTTCTACTTTAGGTTGTTTCAATAATTTACTCTTAAGGCTTTTGCTACCATGGAACAATTGAAATTTACAAATACAACAAAATTGCAACCCTTTCCTATCATAGCAACATGATATTTAACAATGTCTTAATTGTCTTTATAGTTAGGGTTAAAGCTTTTGCATGCCTCACCACATAATTAGGGTTAAAGGTTTTGAACCCTTCTAATTAACTAGCTCCTTGCATGGAAATAATGGAAGTTGGGGTGGTATCCACTTAATATCATGTGATCAACATGATAGATCAATTTGTAGGAGGCATAACTTCAAATGATCTTCAATTAATGTTATCTTGCAGTCCTGAAAAGCTCTCAATACGAAGACCAATGTCCACGTCTAAGTTTTGTTCAAAAAGTTTTAACCCCAACAAATTTCAGTTGATAGGCTTCAAAAGTTTCTCAACCCTAAATCACCAAAGTGGGGCCTACCTTTAAAATGGACTCTACAGCCAAATATAATGATCTATTAGCTCCAAAATTTTCAACAAAAAATACCAAAATAGAAAACAAATTATATAAAGATCCATTTATATTTACTCTCACTATTATAATCTTCCACCTCTTTTTGCTCCTTGGAAGCATATTTGATCCATTTATATTTACTCTCACTATTACAATCTTCCACCTCTTTTGGATCCTTGGAAGCATATTTCATGTTTCATGGATTCTAGAATTTGTCAATCATAATAGAAGTATGTGTTTTGCTTAAATATACTTCTTTTGTTTAGGTGGTGGATTAATAGGTCCAATGAAATATAAAGCCCATTTTTCAAAGGGTTCGATGAGTACCTGTGGTTGCAATGGAATTTCATTTGAAAGGATAGGTTTCCCTACTCTTTGGCAGCTGTCACAGCTTTTGACATATTGTTTTGCATTTTTGAAGAGGGATGGCCACTAATATCCTAAAGAGAGGATTTTATAGGCTATCCTTTTGTCAGCAAAGTGTCCACCGCATAGTTCATCATGACATGCATTGAGGATATCAAACATTTCGTCTTCCCTAACACATCTTCTAATCACAAGATCTGGCCCTGTTTTAAACAATTTGTTAGAAATCTATGAATATTTTGAACTCTCCTGAACAATCTTTCTTCTTTCACTAGGAAATAAATGTGGAGGTAGTCTTCATGTAACCAAATAGTTAGCAATATTTACATACCAAGGGGTCTTAGTAGTTACTGCAAATAAATATTCATCAGGAAACTTATCCTCTATAGGAGAATCTTCTTTAGTATTATGAATCCTAGACAAGAAATCAACTACTGTATTTTGTTTCCCTGGTCTATCCAACACAGTAATATTGAATTCTTGTAAAAGTAGGAGCCAACTTGTAACTCTGCCATTAGTAACAGGTTTGTTCATTAGATATCTAATCGCAGAATGATCAGTATGAATAAAAGTTTCATAACCTATTATATAATGTCTAAACTTATTGATTGCATGAACAACAACTAAGAACTCTTTTTCAGTCACAGTATAGTTCAACTCAGTGGGAGTTAAATTTTTACTGGTATAGTAAATGGCATAAGGAACTAAATCTTTCTGTCCCAACACAGCTCCTAGAGCTGTATCTGAAGCATCCGTAGAAATATGGAAAGGGAGTTTCCAATTTGGTCCTCTCAAGATAGGTGCTTCAGGTATTCTTGTTTTCAAAGTTTCAAATGCTGATTGACAATTAGGATCCCATTTGAATTCACAGTCTTTTGTAAGAAATTTGAAGAGGGGAGATGCTATTTTAGTGAAGTTTTCTATAAATATTCTATAGTATCCAGTAAATCCTAGAAAAATTCTAACATCTCTTTGACAATTTGGAATAGGTAATTTGGAGATGACTTCAACTTTTGATCTATCAACTTTAATCCCATCCCCTGAAATATGATGTCCTAAAACAATACCTTCAGTAAACATCATAAAGAATTTTTCATGGCTTAATGAAATGTTTGTTTCCTTACATATTATAAGTACATTTTCCAAATTTTCTAATGCCTCTTCAAACGAATCACCATAAAATGTACAATCATCCATATAAACCTCTACACAATCATGGATTAGATCAGAAAAAAAATCCTAACACTGCTCTTTGGAATGTTGCGGGTGCATTACATAATCCAAAAGGAAGCACTTGATAAGTAAAAGTTCCCCATGGATAGGTAAATGTGGTCTTATCCTAATCTTCAGGGGCTACCTAATGTATCTAATACTTGATCGATAAAGGGCAAGGGAAAGTGATCCTTCAAGGTTGCTTTATTCAATTCCCTGTAATCAATGCATACCCTCCATTTACCATTCTTTTTAGGTACTATAACCAAAGGATAAACTCATCGGCTATCTGAAATTGGATAAATGAAGTTTACATTGAGTAGTTTTTGGAGCTCTTCTTTCACTATCTCCCTAAGATTTGGATTCATCCTTCTTTGAGGTTGTCTGATTGGTCTACTATTTTCCTTGATATAGATGTGATGGATGCAAGTTTTAGGGTTAATACCTTTCATATCAGTATACTCCCATCTAAATGCAGTAGAATTTTTTTGCAAGATTTTGGTTAGCTCTTCCTATTGTGATTTTTCCAAATTTTGTTGATATTTAATGCTTTACCTGGAAAAATCTCAATGGTAGAACTACCAAACTCTTCCATAGATTAAAGAGACATTTGTCTTGATGATAAGTACTCAATATCAGAATCTAACTGAAATTGTGTGTGATCATATTCTGAATATGTTTCAAAGTTTTCTAATGTATACTATCTTCACTAACTTCAGAAATTGTAAAGACAGGTTGTATAGTGTCCTCATCATTGACCCATTCATTGTCTCCTACTTCTGTAATTGCTTTTGCTGGAGGATATAGATTGAATTTCTTTGTCGAACTACCATCAGAAATGTACATATCCCCAGATCTACAACTAATGAAAGCATCAGCTGTGGCTAGCCAAGGTCTTCCTAAGATAAGTGGATGTCCTCCTAGATTACTCTTCGGAGTCAAAATCATGAAATCTACTGGACATTCCCAAGAATTAAGGAGACTGGAATATCTTCTAATACACCATCTAGTTTGATTATTGATCTATCTGCAAGTTGTAGTAAAGTTGGTGTAAAGAGAAGATTAGGAAGTTTGAGTTGTTCCATAGTCTGCCTACTCATAATGTTGATAGCAGCCCCTAAGTCAATCAAAGTATTTGGAATTTCTACCCCATTTATATGTGTCTTGACAATTGGACTACCTGGATCCACATATTTCTGCATGGTAATCTTTCCCATCATGATATCTGCAATTTTTCCTACCAGGTGGATTCTTCTTGTGTCTCTTGGTTTCCTTCCTGGTATATTAAGACTCAAATCCTTTATTGTTTTTGCTAGAATAGGAATCTCTCTAATGGCTTGTAGCAAGGGAATCTTGATACATACATTCTTTAATACATATAGGAAGTCATAGTCAGGCAACAAGATTTGTTTTTCCACCCCTTTGTCAATTTGTAATCTTTCAGGGAAAGGAGGTGTGGATGAAGATGCAGGTTTCTCAACTATAGGAGTTCTGGGGGTTGACTCTTTTTCTTTTTATTTTTGAATGATTGGGTTTTTAAGAGATGCTTCCTCAGAACCTTTATTGGATTTAAGAGAATCCTCCTCAGAGGTATCTTGCTCTTGAATATCTACAGAAGGTTTTCCTCAAACTCTACCAGACCTGAGTTGTACATCCTTGAGAGGAACAATCATATAGGTAGGAAATTGTTGTCCTTCTATCATGTAGGCATTCTGAGGAGTTTTGTTGTTGGGATTTGGCAATGGCTGGGCTGGTAGTTAATTTCTGTTTTGTTGGAATGGAAGCAAGAGTTGAGAATTTGGATTTTGTTGAGAAGGTTGCTGTTGTGGAAATGGTAATGGAAGTTGTGGGTTTTGATTTGGAATTGGTGGATTTTGTTGATTTGGAAAGGATGGAAGATATTGGTAGAATTGAGCAAATCTCCCGTAAGGATTTTGCATCCCTTGTACCCAAGATTGGTATGGATTTTGAGATTGGAGCCAAGGTTGTTGCCAAGAATTCCAA
Source organism: Pinus tabuliformis (assembly GCA_031772625.1). Classification (NCBI taxonomy): domain Eukaryota; kingdom Viridiplantae; phylum Streptophyta; class Pinopsida; order Pinales; family Pinaceae; genus Pinus; species Pinus tabuliformis. The sequence goes on from CM062806.1 coordinate 972,714,593, forward strand.
TTTGGCAAGGGCTGAAAGTTCATAGGATTGTTAAATCCTTGATTTTTTTGTCCTTGCCAAGGTCTTCTTCAGACAAAACAAAGGGATTCTACCGAATTTGGATCTTCTTGAAAGACAGCTTTGAGCCCAGGAATTGAACGACAATCCTTGGTCTCATGATTTTCTGAGAAAATCACACATGTTTCTACAACTTTTGCATCCAAGGGATATTCCCTTAAAGCATGTTTCTTTCTACATTTTGGACAAAAGATGGGTAAGGCTTCGGCTTCTTCTTTCTGCTTGTTTTGTATTTTAATGGTGTCTAGTTGTTCACTAAGGCTCCCTAGAATATTAGTTTTGAATTCATTAAGCATATTTCCAATTTCTGCCCTACTTATTGAACTAGTTGCAGATTTGTTTGCTCTAATCAGAGAAGGATCTCTAGGCCCTTTTGCAATTTTAGATTTTCCCCTTGAGAGATGGACACATAGTTCTGCTATGTCACAAAGTGGAAATTGGGAAATATCTCCCTTCCCCATCATGTTTAAAATGTCTATCCATTCATCTCTAATGGATTTTAATAGAAGGGTTTTCAAGGTTTCCTCATCTAAATTACTCATTTTTTCTCTCTTTAAGTTGTATTGAAATCTTTCAAGTAAGTCCTCTAAGTTTTCATCTTCTTTTTGCATCATCTTGAATACCTCATCCTTATGATTAGTGGGCACACAATAATCCAGGTACCTATCCAAAAATGTTTGTTTCATATCATTCCAAGTCCTAATAGACTGAGTGACTAATCCCATGAACCATTTCAAAGCAGCTCCTTTCAATATTGAAGGAAACAGTTTGAGTTTTTGAGAGTCTTCCATATAGTCATAGGTTCGGCACAAGACTTCAAACTCAAATAGAAATGTTTCAGGATCCTCACTTCTCAACCCATGAAAGTTTGGGAGGACAAATGGTGAAATGTTTTTCGTTGTTGTATGAGTTTCCTCATCGGCTATAGGGAATCCAAATGCGTTATCTCCATCCCTATTTCCCCCGTTGTTACCTCTGCCTCCTCCATTATTTCCTCCTCCTCTACCTATACCTCCAACCCATATTCCAAATCCATCTACTACTTCCTCTGTCATGATAGTTTCCTCAGAGTCCTGAGAGTCCTATGGTTCTTCTATTAATGGAAAACGAGGAAGAATTTCCCTCTCCTCTTCTTCAAGTGATTCTACTTCTTTGATTACAATGCGTTCCCCTATAGAAGTGAAGAAAGGTTCTTCTACTAGATCAGATTTAGTAGATAGTGTGGGAGAGTCTCCTAATTCAGTTGCTGCCCCTTGAATTCCAGGAATCCTAACGCTGGGAGTGCGAGTTGGAGATGATAGAGGTGTATCTTGTCTATGCCTTGAAGTAGCTGGAGTTGTGAAAATATAACTTTTGGCCCTCATTATAAACCTTCCCCTAGAATCTCTTGCGCTATGCATGTCATTTTTTTATTTTTTATTTTTCTTTCAAGTCGGGCTAATAATTCTCTTTCTGATCTTCCAGATCACACTAGGTGCAAGAAGAGAGCATAATCAAGAAATTATTGAATTAACAACTCTTTTTCTAATCCTCTCGATCACACTAGATGCAAGAGGAGAGCACACTTCAAGAAGTTATCAATTTTCCCTTCTTATTTTTTTTCCTTTTTTTTAAGAAATTGGCTACCTAGTTACACTTCCCCGCCAACGGCGCCAAAATGTTTGGTCAATTTAGTGTGTCCTAAATTGCTACATTAATTATCAATCCGGGAGTCGTAAACTGATGAAGTGTGGCGCACTATATGTGCAAGATAACCTTTTTCTTACTTTTTGTCGTTTTCGATTTTTATGTTGTTTTTGGGGGTTTTTATCTTCGTTTATCTCCTAATGGAATTCCTATTCCTAAGTCTCTAGAAGGCAAGTATGGTTATAGATTTTAAGGCAATTATGTCCTCTATAATGGTTCCCAAAACTTAACACTTCAGAAAGTCTTAGAACATGCTAATGATGAAAGTAATACTTGAACAAGAATGAAAGTGTGCTGCTATTCAAATCAAGTAAATAATGTGCTACTATTTAAAAAAAGTAAATAATGAACTACTGATCATGAAACTATCATCTCTACTATTGTCTAGAAAAATGATTTAAGCTACTGCACTCAAAGAAACACATGTGGTAATTACCTAAATTATAGGTAGTAATAATTTAACAAAATAAAACTGTTTGTTCATTTAAAAGAACAGTTGCCAAGAAGTAGTTACCCTTTTCCTGAGAGAGGTAATATAGAGAGGGGCAAAGAGAAGAAAGGGGTTCTTGGAGCTGGGTGGAATAAAAAAGTGGGAGAAACTTGCTCAGTATAGTCGATAAAGAGTACAAATTTGAGGCTGGACCATAGTCCTAAGGCCCTTAGTACTGAATGTAACTGGACTAGATCCAGCATGGAGAAGATAGAAGGTGCTTGGGGGAGAGTCTGGACATGATTTCCAGACTCGTGGCTAGGAGGAGAGACCTTTCTAAAATATTGTTTTTACAGGTTAATGGATAAATTGAGGTAGCAAGATTCTTAATAGACTTATCATTAAACCATAATTATTATTATGTACAGTAGTCATTATTATCTGTTTTACAAGTTAATTCGAAAACTAAAGGAGAAGCTATCAAAAGAATCATTGCAGAACTGTAATTATAACCTCATGCAGTAACTATTAATATCTGTGGAATAGATTAACCATACTGAACTATATTTGTTAATATTGAATACACAGGAAAGTGATTAAGGTAGTAAGCTAACTACTAACAACTATGAACGTTTCTGAAGAACTCCACAGAAGACAAACCCTCTAATAGTTGCATGGAATACATGATAAGTCTCACATAAAATAGAAACTACTGTGTAGAATAGAGTAAAAACTAAGATATTGACAAGAATCCATAAATACGCTGAGTATATAATTGTATTATTAGAAAACAAGAAAGTAAAATTCATCTTGATGTAATATGTTGATTTATATTATTACCATTGAAATTCAAAGAAAGGTAGTTAACACTCTCATGATAACATAGCTTCAATGAGTCGGCCGAACACATAACCAAAATATATATACATAAAAAATGAAACCACGATAGTAAAATGTGAGTCTTCATTACCAGCTATTACAGCTTAACCACTCATGTGAACATTCAAATGACTATGTGCAAGAATCAGGCGTTTTTAGCCTAAGCTGCTCGCATACCTCATATAAACACAATCAAAATAGTTCGGTGAATAAAAATGTAATAGATAGGTATTAAGATAAAGCCCTCAAACAGTTGAACAACAACATCTCTAGTAGGGTTTGTAATCAATTATACATGCAGACTTTAAACAAAAGAAACTGTCTTGAAAGCCTTTCAATTTCATTATCATTACAATCCAACCGTGGAGATGACTAGTTGCGATAGCCAGTCAATTAACTAAACCAAAAAAAAATAGATCAAGGGAAGTCGTGTCTCGATAATATAGTTCTAGCTAGCAAGGATAAAACCCTTTCAAAAAAGCAACCTCATTATCCTATTACGACCAGAGACCAGAGTCTAGCTCCAACCTAAAAAGTAGTGGCCATATTGTGAGATTCTGGACACTTTATGAGTTGAAAGTTCGGACTCTAAACCCTCCTGAGTATAGCATACCTGTAATCTAGAGAAGGCAATGTTAGTCATTGCTAATAGAACCAAAGCTTGCGGTTCATGGTTAAAAAATCAACTTAAAAAAATACAGTCATGGGCTTATCTAAGATAAAGGTGTGCCTTTAGTGAGTCATCTGCCTACAAAAGAAAATGAAAAGCCCCATGTTAAAACAAGAACGCCTTTACAAGTAAAATCATAGTGCAGGACTATAAGAAAATATGAACAGAGGTTGACCAATCTCACTTTAACCTAACAAATAATGACTTACCAGTGGCAGATGAGATGGGGAACTTGTTGCCTTCAACCATCTCCGAAAACACTCCAGTTACCCCTATACAACAAAAATAAAATCCTCATATCATTCCTAAGTCATAAATAGTCATACAAACAATGTTCCTTCTCGAGCAAGCAAAAATCTAATGGAACAGCAGAGAGAGGGGCTACCTGTTTCAGTTTGATGGATGGAATCTCCTGCTCTCAATACTCACAGAGTGCCATTGCCAAGGCTTCACAAAGCACCATAACCTGAACATTTGTAGAGCAGCATGACGTCGAAGAACGACAGAAACAATGAGAACAACAAGAATCGGTGCATGTAGTTGGTTAGGGTAATATCTAGTTTATCTCTACTGTCAAATCACAGAGTGGAGATCGACGACATCAAGCCACAATAGATGGCGGGAGCACACCGAGGTTCTATCCTTCGAAGTATATGATCACCGCGTGGAGCTACGGACGAGGTCCAGTGCAGCATGGTAAAGTGTAAATTTATGTGCATGTCTACCCAGGAGCATCCCAACTAGGATCTCCAAACCTACCGTGTTAATAAACGTTTAATGATATTCAATGGATAGGTACAAAAATCAGGTGGCGTATCCCTCAGTGATTAATGCCATTTAATATGCCCAGATATATGTATATGTGTTGAATAGTTAGCGGATGAAACATGGAAATACATATTGTTTAAAAGTTTTTTTTTATGATTATTACATTTTTTTAAGGTTTAGATGTTACAAATGGTATTAGAGCTCAGGTTGATACACTGAGGCCCTTTGGGAATAACTATGTGCAGGAACCATGTGCTTATGTTTTGACTAAAACCATTTATGTGCGAATACAGATAACAGAAAATATCACACTAGCAAAGGAAACAAAAAGTTCAACATGCAGAGGAACTTAGGACCACCTGAATCACCCAGAGAAACTTATGTGAATTCTAACCCAGATATTTGGATACAGCTAGGCGAGGAATCCTAGAAAGCTAATGCAGTGTTACTTGAAACTGTGCAACAGCTGTGTGTGAAAATGACTAGTTTGAGAACAGATAATGAATGCCTACGTGTAGAACAAGAAAGAATATTAAGAAGTTTGTCCAACCGACAAAATCAGCGACACCAAGATCCCAGCGTAGAGGATCGGGAAAATACCCTGACCACGCAGCATGGGGAATAAATGTTGAATTAGTTGAAAGAAATAGAGAGGAAGATGAGGGACGTTTAGACAATGTATCTGACCAGCGGAAAACCAAGAAACAAAAGTTAGAACCAAGGACGAAATTACAAGGAGAGTTTAAGAAAATTAAGCCTTCCCTTTTTTAGGGAGAATCTAAAGAAGTTGTGGAAGTCTGGTTAATCGATATGGGCAAATACTTTAAGATTTAATATACTGATAAACTAAAGGCATGATTGGCAGTTTATCAACTGAGGGGAAAAACGACTCTTTGGTGGGAAGAAATCAAGACGGTAAGGAAAATTGATGAAGAATATGTTACATGTAATGAATTTCAAAAACATTTCAAGCATAAATATCTAAATGAATGCTATTATGATGAGAAAGTGAAATAATTCCACGAGCTAAGATTGGGAACCTTAATCATGGATGAATACGTGACCAAATTCACATCCTTACTCTGCTACGTGCCTTACATGAAAGAGGAAAAGGCCAAAATTCAACATTTTATTAGAATCTTACCGAATTTTATGAAGGAAAAACTAGAATTTGACTACCCTAAGACAATGGATGATGCTGTGAGAAAGGCCTGCATTTGCTATCAACAAATGAAACAAAGGAATGGAGGGCCAAAAGGAGGAATAAGTAAGAAGGGTAGAAGCCCGATCCCAAGAAGACACCCAAAATTTTCTAACCATAGGAATGCATAGCAAAATACATTCAGCAAGTTTCCAGCCAGAAATCAACCTAGAACTGAATATTTTGAGAATAGGCCAACAGAAGGAGTCACAAAATATGTCAGTGATCAGCAATCAAAACCGCCACTATAGTGCTGGGGTTGCGGAGAACCCCATTATTACAAAAATTGTCCACAAAGAGCTAGAACAGAACAATTATCAAACATGCAAGAAGCATCCATAGTTGGGGAAGTGGCAAGGAGCATACCTAGAATTAATGTTGCCTTGGATGATCATCAAGCTGAATTCTAGCCCACAATGATCGAATGTGAAGGTATGATTACTAAGAAACTTGTCTCTATTTTATTTGATCCAGGTGCTAGCTTAAGCTATGTCAGTCCTAAAGTGGTTGAAAAGTGTCAGTTAGTAAGTAGAAAATTTTCAAAACCTTGGCTAGTACAACTAGCCACTGGCACAAAGAGGAGAGTTAATGCCAAGACAAAACATTGTCCCATAACCATTTTTGGGAAACCTATTTATGTTGACCTTAATATATTACCTTTGAGTTCTTATGACATACTAACTGGGATGGACTAGTTGGAAAAATGTTGGTCTCTAGTAGACTGTAAGTTTTGTTTTAGAATCAGGTCAACGGAAGGAATTACAAGGAATAAAAACCAGCACCAAACTCCGTCCTATTACTGCCAATCAATTAGGAAAATGCATTAGAAAAGGGTGTCAAATTTATGCCGTGCGGGTGGGATTTACAAACTCTAGAAATAAAATGACCTCGCTAGAAAGTATCCCTGTAATTCAAGACTTTGTAGATGTCTTTCCGGAATATGTTCCCGGCGTATCACCAAACCGAGATATTGACTTCACCATTGAGTTAATTCCGGGTGCAGCCCCCATATCCAAAGCTCCTTATCGCATGAGCTTACCTGAATTGACAGAGCCCAAAATGCATTTACAAGATCTTCTAGATAAAAAGTATATTTGCCCCAATGTGTCCCCTTGGGGAGCTCTCGTATTATTTGTACAGAAAAAGGATGGGACCCTCAGATTATGCATCAATTGTCGAAAATTAAACAAACTAACCATAAAAATAAGTACCCTTTACCACGTATTGATGATCTATTTGATAAAGCACAAGGAGCTAAGGTATTCTCGAAAATAGATCTAAGATCCGATTACCACAAGATAAGAATAAAAGATGACGAAATTTACAAAACAGCCTTCCGTACTCATTACGGTCATTACGAGTTTGTGGTATTGCCATTTGGCCTCACAAAGGCTCTAGCCACCTTTATGAGTCTAATGCATGCTATTTTCCAACCTTACCTGAATAAATTTGTGTTGATTTTCATAGATGATATCTTCATATATTCTAAGAACCAGGAGGAACACAAAGAACAGTTGAAAATAGTGTTGCAAACATAAAGGGAAAATCAGTTGTATGCCAAAATTCAGCAAGTGTGACTTCTTCAAGGATCAAATCCAGTATTTGGATCACGTTATATCCACAGAAGGCATTGCAGTAGACCCAGAAGAGATAAAAACGATCATGGAATGACAACCTCTAAGAATGTCGCTAGTATCAGATCATTCTTGGGATTAGCCAAATATTATCATAGATTCATTGAGGGGTTTTCAAAGATCTCTTTTCCAATGAAATATTTGTAGAAAAAGGGATGTGCTTTCCAATGGACAACAACTTGTCAGCAAATCTTTGAAAAATTAAAGCATCTACTTACCACCACAGTGTTATCTCAAAATCAGGCCCTGGAAGGCTGCAAACCAGGAAGACTTCAAGTAACTATTTCAAACCGACTTTAGGCTAAGGCTTAGCCTCCTCAGCCTGAGAGGGCTCTCTCTTGATGGGTTAATGATTTTGATTAAAGATAAGATGTCTAACTCTTATAGAATAGCTGTGAAAAATATGAATGCTGGAAACAGATTAAACAACTATCCATTGGGCTTATGGAGTCAACAACACCTCAATATAACAGTGAACTTAACCTTACATAGAAGTCAGGGCATTCAACATTTAGACATTCAAAACATCAACTCATATGGGACCACACAGTTTATAATTGTATACAGGAAATCAGAGCACATTCAGTGAATTCTGAGTGATTATACATCTATACCACTGTAAGAATTAAGAAAAGGACAACATCACATATTCTGAACATAAGAAATCCTTCATGAATCCTGAGAAGTAAAGTCAAATTTATATTCCTGAAAATGAGTCTTACATAAGCCAAATACCAGCTTTGTTATAAAGTTTTCCAACCCTGATTACATTTCTGTTTCAACTATATATAGAGCTCTTATTCTAACTGATCGAGATTCCTCCTCCAGCGTGAGGGGAATTCGAAAACTACTTCTAATGACACCTATTAACCCTTGAACTAACTAATAAATACAACAAAGTGTTGACTGGAGTTTTTTTAGAGACCTAAATCAACTATGACTCTAACTCCATATTACATGCATGATGGCTTTAATTAAGATGATTCCTCATTCTTTGACATCTGGTTCCCTTCTAGTTTAGTTGTGATGGTCTTCAAGGCTCCATAGTTGTCTTCAATGACACATGTTTTCCAATGCCCTGAAAGATAGGAAACTACCCCTGTTTACTGGTCTTTAGTTTTCCCCAAAATATTCGAATGCAAATAAGCATGTCCTTTATCCTTTAATTACACAAAATAGAGCAGACTGCCACGTCTTTGATGCGTTGTAAGCTTTTTCCCATGTACATGTGTGCAGGCAAAAGTTTCTTGTAAACTGTCTGATATATCCTGAACTGTGGTAAATGTGCTCACTTTACGGCAAAAATTTAAAGTTGGATTTGAATATATATTTTCTCCACCTGTCTTGACCTGGTTGACTGTTGATAGCTTCAGATGATGCCTTGTATTCCTTTTAGACGTTTCCCTTTCAAAATTCCCGCTTATAATTCAAAACTGCTTGATTTACGTTGAAATCATCACTTTCAGCAGTTTCGTAGCGCGCTACGAAACTGCTGAGTTATTCAAAACAACTTGTTTTTAACCTGAGACCTTTATTAGCCAAGTGCTTGATTTCCAAAAACTTCTTTAGACTTTCCACAGGTCGAATAGGAATTTATATTTCTTCAGAAAGATAAGATCAAGCAAACTTGTCAAAATTTTTGAAGCAAAATCTTACTTGAAATGAAACTCATTTAGCAGGTCCTTTAAGTTGGCTTAGCTGTGCCTTCAGATCTTCAATTTGTTTCTTCATAGCCTTATTCCCATCTCTCAGTTGCATATTGATCCTTCTGATGTACTTGGCTTCTTTGATCGCTGGTACTGTCCAGGTGTGAAATTGTGAATGGCCATCAACCACTGAATTCAACTGGGCTTCTACAGTTTCATTCCCTTTCCATAGAGCTTTATAATACTTTGCGTGTATGACTGCATGTCTTCTAGCAGCTTTCTTCAATTTGGCGATCTCATGCTTGGCTGATTCTAATTGGCTCTTTATGGCTGCTATATTATCTCCTTGAGATGTGATGACTGTTTTGCCTGCGTTTTTCTGTGTCTCTTCCCCTGTTTCCTCTGTTCTTGGCAGTACTTCCTGTACTTGCTGGAATCTCCTTTTCATAGGACTTCTAGGTTTAAAAACGAACTCTTCAGCAGGCTCATCAAATTTAAGCCTTTTTGAGGCCTTGGATTTCTTGGTGCTTTCTGGTTCTGACTGTATTAACTCGATTTGAACTGGTAGAGACTACTCAAATTCAATAGCCTGTAATAAGTCATTTAAACTTGCCTTGGACATTGGACTTTCTTCGACTGCTATAGCTTTACCTTTTTCCTTATTCATCTGGCTTCTTGTTCTTATCCTTGAGACTACTTCAGATGTGCTTGTTTCAGGTACAGTCTTTTTACCATGAGATTTTTCCTTAGTTGATTGCTGAGGTTGATCTTGGATGACGAGTGGCTTCACTTGTTTTCTTACTTGTGACTTTGGAACTCTTTTAGCTCTTGCTTCTGTTTGGAGCTCAGCTATTGTAAAATCTCTAGCAGGTGGAGGAGTGAGACCAGTCTGGTTTTTGAAGCCAGCCATAAAAATGAATGAATTCCAATCTCTGTCTATCTTTTGAAGTCCATCTAAAACCAATAGTTTGATCAAACCATGATGAAACAAAGAGGTTTCACAATCCTCTTTCCTCAGTTGTACCTTATCACACATCTTACTCAAACTACGGAACAGATAAAAAGGTAAGTCTATGGAGACCTTCCCGGTGAAATGCAAAAGGAGTTTAAAATGGTAAGAGTAAACCTTGTTATACCTTCCTTCACAAGTCAGATATTTCTGTATGCAGGTGAGTAAGTGAGCATAATATTCTTTGACATAATTCCTGGGCACTGCCTTACTTAAATCTTCATTTACAAATTCATCCTTCAAAAACTCCTTACAAGGATTCATGTCAAATTTGAAGTTTTTAAACCATTCCTCTTGTCCTCGTGGGATCTTTGTTACAGTAGATATCACTTCTGGCGAAACCTGCAATTCTAACATGGCTACTTTTGAATTCAAGCCTGTGAAGTTAAGTGCAAATTCTTTAGTTACCTGTGCATGTCCTCCTTGTAACTTTTTGCAAAACTTCCAGCACCCGGCCTTTTTAAATGCTTTCTTCACCTCTTCATTTCTCAGCGTTATATCTAGGCCTTCAGGCTCAGTCCTTTGAGGTTTGCCGGATCTGTGCTCCTTTTTCTCCATTGATTCTTCCAAATCCTCGCAAACAATAACTACCAGCTCCGGTTGGAATTGTGTTCCAACTTCTATTTAAATTCAGCCTCGCTTGATTATCAGCCTCGCTTGATTATCAGCCTCACTTGATTATCAACCTCGCTTGAATTTCAGCCTCGCTTGAATTTTAATTTTTCCGTTTAAAATCTTTCAAGATGTAATCTTGCAGATTTGTCATTCATGCTAGACTTACGGCCATCATTAAGATTTATGCACGGTTGTCTTTCTTGGGAATGATAATTCATGCGTATCAACAGATCTAGTGGTGGTGATAGTGGCAATGAGTGCTGAAATGTGATAAGAGGGGTACATGAGCTGACATGAGAGGACACAGCCTATGACTCACCTAACAGATTTGATATTTCGGGAGAGATTTGCTGCGAAATGTACGAATCCATGATTTCGCAGCACGGTCAGTTTTAAATTTGAATGATGCGCTGCGAAACTGCCTAATCATGATTGCGCTGCGAAACTACCTAATCATGATTTCACTGCGAAATTACAAAAAGACACGGTGGCTGACATAAGATAACAGGTGGCTATAAAACAATGGCAGATGGAGGGGGACCAATGGGAGCTGAGAACAACTTGACTCAAAAACTCTTCAAAACTTCAAATTCTAAGGGAAGAAAATTAAAACAAAACTAAACTAGCACTAACATTTGTCATCGGGCTAGGATGAAAAGTTACATATATCAATTTTAGTTCTAAGTGATAACACACAGCAGTACTAAAAGTAGCAGATCCAGAAAAGTATTTTGTAGTTTTCACAGATGCAAGCAAGGAAGGTGTTGGCGGGGTGCTAACACAGGAGGGAAACGTGATTGCTTATGAATCTCAAAAGTTGAAGGAGTATGAGCAACGATATGTACCTTATGACCTTGAATTGACAGTAGTAGTGCATGCACTTAAAATGTGGAGGCATTACCTTTTGGAGAAGAAATTTTTGCTGCTAACAGATCATAGCAGCCTTACCAATTTCTTCAACCAATCTAGCTTAAACGCCCGATAGGCCAGATGGACAGCTTTCTTAAGTGAATTCGACTTTGAAATGAAACATTTAAAGGGGAAAGAAAACCATGTGGCTGACGCACTAAGCAGAAAGTTGCATTGTATTTATGAGGTTTGAATGAGCCAAGAAACTTCAAATATTCCTGAAATCATAAAGGAGGCAACTAATAAGGATCCCGAATATAGCTTCCTCTGGCAACAAACAAAAGAAGCCCTATGAAAAAAGGAAAAATCATAATTTGGAATAAATTCTGATAATCTCCTTACTTTAAAAAAAAAATTATATTCCAAATCAGACCTCGATTAAACTATTGATATTAGATGAGTTTCATAAGAAACCTTGTGTTGGCCACCCATACTATCAGAAAATGTTTTCAGCCATTAAGAAAGGGTACTTTTGGCCCAGAATGAGGAAGGATATTGCAACATATTTGTCCAAATGTTTGGAGTGTCAATTGGTTAAAATGGAAAACCAGCACCCTGCTAGACTGTTACAACCATTGCCCCTTCCGGAATGGAAATGAGAAACTATATCCTTAGATTTCATTACTTGTTTACCCCGCACAAGGAAGCAACATGATTCCATTATGGTGGTGGTAGACAAGTTGAGTAAAACAACTCATTTCATACTTGTGAAATCCACTTTTAAAACAGTGGAAATTGCAAAAATATTTATGAATGAGATATTTCGTTTACATAGGATACCCAAGGTAGTGATTTCGGATAGAGACATGAAATTCACATCCACCTTCTGGAAGGCTCTTTTTGCAGGACTAGGTACTCAAGTCTAGTTTAGTGTTGCCTACCATCCTCAAACAGATGGACAGACTAAATGAGTAATGAGGTGTTAGAAGACGTGTTATGCATGTTCGTGATGCAGAAGCCACGCAAGTGGGTGGACTACCTCCACCTAGTGGAATTTGCGTATAATAACGGACATCATGAAACACTAGGCATGAGCCCTTTCAAGATGTTGTATGGAAGAAAGTGCAGAGTACCCATAGGCTGGAATAACCCAATAAATAAGCTAGCACTAGGTCCTAACATGCTAGCAAAAATGGAGGAGGTCGTTAAGAGAGTCCGACAAAATTTAAGCGCAGCCCACGATAGACAGAAGATGTATGTGGATAAAAAAGGACTTAAAGGGAATTTCAACGAGGATATCATGTCTACCTGAGGGTGAAGCCTCGGAAAATTTCCTTGTAGTGGAAGGGTTGTGCTAAATTAGCGCCCCGATACTCTGAGCCATTTCAAGTCTTAGAAAGAATTGGACTGGTGGCCTATAAACTTGTACTACCAAGCCACATTCGTATCCACAATGTATTTCATGTATCCTTACTAAAGAAATATGTTTATAACGCTCAACACATTATTGATTGGGGAAATATTCAGGTTGAACCAGAAAGAGATTTCCCGGATGAACGTCTTCATATTATCAATTAGCGGGAAACCAACTAGCGAAAGCGAGCCATCACCCACATTAAAGTGCAATGGAAGCACTTTTGCCCGGAAGATTCCACTTGGAAAGAGGAGAAATTCATGCGAAAGGCTTATCCCGCATTATTTTCTGAAGAGGAAGAGAACACCAGGGACAATGTTCTACATGAGGGGGGGGGATATGTAACACCCCCAAGTTGAATAAAGTTTTACGAAGATTATCAAGTGAATGTTTATTTTTTCTAAAAGGATATTTTTAAATGTTATTTAATTTTATTAGGAATATGAACTGATATAGGTTAAGGAGCCAAGAAACACATGTGGTAATTACCTAAATTATAGGTAGTATACTTTAACAAAATAAATTTGTTTGTACATTTAAAAAAACAATTTCCAAGAAGTAGTTATCCTCTTCCTGAGAGAGGTAATATATAGAGGGGCAAAGAGCAGAAAGGGGTTCCTGGAGTTGGGTGGAATAAACCAATGGGAGCAACTTGCTCAGTGTAGTCGACAAAGAGTACAAATTTGAGACTGGACCGTAGTCTTAAGGCCCTTAGTACTGACTGTAACTGGACTAGATCCAGCATGGAGAACATAGAAGGTGCTCGGGGGAGAGTCTGGACATGATTTCCAAACTCATGGCTGGGAGGAGAGACCTTTCAAAAGTATTGTTTTTACAGGTTAACGGATAAACTGAGGTAGAAAGCTTCTTAATAGACTTATTGTTAAACCATAATTATTGTTATGTACAGTAGTCATTATTATTTGTTTTACAAGTTAATTTGAAAACGGAAGGAGAAGCTATCAAAAGAATCATTGTAGAACTGTAATTATAACCTCATGTAGTAACTATTAATATTTGTGGAATAGATTAACAATACTGAATTGTAGTGGTTAATATTGAATACACAGGAATTAAGCTAGTAAGCTAACTACTAATAGCTATGAATATTTATGAAGAACTCCATAGAACCTCTAATAGTAGCACGAAATACATGAAGAGTTTGACATAAAATAGAAATTGTCGTCTATAATATAGTAAAAACTAAGATATTGACAAGAATCCCTCAATATGCTTAGTATATAATTGTATTATCAGAAAACAAGAAAGTAAATGCATCTTGATGTATTATGTTGATTTATATTATTACCATTTAAATTCAAAGAAAGACAGTTAACAGTCTCATGATAACGTAGCTTCAATGAGTCAGCTGAATACATAACCGAAATATATATATATATATATATATATATATATATATATATATATATATATATATATATATATCAAAATGAAACCACGATAGTAAAATTCGATTCTTCATTACTAGCTATTACATCTTAACCACTATTGTTCACATTCAAATGACTATGCACAAGAATCAAGCATTTTTAGCCTAAGCTACTAGCATACCTCATATAAACAAAATCAAAATAGTTCGGTGAATAAAAATGTAATATACAGGTATTAAGGTAAATCCCTCAAACTGTCGAACAACAACATCTCCAGTAGGGTTTGTAATCAATTATACATGAAAACTTTAAACAAAAGAAACTGGCTTGAAAGAATTTCAATTTCATTATCATTACAGTCCAACCATGGAAATGACTAGGTATGATAGCCAGTCAATTAGCTAAACCAAAAAAGAATAGATCAAGGGAATTCATGTCTCGATAATACAGTTCTAGCTAGCAGGGATAAAACCCTTTTAGAAAAGAAACCTCATTATCCTATTACGACCAAAGACCAGAATCTAGCTCAAACCTCAAAAACAGTGGCCATATTATGATATTCTTGACACATTATGAGTTGAAATTTCAGACTCTAAACCCTCCTGAGTATAGCGTACCTGTAATCCAGAGAAGGCAGTGTTAGTCATTTCTAATAGAACCAAAGGCTGTGGGTCATGGTTAAAAACTCAACTTAAAAAAAATACAGTCATGGGCTTACCTGAGATAAGGGCGCACCTTCAGTGAGTCATCCGCCTGTAAAAGAAAATTAAAAGCCCTGTGTTAAAACAAGAATGCCTTTACAAGTAAAATCACAGCGCATGACTATAAGAAAATCTGAACAGAGGTTGATCAATCTCACTTTAACCTGATAAATGGTGACTTACCAGTGGAAGATGAGATGGGGAACTTGCTGCCTTCAACCATCTCCAAAAACACTCCAGTCGCCCCTGTACAGTGGCAAGAAAACCCTCATATCATTCCTAAGTCATAAATAGTCATACAAATAGTGTTCCTTCTCGAGCAAGCAAAAATCTAATGGAACAACAGAGAGAGGGGCTACCTGTTTTGGTTTGATGGGTGGACTCTCCTACTCTCAATCCTCACAGAGCACCATTTCCAAGGCTTCGCAAAGCACCATAACCTAAACCATCACAAAGCAGCACGACGCCGAAGAATGACAGAAACAATGAGAACAACAAGAATCAACGTGAGTAGTTGGTTAGTAGTCTCTAGCCCATATCTGTCGTCAGATCGCGTAGTGGAGATCGATGACAAAGAGCCACAACAGATGGTAGGAGCACACAAAGGTTTTTTCCTTCGGAGTATACGATCACCGCGTGGAGCTACGGACGAGGGCCAGCGCAACATGGTAAAGTGTAAAGTTATGTGCACGTCTACCCAGGAGCATCCCAACTCGGATCTCCAAAACTGTCATGTTAATAAACATTTAATGATATTCAATGGATAGGTACAACAATGAGGTGGCATATCCCTCGGCGATTAATGCCATTTAATATGCCCATATATATGTATATGTGTTGAATAGTTAGTGGATGAAACATGGAAATACATATTGTTTAAAATAATTTTTTTTGTTTTATGATTATTACAATTTTTTAAGGTTTAGATGTCAAAATTTTAAAATTTTATTGGATAGAAATTTTGCAACACATATTTATTGTGAAAATGTTCTAATTTATTTTCATTTCTACACGACTCACTTTTTCTCAATATCAAATTTTCATATTATAAAAATTATTGCACCAAATTACAGAAATATTTTTTATTAGACTTTAACCTTATTAAAATAGCATAGGAAGTCATTAATTTGACTTAATAACATATAAAATTAAACATAAACCAATCTTATATGTATTTATCCATATAAGGCCATGAGAAACATCTTTTTTACATCTAATACCTTCTTTGCTAAAATGAAACTCATCTTCTTTTTTACAATAGAGTCGTGAGGCAAAGAGCATACGCAGAAACGAAAGGTATAGATCTGGTAATATTTTTTATTTTTCTTACAGAGGACTATAAACCAAAATAGACAGAGAGATAAATAATTATAACTGCAAATAAAGTTTGTATACCTCCAGATCTCAAAAATGGCATAGCCAGGGCTACCAGAAACCTTTTCGCGTGAAACCAAATGTTAGGTTGTGTTATATTCTTTCCATCACTAACCTACGTAGTGAATCAGGGGGTTAGAGGGGGGGCGGAGCCCCCCTTTCATTGCGTCGACTGCGCAGCGGGGGGGTCATAGAGGGGGCGGCAGCCCCCCCTGTCCGGAGGGTTTGAGGGGGGCGGGTAGCCCCCCTCTGCCCCAGCATTTTTTTTTTGGACCCTATATTAGGTTGGGCGAACCTACCTATGGTTTTCGGTCCATGGTTTTGGACGCGATGGTTTTTCGGTCCATGGTATTGGATGCTTTGGCATGTATAAATATGTATTGTAACACTGAAAGGAATAATAATTAAAAATCAAGCTGGTAGTCCCGGTTTTGGGATCCAGGGGAAAATCTCTGTGCATATGTGTTTTATTTGTTATGCTCTCGCATTGTTTATTTTCTTTGTTTAAGAATTCGTATGCAGGTAATTTCTGTATAGGGTTAAAACCTACATTTGGTATCAGATTTGTTTTGGCTTCAAGGGGACGCCTTTGTTGCTGAGGGGTTTTTTGCTCGGGCCTGTGGTAGACCCTGTTCAGTGGGAGATCTGCGAGATCGATTCTGGTGGTGAAAGAAGATGGCGAGTAGTGGAAAGATAGAGATTGAGAAGTTCAATGGTCAGAGTTTTGAGTTGTGGAAACTCAAGATGGAGGATCTGTTGGTGGATAAAGATTAGTGGATCGTGGTAGATCCGGGTACTAAACCAACGGGAGTGACCAATGAAGAATGGAAGAAGTTGGATCGGAAGGCAAAGAGCACAATACGATTGTGTGTCTTAGATTCAGTATTGTTGAATGTATCAGGGGAAGCTACGACGAAGGTTTTGTGGGACAAGTTAGGGACTTTGTACCAATCTAAGTCTCTGGTGAATAAATTGTTCCTACGGAAAAAGCTGTATAACCTGAGGATGAAAGATGGAGACTCGGTGACAGAGCATCTAAATGCGTTTAATACTGTGGTAAGTCAATTATCATCTATTGAGATTAAAATTTCAGATGAAGATAAGTGCATCAGTTTGTTGTGTTCTCCACCAAATTCGTGGGATAGTCTGGTTATTGCAATAGGTAGAAATGCAACTGCTTTGCAGTTTGATGCAATAGTCTCAGCCTTGCTGATGGAGGAGATGAGATGCAAAATATGGAGAGCTAGAATGGTGATGCCTTGTCTGTACGAGGATGGTCCCTGAATAGAAACAAAAATAAGTCATCAAGTGGGGGATCTAAATCTAGAGGGAGATCTAAATCTCCAGGAAAACCTACAAAGGTGGTGTGTTGGAAATGCGGAAAGGAAGGGCACTTCAGAAGGGACTGTAAATCTAAAGCTCCCAATAAAGGAAATGGATCTGATGATGCTCCTTCTGCAGAGGCGAAAACCACCTCAGATGAAGGTGGGGATGTGTACTTGGCTTCTTCAAGTACACATGCATATCATGAGGCATGGTTGATTGATTCAGGTGCATCCTTTCACTTCACTCCCCATAGAGAGTGGTTCTGCGAGTATGAGAAATACGATGGTGGTGATGTCTTCTTAGGAGATGATAGGAAAGCTAGAATCATTGGTCGCGGAAAATTAAAGTTGAAGTTGCAAGGTGGAAGGGTTGGAACACTTCCGGGCGCTCTGCATATTCCTGCATTGGCCAGAAATCTGATTTATGTAAGCAAGTTGGATGATGCAGGTGTAAAGACAATGTTCGAGAAAGATACCTGCAAGATGGTTTGAGGAGCACTGATATTGATCCGGGGAGTTCGGATTGGAACTATGTACAAGCTGCAAGGTAGCACTGTTGTTGATGGGTGCAATATCTCTATGGTTCCTGAAAAATGGAGTAGAAAATCTAGTGGTCTCTGGAGAGAAGACCATGTTGTGGCATCAAAGGCTTGGACATATTGGAGAGAAGGGCCTTCGAATACTTCATGGTAAAGGTATGGTAGAAGGTATGAATAATAGCTCTCTGGATTTTGATTTCTGTGAAAATTGTTTATATGGGAAGCAAAATTGGGTGAGTTTCCCCTCTGGTGGTAAGAGGACGAAACAAATATTAGAGCTTGTGCACAGTGATGTGTTTGGACCTGTGAAGGTTCCATCACTAGGTAAGTCTGTGTACTATGTATCATTTATAGATGACTTATCAAGGAATATCTAGATATATTTCCTTAAGAAGAAATTTGAAGTCTTTGACATGTTTAAAGAATTTAAGGCTTTGGTGGAAAATCAGACAGAGAAGAAGATAAAGGTGCTGAGGACAGATAATGGTTGAGAGTTTTCTAGCAAGGAATTTGAAGAATTCTGTAAGAAGTGTGGTATAGCACGACAGAAGACTACTCCATATACACCTCAGCAAAATGGAGTCGCAGAAAGAATGAACAAGACGTTGATGGAAAGGGCAAGAAGCATGCTCAGTGGTGCTAGGTTAGGACAGGAATTCTGGGCAGAGGCGGTGGATACTACATGTTACCTGGTCAATAGGTCACCTTCATCAGCGTTGGAGGATAAGACTCCACAAGAAGTATGGACTCCAGTAAGAAACCCTCTCTTTCACATCTGAAGGTCTTTGGATGTGATGCATACATACATGTTCCAAAGGAGAAACGAACCAAGTTGGATAGTAAATCTGAAAAGTGCATCTTTATTGGGTATAAAGATGGTTTAAAGGGTTATAAGCTTTGGAACCCAATCACATGGAAGGTTGTGTACAGTTGAGATGTGGTGTTGAGAGAGGTGAAAATGTTATTAAACATGAAGTCCAATCAAAGGAACCTGTGAAGATAGAGTTTGAACTAAAGGAGGAAGAATTAGACTCTGTAGCAGAGGAGGAATCAGAAGATGAAGAGCCACAAAATCTGGCTATGAGAAGATCAGTTCGAGAAAGAAGGCAACCAGAAAGGTATAGTCCATCTGCTTTATGTTCAAATTTTGCTTTGTCTGTTACTGATGATTATCCCAGAACTGTGAAGGAAGCAGTGGATTTAGAGGATGGAAAACTCTGGAAAGAGGCCATGGTTGATGAAATGGCATCTTTGCACAAAAATGAGGCTTGGGATCTCGTGGAGTTACCGACTGGAAGGAAACCCATTGGCAGCAAATGGGTGTTCAAGAAGAAGACAAATGCAGAAGGAAAGGTGGAGAAATAAAAAGCTCGGTTGGTAGCAAAAGGTTATTCCCAGGTGCCGGGAATTGATTTTGGTGATATTTTTTCTCTTGTTGCCAAAGTAACTTCTATTAGATTACTTTCATCTGTTGCTGCTGCTTTTGATTTTGAGGTAGAACAGATGGATGTGAAGACAACATTTCTTCACGGGGATTTGGAAGAGGAAATCTACATGAAGCAACCTGAAGGCTTTGTGGTAAAGGGTAAGAAAGAACTGGTATGCAAGTTAAAGAAGTTTCTGTATGGGTTAAAACAGTCACCAAGGATGTGGTATCAAAAATTTGATACATTTATACGGGGACTTTGCTTCACCAGAAGTAAAGCAGATTATTGTGTGTATTTTAAATTAATTGGTGACCGTGTTATTTATCTGGTCTTGTATGTGGATGATATGTTGCTGGTTGGAAATGACAAAGAAATTATCTAGGATTTGAAGACCCAATTGTCCTCCAAATTCGACATGAAAGATCTTGGTGTTGCAAACTATATTTTCGACATGGAAATTAAAAGAGATCAAGCAAAGAGGAAGCTCTAGTTAAACCAGAGGAAGTATGTCAAGACAATACTGCAGAGGTTTAATATGCAAGATAGTAAACCGGTGAAGGTTCCTATTCCTGTAGGTGTGAAGTTATCTGCTGAACAGTGTCCCAAGACACAAGAAGAGGAAGAGGACATGTCCCGTGTTCCATATGCAAGTGCAGTCGGTAGCCTGATGTATGCAATGGTCTGTACTAGACTAGACATTGCACATGCAGTGGGAGTATTGAGCAGGTTTATGTCAAAACCTGGGAAGGAGCACTAGACAACAGTGAAGCGGGTTTTCAGGTATTTGCATGGCACTAGTGATTATGGTTTGTGCTACCAAGAAAGACCGTGATTGGACATAGTGTTGGATATTCATGGCTTTGTTGATGCAGACTGGGCTGGAGATCTAGATCACAGAAGATCTACAAGTGGGTATGTGTTTAACCTATTTGGAGGTGCAATCAGTTGGATGAGTAAGAAATAATTTGTAGTGGCACTATCAACTACAAAGGCAGAATACATGACAACCACTCATGCAAGCAAGGAAGCAGTTTGGTTGCAGAGATTGTGTTCAAGTATGGGGTTAGTACAGGGAGCTATAAGAATAGACTGTGACAGCCAAAGTGAAATTTTCTTGGCAAAGAACCCTTCTTATCATTCAAAGACAAAGCACATTGATGTTTAGTATCACTGTGAGGGATATGATTGAAGACAAAAAGGTGTTGCTGGTAAAGGTGGACACTTTGAATAATACTGCAGATGCATTGAAAAAATCTGTGAGCTCTAAGATGTTCTCTTGGTGTAGAGAAGCAACGGGCATCTCAGGGCTAAAAAAATGACTAAGCTCTCCTGTGGCCCCCTGTGAAAAGAAAACAACAAGTGGGAGATTGTTGGGTTGTGTTATATTCTTTCCACGACTAACCTACGTAGTGAACCGGGGGGTTAGAGGTCCGCCCTCCCTTCGTTGCATCAACTGCGCAGCGGGGATGTCACAGGGGGGGCGTCAGCCCCCCCTGTCTGGGGGGTTTGAGGGGGGCACGTAGCCCCCCTCTACGAGGTCTAGGGCAGCGCCCCGGGAATTTTTTTTTTTGGACCATATATTAGGTTGGGCGAACCTACCTATGGTTTTCGGTCCATGGTTTTTCGGTCTATGGTATTGGATGCTTCGGCATGTATAAATATGTATTGTAACATTGAAAGGAATATAATGAAAAATCAAGCTGGTAGTCCCGATTTTGGGATCTAGGGGAAAATCTCTGTGCATATGTGTTTATGTCTTATGCTCTCGCAATGTTTATTTTCTTTGTTTAAGAATTCGTATGCAGGTAATTTCTGTACAGGGTTAAAACCTACACCAAAGGGGTTCCTCACTGGAACAAATGATCCTACCACAATAGAGTAGTCATCTTAGCCCTAAAAAGGTGAGAAATAGTAGATCTAGGAAACGACAATCGGATGCAGTTGTACCGACTTCGGATTTGGATCACCAATGGATGCGACCCTCAAATAGCTCTCTACCATGTAGGAATTTATAGGGTAAGTTCCTTAGATAAAACACCAAAGCATACCGCTCACAAACAGATCACAGATCAGTACACCAGTATTCTTGATGTGGTTAAAACCCTCAAAGAGGGAAATAGTCCACGACCTGAGCCAATGTGGCCACTTCAGGTAATTTATTAATGTAAAAGAAGGAAAATTTACATAAGCTTCTCTCATGAACGGTCACCTAACGAATGACCCTCCATTCTATTTAAATAGAGATCATGGACCAATCGGGTGTTAGGCCACAGATCAAGTGTCGATAATACTGAGGAGAGAATGAATTGTCGGATCACTTCATGTCTAGAACATATTGTGACCGTTGGATTTTAAGTTACAAAAATTACATACTAAAGAAACACACTATAACTAACTATACACTAGACCAAGTTATTCTTAATTATTTCTTAGGTGTCAAAATATCCTAACAATTTTGGTCATACTCTGCCTCAAGGTTCTAATCTATTATTGGTTGTACTGAAATTCCTATAATAATAGCACATGGATCATCTAACTATCCAGCATACCCAAGAAAACCAACCATGCATGTATAATGATCCACCATGGGCATTCTGCATTTATCTTCTCATGTATTTGAAATTCAGCCAACCCTCATTCAAAAGACCTACACAACTGCAAGTAAACATGACACTAGTGATAGTGATTTAATTTGGCTTCACACTTGCCCGTTCCATTCTATAGAAAAGTGTGAGATATTCCATTCCATCTCCATGCATTTAATATCATGCAATAATGGCACTCCATAATAGCAAATCCTATATAGAAAGTCTATTAAAGAAATTTTGTGCAACCTCTAAACTACCACACTTGACAATTGATAGATGCATATGAGGGCATCACCTACACAAACTTGACTCAAAATCCATTTTTGATGATGTAATTGTGGATCCCCTTGTATTATAGTAGATATCTTAAATGACTACATATTTGAAGAGTATTTATCACAATGACTAAATTAGGTAAACTTATCTGAACTATCCATTTAACAATAGTGGTTCTATGCTTTGTTAGGATACTAATTATAAGAATAGCGTAAAATGACATCATTCTAGGAGGCCACATCTTTGTAAGACAATGTATCAAATACTTGGTCTCCAATCTTGCTCCAGGATGTCCAATGCATGTCTACAAGTGCATTATCCAATACGCCAATCCATTACGATCTACAAAGTCATGAATTATCTTGTCATGTTGAAGATCCTCTAAGCTGGGACATATAGTAAGAATGCTCACAAGGGTGCAAAGTCGAGTTTCACACCTACAAGTTCCATATGATGAAAGGAATTCAAAGTTTCATGGTGATTCCCATTCTGAGAACAACTTGATGTTGAGTCTTCAAATGTCTTAAGGAAGCCCTGTCATGGGTTGAAAATAAAACTCTTTAATCACTTATAAACTAAAATTGAAAATTATGTTAATGAATATGCAACCAAAGATTTATCGGTAATTTGATAAAATCCACTTAATTAGAGAATTGTATGGGTAATGGTTTCTAGAAGGTTGCATGTCTATTTATTTTGATTAACGCAGTAAAATATGTAAAGTGTTTCACCCGTGGATCATGTGAATGTCCTTGGTGAGTACAACCTTCATGGGGTTAATGCCTAGCCTAATGATAAGAGCTCAAGTGGGAGTAACAGTTATGGGTCTGTTGAGGGCCCCGAAGTCGGGTCAACAACAAGGGGGATACCCACCCGGTCCGGAACCTGGTTGGCGGCTCCTTGCCCGTTTGGAGTAGCGGGTCCGACTGGGCATAACGGGACCAGCTTCCCGATGCATGGGATGTGTATGTGTGTGTGTATGGAATTTTGGTTAGGTTACTTCTAAGAAACGTTCTAAAACTACTGTAAATCTATCTTGCAAACTTGAATCTAAATTACTATAATCAAATGAAAAACAACACACAGAATTTACATTAACCCAGGATGTTTCTTTTGTTATGCGATCTAGAAAGATTTCTAACAGCAGCTGGTAATAAAGATCATTCAACTGATATCAGAATATAAATCAATAAAGATAAACCATTCTGCATAAGAAGTTAGGCAGAGCGGTTGTGAACAGCACATCGCATAATCAAATCATTCGCATATTAAGCATGAATAGATAAATCCACCGTACAGAAGTGCCAAATGATAACTTATATATTCATACATTAGCATGCAAACAATATCAGCTGTATATCACTTTAAGAATACAAGCAGAAATTAATCAAGAGATAAAAGTACCATTAATGACTAATTCTTACTCATAGACTTCAAACAATAACGATCTACCTCTACTTGCTTCTAACGTCTACCAAGAGTACAGAAGTGCAACATCAGTAGCAGACATAAAAATGCAAACATAAATAAATCACGATCCTTCCATTCATCAAAACCTCCTCTGAGGGTGCAAAAGTGCATGTTCTGAGGACAAGTTTTTGACAAATTTCTGGACCTTTCTCCAATGCAATGAGAAGGGTTCAAATACTACTATCTAATCCTAATAATAGTATTATTACCAAATTTAGGATACGGCTCTCAAATGACCGCCCTTTTTCTAATTCAGTAAAACAAAAAGAAAAACAACTTTCTAAATTGAAATTACTTCTTAATTTGGTCCCTGAAATTGCAGTTATCAAGCATGGGCTTGAGAAGAGTCGGTTGGCCGACTTCCGTGCTTAGTTGGGTTGCGAAAACAGCGTCCATAAGAGCTGGCGCTACTTTCTCGGCCGCGTTCATGATGCACCTTACCGTCATGCATTGGCTGTGAGGCTTAACTAAGTAAGTCCAGTAACTTTCCCAGTTTAACCTAGCCAATGCGTCTTCCCGTTCGCCTGTGCTTTCTGCTTCCATTCTACTCCCAGCTGTAACGCACTTGGTAAGTATCCCGGGGTGGACTCTGAAATCAAATTAGCTCTGTGCAAATTTTCATTTACACAATCGATAAGTATGGTCACCTGTGTTGCCGCTGACTCTCCTGCCTGCTCCGCCTGTGTTATTTGCTCGTCCCATTTGTTGAAGAGCAAGTCTTTGTGATTTTCATTAATCTTAGGCACCCCTGCTTTCTTCCCTTCCTCGTCATTTTGCCAAGCCACATATTTTGTTACTCTTTTGTTGGCCTGGTCATAGTCATTCCGTAGTTCCACTACCTGGCTGGTGATCTTGTCGCTCAGCTCACAAAAATGCCTCCACTGTGATATTCTACGTACCATGTCTTCCTGTTGCTGTGACAGTTGGTCGTTCAAGCTGATGGACTCTGAAATAAATTCTGTCAGCTTGGGTTCATCCTTGTGCATTTCTTGCACCGTCTGCAGTTGCTTTTCCTTTTCTTCAATATTTCTTTGGTGGCTCAGCTGCATCTGGCGAAAGTCTTCTTGTAGTTTTTCAAGCTGCTTGGAAGCTTCAGCGTTTATATTGGCTTGTTGCAACTGTTGTTGCAGCAGTTGTATTTGACTCTCACTTTTTTTTAGAAGTTGCTGAACTTCAGAAGCTTTGTCGATGGTCGCAGAAGCATATGCTCCTGCAATCTGAGACAACTTGGTGAGGTTTTCGGTTGGATTGCTATTCGGATCTTTCGACAAGACATCTAGGTGTTCAACATCTTGAGCTAGTGCATCCGCAAGCTTTCTTTTCTTTCTTTGTCTCCTTACAACTGCCTTGTGCTGTGGGCTGTAGAATACGTCCAGTGGAGGGATCTCTTCTACGCTAAGTAGAAGTTCTGAGGATGGAGTGATAGGAAGATGCTCCATCTCTGTGGTGCTACTGACTATGGTTGAGAGGACCTCTTGCGCCACCTGCGTGTTGTCCACGGGTGTTTTCGGGACCTGACCTTCAAGATTAATCAGTTCATTGAAGGTCTCCCATTCTTTATCTAATTCTACTGTAACAAGAGGTGCTTCGGTGACGGGGGGAGGAACTTCTCTTGATGACGAGGCGGCAACTTGCTGCTGAGCCATCGAACTTGACTGAGCTGTGTCCTTGATTGTTTCTTCGTTTCTTCCTTCTTTGCGGATAGACTCTTCAAGATCTGGAGATATTTCTTGCACAGCGTTGGAATCAGATTGGGAGGCACTGGAGTGTTCACTGAGGCTGACACTTGGAGTCGGTTCTCTGGCAGCTATCCGCAGTCCTTCCAGTGGAATGTTAGCCAGCCTTCTTTCTCTATACAATGTGAATTTCCGGAAGTCGTCCGGGGACAGCCTCGATCGTGCTTCCTGCAAAACTTCTTCGAGCGAGTTCTTTCCCTGAAAAAGATCGTCAAACAAATCTTTCTGTCCAGAGAACACACTTATCCTGACGCTAGTTGTAAATTCTTGGGCAACTTTATTTGGGTCGAATGGCCTTGGTGGGAGTTTAAATAGTTGGAGACACGTCACATTCTCCACCTCACCAAAAGCGTGCCCTACATCGAATAAAGAGAACACCCCACACGTGACTGGGAATTGAGGCCAAATGGCCTTCTTTTTGTTCTTTAGGTCCTTAGTTAAACCACCTTCAGAACAAGTATGATAAGCGATTTCTCGGGCCAACAATTTATCTGGGATATATAAGGGTAGGACATGCGGGGGTATTGTGCTTCCAAAAACTCGGATATAGGTAA
Organism: Pinus tabuliformis; assembly: GCA_031772625.1. Classification (NCBI taxonomy): domain Eukaryota; kingdom Viridiplantae; phylum Streptophyta; class Pinopsida; order Pinales; family Pinaceae; genus Pinus; species Pinus tabuliformis. The sequence goes on from CM062806.1 coordinate 972,740,832, forward strand.
ACCATTCTTACCCAAACCATCTTGCGATGGAGGTGATATCAATATGTGCCTCGGGAGAGCATCTTGGGGGATCTTTATTGTATATTATCCTATGTATGGGTAATATAAGTCCATGGCAAATCTGGTAAAAATGGGGGGCGAACTGGGAATCCCACAGAATTTTATGATAGACATGAATAGGCAATGGGTCCTGGGTAGTCCATTACCAACCCATGGTAGGGAATTTGGATACAAGACAGACAGAATCCATTATATAGGCAGACAAAAAAAGGCGGATAGACTCTTTGGGAGTGGGATCTTTTAGAACGGTAGTGGAGGACCGCTGTGTACAGAGTGTCAGAAAGGATTTTGGCCCAATCCACTATCTCAGAGTTAGTTGCAGCATCGATCAGGGGTAGCCATTCGGTTGAAAATTTATTGATATCTGGCTTACCGAATATTCTACAGAGCATAACTGCAGCAAAACAATATGGGGAAGTAAGAGAACCAGTGCTATACATACCGTTCTTATCTTTCTTCAATGGTTCATCTCTTTTTTACCACTCCTTAGTGGTATCAAATAAGTCGGGATTTTCTGCTACGAACTTCGTAACGAATTCTGCATTGTAGGTCGCTTGCGGCTCAGGTAAATGATACATGAGCCTTAGGTCTTGGGCTGCAAACGCTGCTACGATCCCATGTCCCTGGGCTTTGAACTGTCTCTGGTGCAACTCTGCATCATCATGTATCCATTTGATCATGTCTGTGTATGGCAGGATCTTCGGCCTTGCTGCAATTCTGTGGAGGAAAGAACATGCTAGGTCTTCCAGGGATGCTTCTGAAGAACGTAATGCATCCGGGACAGCAGGAGTTACTTTGATTATTCTCGGATTTTCTTCCTCCAATATCCTATACATGCCTTCCCAAGTTGAGATGCCCGCATCCTTATTGCATGCAGTGTCTGTGTAGAGGGGCGCCATCTCTTTGGTCTTTTCCCTTGCCTCTGAGCTCTGAGCTTTGTTCTTCTTCCCCATCTCGCTTAGCGTTTCTGTTCGGTTTTGCCTTCGAGCTTTGCTCCTGCAAGTTAAGAGCGAAATGGAAAGATCGATCAGAAAGGTGATGGGAAGGCGTTAAATGCAAGAGATAGATTAGATACGCCACCTTACGTGAAGCAAAATAAGCATTAAGGCACGCGTCTTCATGCCACTTAATAACTGACAACTAATTCATTACTAACATTGAATGCGCATAATTTCCAAGTCAGGTAATGGTAAGTGGATTTTCTTTGGGTGGCGTGCCCGAAAGAGTCGTACCGAGGTGCTTTTATGACTTGCCAGCGCATCCTCGCATATCGCGCGATCGCAAACGGCAGTGATCGCAACATCGCAGATCGCAACAATTCAATGCTTGCCAACGTACTTCGCCTAGTTTCTGCGATGTGCGATCGCGCGATCGCACGATCGCAGGTCGACGGGTTTACAAGTTTTTCTTTATGGAGGCTAGTGTATTGCGATGCGATGTTGTTCATCAACGCCGAGGCGATGCGCATATTGGCGTTTTTTAGAGAGGGAACGAAGGTGTTTTTTATCTTTTTCGTGATGCACTCTTAGAGATTTGCTTTTATGAACATAGTTTTAGGCTTAAATCGTCCAAGGACCTTTTTCTACGTTTTATGCTTGTAATTTCATAAGAAGTCTTTGTTTTTCGAAAATTAACTAAGGGTCCCCTATTCAATCTATCATCATGACTGATATTAGGCTGAATTAGGGGGCGGTTGTTGCTGGCCACAAGAATTGGCGATTCACTTGGGAGAACCAGTTATCTCTGCTCTTTTTCTATTGATGTTTTCGGACTTTTCTTTTAAAAAAAATTTCATGGAATTCAAACTTTATTATAAAAAAGATAATAACAAACAATACTTCAAAGCATCAATGATGTTTTGTTTTATCCCCATCTTATTTCAATTACTTGCATTCCCAGGTTGTTTTCCGAGTTTAGATCAGTTACTACTTGGTCTTGTTAAGATATAGAAATAAAGAGTTCTCTTATGTATCAACCACTTTTTAAGAATGCCCTTTTGTCGCAGGTAGAGCCACTGCTGCCAGCAGGCGTCCATAGCCTCGACGGGGTTACCTATTATCCAGGAATGATCCTTTATCCAGCTTTGGGTTTTTTAACAACTTTTTCAAAAGAAATATACCTTTGCTGATGCTTTTTCCTTTTTTATTCTCTAAAGAACAATGTCTTGGTTTGGTGGCCAAATTATGACACAGTCATTCACTCGATTTATACTTTTGCTGAACAAGCTGGCTCGTGATGAGACCCCTTGTCTTTTGATCGCAACAATCTTGAGTCGTTGCCCTGTTTTGGTAGACAGTTTTGGCAAAGTCAGCAAGTTATAACATATGTGATTATGATAAGTCGGCTCGTGATGAGACCTATTATTCTTTGAGATATAGCATCTTTCTGGGTCATTTCTCTGAACGTTGCATTTTCCTTTAGCAGGGAGGAAATCAAATTCTCTTTCCTTAAGAAAATTCTGGACGACAATGATAGGGTTGCTTTTGATAATGGTTGCTTTTACAGAGAATCTTTATTCTAATATTGATACCTTTCATTGTGCTGATCTAAAACGAATTCCTCACCGAGATAACTTTCTTTAAAAAATTTATGGGTTTGAACTTTAACATCATCTCTGGGTTAAAGATCTATTGATAATAAAGGCCAGACTCCCACAGGATTAGCTGTTCATAAGAGCCGAAATTCCAAAATCTTTAACAGAGACAAGGTTTCTTCAGTAACCGTCAAATACTGTTTAGCCAGAACAAACTTTATTTTGGATAGGCAATTGTTATCTAGGGTCATGTAGAGAATACAACTGACTTTGCCTATCTTTATTGGAAGCAAACTAATACCCTATCTAAATTACCACTACTCCTACTCTAATTATGTACAGGAAATAGCTAAGAAAAATGGTATTTCCAATGGAACCAATGATTCATTATTATTCCTAGCCGCATAGATCGCCCGAGCATAAAAACAATGAATTGAATTCCCCTTGGGTAGAACTTGTTGGTTAGGGGGTAAGGAACCGTGAATCTAGTTGGAATCTTGTCTGATTTTATCTTCTTATGATAGGTTTCTTCCAACCGAATACCTATTGGATCACAAAAATTGGGATGAATTTCTTTTGTAAATGGGTGATCTTTCAATAGTAAGGATAACAAGCCGAACCGTGAAATAGGTTCTTCAATTTCAATGGCTTGTAACCCGTTGATTGTTAATTCTGAATTTTTAGCGATCTCGCTTGAAATGAAAGTTTTTTTACATAAATCGCCAAAATCTAATCTATCAAAATTTTGGAGTTTTAAAAAGAAGTCCGATTTTGTACAAAAGGAATGTAAGCGGAAAAGAAAAGATTGGGTAGCTGTATATACAGTGGCGTCGCACGTCTAGGAGTTACTTGTAACTTTCTGCTTTTCACAAGAACTGGCCGGGTTCTGCGAATTAGGAATTAAATCATGATTGCGATCAGGGATGGAGACCTCCTCTGGATATGAATCATAGATAGGAGCATCGTCGTGGATATTCAAATGGGATTTTGCTTTGAGATGAGGGTTAGATGGGATAGCTTCTGGTTTAAGATGTTTCTTATGATCTGACCCTAATTGAGTTACTTGTGACAATTCGACATTATCATAGTTATCACAGCAATTATCTCGAAAGACTTTACCATTTTCCCTATGTTCCTCTTTTTCATTATGTGTTTTTAGACAAGGGAGATGAGGCAGCTCTTGTTTGGTGTAAATCGTAGGCTGTGATATATTGGTCTCTTTATTTCGGAAACCCAACGATGTCTTGTTTGAATAATCCTCTGATGGAATAGACTTGATATTATGAGGGAGAAGATTGTTACTACTAAAAACATCAGGGTAAAGAGAAAAGTGTGGATCTGGAAAAATGCATTTAAAAACATTAAATAAATCTTGTTCATCAGATCCACAATAAGTATCAGGCTTTAGATCATACCTTTTTTCGTCGATACTTTTCGAAAGAGAAACGGTAGATGGATCTAACCTTGGCATCAGTATTTGATTCGAAAAAATACTGTTTGACTTTATTTTAAAGTCGTCTTCTGGTGTCAGGGTGCTTTCCTCTTTAGTACTTTCGCCTTCTTCTTTTGATGTCAGAGCATGCAAAACTCCTAGGCTAAATTCTGTTTGTTCAGGTACAGGAGGTAGGGAAACCTCATCAAAATCCGAAGATTCTTCATCTGTGAGCTCATCCTCAAGATCATATTGTAGGCATTTAAGATGAAATCGTATATTGAAATCCCTCACGGGTTCGTCTTGTTTTCGCAGATAGTCGATTTCATCATACACCTGGTCGTATTCATAGCAATCAAATTCCAAGATGAAAGCTTTAACGAGTTGGTCCCAGCTGTGGACTGATGCAGCTGGGAGGTTTCTGCACCATTTCCTAGCTTCTGCTGTGAATGTGAGAGTAAAAATCCTGCATAAAACGCCTTCATCAATTTTCTGAATATCAGCACTAGAGACTCTATGAATTAACTGTAAGGCGTGATGAAATGCAGAAGAATTATTCTCACCATTAAATTTTACCTGAGATAATAGTCTTACCACATCCGATGGAGTGTTGGAAGATGTAGGAACATGGATGCAACTCCAAATGGGAATTCTGTGAGTAGACATCCTCTTTTAGTTTTAAAAATATTCCAACAGACAATAGGCTCAGGCCCTCCTTCTAGCGCCAGAAATGTTGAGGGCCCCGAAGTCGGGTCAACAACAAGGGGGATACCCACCCGGTCCGGAACCTGGTTGGCGGCTCCTTGCCCGTTTGGAGTAGCGGGTCCGACTGGGGATAACGGGACCAACTTCCCGATGCATGGGATGTGTATGTGTGTGTGTATGGAATTTTGGTTAGGTTACTTCTAAGAAACGTTCTAAAACTACTGTAAATCTATCTTGCAAACTTGAATCTAAATTACTATAATCAAATGAAAAACAACACACAGAATTTACATTAACCCGGGATGTTTCTTTTGTTATGCGATCTAGAAAGATTTCTAACAGCAGCTGGTAATAAAGATCATTCAACTGATATCAGAATATAAATCAATAAAGATAAACCATTCTGCATAAGAAGTTAGGCAGAGCGGTTGTGAACAGCACATCGCATAATCAAATCATTCGCATATTAAGCATGAATAGATAAATCCACCGTACAGAAGTGCCAAATGATAACTTATATATTCATACATTAGCATGCAAACAATATCAGTTGTATATCGCTTTAAGAATACAAGCAGAAATTAATCAAGAGATAAAAGTACCATTAATGACTAATTCTTACTCATAGACTTCAAACAATAACGATCTACCTCTACTTGCTTCTAACGTCTACCAAGAGTACAGAAGTGCAACATCAGTAGCAGACATAAAAATGCAAACATAAATAAATCACGATCCTTCCATTTATCAAAACCTCCTCTGAGGGTGCAGAAGTGCATGTTCTGAGGAAAAGTTTTTGACAAATTTCTGGACCTTTCTCCAATGCAATGAGAAGGGTTCAAATACTGCTATCTAATCCTAATAATAGTATTATTACAAAATTTAGGATACGGCTCTCAAATGACCGCCCTTTTTCTAATTCAGTAAAACAAAAAAAAAACAACTTTCTAAATTGAAATTACTTCTTAATTTGGTCCCTGAAATTGCAGTTATCAAGCATGGGCTTGAGAAGAGTCGGTTGGCCGACTTCCGTGCTTAGTTGGGCTGCGAAAACAGCGTCCATAAGAGCTGGCGCTACTTTCTCGGCCGCGTTCATGATGCACCTTACCGTCATGCATTGGCTGTGAGGCTTAACTAAGTAAGTCCAGTAACTTTCCCAGTTTAACCTAGCCAATGCCTGAATTGTCTTCCCGTTCGCCTGTGCTTTCTGCTTCCATTCTGCTCCCAGCTGTAACGCACTTGGTAAGTATCCCGGGGTGGACTCTGAAATCAAATTAGCTCTGTGCAAATTTTCATTTACACAATCGATAAGTATGGTCACCTGTGTTGCCGCTGACTCTGTTGCCTGCTCCGCCTGTGTTATTTGCTCGTCCCATTTGTTGAAGAGCAAGTCTTTGTGATTTTCATTAATCTTAGGCGCCCCTGCTTTCTTCCCTTCCTCGTCATTTTTCCAAGCCAGATATTCTGTTACTCTTTTGTTGGCCTGGTCATAGTCATTCCGTAGTTCCACTACCTGGCTGGTGATCTTGTCGCTCAGCTCACAAAAATGCCTCCACTGTGATATTCTACGTACCATGTCTTCCTGTTGCTGTGACAGTTGGTCGTTCAAGCCGATGGACTCTGAAATAAATTATGTCAGCTTGGGTTCATCCTTGTGCATTTCTTGCACCGTCTGCAGTTGCTTTTCCTTTTCTTCAATATTTCTTTGGTGGCTCAGCTGCATCTGGCGAAAGTCTTCTTGTAGTTTTTCAAGCTGCTTGGAAGCTTCAGCGTTTATATTGGCTTGTTGCAACTGTTGTTGCAGCAGTTGTATTTGACTCTCACGTTTTTTTAGAAGTTGCTGAACTTCAGAAGCTTTGTCGATGGTCGCAGAAGCATATGCTCCTGCAATCTGAGACAACTTGGTGAGGTTTTCGGTTGGATTGCTATTCGGATCTTTCCACAAGACATCTAGGTGTTCAGCATCTTGAGCTAGTGCATCCGCAAGCTTTCTTTTCTTTCTTTGTCTCCTTACAACTGCCTTGTGCTGTGGGCTGTAGAATACGTCCAGTGGAGGGATCTCTTCTACGCTAAGTAGAAGTTCTGAGGATGGAGCGATAGGAAGATGCTCCATCTCTGTGGTGCTACTGACTATGGTTGAGAGGACCTCTTGCGCCACCTGCGTGTTGTCCACGGGTGTTTTCGGGACCTGACCTTCAAGATTAATCAGTTCACTGAAGGTCTCCCATTCTTTATCTAATTCTACTGTAACAAGAGGTGCTTCGGTGACGGGGGGAGGAACTTCTCTTGATGATGAGGCGGCAACTTGCTGGTGAGCCATCGAACTTGACTGAGCTGTGTCCTTGATTATTTCTTCGTTTCTTTCTTCTTTGCGGACAGACTCTTCAAGATATGGAGATATTTCTTGCACGGCGCTAGAATCAGATTGGGAGGCACTGGAGTGTTCACTGAGGCTGACGCTTGGAGTCGGTTCTCTGGCAGCTATCCGCAGTCCTTCCAGTGGAATGTTAGCCAGCCTTCTTTCTCTATACAATGTGAATTTCTGGAAGTCGTCCGGGGACAGCCTCGATCGTGCTTCCTGCAAAACTTCTTCGAGCGAGTTCTTTCCCTGAAAAAGATCGTCAAACAGATCTTTCTGTCCAGAGAACACACTTATCCTGACGCTAGTTGTAAATTCCTGGGCAACTTTATTTGGGTCGAATGGCCTTGGTGGGAGTTTAAATAGTTGGAGACACGTCACATTCTCCACCTCACCAAAAGTGTGCCCTACATCGAATAAAGAGAAGACTCCACACGTGACTGGGAATTGAGGCCAAATGGCCTTCTTTTTGTTCTTTAGGTCCTTAGTTAAACCACCTTCAGAACAAGTATGATAAGCGATTTCTCAGGCCAACAATTTATCTGGGATATATAAGGGTAGGACATGCGGGGGTACTATGCTTCCAAAAACTCGGATATAGGTAAACCATTCTTCCCCAAACCATCTTGCGATGGAGTTGATATCAATCTGTGCCTCAGGAGAGCATCTTGGGGGATCTTTATTGTATATTATCCTATGTATGGGTAATATAAGTCCATGGCAAATCTGGTAAAAATGGGGGGCGAACTGGGAATCCCACAGAATTTTATGATAGACATGAATAGGCAATGGGTCCTGGGTAGTCCATTGCCAACCCATGGTAGGGAATTTGGATACAAGACAGACAGAATCCATTATATAGGCAGACAAAAAAAGGCGGATAGACTCTTTAGGAGTGGGATCTTTTAGAACGGTAGTGGAGGACCGCTGTGTACAGAGTGTCAGAAAGGATTTTGGCCCAATCCACTATCTCAGAGTTAGTTGCAGCATCGATCAAGGGTAGCCATTCAGTTGAAAATTTATTGATATCTGGCTTACCGAATATTCTACAGAGCATAGCTGCAGCAAAACAATATGGGGAAGTAAGAGAACCAGTGCTATACATGCCATTCTTATCTTTCTTCAATGGTTCATCTCTTTTTGACCACTCCTTAGTGGTATCAGATAAGTCGAGATTTTCTGCTACGAACTTCGTAACGAATTCTGCATTGTAGGTCGCTTGCGGCTCAGGTAAATGATACATGAGCCTTAGGTCTTGAGCTGCAAACGCTGCTACGATCCCATGCCCCTGGGCTTTGAACTGTCTCTGGTGCAACTCCGCATCATCTAGTATCCATTTGATCATGTCTGTGTATGGCAGGATCTTCGGCCTTGCTGCAATTCTGTGGAGGAAAGAACATGCTAGGTCTTCCAGGGATGCTTCTGAAGAACGTAATGCATCCGGGACAGCAGGAGTTACTTTGATTATTCTCGGATTTTCTTCCTCCAATATCCTATACATGCCTTCCCAGGTTGAGATGCCCGCATCCTTATTGCATGCAGTGTCTGTGTAGAGGGGCGCCATCTCTTTGGTCTTTTCCCTTGCCTCTGAGCTCTGAGCTTTGTTCTTCTTCCCCATCTCGCTTAGCGTTTCTGTTCGGTTTTGCCTTCGAGCTTTGCTCCTGCAAGTTAAGAGCGAAATGGAAAGATCGATCAGAAAGGTGATGGGAAGGCGTTAAATGCAAGAGATAGATTAGATACGCCACCTTACGTGAAGCAAAATCCACATTAAGGCACGCGTCTTCATGCCACTTAATAACTGACAACTAATTCATTACTAACATTGAATGCGCATAATTTCCAAGTCAGGTAATGGTAAGTGGATTTTCTTTGGGTGGCGTGCCTGAAAGAGTCGTACCGAGGTGCTTTTATGACTTGCCAGCGCATCCTCGCATATCGCGCGATCGCAAACAGCAGTGATCGCAACATCGCAGATTGCAACAATTCAATGCTTGCCAACGTACTTCGCCTAGTTTCTGCGATGTGCGATCGCGCGATCGCATGATCGCAGGTCGGCGGGTTTACAAGTTTTTCTTTATGGAGGCTAGTGTATTGCGATGCGATGTTGTTCATCAACGCCGAGGCGATGCGCATATTGGCGTTTTTTAGAGAGGGAACGAAGGTGTTTTTTATCTTTTTCGTGATGCACTCTTAGAGATTTGCTTTTATGAACATAGTTTTAGGCTTAAATCGTCCAAGGACCTTTTTCTACGTTTTATGCTTGTAATTTCATAAGAAGTCTTTGTTTTTCGAAAATTAACTAAGGGTCCCCTATTCAATCTATCATCATGACTGATATTAGGCTGAATTAGGGGGGGGTTGTTGCTGGCCACAACAGGGTCCATCATCCACGTAACTGCAGAGGGGGTCCAATGGAAGCAACTTTATAGACAATCTTTATTCTTGGGATTTTCCCCTTAATAAAAAATCTCCTAAATTTTCTTGGAACGTAACTGGTTTTGACCTATTCAACATATTTTGCGAAGAAGAATGGAAATATGATGATACCAGCAAAGTGTTGAGGTTGAGAAGAAATGGGCAGGACAGACTGAAGATAGTTAAGATTTGAAGCTTAATCTCTCTCTTCAGCTTACTGTAGAAGCATCACTAGTAGAGGACCTTCATTTCCTTGGCAGACATGTTCAAAGAACACCTAATATCTCATGTATAGGTTCTACAAAAAAGTCAGTTGTGTATTTATCTCATCGTTTTTGGATATGTTTTTAGGATGTTTCACTATCTCATTGAGTCTCAAAATGTATTTTACTATTTTATATTTTTTCCTTGTATATTTCTTATGTGTTGTGTTTTTCTTAAATATATTTGATGGGAGAAATCTACTCAAATAATAGTTTTCAAGTGATAAACATGATTTTTGGTTATGTAGCCTTCATGGTCTGAGTGGAAATTCAATTGTTGTCTTGTGCATGTTTCACTCAGGCTCTAAGTTCTTTGTATATTGGTTTAAGCCTTTCTTCAAGAAACTCTTAGTTCAAATAACTTGTTAATAGTTACAAATAATAGACAAGAAACAAATTTTCTTGGGGCTTACCAATTTCTTTTACGAACATGCAAAAAAATTTCCATAGCGTCAAACCCATGCAAGCCATCAATATTTTCTATGTATGTTGTAAAACTTAAGTCATCACATATTGTTTTGTTTCATTTCATTTAATCATTTTGTACTTCCACTTATGATGCAAGCTATGTTTTCTTTGAAAATATATTTTGTTTTTGTTCTAAATTTTTGATAGTGAAATATGATTTTTTGTTGTGGAGTAGCGGTTAGAGTAAAGTAATGCACCACCACACAAATGGCCCTGCCCTCATCATGAGGAGGGAGGAGGAAGGGAGTGAAATCACCACTTGGTTTATGAAGGCAACTGGGACTAGGGTGGGGGAAGGAGGAAAGACAAAGGGAAGCCACTAGGTTAATTATTAATCTTGGGTTAGTGTTCATCTAGGGTGGGGTTGCAAGAGATATTGGATTTGTATACCAACAAGGTAAAAATATCGTGATTGTTTGAACCTCATAGAATTTGCGATGTATCTGAATGTGAATGTAGAATCACAAGTGTTGTCTCTACACTTATTTATATGAAAGTCTACAAGTGCATTACCCAATACTCCAATCCATTGCAAACTACAGAATCATGAATTCTCTCATTGTGTTGAAGATCCTCTGAGCTAGGACATACATGAAGAATGCTCACAAGGGTGCAGAGTCCAGTTTCACACCTGCAAGTTTCATATGATAAAAGGCATTCAAAGTTTCATGGTGATTCCCATTATGAGAATACCATGATGTTGAGTCTTCAAATGTCTTAAGGAAGCCATGTCATGGGTTGAAAATACAACTCTTTAATCACTTTTCATCTAAAATTGAAAATTATGTAAATGAATATGCAACCAAAGAGTTATCGGTAATTTGATATAATCCACTTAATTAGGGCATCAAATGGGTAAGGGTTTGTAGAAGGTTGTGTGTCTATTGCTTCTGATCAATGATTTGCAAAAGAGTGACTCTTGCTAATATGTCCTTTTTAGCCCTTCCAAAATAATCAATTAAGGTCTCTAGGCATCTTGATGAAGCTCCTACAAGATTTGATGACTTAAAGAATGTAATGACAACATCAAACACTTTTCTTTTGAAATCACAAATGATTGAAATGAACAAGAAACCTACATAGAAAATATATTTTGAATGTATGGTGAGCACGCTTTGTTTCACAAACTCATAACAAACTTGAACATGAGTATATTTTGTATATGTTGAGAGTGTCTTGCTTTAATCCCTTTCATCCAGTCACCTAACATCATTAATTTTATTTTTAGCAACAAAATAAACTTGGTAAAGTGTTGGGCATAAATATGTATACCTTCTTGCCTTGTGGCCACAAATATGTATACTTTCTCTACTTCAGTGAACATAATAAAGCACAAAACTTGTATTGGGGAAATAACCAACAATCTTCATCTCCTCAGCCAACCTTTCTAGCATTGCATAGATTTTTGTTGCTTGCGAATGTGATTTGTCTCCTACGCGGAATGCATGGAATCCATTTTTCACCTCTATCCAACTGCATCCTGACCACTTTTTTAGTCCCCTGTCTTTTATTATTGTTCTAATCTTTGTTACTCCATCCCATCTGCCAACATCTGCATATAAATTTAACAGTAGTACATAATATCCTACATTTTTAGGTTCTAAATCGAAAAGTTGATTTGTGGCCCATTCTCCTATCTCTACATTATAGTGAATTTTGCATGCACCAAGCAAAGCCCTAAATACACCAATATTTGACTTTAATGGAATTGTTTCAATCAAATTGAATTCCTCATTAAGCTACCCAACACGCCCAAGAAGATCAATCATGCATGCATAATGACCCACCATGGGTGCTATGCAATAATGTCTTCTCATTCGATTAAAATGCAACTAGCCCTCGTCCACCAAGCCTGCATGGTTGCATGAAAAAAGGATGCCAATGAAGGTGACGTGATCTGGCTTCATGCCTGCTCATTCCATTTCGTAGAAAAGTGTGAGAGCTTCCATTCCATCCCCATGCATTCCATATCTTGCAATCATATTTTTGTTTATTAATGGCTTTTTAGGAATCACATTCATGAGTATTGATTGATCATTTCAACTACATATGGAAGTAACCAAGGTAAGTTTTCTCTCTATGTTTTCTCCATATTTCAATGTTGCATCAAATTAATGTTGAAAAACTCATAAGGGAAAATGACTTGTAAGAGGTGGGAATGTAAGAGTTTGATTTGCATTAGGGAAAGGCTCAACAAACACTTGGTCATAAGAAAATTTCAAATTGAGAGTTTTCCTTTTATTTTTAGACACATAATTTTTCATCTACCTATAAGTTGAACTTGTGATATCTTACAGGTCAAAGACTAACCAATGAATACCTATTAGGTCTTACTCTGTTGTTGGTGACTTAAAAAAAAGTTGAGAATTTAGTTCGAAAAAGTTATGTTTCATATTGTTCTTAAACATCTAAATATAATCTGAGACTCTTGAGTTTGAGAAATCAATTAACGTTTTTCTTATTTATTCATCACAATATCTCATGTAGTCAGTTGGATTTTCTATGCTATTGTGTTTTAATTTTAGTAATGTGAGATGTATCATGACCTAAATGTTTTGCACCATCTTTTCAATTTGACATATTATTATTTTTTAATATTTTCAAAACAAATTATACAGTAACACAAAATTTTCTTATTACCACAGAGTTAAACACAATATATATATATATATATATATATATATATATATATATATATATATATATATATTTCCCCTTTTCAATAACTTAATAATATTTCATTATTTAGTAACAATTCTAAATTTCAATGAAAACACAAACATAATAATTAGATTTTAAAATTTTATTTGATAGTAATTTTGTAACACAAATTTATTGTGAAAATGTTTGAATTTATCTTCATTTCTACATTACTCACTCTTTCTCAATATCAAAATTTCATATTATAAAAATTATTATACCAAATTACATAAATACTTTTTATTAAACCTTAACCTCATTAAAATAGCATAAACTTAATAAATATTTCCAAAACAAATCTAAATTTCAATGAAAACACAAAATATAATAATTAGATTTTAAAATTTCAATGAAAACACAAAATATAATGATTTTAAAATTTTATTTGATAATAATTTTGCAACACATATTTATTGTGAAAATGTTCTAATTTATTTTCATTTCTACACTATTCACTCTTTCTCAATATCGAGTTTTCATATTATAGCAATTATTGCACCAAATTACAGAAATACTTTTTATGGAAACTTAACCTTATTAAAATAGCATAAAATAAGTAGTCATTAATTTATCCAAAACCTATAAAATTAAATATAAACCAGTCTTATATACATTTATCCATATAAGGCCATTAGAGACATCTTTTTTACATCTCATACTTTCTTTGTTAAAATGAAAATCTTCTATTTACAAAACTGGTACCTTATTTCTCGATATTACAAATTTACAATCATTTAAATGGGTTTTTTTACTTGTATTACCCAACTTAACTGAATTATAGTTCTACTTTTCAGAAGGTGGCATTTTTAATTATTTAATTTTTTCTTTCACAAACGTGTCATAAAGGTGGATCTATTTATTCATTTTTCAAAGATTTTTGTTGACCGGAGACGTTCATTTTATAGTTATCTGTCATTAAAATTAAATTGAAATTTTACTCATTTCCACCAAAATAAAAATTATAAAAATCTTTAAAAAAATAAAAAAATTAAATAACTATACAAAATATTTTAATAATGTAACCAATTAAAATTAGATTCTTTTGCTCTCAAATTGGATCTATACAAATTATTTGAACAATCTTTTGTTACTTTTTTTTTTTCAGTGGGGGAAAGAATGCCCGCTGAAAAAGCGAGCAGATTCATCATACAATATTTATTGCCGAAGCTAACAAAATACGTCAACATACATCATCATCGAGCAAAATAAGTCATCATTAATCACATTACGTCCACATAAGTAAACATCGAAATGCTGCAGCAGCAATGCACATCGCGAAGGATTAGAAATGGCGCTTTGCTTCTATTTGTGCTTTCAGATTACTAGGACCACAGACTGTGCTAAAGGAGGTTTCTTTGATTGTATTGGAATCATGAAAGAGATTGGGCACTGGATCGCTAACGAACCCCAAGGGAAATATTCGAATGGGTCCAGGACCTGCACCACCTACTGATACAAGATGACTGTATGATGCAACCAGTGAGGAGAATTTTTAGTATCCAAGATGTTCCACATCAAGAAACTTTCCTGTATGCTGCTCAAATCTTTGACGCAGATGGGACATCAGGAATCCCTGCGAGAATTCTCCTGCTAGCAGCATATGACATAAGTTCCCTCAAGTCTTCTGCCGAAGCTTTTGGTTTCCGTGTTACCTCTGTTTCTGCTTTGAATTTCTCTTTAGATTTGAATTTTTTAACCGGATTTGGATACTGCTACCACTTTAATGCAAACATGGGGTTTTGTTGTTCATTCTGCTTAACAACTAAAGCTAGATGGCATCCTCGCTTCACTTCCCTCAGCACGGCAATATCCTTGCATTACTCTACAAGATGTCTGATATATGAAAATCCCAGCACCCAATCTGTGTATTCCCCTGTGAAACATTACACAACCAAAATTCAACTCACCCGCCGAAGCAGCAAATTTAAAATTCAAATCGACCCCAGGAGGCAAGAAATTTAAAATTGAAATCAGCGCCGAAGAGGAGAGCTGTACAAATGCCGGAAAATGAAACTTTCAATTAATGGAGGTTGCGAAATATCCATGACATCTATGTATCACCAGACATGTAACGTCAATTCCCAAAAGTCGCACATACACTCTACTCATATATTTATTTATATGAGTCGCTATCTATTCATAGGACAAGACCGCCTGCATACTCCAAAACCGCCTGCGCTGTCCGGAGACCCAAATTTTTCGTATTTAACCATTATTTTTGGTGCTTCAGTGGAGACCACATGACGTGACAACGACCTCTTATGATTAATTTTTCACGGCTCTCATCTTACCGGATCCCTTCCAGCGCTGTCACTACAGGCCATTTTCTTTTTAATTTCTTTCTAGATTATTATGCTTTATCTTATTGGAAGTCTTGGGTTCAAATATTGCACTATTCTACCATCCCACTCATCCGGGTGAGAAGTTGGACATGATGAACATTTTGACCAACTCTAAGTTAATTAAACCCTTAATCATGTAAATGAGTCACTACTACCTATAAGGCATAATTACATAGTTTAATAATATATAAATATGTTTTTCCTCAATTTAATAAGATTTTTGTTAGATTTATTATTTTACTTTATTAATAAAAAAATTAATTTAATGAGATTTTTGTCAAACTCTTTAAAATATATTTAAGACAAAAAATTAAAACTTTTTTAAATAAGTAAAAAATGTAAAAAAATTCAACTTTCAACAAAAACATTATCACTACAATAAGACATTATTATTGTAACATGTTGGCATTAGATTCTCCACCACCACAATGCAGAATTATAATTAAAAAAATACCTCACTTTTGAATTCAATGTTTTTACTTTAAATTACCTATATTTAAACTAAAGTGCAGGTACTAGCTACTATGTAAAGCTTGTTAAAATTTCCTTTAGAAACAAATAAGTATTTTATTCTAGGGTCCATATTTCTCTTTCAAAATAAGGGTGATCTTTTATGGAGAAGCGTAAATGTTGAAATCGATTCATGTATTTGACATCGTGGGTCCTACAAACATATTGTATTCAACATGATAAAGTGAAAAGTTGTTAGTGCTAACATCTTTGTCTTGTCGCATGTACCTCCAGTGATGTAAAATATACAACGACTCCACTCCATGTGCATTCATTGAAGACTAGGAATAAAGGAGATACTATTGGTCCCATCTTTATGGTTTTGTCACCAGTAACTTGAAATTTTTTCACGCCATGGAAAGAATCTAATAATTTTGTAATGGAATGGGCTATTGTAGAGAAGGAACATAGCTAAGGTGACAACTCCCCCGTTGTCGACGGCCCCGACCCAACCTCCTCCTCCTCCTGTCACCCGATGGGCCCCACCAAACGCCACCTCCCTAGACCCCCTCCTCTTTCGCCACCCTCCTCCCCTGCCTACATCCTCCGCCATCCTCCCCTACCCACGAAACCCCCATCCCATCACCCCTCGTCCCTTGCATTAATTGGAGAATTCAAATCCAATTCCTTCACGTGCCCACTCACTTCGATATTCCTTCCCCATTCCACCAATCTAACCTTTCACTGGAGGTATTCAGAGCTCGGTAGACTTGCATTGCGCTTGGCAAGCTCCTCACACTCCGTAATTTGGGAAATTCAGCAGGCTCCAGCTCCAACAACACTGTAAGTATCAAAAGACTTTGCAATTCACGGATCTTCTTACCATTGGTTTTCTAGAATGTCTTTAAAAAATCTATATTTAATTCAGAGACTAGGCATTATGATAGCAGGTTTGGGTTTACCCTTTCTGCGAGACTATGCCAATCTTTGTCCTAACTCCTTGTAGCTTTCACGTGGCTAAAATCATTGGGAGATTTTGCCTCAATTTCCTTGGCACTAGATCGAGAATCTGTGGTTTTTTGCATAGTAGCGAACTTTTTTTTTTAGAATAGCATCGATGTTTCTTTCGACCCTTCACATATAAAATATGAAACGAGATATGAATATGCTAAAATACAAGTTGTGGACTATGAGCAGTAACTGACTATGAATAGTGAAATGACATATAGTGATAAAGAATTGAATATGCCCTTGATTTCACTTTAGCAATGTCTTTAATCCTTAGCCATTCTTTTTGAATGAAGCTTCTTTTTTGTAGATTTTTACTTGTAGATTCAACAACTTATGTGATATGCTAAAATACATGACAAGAATCTACTCTACTCTTCAGCGGAAACCAAAATTGGTCGATGAGAACAATAAGAATAAAATGAAGAATATTAATTACACATAACCCAATATTTCTCTGGGGAAAGCAACTACTCAAAACCCCGACTATCTATATTGCATTAACCAAAAGATATGAGAAGAAAATGCAATGCTTGTTCGTCCTGAATAATTCCTGCCCTAGTGCAATCTATCTCTCTACTTTACAAGCCAACCCAAGTTAACACTTAGCCAAATCTGTTTCCTGCCAAGACCCTACTTCCTTGTGCAATTCGTGAGAGAATTATCCCATATTTAATTGGGAAATCCACTCTCCATTACTATGTAATCCATCCATAGGCCCTCAACTGATTGCATGCACCATCTGTACAACTCGAAAAAATATACAACCAATAATACATTGTCCCTAAACTCTAATCTCAATTGGGTCTTCCTCTGAACTTACATGCATGAGTTATTTATGAGTGAATCTTTAGTTAATTGGTGTGGCACTAAGGATGCACTGGTGCTCGTCCCCACTACTAGACCTCCTACTAGTTCCTCTAATAGTTAAAACTAGTTTAATTGACTATAACTCAATTATACTAAGTTATCTAATTACAACTCAAAATAACTCAACTTGGGCCCCTAAAATTTAGGGATCACTCTACATGACTCTAGATAGACTTCCAACTCGAATTTCCTAAGCTAACTAAGTCAAATTAACTTAGTTAAATATTACAAGTTGCTATGAGAATAGAATTACAATTTAATTCTCAATTTAATTCAAAGACAAATTAAATTAGAATTTCTATATGTTATTTTTAACATTTATTGTTGCTATTTTCAACACTCCCTCTCAACAAGAAAGGAATTCAACTATATCTTGATCTAGTACCTTTGGAAGGTTCTGCATGCAACACTTCTATCTAGTATTGTTACTACTGCAACTTCTGAAACTAAAAAAGAACATTTAACTTGAATCAGTATGATGCATCTGTCACCAGAGTCTTTGACTGCTACTAGCTCCTACATTGTTTACTGAAAACTTTGCGCTTTTGTTGCCTCTGCACTGTTGTCAACTCTGCTCTACACTCCCCAGCATTTGATTGTTGCTAATCTCTTCCTATGTCACTTAGACATCTGACTACATCAACCGCCACTAATCCATCCTGACATCTGACTACATCAATCGCCACTGATACATCCTACTACTTTGTACTGTGGGATCTCGTAGTAAGGTAATGATACATGAGACAAAATATCTCAATGGACCTTGCCCAAATTCTGAAACTCTTGGACTAAGGTTTCATATCGCACCACCTCACACCTGGAGGTATGGCTGCATGTGCTCCTTTTGCCCACTTGGTGCGAAATTTCCCCCTACTTGAGGTCTCTGCTTGAGTGGATGTCTCCACTCAATTTCCTCTGTGCTTCTCTAATTATCGCTACTCCACAACTTTCTGAGGCTGCTTCTAAGGGTTCTTCTGGGGTTGCATGTTGCGAGGTAATTCATGCTTCCAATCAACCACCAAGTCTCTAACCTTTGCCTTGCTCCTCAAGGCTTTGCATAGATCTTGTACCTCAAGTGCACATAGGTTCTTAACTCATACACCGATATGTTTCACCTGTCTCATGGTGATGTGTCTAAGGAAAACCTATCCCTTACTAAAAATCACATCGTAGCCATGGTATTCCAATCCCGCAACGAAAACAAGATTCTTCTTTAGTGCAGGAACATACATCACATTTGTCATTCTCGGAGGGGAGCCAAAGTCCCTCTAAAAGGTAACTCTACTGATATTGGTTGCGTTATACCTTCCATCATCTCCAAACTTTATGTTATGCTTGAGGTATTTCTCTTCAAATTCACTAAAGAGATCTCTATTCCCCGTCATATGGAATGAGGCACCACTGTCAAGATACCACATGCTTCCCATTACAATGTTATCCATGCATGCAATGAGAGTGAAATCAAGTTCGAATTTTGAAGCTAGAGCTTCACTTGTTGTTGCAACTGTAGAGTCCTTCTTGCTTTCTTTCTTCTGTGGGAAATTTGTGGTAAAGTGCCCGTACTCGTGACAGTGAAAACAATTGATTTTTGACAAGTCCTTCTTCTTGCTAACCTCCTTGCCTTGGGACTTCTTTCCTTTCCTTTCTTCTTTTTGCTGACTAATGCAAATTCCCCTTCCACTACTTTGGAAGAGGTCACATATTTGGTGTTCCGTCAAATCTCTTCCTGTACCAAATCTGACCACAGTCGCTCTCAATTTGGTAGCTTCTCCTTCCCATTAACAGAGTCCTAGTAAGAGTGCCAGCTCTTGGGAAGTCCTAGAAGAGATAGGCTCACCATATCATCTTTGTAAATAGTAATCCTGACACTTCCAAGCTCATCCTGACAATGGGTGAACTTGATCAAGTACTTTGAAATTGAGTCGCCCTTCTCCATCTTGATCTTACTGAGTTTGTCCTTCAATGCCAACTTCCTATGATCACTGCTATTTTGAAACAGGTCTGTCAATGCCTTCCACATTAAGTATGGAGTATCCTTACCATGGAGACTCAAGACAATATGGTCTCAAACTCCTTCTAGGATAATCCTTCCCGCTTTTGACACGTACTTTCTCCATGTGGCCAAATCTTTAGCATCCGACGCTAGAGGATTAGGAATGTCATGATCTATGAATTCCTTAAGGCCAATGTCTTCCAACACTACCTCCATCCTTTCCTTCCAAGCTATGTAATTCGAGTTGCCCTCCAAGGCATATTCAAGGTCTCAGGCCGTAGAATGACATATTGCTTACTCTAAAGTATGAACTTGAAAATTCGATTTCACCTGCACACCAAACTCGAAATCTCCTCTTCTATATTATCTTCAACTTTGATACCATGTAGATTTTTACTTGTAGATTCAACAACTTATGTGATATGCTAAAACACAAGACAATAATATACTCTACTCTTCAGCGGAAACCAAAATTGATCAATGAAAACACTAAGTAGAAAAGGAAGAATATCAATCGCACATAACACAATATTTCTTTGGGGAAATGTGAGGCTCCCTCATAGGGTCCTCTAACTAAAAACTAAATTTCTCTAATTTTAAACACAATAAGATTGGAATTAACTTATTTATATCTAAACATTTATTTGATGACAATATTCCATTAAAATTTATTTACCACAAATTTAATAAGCAAGAATTTCGTTCCAACCATTTACATAAGTAATCAATAAATGGAGGAATACCTGTTCCAATAGCTTAGTTGAGATGCTCCTGAGCTCCTGACTCTGTTGGGATGCTCCTTTTGACTACCTGACTGGATTTGCCTCCCATCCAACTAGGAAGTATTTCCTAGCCTAGGGAACCTCCACAAGTTCTCTAGCCCTCCGAGCCCAAGTCCAACCAGATTAGTGTGCCCAAGTTTAACAATCACTATCCAGATCCAAGTTTGTATTCCCTCCTTTATCTCTCCATTCTCACCCTTCTCCTTCACCACATTCCTTCCCCAACACAATTCTCCAAAACAAAATCAAGACCAAGGATCCCCCCCTCTCCTCTCATCATCCTTCCCTTTTTATGCCTCTTCCTCCCATCGACCTCAACCACCTATCATTAATGTCATGACTACCCCCTCATTCTTTCATTTAGTATCCTTGATTTTTCTTACCATATCTTCTCCGAAGTAGATTTGAGAAGACATTTTGGGGATAAGATATGGATATTTAATTTGGAAATTAATTGGAGAAGACCATATATTCTCCCAAGTAGATTTTGAGATGATACTTTGGGATGTGGAAATTTAAATTGGAATAAATGTAAGGAGACCATATTCTATCCAAAATTAAATTTGAGAAGACAAGTTGGGAATTGAATAATAACAATAATAAAATTTATATCAATAAATAAAAATTACAGTTTCACAAATGTAAGCATATACCAATATTTCTTGATAATTATATGTCAATATTTTCAGGTAAATAATTTTTGCATGCTATGATTAAGTAGGGCATTACATACACCCCTCCTTCAGAAAAAATTATCCCGAAGTTAGAGTGAAAAAGATAGAAGGAGTTTGAAAGTAATTTGACAATAAGGCATACCAAAATAGAGAGAGTTATAGTAGTAAAATTTAATAAGTCAGGCAATGATACCACTTCCCATCAAGAGTATCCAACTAATCTATATCCTCCTATCCTTCCTAACATACTTCTGTTCCCACCCTATCCATCCTCTGTTGTTATATACTACGGCATCGGCTATACCAATCTAATCACTAATAAAACCAATATGGCGGAACCGTCAACTATATCGACCTAACTTCCCCAACAGGCAACTGGAAATCGTCATCACACGTCTACGGAAGTGTGTCCATCACTGCCCTCCCACGATTCTAGGTTTGGAGGTTACATGGTGGGAAATACCTCCACCCCTCCTTACAACTAAGGTAAACACCAACTAGAAATCATCATCGCACATCTAGGGGAGCGTGTCCATAACTGCCCGCCCACGATTCCAAGTTTGGAGGTTACACGGTGGGAAATAGCTCCACCCCTCCTTACACTAGGGTCAACACCCTAATATGGACCACACTACAACGTTGGTTGGATACTTGTCATCGAATAATCCAGTCAGGTAGTCTTTTCACCTGCCATTTACATTTTACCTATGTCATAAGAGTGCATACCAAGTAGATACAAAATGTAATAGAACAATGTACATCATACCTTTCCACATTAGATGTCTCGACCTTCCCCAATGGAAGAGTAGATCTTGGTTATCATATAGTTCTTTCCAATCTGCAGGTTAGTTCTCATTCATGCATATATATAACAACAAAATATATATAGATAAGTGATCTTAAACATCATGTTATTAAGTCTATTATCTAAGTGTCAATTTTGTAGTTCATACTAGAAATAAATCTTACATTAGATAAATCATAATTTCACTAAGTCATTCATTAGATAAATCATATCCACTTAAGCCATACATGAAACAACAATAACTTTGATAAGTTATGCACTATATAAATCATAACCAAGTAAGTCATACATTAGGTCATACATCAAAAATTTCCATCATCGATACCTAATCCATCTAATGATTTATATAAGTAGTTTCACATGTCCAACTAAATGCATCAATATTACATAGTGTTCATAAATAAATAACATGGAACTAAATAATAGAGCCTTAGAATAGGCTATCTAAGTAAAAATGGACATCATAAATGGTCAAAAGTGAGGGGAAATTGCAACATGTAGTCTTTGCATCCTCCCAGGTAGCAGATCTTGGGTTATACTTGTCCCATTGTATCTTAACTTGGTCCACCAAGTGATGCCTAAGCTATCAAACCCTATGGTATAATATGCATATTGGTTTGATCATTATGGTTCCCACGTCTGAGACCTATACTTCCCTCCAGTCGAGTTTGTGGGATTCATCAGAAACATAATGTTATAGGACAGATACATAAAAACATCATGAGTTTTATGCAAGTGGGGTGGTAGTACAAGACAATAGGACATTGTTCCAATTTTCTCTTTGATTCTAAAAGGTCCTATAAATCAAGGTGACAACTTCGTCCCTTTCCCAAACTGAATGGTGCTTTTGTTGGGTTGGATATGAATAAAAACTTGGTCTCCTACTTCATAAACTCAATTAGTCCTATGTGAATCAACATAACTCTTCTGTCTATCTTGTGCTTCCTTTAACCTTTGTCGAATCTGCCTTACCTTTTCCTCCATTTCTTGAACTAATTTCGGCCCAACTATTACTCAGTCCTCCAACTTTTCCCAACTCAATGGCATCCTACATGGCCTCCCGTATGGAGCTTGATAAGGAGACATCTCGATTGAATTTTGGTAACTGTTATTATAGGCAAACTACCTTTCCCAATGAGTATGATTATCCATGACGTACATTCTAAGCATGTCTTCCATAACCTAATTTACTCTTTTAGTCTGCCCACCTGTTTCTGGATGATATGTAGTGCTCAAGTTTAACTGAGTCCCTAATGCTGACTACAAACTTGTCTAAAACCTAGATGTAAATCGGGAGTCTCTATCAGAAATGATCTTTTTGGGTAACCCATTCAGTCGAATAACTTCACTTATAAAAACTCGTGCCACATTAGTAACATCGTAAGTGTCTCTTACTGGGAGAAAATGGGCACTTTTGGTCAATTATCAACTATAAACAATATAGAATTTTTCCTCTATGACGTGAGTGGAAGCCCCACAACAAAATCCATAGAAATTACCTCCCATTTAGACATAGGGATGTCATGTGGTTGTAGGAGTCCTTCTGGATGGCGATGATCAGCCTTCACTCATTAACATCCAAGATATTTGGCGACAAACTAGACTATGTCGTGCTTCATGCCTACCCAAAAGAAGAGTTTTTTCATGTCTGCATACATCTTCTTCACTCCAGGATGTGCACAATAGGGTGCTCTATGTGACTCTTTGAGGATGGTTCTTCTTATACCCCCTTCCTTAGGTATGTACATTCTCCCTTGAAATCTCACTAGTCCATCTAGTTCAAGGACATATCCCTCAAACTTTGGTTCTATCTACTTCCCACTCTGGGGTGCTGATATAACCTTTAGATACCAACTATCTTCAAAGAGTCTCTCCAACACATGTTCCCTCAAATTGACCCTCAAGGCTACTAGGGAGAAGGCTCGTGGCCTCTTGCTTAGTGCATCGGCCACCACATTCTCCTTTCCCTTCATGTATGAGATCTCAAAATCATACTCGCTCATAAATTCGCTCCACCACCTTTGCCCTTACAAAGATGGGCCTATTGCTTATTCTCAACTTTACCTTCACCAAACAACTTTTCCTATGCCCAAATTGGAAAATCACAAAAAATAATCAAAGGTATAGTTCTTATTGTCTTCTTTTCTAGAAACCCAACTAGCATGAAATGTTGAATGAAAAACATTATAGCGTCTCTTCATACTCATCCAAATTATTTATATAATTGACCATCCTTCTTTGGAAAATCCTTTTCCCACTTATCCAACTTCAATTGTAGCTCCTTCACAAAAGCCAAATAATCTTCAATCCTATCAAAGGAGAGAAGGTTAAGAGATATCAACCCTTTCTCAATCTGCTACTCCTGACTTTTGTTGATCTTATCAAATGGATTCTTCAACAACTAAAAGACTCGATTTGAACAATCAATCCTGCTTATATGATTGTGAATCTCCTTGGAGAAGTAACAACCTTATCCTTCTCCCATTAATAATGGACTTGTAATGATGATCCTTAAGATTTGAAACCACAGTCTTTGTGAATGCCAAAGAGCTTTACTCTTTGATAGCATTTCTATATCTTGTGCCCACATGCCATCATTTTGGCCACTTATAACCATTGGCTATGCTTAGAACTCATAATCACTCTACAAACCCTAATCCAATTTACAAGTCTTAACCTAAGTTAATCTACTTCTAAGATCTAACTCAAACAAGAGATCATATGCACAAATAGCCTCCAAAATGACTTGTAGAAAATTAGTCTAAATCTTAAACCACTAGGTCTAATGTCATGTTGAAAAACTAGGGAATTATAGAAGTGATTAACTATGAACTCCATGCAAGAGAGGTGGTGTCAAAAGACATCATTACAAGACCTACCAGTTGACCTTTAACAATCTCCAAAATGACTAGCTCTAGAAACTACAAAGTCGGGAAGATCCTTTTGTTCTAACAAATGAGATAAACTTGAAACAAAAAAGCGAAGGGTAGTGAAAATTAAGTCACAAATAGCTTATCTAGGAAAAGAAGGAGACACTACACTAGCTTAATTTTAGTGTTCATCTTTGAATGTCTCAAACATATGTGCAGGTTATGCAAAAAAAACAAAGACCATAAAGATAAGTTGTAAACAAAAATTAACTAACTCAAAATTTGCTTGGAAAAATGGCATACTCCAATACAAAGGAAGTGTATATTCACTCAAGCATTATAGATTAAAAATCCAAGTCTTCTAAATAATATTCTATGCCTTGGACAACAATTGGAAAAGAACGAGGAGGGAGTAACCATATGAAATTATAATAGCTACATACATTAGAACCAAACCTGCTAAAAACATACAAACAACGTTCCCTAACTGTAAATGTAAAATATCTAGACAACCTTATTAATTTATATTGCTAAAAGATTTTGTTGTTACATTTGCGGTACCCAACCAACTATAACAATGTATTCCTTGAAAGTTGTGGAAGTTGACAAGTCATTTTCTTGTTATATTTTATAAGACTAACAACATTTTGACTATCAATTCTAACTCATTTTAAGAACCAAACATTAGATATCAATCTCCAAGAACTTTGGTCTATTGTTCCAACCTTTGAGAAGAAGGTAAAGGTGTGAAGTTTTAATATCTTTCAGAATACCCCAAATAGATGTTCTACAATCCTAATTCATGTTTGTGCACATCAATATATTCCTTGTAATATGAGAAATACCATGACTCATGCATTATTCTTACTTTTTAATAATGAGAAGAAGATATTTTCAATCTTTTATTCTAAAAGAAGTGTAGTTTTGTTGTGAAGATGCTAAGATTCACAGTGGTTCTTGAAAAAAATAATTTACTTAGCTTTCCTAGTTCCCAAACTCAACTAAATCTTATGGGAAAACAATGGGGTGTGTACCAAGGAAACAATTTGACGTGTAGGAAGGAATGATGGTAAACAAAGTCAGCGGTTTTGCTTCATTAATTTTCCAAATATGGAAGCACTACTAGCACATGTGGTGTGTGCTTTCATGGTCTTGTAATTAAGCATATATAATCCAAGATTAGTAGCTATTACAATTCTTACAAAGTTAAATGAGCAACTAATAAATATAAATAGAGAACTTATGAATCTCTTCAAAATTTGAGAGTCATCAGCAGAAGGTGGTATTAGCATTGAGCTAAAAAGGCTGCTACAAGTGGAATATACATATTGTAAGGGTTATATTATGGACTTGTCAGTTGAATATTGAATATTTGCTCATTTTGTAACTATGGGAAGTTAGGATCATCCACTCGATTGTTGGGCAGAGGCTTAGTTAGGAGGGTCTAGATATTTGTTTGCTCACAGATTCAACCATTTAATATTTATACACAGGTCAAAAAAAGGGCAGCATTATGCTAAATTGAATGTTGTTTCCTTCATTTTTTCTTTTTTTGCTTGGGTTTCATAGATTCGGTAGTATCTTCTCAGCCTGTTGCAGAACATCATGTGGAATAAGTAATGTAATCTTATCAGTGCAGCTAAATTGACACAGAACCTCCAGGTGATAAATAACATAGCAATTTAGGTCAGAACCTTGAATAAGAATCGTTTTCAAGCACAGTTATGCTATCTAGTACTGAATTTTTGTAGTATGCAACAAATAATGCCACACATATTTTTATAAGAGACTCAAAATTTGGACAGAAGAATAAAAGTGGACTAGGTTATACTAGTAGTTACTATTTTGGTGCCCAGAATCAAAATCATATCCAACTGAATGGCTTGAGTCTTCACTATCTACTTGTCCCACTGTATCTTGCAATGTTTGGAAGACACATCTAATTCCATTGAGCACTCATCTTGAAGTTTTCATATCATCAGTTTAAGCAAGAAATGAACCCACTTAATAATCATATATGCTCTCTATCCAAGTTATTATCTCTTTCATGTGATTGATCACGGGAATGTGCACTATCTTTCTTTGTTCATATTGCTGGTAACACTGCAGGTTTATGAGTATAGTGAATGGCATCATTTCTCTAAGGAACAGAGTTTGCATTTGTAACATCTTTGATGTGTTCATGGCATACTTGACTCATTGATGTGAATGATTTCCTTTGCACACAAATCGTACAGTTATGGATACATAATAATTTGAAATCTGCAATCTGGAATTGACTTTACAGTCACGTAGATGACTCTCTTGACCCAGTGCTACATTTGTTAATAAAACTTGCTTATGAATGAATTGTATTACTGTAAATTATCATTTAGCATTGAAGCACTATCTTGTGATTGAAATTCATGCCAAAGTTGTCATAATTCACTTTATATTTCCAACATATTGTGTGTATGATTCTCACTTGTTATATCTCAAACACACTCATCCTTTCACATTTCAATTGCTAGTAATAAAAAAAATCTTGGAGCTTGAAGTTCTATGTCAGACTTTGTTGTATTTGATTTGCACTCATGCTTTTGGATAATCTAATAATTTATCTGCACACTATATCACACTTCCTTCACATCTCTTAAAGGCAAATCAATTGACTGTGTTGATCATATATGTTATCAACCTAAGCTAAGATCACACCCACACTAATGAATTGGCTAGATTGAACCTTTAGGGACATCCCACTGGGCTAAAATTTCCATTTCCTTAGTCTAAAGTGAGGAACAAAGCCACCGAGTTTGAGAAGTAACAATTTCCTAATCAATTTCTGAAACAATAAGTCTTATCCAGGCCCTATCTCACCAAACTCATGCATAGGGTTGCCCATAAAGAATTGAACCCATTAAGTGGCTACCTGATAAATTAGTGAAGATGCAAAACATGATTTGTCGTAATCTAAAAGAATTTATCTAATTAAATTGTGCTTCCTTCAAGGAAATGGTTTTCAATAACTTTTCAAAACATATTGAGAATCATTTTCGTACCTGTGCAATTTGTAGTTGTTCACCGAATACTTCAAATTCATCTCTAAAAGGCCTGGCCATATTACCAACCTAATTAAAACAGTTATGATGCTGACACCCATTAGTTTAAAGGAAGTAACCGCGACAACCAAAATCTATAACAATGAAGGTTTTAGATAGAGAAGAATATCCCCAATAGTTTCAAGAAGAACTTTATTGGGGTGAGCAATTTCTGGCTTCTTGATTCTTGAATCTTAACCATATAAAAGCCTCAATGCCTGATCACACTCTCCATTCTAGGCATCGGTGTCATGCCAAGCATGCTCTTTCTTGTTGAGGTTTTTATCTATGTGATTTATTACAGGCAGTAGGCTGTAGGGTTATTATTTACCTACTGTGTGATATTTCTATAATAATGGTCGACAACCTTTTTTTTTTCCAATCAAGGTCCAAATGGAATAAAAAGCTTTCAGAAGGGTTTTACTCTAAGCAGCTTGAATAACATACAGGAACTGATCCTATCAGAGAAGGATACTATGTCATCAAGCTTTGAGCTGAGGCTTGGTCAACCTTCTTAGCAAACACATGCACTTCATGGTCCACTGCAAACTTACTTAGATCCCCAAGTTTCTAATGTGACCATGGAGAGACATAAACCCTTATTTCTTGACGTATGGTGCAAAAATTTTATGATCCAAGTGTGCCAAAGGGAACCCAATAAAGTGGTTCATGCACTCTTACTACTTTTTCTGGCAACAAGGAGAAAGGGAAATAAAGGCAATTTGAGAATCATCTATATGGATTTGGAAGGTCACATGTGATGGAATCTAGATGCATTGACTGTTTAAAGGAATATTCTATGAGAGGATGAGTTATGTCTATATTTCTTCAATCTGGTGGGCATTATGTTGGTGCTGTAAGGGATGTACCATTACATTCTATGAATATTGTTATGGGGGATCCTAAACAACTCTTAAACAAGCTGACACACTTCAATGTTGATTCTCATGTGATGAAGAATGATTCACTGGGGCCTTAAGAAACCAAGTTGCAGGGCTCACAAATAAGGGTTACATTCAAAGCATGGAATATGGATCTAATACAAGCCAATCAAAATTTGGTATGACAATGGGGCCCAGTGCAGCCTGTGACATGTATGAAAGCTCGTGTTCTTTAGTTGAAACAAAATAGAGTTTTGACAATAGGCTGCTACATGAAGTCATTCCTGCGCAGTGCCTTCCCTTGGAAGTAGCCATGCACAACAAGCAATCTCAAATGAATGAAGAACAAAAAGCTAATGTGTCACCGATTGAGACAGATATCAGAAATGGCCCTAGTCTGATTGCGATGTCTTCTAGCTTTGGAAATAGTGATCATTCTGATTCCTTTTGGCAAAGAGCCATAAATTCTGCTCTTTCAAAGAACAGTGGCACTTTATCATTATCAGCATCAGCACACCTGAATATACCCAGAGTAGCTGGTGCATCGAGTCTATCCAAGGTTATAGACAGTGTTGAAAATAAAGTACATGTTGAGGCACACCAAATGCATCATATGTCTGAGGAATAGTTAACAAGTATGCTTGATTTCATAGGTGGTATCCATCTTGCAAATCAAGTGAAACAACACCATACATTTCTTACCAAGAATCAAAGTCTATGATGAGCTGAGAACAAGGTCAGCTGGTAGGGCTATTTAGTAACATCACCATTCCAGTACAAAGGAGTTGCATTCAAGAAGAATTAAGAAATGAGTCCAACTTCAGTCAAGGAATGAGTCACACAGATAAACATACTCTAGGTAATGCTTGTAGAAATGTTGATGGAATCAATCAAGTTTGTAATGATCAAGATATAATGGATGCTCAGTGTTAGTTTGCAATAAACAGAATCTCTAAAGAACATTTTGTGGATGCCAGATAGCCATTTAGGTTGTTGGAAGCAGGTTCAAATGTAGGTCTCTTCATGTGTCAAGGGATTTTCCTTCAAGGGAAACCCTATTGGGTGACTCCAAATAGTTAGTTCTTTCAACATTTATGGGATTACGGAATTGCCTCAAAAATGTTGCTTTGTTCTCTATCAGGAAACTAAGATGTATGTTTTTTTTTGCCAATGAGGATAGCTCTGTTATTCACTCTATAGAATTTGGCAGGAAGAGATATGTAACCAACTGAAATCCAAGTGCTATCTCCTAATATAGGATGCCAAGGGTTTAGATGCTTTAGCCTATTCTGAAATTTTCTCAGCTTTAGCAGAGATAAGGAAGAAGTTTTGATATGTTTTTCTCCTCTACCCCTTGGATATACTATATAATGTTTCTTCTCTTTGTAAATATTATTTGTTTAATAAATAAAAAAATTTAAAGGCACCAAGGATATTTAGGCAACCTCTCACTCAAGTAATCACCAATTTTGGTTAACATTGCTACTCCCACAACTTACAGTAAAAATAGTTAAGATCTCTAATGAAAGTTAAAATGTTGGCAACAGATAATTAATTAGAGTGCCCTTCTGATAAAATAATATATATATATATATATATATATATATATATATATATATATTTTTTTTTTTTTTGCCAAAATATTTTGCAATGGCCATTTAATGTTTTCTATATACACTGCATAGTCACAAATGTGAACTACAAATTGCAGGGATGTCATCTCAATAAGTCCAGGAATAAAAATCCATTCCACAAACTATGCAAGAGCATTGATGTAAGAAGATTGCGTGAGAGTACAAAAACAATACCCATGACAAGGCCCAAGAATGTAAGGGGAAGTACATGTTGCATGCTAAAGTGAGCTAATGCAAATTCAATAGCACTAACAAGTACAGAGCTCCAGATGGGCATATATCATGTTAGAGAGGGAAAAAGGAATCCCTGAAATATCACCTCCCCAGATAGGTGCACAGATTGAGACTACTATGGCATAAATAAGCATGCCAACTGAATCTCGAGCCGTTATTGAATTCTCTACGTGGGAGGCTGTAATGGGAGATGGAAAGGGCATCAAGTCTAGATTAATTTGTGATAATATTTTCACCAAGGGGAACATCAAACGACCCAAGCAAGAATCTATATACCAATTTCCTTTCTAGCTGATATGAAACCAATTATTTGGAAGAGGGTGGAAATGCACTAAGCATCGGTACAATATTTCCAGTCCCACAACTCCCTCCGCAATATGTACATAGCTTGGCCTCTGTATGTCATATTCAATCTAAAAACAAATTGTTATATCTATATCTATATATATATATATATATATATATATATATATATATATATATATATATATATATATATATAAGCCTTAAGGGTTATCTTAGTTGGTCGAGTTCTCGTTGCTAAGTTCCTCCCTAGAGCCCCAAGGGTTAGCTCAACTGGTCAAATCAGTGCCTCGCCAATCGGGAGGTCACAGGGTCAATTCTCCCCGAAAGCCCTTGGGGTCAGGTCTAGCTATTGGCCGAGGGGCTTGATCCCCTTCGGGGTCGATCAGCCCAGTTCTTACCATGGACGTAACGGCTACCCAGTGACTGCGGGTGTCCATGAACCACACACACACTATATATATATATATATATATATATATATATATATATATATATATATATATATATATATATATATATATATATATATATATATATATATATATATATATTAGGATTACAAGTAATTATGAGGGTTACAAGTTCTTATAGTGGAAATTTGGGTTTAGTGGGTTTTGGGTCCAGATTTTGAATCTGGGTTCTGATACCACGTGTGAGGCTCCCTCCTAGGGTCCTCTAACTAAAAACTAAATTTCTCTAATTTTAAACACAATAAGATGGGAACTAACTTATTTATATCTAAAAATTGATTTGATGACAATATTTCATTAAATTTTTTTACTACAAATTTAATAAGCAAGAATTTCATTGCAACCATTTACATAAGTAATCAATAAACAGAGGAATACATGTTCCAATATCTTAGTCAAGATGCTCCTAAGCTCCTAAATTTGTTGGGATGTTCCTCTTGACTACCCGACTAGATTTTCCTCCCAACCAGTTAGGAAGTATTTCCTAGCCTAGGGAACCTCCATAGGTTCCCTAGCCCTCCGAGCCCAAGTCCAACCAGATGTAGTGTGTCCAAGTTTAACAATCACTCTCCAGATCCATGTTTGTATTCCCTCCTTTATCTCTCCATTCTCACCCTTCTCCTTCTCCACATTCCTTCCCCAACACAATCCTCCAAAACAAAATCAAGACCAAGGATCTCCCCCTCTCCTCTCATCATCCTTTCCTTTTTATGCCTCTTCCTCCCATCCACCTCAACCACCTATCATTACTGTCATGACTACCCCCTCATTCTTTCGTTTAGTATCCTTGACTTTTCTTACCATATCTTGTCCTAAGTATATTTGAGAAGACATTTTGGGGATAAGATATGGATATTTAATTTGGAAATTAATTGGAGAAGACCATATCTTCTCCCGTGTAGATTTTGAGATGACACCTTGGGATATGGATATTTAAATTGGAATAAATGGAAGGAGACCATATCCTATCCAAAATTAAATTTGAGAAGACAAGTTGGGAATTGAATAATAACAATAATAAAATTTATATTAGTAAATAAAAATTACAGTTTCACAAATGTAAGTATATACCAATATTTCTTGATAATTATAAGTCAATCTTTTCAGGTAAATAAAATTTGCATGCTAATGTTAAGTAGGGCATTATAGGAAAGCAACTGCTTAAAACCCCAACTATCTATATTGCATTAACCAGAAGATCGAAGAAGAAAATATAATGCTTGTTCGTCCTGAAAAATTCTTGCACTAGTGTAATCTATCTCTCTGCTTCATGAGCGAGCTCAAGATAACGCTTAACCAAATCTACTGCCTGCCAAGAACCTACTTCCTTGCATAATTCCTAGGAGAATTAGCCCATATTTAATTGGGATGTCCACTCTCCATAACTATGCAATCCATCCATAGGCCCTCAACTGATTGCATGCACCATCTTTACAACTCGAAAAGTTATACAACTGATAGTACATTGTCCCTGAACTCTAATTTCAACTGAGTCTTCCTCTGAACTGACATGCATGAGTTATTTATGAGTGAATATTCTGTTAACTGGTGTGGCACTGAGGATTCACTAGTGCTCGTCCCCACTACTAGACCTCCTACTAGTTCCTCCAATAGTTAGAACTAGTTTAACTGACTATAACTTAGTTAGACTGAGTTATACAATTACAACTCAAAATAACTTAACTTGGGCCCCTAAAATTTAGGGATCACTCTACATTACTCTCATTAGAATTCCAACTCGAATCTCCTAAGCTAACTAAGTCAACTTAACTTAGATAACTATTACAAGTTGCTATGAGAATATAATTACAATTTAATTCAAGGACAAATTAAATTAGAATTTCTAGATGTTATTTTTAACATTTCTTGTTGCTATTTTCAAAATTTTCTTCCCCTTTCGTATGTCTAAATTGAATAATGCAACACTTCTCTCCCATGAAGTTGAAGAGGCCCAAATATTTCCTCCCTTGCAATTATTATAGTTCCTTACAAAGAAACCACGAATGATGTCATATGACTGTATAATGATTTGATCAACCACACTTTTGTCTTTAGTTTCGATGGTATTGATAGGGAATCCATCAATGTCACAATGATCTGAAAATACCACAATTTGGGCATGTCCTAAAGAGATTCCACACTCTTGGGAACGAAAGGCAGTGCTACTAGTATGAATCGGTGTGTTTGCAACAAGTGAGACATGGGGCTTTGATGGTGTTATAAATGAATTTAGATCGTCCATATCTCCATGGCTGCATTGATTAAGAAAATCTTGATTTTGAAGAAAGGGCACTGGTTTTTAGACATTCTAGAAAATCCATCCGTTGATAATAAAACTCCATCTAAATCTTTAGGTTTCATTATCTGCTCTCCAGAGTTGAAGATTCATATATGCAACTCCTCTAAATCTTTAGGTGTCATTATCTAATCAGCAGAGTTGAAGATTCATATATGCAAATCCAGTGTTTTCAGAATTTGAAGCTTGTCTCCCCAAACTCTATATAGGGCACAAACTAAATATGATCAAATTGAAAACATGTCCCCTTTTCAGAAATACACCAGAAACTATATTTTTTTAACTGGTGATGCCCTTCTTAGCTATCATTGGATCCCATTATAAAAGAAAGCCTAGTTAGAGAGTCAAGATTTTCCTATCTTTGATCATAAAACCATTAATAATCAATTCAAATTGATCTTAACCATTGTATAACTAACTCAATTAAACTAAGAGGTGATTTGAGATTTAGTTTCTATTACTTGTGGGAGTGTCAACTCTAGAGAGGATCTAATAGCTTGTTATAAATTTGTAATTCATCCCCTCCATTGCTATTCTAACTCTTTCTAGATATGGAATGCACATAAGAGGTTGATGACCTGCCCAAAAAAACCTACTTGTTGATTAGACTCTTGTTTTCAGTAATGTTATTCTAGATGGTGCCCCCCTTTGGGAATCTGTCTATCCAATTTGATAACAATGTCTATTAGAAGGATTCTTCTAGCAAGGGATAAGCATTTGTTTGTCCAAGGACCAAGATTCTAGTTTCCCTTTTAATTTACTAAGAATACCTCTCCAAATCTTATTTTTTACCTATGAGTCAGCCAAAGGGGATCCAAGATAGGATCCCAAGATATTTGGGACCTAGGTCATAGGATCCTTCTTATCAGGCCTAATTCCATATTTAGAAAAAGTACAACAAATTTCTATCAATTAATGACCTGACCAGATGCATCCACAAAAGTTTTGATGATTTGAGTATGAAACATTGTCATATTTATCAAACATATAGTAAAGGTTATGATCTATAGCAATTTTGGTGAAGCTTAATTTCATTAAGTACTCCTTTCTGGAAGTACCAAGCATGCAGTGCTTATTGAAGCTTGTACATGGCCTTGTTCAAGTTTCATACATGGGTATCCCAACTGTGTACCTCAAACTCCCTACATTAATTGTTGTACACTTCTTATCTTTCCATTCACACATGCTTTATCTCCTTTTGATATAAAGGCCAATTGAAATAATATGTAAGAGACATAAAAGTTGAAGCCAAGCATCCCATTCCTCCCAGGTTGAAGCTCAAAATATTTCCTCTCATCTTGTAGTGGTTTATGATCAGGATTCATGTAGAGTTGTAATGGTAATTGATTGTGATAGGTGATCTGAATAGGATCTCACGTGTCCATAACTTGATCTGGTTTGTTGATTAGTACTTGTTTCTCAATTTGGTTGAGCATCCTCAAAGAAATCTCAAGTTTGCTTGTTAGATCATACCTTCTTTGGGTTTGGATGTGTTTCCATGTTGTAACATTGAGGTATTGGATTCTTGGATGCCCTCATTGCTCTACAGATCCAGACATTATTTTTTGAGTCTTTGTGTGCTCTTGTTTACCCTCTTAATTAGGTTTAAAATCATATTTCTTTTTATCATAGCTTACTTTTGCACTTTCAAGTGCTCTTGCATTTTTCTGTTCATTATTGATGTTAGTTTGGATGTGTCCTTCAATTTAGATGAATTTTATAATACTTGGATGCTTGAGTGACAATTGAGAAAGTGTAAGGTTTCTTTCATTGTTTGGAAAAGGAAAAATATATATTTCCCTACTTTACATAGCATTCATTGAACCAAAAGATTTGCATCTATCATATAACTTACATTTTTTGGATTGTGTCTAAGTTATTTTATGCACGATCAATTACCATTACAACTTTTCTTATGTTATTACCCTAGCCTTAGTGCCACTTCTAAATGACTAGTAATTTTATTGTATGTTTTTCTCTTCTGTATCCTCATTTATTATTGGCACTACAGGTTGTTTAATGTTAAAATTTAAATGCCTAATTCTAATATCATGTTATTATTATCTTATTTTTCAGCTATTGTAAGCATAAAAATGGTGCAAAAGTGGATCATGTGCATTGAGGTCTCCTATTATCCTAATCCGGGATGAGCAGTCATTCAATTTGTGCTTTACAATAGTGCAACCAAGCATGTTTTGCATAGAAATAAATAAGTACAGGGAAAGACTACAAATAACGAGACATACTACATTTTCCTTATCAAAGGGCTGAAAGAGGCAACAAATATTGGTGTTAATGATATCACCATACTCACAAATTCATAGTTAATTTGAAACCAAATGAAAGCTACATATCAAGTTCAAAAGGACAATCTCAAACCGCTTTACAAGGAAGCCAAAAATTGGAGTTATAAATTTCAATATTTTAACATAAAATACCATGTAGATATACAAAGAATGTCCACTCATCTACTGTGTGGAGTTGTGAATGATGACATAGGATCATCATCTATTACACCAGAAGTCATTGAGAAACAACAAGATAGGTCGTCATTATGGGAATGCGTGTTTGTTGTCATTTTTGTGGGGTCTCTCATGGCATGGTTCTTCCATTAAAAAAAAACCATTAATGTAGTTTTTCCCCTAACCTGCAAAGATTGGGTTCTCTTGTATGGGTGACAAGTATATGGAAAAATGTGATATATTCCATGTATATGGAGAAATGTAATATTTGCATGGTTTGTGAATAAATAATTGAATGTTGTTGAGGTTATAAATATTTTCTTTTGTGTTATTTTACCATGTTAGTGATTTGGATTTTCTAATGCATTGAGGCAATTATGTCTAGATTTAAAGTTTAAATTAGTCAAGGGGCCTAAAAATGTTAACATTAATAATATAATGTTCTAATTTTATGAGTTAAAACACAACTCCTAGCAACCTCCATTGCCCTCTTTCATGTTTTTTATTGGAATTGGAAAATTACGCTTAAATTATAAGCAAGAAAACAATATTAAAAACATTAAATCCAATGAATTTCAGATCCATAAAATTGAACAGAATGTGGGGATTACGCTATACATTTAAAACTTCTTTTTAAATTTTGCACAACTATTGCATTCTACAAACCATAATTTTATCTATCAAATATAGGTTTATACTCACCTCCAAGTTGACAATCCAAAATTTTATCGATAGAGTATAGGGATAGTCTTACCTTCAAATTTTCAATTTAGAAATTTTATGTATGAAGTACAGATTAAGCCTCACAATCCATGTTTAGTCTCAATTTTCACATTGCAGTGTGTTATGTTTCCTTGGCATTTGAAAATTGCAGGAAATATGGCTTAAAATGTTTTTATCTCTTATTTTTGTGGGTTTGTTTCAGAATTTGATTTATATTTTTAGCCATAAAACAATGAAATAGGTGAAATGTAACTCAGTGGGTTTGTTTCAGAAGTGACCCTGGAAAGATATAAATCAGGTTGTCTCAATCACAAACAGGAGTAATATGTCAATGCAAGTACTATTATAATGAATCTATCCAAATGCTATGTATTATTCAAAACATCCATATTAGTATTTATGTTGAGAAATGGCAACAAGAAATTCCAGTTTAATTTGTCCTTAAATTAAATTGTGAATTAAATTCGAATTCTATTCTCAAAACAACTTAATATAGTTAAATTAAGTTTATTAAACTTAATTAACATAGGAAATTCGAGTTGGAAGTCTTTTGGAAATTGTGTGTATGTTCTCCCTACTTTGTAGGAGTCTAGTGTGAGTTAATTGTGAGTTGTAAAATAGAAGACTCCGTTTCATGAGTTAGTTCAGTTAAATTAGTTCTCAAACTGATTTAGAGAACTAATAGTGAGTTAACAGTCTATGGTGACACTAATGGACTCCACCAGTGCTACTCTAGTTAACTGAATATTTACTCATTGGAAACTCATGCATGTCGATTCCAAGAAAGACCCAGTTGAGATTAGAGTCCAGGGAAAATGTAATATTTGTTTTAGATTTTTATGATTTTCACTGATAGTGCATGCATTCAGGAACTGACCCTTGAGGGATTGCATTATTTTAGAGGCTTTATTTCCCTTTAAATACAAACTATCCTTCATAGGAATTAAAAAGTGGAATAGAGACTTGGAGAGCTTATGAAGAGGCTAATATTTGGCCTTGACCTTATTTATAAGTTGGAGATTGAATTTTCTGAGTTTTGGGATTGTTCTAGAGAGAACACGCATTTCAATTTCATCTTGATTTTCTGAATTAATATAAAACAAATAGTGGGGTTTTGAGCTGTGGCTTTCCCTGGATATTTATTGTGTTATTTGCCTTTGATTCTCTTCCTTTATTTATTATTGTTTGCTCAATGTTTATGGGCTTTCGCTATAAAGAGTAGAAGTATATTCTTGTCTCATTATTTAGAAAATTGCATTAGCTTGTGAATATACAGGATTTTCTACATGGTATCGGAGCAAGATTGTTTTTTGGGCCGAGAGTTTGCAGAGAATATTTGAAAATTTCTGTGCAAAATTTTCAAAAAAAAATTTTAGACTTGGATTCCTTGGGAAAAGATACCCAAATTAAAAAAAACATCGACTAAATCAGAGTTCGGAGGAGGGAGATATCACTGATTTAAAATCAGCTCTCTAGAGGAGATTTCGAAGTTTTTAGTTTTTACGCTACATGTGAAAGTTGAATTTGCAATACATACTTCAGGATCGGTAGATGGCATTCCATGGGTTGAGGCTTGAGTATACCTTGGAAGAAAACTCGAATTTCATAGCCTGGAGGGACAGGATGGAGGTTGTGCTAGAGGACAATGTCTTGAAGGAATTTGTTGAACAAACAATTCCTAAGCCAACAACTATCAATGCACAAAACTTGGCAAAGTGGAAGAAGTGTATGGCAAAGGGAAGGCAGATAATCCTTGATGGGGTTCGAGATCATATTGTCTTCATTATCCATGGAAAGGAAACCCCGCATGATATGTGGAACATGTTGACAAACTTGTATCAGAATAGCAGTGATCATAGGAAGATGGCACTGAAGGATAAAATTCATAAAATCAAGATGGAGAAAGGCAAGATGATTCCAAAGTACTTGACCAAGTTCATTCAATGTTCGGATGAACTTGGAAGTGTTGGAATCACGGTTTTCGAGGAGGATATGGTGAGCCTTACTCTTCTTGGACTCCAAAGAGTTGGCATAGTTATCATGACTCTGTCAATTGTCAGGAGAAGCTGCTAGATTGGGAATGACTATGGTCGAATTTGATGCATGATGATATCAAGAGGAACACTAGGGATGGTTGTTCATCAAATACTGATGATGAAGAGAATTGTTCCTTAATGATTAAGGTGAGGAAGGGGAAAGGTAAAATTTCTCGTTCCAAATTGGATTCTTATCATGGAGATAAGAAGAAGGACACGTCGAAAGTTAAATGATTTCATTGTCACAAGATGGGTCACTTTGCTACAAATTGTCCATTGAAGAAGTTGAAGGAGAAGTCCCCAAGAGGAGCAACGGGTGAGGCTTTGGCCTCCTAATTTGATTGGACTTTTCCCTCATTGCATGCATGGTGTCTTCAATGATGGGAAGTGTCTGGTACTTAGACAATGGAGCTTCTTTCCACATGGTTGGCGACAAAGAGTTATTTAGTGAATTGGAGGAGAAAGATTTAAAGATGAATATCGATATGGGTGATGATGGTAAGTATAGTGTTACTGGTGTGGGCATTATTACTTTTCAGAGGGAGCATGCGGCTCCACTCACGTTGAAGAATGTTATGCATGTACCCGGACTGATGAAGAACTTGGTATATGTTTCCATGCTTGAGGATAGAGGCTATGATGTGATCTTTTCAAAAGGAAAGGCATTCCTTCGAAACATAGCCATGGGTTAAGTAAAGAAGACGGGGTTTCAAGTTCAGAATCTCTATAAGATAGAGGTAGAGGATTATGTTGCTTTGAGTTCAAAAGTGAAAAATATGTTGAGCCGAGACATCAACGAGTTGTGGCATAGGTGATTGGGCCACTTGCATCATGGGGATTCAAATATATTGCAGCAAAATCTCTACCAATCTTCCCAAAGGTGCGCTTGAGAAAGTTGATACATGCAAGGGTTGTACTTTGGGAAAATACACCAAGTCTTCCTTTGGAGACAGAGACAATCAAGCAGAGTCTATTCTAGAGAGAGTCCACTCAGATGTGTGTGGACCATTCTCAATAGCATCCATGGACAAACATAGGTATTATGTTATATTTGTTGATGACTAATCTCGTAAATGTTGGGTATTTTTTATGCAGAAAAAGGATGAAACTTTCACAAAGTTTTGTGAGTTCAAAGCATTGGTAGAGAAAGGGTCTAGAAAGAAGGTTAAAGCTCTACGAAGTGATAATGGTTGTGAGTATGTCTACAATGAGTTTAAGAACGTTTTTGGAGTGGAAGGGATTAAACGAGAGTTGACGACACCCCATAACCATCAACAGAATGGGGTTGTCGAGAGGAAGAGTAAGAGCATAGTAGGGGCAACAAGGGTGATGTTGCATGATCAGTGCCTACCACTAAACTTGTAGGCTGAGGCATGCAACACAGTGGTTTATGTTTAGAACCGTAGCCCACATCGGATACTTGAGATGAAGAAACCAGAGGAGGCTTATTCCGGTAAGAGGCCAAATGTTGGTTACTTCAGGATTTTTGGGTCATCGGTTTATTTCCATGTGACCAAAGATGCATGAAAGAAGCTTGAGCCAAAAATAGAGTTGAGGATATTTGTGGGGTACACTAATACACCCCACAACTATAGGGTGTAAATTTGGACCAGTCAGATGAAATTGGTTCACAGGGATATTAGGTTCGATGAGGAATAGGCCATTCGAGCAATGTAGTCCAAACCTGAATGGATATCCAGAGCAAGTGGGGTGGGAGAAGGTGACAGTTCAATAGATTGGTTCACAACTTCTCCCACCTCATCCTGCGAAGCTAGAGCTATTTGATGAGAAGAGGATAGAAGGTCACCTATGATAGAAGCCTTGTCCATCTTAGATTTGGAAGCTCTAACACCGAGGTATGATAGGAGGGGTTTGAATGATTCTAACTCATGTGGATTTTTAGATACATGAAGATGATACTAAAACCTTTCTTTGAGAAATTTCCAATCAATTTCGTTTCCCAGGAACTGAAAAGAAAGATTTTGGAAGTGATCCCAAAATTGTGTAATAGATTCATCAGGCGCTTTTCGTAATTGCAATTTTTTTTTTATT
The DNA here is from genome assembly GCA_031772625.1 of Pinus tabuliformis. NCBI lineage: Eukaryota > Viridiplantae > Streptophyta > Pinopsida > Pinales > Pinaceae > Pinus > Pinus tabuliformis. The sequence goes on from CM062806.1 coordinate 972,781,732, forward strand.
AAGTGCTTTACAGTCAAAATGGAAGAAATCATCGCCTAACTCTCTGATAACATGATTAAAAGAGTGAATATAGGTTGCGGACAATTTGAGACACCATTTCTTAACATGCCCTTCAAATGTGTAAGCGAACAACCCACAGGCAATGTTGTCCTAGGGGACATCATACTTGTCACAAAAACCAAAGAAGGCAACTTTGTGTCTTAAAAAGGCTATTCCGCCTTCACCTTTGTATTTGATTTGTGACAAGTCATTGGTGACATCCTTTGACACTTTGAAATCATGTGCATGAGAAAAACATGTCTGAGTTGAGATTTAATGTAAGTCATGAATGATGTGCAGAGATTAAAAACAAACTTCAAGGGCTCAGCTTGTCATCTGGCCCTCCTTTTACCGCAAGAAATGTTAACGGTGTTGCTCCCACCAACATGTCAAGGGGATATCCCCAGTAAGAAGTACCAACTATACCTTAGACCATTTGCAGTAGGAATCCCAAGAGTGGGTGGTAATGTAGTGGCTTGACCACAATAGCGCGCAAAGTTAAATATGATAGCTTTGGTCGGAAGAAAGTGTGTGACCTTACAACGAGTCAAGTGAGATGCATGGGGTTCTAGCACATAGAGGGGAAAAGTAAGTGTGTCCCTTAGAAGCATATAATAGTATGCAAAATGAAAGGAACACACAAGTGGAATGAAATCACAATATGGAAGCGGAATAGTCCACAAACCAAAGTGATGGGTTAATCCAACAACTCACCATCAACAAGATTCATACAATTGTATACAAAATAGTCCATACACAAATGCATAATTTAAATAACGTACATTTCTAAAACAACCAAAATAGTCCAACTACAATAAAAACATATGCATGAAAACGTGTTGGCTCAATTATATTATTAAGTGGAAGTTCCATCCATACATACACCATTGAAAACCACTAGCCCCAATAGTGGAACATTATAGTGAACACCACCTGCTCCTCCAAAGATATGTACTCGCTCTACAATGTGGAGTAACCAAGGCTCATCACAATACTCTCGAAACCTTCTCTAAGCAATGCCTAGCCAAACTCTTGGCTCCCAAAATCTTGTACTATGAGAAGGTTCTATATATAACAAAGGGCGGGGTGACCCTTGACATTACCATTTGACTCTTTGACTACACTCATGACTCTTCAACTCCTTTACAAATAAATCTTTAAATTACATAGTGACTGTTCACATTCCACTAATGACACTTTGAATTTCACTTACAATATATTTACAAATAATCATACAATTTCCACATATACCCATGTGGGACAAAATAGGATTGAGCTAGCCTAACAAGACAAACATTATAACTCAAAATCTTGGGGAAAGAATAACTCGACAACATCCTCTTGATGGTATTCAGCGACGAACTGATACCAAGCTTGGTACTACGCTATTGTGTCCCCATACTGTTTGGTGATGTATTTATGGAAACAAACTCTTGCCTCCATGGCTTCTGGGTATATGGTTCTAGAACCTTTGTCCAACTCATCTTGGAGCATGCACAACATTTTCCTGAGTGTGGTTGGACCACCAATGTACTTCTGCATGTTTTCTACACTCAACTGCAAGTCATCACTGGTGGCCTCTCACATCAACTTCTCCATGTACCTGTCAACCTCCAGCAGGACTTGGTTCTTCTTCATGGCTTGAATGAGGGATATGATTGAAGGGATCTTGTGTGTCTTCACTATGACATCTAGAATCTTGAAAAACCATGCATAGGAAGCCTCAATGCTAGTGATGAGTGGAGGGAGTTGCTCATAATTCTGGATCAACATCTGAATCTATGCTTTGTCTGGCTCTGATCGCGGCTTCATTATCTTATGCAAGTAAAGTGGGGCTTCCTTCTACCTCATTGTCCATTCCTATACATGTGTAATATCAACGTGTATGTATTTGAGAGTTTGGAAAATCTTAATGAACCTCTGCTGAAAACCATACAGATGGACAACTATCTTGTGTACTTTGACAAATCCGCCATACAGTTTCCGCATGGTTATCTCAAGAGTTAATATTTCAACAAGTATGGCTTTCCTCATCTCTACCATAGTAGATCCTATGGAATGTTCTGCCTATTTCCTAGCCTTTTGCGAATCATTTTCCATTCGATCATTCTCTGGTAACATGAACTTGACAGTTGAACTCGTGGCTTCTGCATAAGCCTTAAAGGAATTGGCCATGGCAGCTCGATGTCTTCTAACATATGACACAATCACCCTTTCCTCTATATGTGTAGGTAATGAGTGATCATCCAGGAGATTCTTTCTCCAATATTGTACAATCCTCTGCCATGACTCATAAAATGACAGATTGTACACATTTATCGCCATATTATCATCAAGGAGAACAACCTCTCCTAACTCGCTCGGTTCTGGTTCTGATTCTGAAGGTGGTGGATATTGTGGTATGACCTCAAATTTTCTCGACATGAGTTCGGTATCTTGGTTGTGTGGCTGTTGTTCAACCTCCATGTCCCTTGCTTCGACCATTTTCCCAATCTGCTGAGCAAGTACCCGAACCTACACCTCCTCACCCTCTTCTTCATCTGCTGGCTACTCTGACTCTTCAACCCGTATAGGTGTAGTTTGCTCTGTCATTGCAACTTTCCTTTCTTCCTATTCGTGTTTCTGCTTCTCTTCCCTCTCTCTCCTTCTTAGCTCCTGTTCTTCTTTCAACTTCTTCTCTATTTCCTGCAACTTCCTCTATGCATCCTCCAACATTTTCTTCTCTCTCTTCCTCCATTCTACTCTCTTTATGTGTTGTTTCCTCCTTTCCTCCACTTCTAAAGCTACTCTCTCAACGAGAGGATCTTCTCTGAACTTGTATCTTTTCTCAGTCTCAGGGTCTTCAACAACCTTCTTCTTTCCTTTGTCCTATGCCAATTTTCTACTCACTACTGCTATTTTTGTTGCTTCTTGTGGTGCTAGTGCCTGCAGAGCAGCTTTCCATTCTATAGCCATGTTGACCAGTTCATTGAGCCTAGAGGAGTTGTAACAGTACCTCCATGGATCTTCCTCTACCCAATGAAATGTCACGTGGATCCATGGGTAATACACCTTCGCACAGTGGTTCTTGCATATTGTTATACGGAATTTATACCTACGGATAAGTATATCTTACCTGAGTGGGTAGTTACACTTAGAACAACTGAAGTAAAGATGTTTGACCTTTTCCTACAATAAACAGAAAAGATAAAAGAACCTACTTGTGATAATTTGCTTCCTTTGATCTCCTTTGAGTTTCTCCTGTCGGTCCCGCTCAAATTGAATTCGTTCAATTGGTACCTGCCAACATAAATAGAAGATGAAAAAAATCAAAGCTTATGATCTATTTATTGTAAACAAATGGAATCAACAACATTTGAACATACATTCATCATAGATATAGAAACTAGTATTGGAAAAGGAATAAACAACTTTATTGATTGATAGAAAGACAAGTTACACTCAATGTGGTTCGATATTGTGTCACTCATCTAGCTTAGTCCAAACCCTCATCACACATAATAGCAACATCAATCTAGAAGCATAACATTACTTTGACAATGATTTCAAGTCTCTAAACCAACAATATTTCTCTATAATATCCCAGCCCCTTGGCTCTATGATGGGAGGCCAATTTATAGATGAATACAAGTGGTTTCTTCATTGATATGGAATTGAATGGTTTTCCATAATTGGATGATTTGTTTTCATGTTCAAAGGGATGAGAGGATAGAGGATTAGATGATCCAAGGCTATCCTAAGTCGAGCTCATCTTGATAGGATAGGAGCTGGGTTCCTTCTAGAAGGCTCTAGAAAGGAGGATTATACTCAGGATCCAATGAACATTTCGAGGATTCTTGCCCAGTGCAGGCTTAAGTGCGCTTAGGTTCTCTGCAACACAACCGTGAATGGGGCTACCTACTCTGTAGAGCACTTACCCCTGACCAGGGGTGCGCTGCTGACCTAAGGAAGCACTTTAGTAGAGTTTGAAGTCAGGAGACTCTCATGGATGAAAGAACTCAATGAGGTGGCATGTATAGGGCATGTAGCAACTGAATTAGGGTTTGATAGACCTCGTTTACACTGATCTAATCATCAGGAGTGATGTGCCCAAGTAGACCTGTAACAGCTCCCTCCTAAAGCATGAAGTAAAAAATAATAATGTTGAGTGATATGCGTTATGATGTGATGAGGAGGATCTGAAGTAGACGATGAACTGCATCAATTACAATACATAATATCATGATATATTTGAATTTTTCATGAATTTCTAAGGGAAGGCATACCCATGCTCAGCATATGAACTTTTCATTACATGCACATAAATAAGATAGTCGTCTACAGATATAGACCCATGATAAGATGACCATCTGTGTAAAACCATCGTACATATGATTTAGTACTCTCCTGAAATCGTAGCCCGGATGGATGAAACTAGATCCGAGGTCCTCTATCTCGTCCAATCGTTCCTTGAATGTTTTTCTTTTCATTCCTTTAATGTTTAGATGAACACAAATAAACTAAATGCACAAATTATAAATCAATGCTTTTCACAAGAAACGAAGAATTTACGGCAGTTTCTTTTTTAGAAAAGTAAAGGCTAATCAATGTAAGCCAACTTTGGGATTGATTCGACAATGATAAAGAAAACATAAAGAAAAATTGAACAAGAAAAGCCAAATTTCATCGAAAAGAAATACTAATTTGGACATCAGGGATAGAGAAACATTTACCATTCAACAAACAAGATGTGAAACAATTTGGAAAAAATCAAGCAAAAAGATGGGTTTTTGGCTTGACAAGGACTAGCGCAGCCCTGAGTGGGAGACTGTGCATTGCAGAAAACTGTCTCTAGGCTAAGGCTACTCTGTAGCACATTGTGTCAAGAACAATAGTGTGTTGATGCCAGAGAGCACTATCAACACACAAATACGCACACATTTTGACCAAACAACACCAAAGAGCACTATGAACACACAAATAAGCACACATTTTGACCAAACAAGCTTCAAAATCACTGAATATAGGTAAAAGAACCCAAGCAAAGTCTATTGGTGCTGCTAAAACAAGGGATAACTACCAGGAACGATGGTCATTTCCCACCAGAGTCGACAATTTCGATTCTATAACCATGTTGACTAGTTCATTGAGCCTACAAGAGTTGTAACAATACCTCCATGGATCTTCCTCTACCCATTGAAATGTCCCATGGATCCATGGGTAATACACCTTCGCATAGTGGTTTTTGCATATGTAGTGTGGATCATACAAATTTTAGTCCTTGGTTGTGAACTCAAAGTTCTCTAAGTCCTTGGCCTCGACATCCACATCCTTCAAACTTTGGATCTTGTACAATCCAATCTGCAAAGGAAGAGCAGGCCATGGTACCTTCTTCCTCCCGTGCATTCCTACTAATAACAATGTGGAGATGTGATATGCAATCACTTGCATGACCAACTTGTCCGTGGAAAACCTTGGTAGCACATGTAGAGGCTTCTCTCCACCAAATATCCTGATGAATGGGCCACTGGGTGAGGCATACCAATCTGCAATGTTAAGCAATGCCTGCATCACTTCTTGGGACATGGAAGGTGGATCGTGCTCAAAGGTCAAATTGTAAATTGGGATGATGAAATGGTCATATAGTCTCACCTTGAATCCTTGGTAGTTGCATTCAGAAAGAAACTTACAATAAATGTTCACAACATTCTCTGATGGTTTCTATGTCCAACCCATGCCAGGAAACTAATGTTGAGCACATATTGCATCAAGCAGGTACACAGACGTATATAATCTCACTTGCTCATCCTTGGGAGGATTCCAGGAATTAGACACATGCAATTTCAGCTGAAGAGCCATTTGAATGGCCTTCCTTCATTTACCAACTAATCCAACACAACTACCCAACTCTGCGGAAAGGTATCAATGTTCTCTTGATCGTACAAGTGACATGACATGCAAATATGATCAAGAGCTGGGATGGATTTCTGAGTAACTTCGTCTTGTAAACCTGAATGGGTGATATCCTAAACTTTGATGACTCTTTCACCCAATGCTTCATGATTTCTCGAGTGTTCACATTGCTGTTGGGGGTATAGAAAAGTGTATCCATGTGGTTCACCGACTGTGGTAGGTGATACATCTGATGATAGTTTTCCATCCTGAAGGTGGCAAGTTGTGTTCCACTGACACTTCTCAATGTCATTGTCTCGGGATATGTATGTGAGACAATCTAGTGAATGATGCTCGCATATGGGAAGGCAAGGTACCTACATGCAATCTTGTACAAGCCTGAATTGTGGATGTTAATATAGACCTATCAATCCTCCAAATCTTCCTTGAAGATGCCTACAAATATATCTTTAATTTCTTGCCATGTTATCTTCATGCGCTTCTCTATGAACAACTGTGTGTCTGTATAGACTGGCAAGTTCATTGACACCTGTTCAACGGTATCTCTAGTACTGCTCTCAACTGTGTCCTTTGATGCAGCTCTCTTGGAAGCCATGCTATCTATATTGTCAAAAGATGCTCGACAACTATTGTACCTGGAGATAGAGAGGACACTCATGGCATGAAAATGTTAGCTTAAAATCGAAAACACTTCAAGATAGACCAAGAAACAAACTGGGTGACTGTTGGGCAAGATTTCACAATTTTAACTCTCAGAGGGACTCACTATTAGTTGGATCTACACATTGCGTAGTACCAACTTCCAGTGGGAGGTGATGATGATTGGAACTACATAATGCACAGTCTACTGTGACTGACTGATAACTGGAACTGCACAATTCACAATTCAATCTGTCTTTGAGGCTGGCTGGGACTCCGCATTATACAATCCCAGTGGGAAAGATTATGGGACTAGATCCTAGAACTGGAAAATGCGTTTTTGGAGCCAGTCACTAGTAGCCTCTATGTAATTCATGGAGCTAAGGCAAAACCTTGAGATCCAGAAATGCGCAGTGCATGCCGGGAAGAGCTAGATTAGGGTCGAGGAAGCCCAGATCTTCCCCAGCGAAACTTGTAAATGAGAATATGTATATGTGCGAGTGAAGGTGGGTGCATATATGAGTGAATGATAATGCATACAATTAAAACAAGTGCAGGAATCAGTCAAACCAAAGAACAACGAAGCTTATGGAGAGAGTCGTCGCAACGATGATCATTAGCGAAAAAAATGGGCTATGCATGCAACGCTAAGGAAAGTAATGAAAAACTTAAAATAATACTTCTACTAAAACAAATCATTACGCGAACAGTCATTCAATAAAACATGCAAAACAAAAAACTCACAAGCCAAGTAAACAAAAAGTGACAAAAAAGTAACAAAATACAAGAAAACCAAGACTTACTTGGAAAGATATGAAAAAAGTGCTAAAGGCTCCTAGATGCCTCAGGAATTCTAGAGCTCGAATATAGAATGTGAGAATGAGCTATGGCAACATCCATTAAATAGATTTGGTCATTTTAGGGTTTATGATGCGAAGGCCAAAATTCTAGGGAAAAGCGACACATGGTGGAAGTTTCTAAAAATTGCTCAAGTGTAACTCCGACTACTAAAAATATATCCTTAGTTTTTAGGGATGCTTTTTTGAATCTATTTCTTTTTCGGGAAAGGCTGCCATACATGCATGAAGAAATTGCACAGTTCTGGGGAGATTCAACAACTCATGGGCACATTCATTGAGAAACAACTGAAGGAATCCTTCCGCGCAATTCCTGGGATGAGTGGCTCTGGCTTCCTCTCATGATCTACTTAGTTTACAAGCTGAAGACAGGCTACCAGCTGGTTCTGTGCAATTCTGGAGCCGAAGGTCACTTTTGGCTTGAACAACGCATTTCCTGAGAGCAAGGTTGGTTGCCCTCTAGGATTGTGCAGATCATCAAGGCGGTGCTAGAACCTCATTGCAACCAAGCGAAGAGGTCAACTTATGGTTAGACAACAAAGAAATTAAGCGAAGACAAGCTGTAAAGCAAAAGATAAAACTTAATGAAAGAACAATTACCTGGGAAAGTGTGAGATAAGCTGCTAGGAATTTAGTAGGGAGGCTCCAAAACAAAGCTTAAGAAAAATTTTGGAGGGTGGTTATAGCTGCTACAACACATTAGTAACATAACATGGTTTATCTAACATTAGTAACATAAATGCAAGATCTGAAATCACAATTCTAAGGTGGAAACTATGTTATGATCATACTAATAGTTACATAACATAGTTAGTAACATAAAGTTTTTAGTTGGGGACTTGGTCTTCTTTAAGTTGGGTAGTGAGCACCTCAAGCCACTAAGTGACATGCCAAGTGACCTGATGACTGTGGATTAATGTTTCAATTAAGGTAGTCAATACTAAGGATAGGGAAAAAACTACGGTTTCATCCATAGTTCATGTACAATTAGACTAGTGGAAGGTCCTTACAAACTTTAACATATTGCATATGGATGACTTTAAAGTTATTCTTGTGTAGGAATTCTTAGGGAGAATGTAGTTAGTTATCATGCCATTTGCAAACAAGTTGGTGGATACTATATATACTATAAATGATCACTCTTTATTAGCCCTCTACTCTAAGTTAATCAATATATCTATATAAGTCCTTCCTATATGTCATTTTTCTCTTAGTGTTGGTGAGGGGTGATGCAACTCACTTGAAGCATTAGACTCCAAAATACATCAAGACATGGTTACCTAGAAGCACTTTATTGACCCCTTAACTTCAATAATAATGTTTTTTCAAGGTAAGAAAACTATAACTTCGCACTGACACTTCAATATCACCATTTTCTAGCATTGCTGTAGGCGTTGGAAAATGATTTTACAGCACCTACAGGAGCACTAGAAAATCATTTTCCAACACCTACAGGAGTGTTGGAAAATAATTTTCCAGCGCCTACAGAAACCATTTTCCAGAGTTTTTGGGACAATAGGTTTCCTAATAGGTTTTGGGGACTTGGTATTCTTTAAGTTGGGTAGTGAGCACATAAAGCTACTAAGTGACATGTCAAGTGACCTTATGACTGTGGATTAATGTTTCAGTTAAGGTAGTTAATACTAAGGATAGGGAAACAACTACGGTTTCATCCATAGTTCATGTACAATTAGAGTATGAAGGTGGAGTGGAGATGCATTTTTACTATCACTTTCTAATCATGTATTAGACAAGTGTGCATTTTATATGCCTAATTCTTTGAATAAATTGTCCCCACATAGGCTCTTAGTTGACCATGATATTGATCTTGAAATTCAATTGTAGCCTACAACTAGAGATCCCTATTAACTTTTTGGATCCAATCTGGAAGAGTTGAGGTGGAAATTGATTGATCTCATTCATGTTGACTTCACCAAGCCTACTAAGTCCCTATGCGGCAGAATAGTCCTCTTCCAAAAGAATGAGGAAATTCCATTATTATGGATGTGCTTGGATTATCATGTAATGATCAAGAAAACCATCAAAATTTGATATCCATTGGATTTGGTGGTGTGTTTTTTTGACAAGTTAAGGTTCCATCTCAAGTAGCATATCCAAGCCTTAGGGTGTCTTCCATCTCTATAGATGACACTTCAATATTAGCTTTGATTGTTTGTTTTGTTATCTAGGAAACTGAAAGATACAGTTATAAAGTGAAATATATTCATACTTTTATAATTATCTTATTTTTATAATATACTACCACTTATATATGTTTTATGAAGCAGGATAATCATTAATCTAAAAATAATCTTATTTATCCTACTTGAAATATTACCACATGAACCAGGATTAATGAGGACCACATCCTTGCTTTGTGAAATTAGTTAAAATTCGACAATTAGTTTTCCACAATAGAATTTCTAGGCAAGTTACATAACAACCTCAACCACTGTGGACTCAAGTTGATACATAGCCTCTTTTTCAATACCTATTGGAACCTAAGGTCTACATATTTGAATTCCATTGTTAAAAATTCTGCCACATGAGTGGAGTTGGTGTCTGGCCCGCTTAAACTAATTGGAATAGGGAAAAATATCTTTAGAGTGCCACCCTCCCTCTCACATGGTCGTGCTTGTTATTTTAAGATAATAATTTGTGGCTACCAATTCTTGTGATGTGTTTCCAGTCTACTTTTGGAACGAACACATAATTAATTTGACATTTCCGTGCTCTTGTTTTGCGCAACATTTATTTTACGCATACAATGCTCATGCTTTATGAAAAATAGGAAGATTAGGTTGATGCACTTGCATTCAAGGCAATGGATGAAGCTAAGAAGCATTACATGACATTTGATGCCAACCATTGCCTTTGTTAGTAATATTACATTGGACATTTGAAGCCATATACATTGCCTTTGTAAGTAATATTACAGGACTATCTATCTATATACATTGATGGATTTCGCGAAAGAATGGAGCGTAGGGGAGCATAATGCATACTAGTTTCAAGCACAGGGGAGATATCAGAGAGAAAGGGTGTTTTCAATGCAAGTCTTTCCATTTGAGAGCATCCTGAGTTGAATATGGAATGGTCCCCCTATGTCGGAGGTAGATTATGGAAATATCTGTGCGCACAATTTGCATTTGGAATGTTCAAATTCAAAAATTTAATGCAGAATAGGGTGGTAGGTTCATAGGAAAAGGAGGGTGGTTGAGCGTGTGGGCAAGGGAGGGTGGCGGAGGGTGTGGATAGGGGAGGAGGATGGCGAAGGAGGAGGGGATCCCAGGGGGTGGCGTTCAATTGGGCCCATCAGGTGACGGAGGAGGAGGAGGATAGGGTGGGGTCGTGAGGATCAGGTCGCCAACGCCAGGGGAGCTATCACCTTAGCTTCATTCTTTCCCTACAATAGTCATTCCTTCAGTAATTTCTCTAGCGATAATTGCAAAGGGCTTCAGAGTATGCAAATTATTTTGCATGGCCTATAGCTCGTGCCAACCGTTTTTCATCTTTATATCTCTATCACCTCTTTGAATCAAATCAAATTTTATCCATAGTCCATATTAACAAAATATAAAGTATTTCCTTCACTGCAAAAAGGGGGAAAAATTAGAATGCCTGTGACCATTATTAGTTTTTGTTCTGGGTTGATAGCAGTCTAGAGACATTCTGGTAAGAGATTCTTTGGACTACATCTATATCTACATGTCTTATTTTTTAAATTACAGTCTTTTGTAAATATTTTTCTTGAAATTCTGGATATTGTATATGTACTAGACTTACTTTTTTTAATAAAAATGCAAGTTTTTTTTTTTGGAAAAAAAACCTTTACAGTAATAAAAGATATATATATATATATATATATATATATATATATATATATATTTGAGAGTGGTTCATGGACACCCTAGTCAACGAGTGGCGCTATGTCCACAGAAAAATTTAGGCTGATGCCCATCGGCCTACTGCAAGACCTAACCCCAAGGGCTTCGGAGAGAATGGACCCTGTGACCTGTTGATGGCAAGGCACTAATTTTGACCAATTGAGCTAACCCTTGGGGCTATAAAAGAGAAATATATATTTAGTATATATATTATATTTTATTCTTTAAAAAATAATTATCAATTCTTTCATTTCGCTCTTCTTCTATTAACCTCTTATTATTTTATTCAAAAAAGAATTTACATAAACTAATTGCAAGTTATGAGGTGGTATATCTAGATTTAAAGGAACAAAGTTTGGTATCCATGTGTGTTTTATATTAAAAAATTATATTAGTTTTTAAGATGGAATACATTCTCTTTTAGGTATTTATGACCTTTTCTATTTATTTTGATCACCATTGAATTGTTTTTGGTATGAGAATTCTTATGGGGACAAGTAATTTAAAACCTAAGTGTATTGGATATTTGTCCATTTTATAAGTACTTTCTTTGGAAGATGCTTATTAAGATTTGTCTCAAGATAAATGTGAGAATATATAATTAATCTCACCAAAGCTATAACAAACTGAGAATACGAACCTCAATTCTCACTTTAGTAATTGACATAAGTTGTTTATTTTTTTTTCAAACTAAGGGATCAATAACTCATTAAAGTGGCTATTATAACTCACAACTATATTCAATAGACTATAAGCCGAACATACAAATAAATTGTGACTTAGCAAGGGTTGAGGCATTTTGATTTACATTGGAGTGGACCTCTATTATAGGGAACATTTTACCTTTGAGCCTTATAACAACAGGAAAACATGTAATTTATGAGATGTAAACCTAGGCCAGGAGGAGAACAAACAATTTTCCCAACCACTTGAATTATGGGCCCTAGACAGTGATTTAAATAAATTCGGGATCAAAATATTGAACCTAAACAATTATAAGAAACCTATTATTTCTCCAAAACTAGGTACCTCTCTTAAAAATTGTCTAATAATTGATGTGATCAAATAATTTAATAAAAAAAAACATTTAAAATAAAAAAGAGATATCTCATTTCTTTATCCAAGATGAATGAACCCATTGTTATAAAGTTGAAGTAGGAGATAAATGCACATTAAATGGGAAAATGGTATTGGAAATATTGAGGTGGGGTGAATCAATATTCCTTATCAATTAGCACTTTTAAATATTTTCGAGCATTAGTTAATCTTCAATTATTATTAATATTTATCTAGTAACAACAGTAAACACAAGAACACAATAGGCACAAGAATTTTAGGTGGAAAACCCCCTCCGGGTCAAAAACCACGAACGCTTTTATTATAAATTATTTTATCTTTAGCCCCAACTGAAATGAAAGTTAAAACTTCCTATAATTCTAGAAAAGAATTTTTCTCCAGCTCCCACTGGAAGGACGCCCCAACGCCTTGGTTTCTTCAGTAGTCAATTAATGGATGCCCCAACATCCTAGACCAACCTACCACTCTGAAGTGTTCACAGGCTCCAACTTGTAGGCAACTTCATGCACCTGACTAGCACCCCCCCGCCACCTTATAATGATCAGAAGTGAGACAAGTGTTTGGACTCTCGTACTAGGGACAATGATCCACAATACAATATGATTTACAATGATTTTCTTGTACTCGACTGAACACCCAATCACAATATGACCTGGAATTGACTCATGACATCATCCCAACAATGACTTCTATACCTCCCAACAATGCCTCTTCGAATCTAGGCAGATTGAATCTCCTACAATAATGACTTTTCAATGATGGATCTTTTACAAATTTACAATGATGACTCTTTTACAAATTTACAATGATGACTCTTTTACAAATTTACAATGATGACTCTTTTATAGCATTGGCTTTTTGACAAGACCTGACACTTGACTCGACATTGCTTCTTGGATCACTTGCAGCTGTTGAGGTACTGTTGTGATTTCTTCAAGTAATGGTACTTTGGCATTACATGTCCTTCTAGTATGTGTTTGAGTTGTTCTAAAGTGTCATCCTTCCTGCACATGCATTAACAAGCAAGACCCAAACAAATACAAAACAATATACTTATGTTGTCCTGCAAAAACATATGTCAGAGATGATACTCAAAATTCAAATGCAAACACTAATCATACATACCTTGTTGTAGCAAACTTACCCTTGACTGTTGATGTGTGGTCCTTACTGCAGTGATCCTTGAATGCATACATTTTCTTTCCTTCTAGGAGCTCGATATTGAATTTGTTGTATCTATGTAATTTTGAATCTCCAAGGCAGAAATTTCATCCTGTGGTAACCTTATGAGTCCTCTTTCCAACCCCATAGGTATGATCGAGATTGGATTCTTCAAGAAAGGGTTATGCCCAATCTCCCACAATGTTATGATTATAGACTAGTTCTGTATATCGAACTTGTACGAAGTGCCACGTGTCACTGTTTCGACCTTCGGCCCTGAAAATGATACAACAAACTGCATTCCGTCCTATTTCCATCACTTCTTACTAAATTTGAATCCAATTGTCATAGATAAAGTTATGATGATTTTCCCAAGGTCACCTATTTGACATGGAATTCAAGAGCCTACAAAAACTCTAACTTCCTAAGATCATATCTCTTAAAATATAACAAACCAAAATCTAAAATTTGGTCACGAGGTTCATCAAAATTTTAGCTCAAATGGATTTTAATGTCAACTTCTAAATCTTTGTAGAAAAATGTTATAGCAAAAATACCACGATGGCTCGTTTGAAGCAGTGAAATCATAGAATCCCAGGCTCTAAACTTGCTTCAAAACAAACCTTCAAACTTGATCATAATTTTGTGCCATAACCAGACCTCAACAGAACCTTAAACTCCCTACAACAGATCCTACGTTAGAAGCTCACGAGGGCCGAAAAATTACAGAGGTCTTCTCACAAGATAGTTCGTTGAAAAGTGCTTGCTAGAGGAGGATATGCAGGTCACTATTTATAGAAATGTCTTGAGTTCAGAGGGTCCTAAACAAGTGAACATTGGGGGGATTTTAGGAGAATAAAACATTATTAATTATTCACTATTCAATGACCACAACCAATGATGAGTGCCATGCTACAACCCCATGGGGTTTTAGCCCACTAACTGGGGTTACTAACTTCAGACACGAATAACTCGCAAATCGTGAAGAACTACGTGGCATCCCATATATCAATGGAAACATATCAATGAATAGGATCTATATATAAGATCCTTACCTCAGAATAGGATGAGTTGTGAAGTCAAAATGCCTATGCAAGATCGGGGTAGCCCCTCATGTTGCTTGGGTTGACATAAATGACAACCACTTATCAACAAATGGCTACATCTTTTCATATAAGGAATGCATTTATTTGATATTTTGAATTGTAATTTTCCACTATCAAATACTCCTTATCTTGTTTAACAATATGAACAATAGGAATAGTAAGAGGTTTTGAAGCATTTAAAATGTAGAGATTGTATGATAAAGAATAAAAATATGATTAAACTTTTTTATAATGATAATAATGATTAATGTCCATTGAAATAAAATATGGTTTATAGGAACTTAAGAAAAGTAAGAATAATTTGGTCTTCTTTAAAATTTAGTTTTGTACTTGAAAAGGTTTAAAAAGAGTGTTTCTAAATCAATGGAGTTTTGATGAGTAAAAAAGTGAAGAAAGTTGTTATTGTAACAAAAATTGTGAATTAATGTGTACATACATAAGATATTTTAAGATAAAGTGATTTTCATATTTATCCTCTTTCTTATTATTATAAAAATAACAAATTATTTCCATCCATTATTTTGTAAAACCATCCAAAATCATATTTTATTAAAATCTCTTAAAAAATATTTTAATTTTAATAATTTCTAAATAAAATTCCACCAATCAAAAAAATAAATTTCCAATCATTTAAAAAAGAAAATAAACTAAAATATTTACTAAAATATAATATACATTTAACATTATTAAAAAAAACAAGATTCCAATAAAAAAAATATTACAATAATATCGATTCAAATAAGGAGTAGTCTAACTTATGTTAAATTGTAGTAATAAAAGGCTTCATTTGACTTGTTATTTAGTCAAATGGAGAAATTCAAATTTCTACATGAACAGGATGACTTGAATTTCAATTAGGAGGAGTGGCATGGCCAAGTGACTCAGTTAAGTCAATCAATTCGAGTTTCTGGGCAAGAAGTAGAGTTGTGCATGAGTTGATTGCTAAGATCTAGCAATCTAGTGGAGTTATAGTTAGTGAAACTCAGTTATTTGAGCTTTAGTCATGAATAAAGTCAATATGAGTTTAGTTGAGTAGTTGTAACTATTGTTAACTCACAGATCTCTCAGTTAACTAGTCAATTTACTAAAAATAACCCTAGTCATGCATGAAATTTGAATTTCCTAGTTGAGTGGACGAAAAAGGCATCGATGTAATCATGATTGTATACTGGTGAGTGTACAGAGTTTGCATGTAGCATGTGAACTCATTCTATTAGGTGCAAGGAAATAAGAGCTCTTCCTATTCTTTAGGAGATGAATTGCCCAAAGAAATAGGAGGAGAAAAGGAGGCCTTGTTTGGCTAAGTAATTTCGGAAGTAGACTTAGGAGGAGATGAGGAGAAGGAGGCCTTGTTTGACTACGTAATTTCCAAAGTAGACTCAAGAGGAGATCACTATTGTAGGGCAAGTTGAGCTTCACGGATTGAAGTTGTCATTGTAATAGATCAATTTTCTCATATGATATAATACAAACAAAGGAGGTGTTTTTCCCAGTTGAGTTCCCCAGTAAAAATCACGTTCATTTTGATTGAATGATTCCATGTGTTTCCATTGTATGTTTTCCCTTCCACAGATTGAGTAAAAGAAATTTGTGTCTATTATTTCCAGTATGAATTCATTAGCAGCTACAAATTTCGAGCTATTTCTACAACTTATAGACGAAATAAGATTTTTGGTAACATTTTTGTTTTGTTTATTTTTAACAAAAATCCCGTAGAATTTTGTAGAAACTTGAGTTTAAGTTGTTTAATCTATTGAATTCGAGTGTCCTAGAGGTTTTTCAAGGTGTTTAAACAATTTATGCATTCAGAAATGTAATTTAAATAACAAAAAATCACATTCTTACTTGAAATTGTATCACGAACTTCGGTAAAAAATGCTATTTCATCTATAAGTTAAACTATACCTTCAAATAATCTAAATATTCAATAAATATTATTAATTATTTAAAGTAAAAACTAATATTTCATTCTATTTTTTAAATATAAAAAATATCAATATTAATAAATTTACCTACATTCGAAAAACTCAACACAATTCAAATGAATTAAAATATTCATTCAGAATTAATGAAGGTAGTAAATATTATTAACACAATTCAAAAGAATTAAAATATTCATTCAAAATTAATGAAGGTAGTAAATATTATTATTTATGACACTTGTGAGATACATTCGTAAATGTTGAAGTTAATGTCTCATAAGCTTATAAGCAATGTAAATTTTATGTTTAATAAAAAATATGTTTAGTAAAATTAAGAATTAAAATAGAATATAAAATGATAATAAATATAATTTTTAATACTACAAAAATTTAAAAAATAAAACTAATATTATTAAAATAAATATTAATATTTATGATAATAAATTAACTTGGAGTTATTATTTTTATTATAATAAAACACAAATTTAAAATAAATAATAAATATTAATATTTATGATGGTAAATTAAATTCTCAGTTATTATTTTTATTATAATAAAACACAATTTCAATTTTATTATTATTATTATTATTATTTGGTTTTTCTTCCAATAATATTGATGAGCCCCAATTTTTGGTACAATTTGGGCTCATATTGGCCTACTTACCTTGTTCAACCATTCATCTTTTACCACTTATGCATTCATTTCTTAGTATATTCATGTTGTTTGTAGGAAGAAGGGCAGGCATTATATCTATGTGGCTAATACATGATGATTTCAGGTTTTTGGCATTAAAGAGAGAAAAAGACCATGTAAATGGAGACAAGGAGACAACAAAGGTGACATTGCGGGTTCATAGGGAGGTTGTCCACAGTCTTGATGACCTTCCTCGTTATTTTCACCTTAACTCCGAGCTCTAACAGCTCTCCCCACCGAGCTTAAAGGCAGCCAACACGTTCTACAGGATCAACAGTTTTACAGCAGTTTGACTTTCAGTTGGACAGCCAAGCTCCACGAATGGAGGAAGCCAGCTTGATCTTCATTTTGTATAAATATGAAGGCCGTAGCCTTTGTTAGGAGCTTTTTGAACTTTTGGACTGATATTGTAATTTCTGAGCACAGCTCGGTGTTTGTTTTTGTAAGCCAGTTTTGGCATGACATTAGACTTTGATTATGAATAAAGGCAAGCAGATTTGGATCTAATTCTGAGCTTTTAAGGGATCTATAGCTCTCAGGTTAGGGCCCAACCTGAGAGCAATAGATCTCCTCTCCTTGTAGTGTTATTTACCTTTCTTTCCAGCACTTTGTTTCTTTGTTTTGATATGCATTTCAAGAATACAGTCTGCTGATTTGATTTATTTAATAAGATTGAGTAGGATTAGCTTATGGTTAATTTACTTTCAGTTGCTTAGATTAGGATAGGAGGTTTGTAATTCACTGGAGCTCCAAGAAAAGGTTGTTAGTGTCTCCACTGCCATCTCTGTTTAGGGATTGGGGTGCAGTCTATACCAACCACCAAAAAAACGCAGTCTTTTCTACTTTTATGCAAGCTGCAACACAGTCGTTTTAATCGTGGATCCTTCCATGCATTTTTCTCTTGAGCCATACTTCATCATTACAATTCCATGCACGACTTTTCTTCATGATTTACATCGTTGTTCATTGGTTTAATAGCACAGGTAGCACTGGTTAATGAATTCTCGTTTTGGTGCAAGACATAAGTAATTTGTTTTATTTACACTGCTCCATATCATTCTACTTCCTTCTTCTTCTTCTTAACTACGCCTAAATCCACCTACTCGACCTCTGTTCAGTTCGTTCACCTTCCAACTCTTCCATTGCCCACGTAGCTTCATTTTTTGACCTTTCGTTGCTGCCATCCTTCTATCCACCAACCAACTCCGTGCACTCTCCCTCCATCTTATTTCTCTGCCCCTGAGTCATCACAAGCTCCATCTCCACCTTACCTATCCACCCATACCGCTCCATCGCTTCACCATCACACAAAACTTCCACTTACAGCACATCCTGTAGAAGGTAGCAGACTTCCTGTAGAATTCCTTAGTTTCCTGTAGGATCCCCTGCAGACATCCTGTAGAAGCCTGCAAACTTGGTTGCCGAGCATCCGAACGTTGTAGACCTCTGTGGACTAATGCTAGGGACCCTCTGGGACCTCTCCTAGCCCTCCTGACCTTTCCCAAGCTTTCTTTCCCTTCGCACCACCTCTGCACAGCCAAACCCTAATAAGAAACAAATTCATAATCACTCCATCCACTTAAGCAAAAATACAAAAACAATGTTCTTTTTCATAGAAGTAGTTTGAGTTCATGCATTTCACATCATTAGAAGTAATGGCATCATTTGTAGACATTTGCACTCTCACTATTGCACCATAGAGGTTAAACTAGTCAGATTAGGGTTTACTAGGGTTTCCATGTTTTGGTTGGCTTTCAGTTCATTTTTGCAAAGTAGATTAATTTCCTTTGAGATAGCCTTCGTCCATCATTTAGAAAGCTTCTTCTGAGAGCATATAGAAGTTGGCTTGAGCCCTAGCGGACTTGTGCCAGCTGACCAAGTGACAGCTGCGACAAGAGCTAGTACTTGTGCATACAACACCGTCGCTTCCAAGTTTGTACGAACTACCGGGTTGATAAAATTAGAGATAGGAAGCCCCAGGAGTTGTAGCATTATTGCTACAATACTGGAGCCCACCAAATATTAATTACAATTTTATTTAATTTTATATTTTTATATTCATTTTTTTGATAAACTACTCTATTTTTTTCATTGAAAAAAAAATTATACTTATTATTTCAATGAAGTGAAAATATGAATATTAATATTCAATTTCATTTTCCTAAACATATTTTCCAATCGAGAATAAATATGTTCAAGCATAAAAATATTCAAGGACTCAATGAAAGCAGAGATATCAATTTTTAAAAATGTTGTAGCCATTTACCCTAAGGACATTAATAACATTTTTGGTTGTCATTAAATGTCCAACAAGCTGGATCAATGCTTTCTTAATTTTTTTTTTTTTCTGCATCAATATTGTTGGATATGTGATACCTCTCGGTCATCAAAAAATTCTTGAAGTTGGTGAATTCTTTGTTGCCAAGGATTAAGGACCAAAATATGTAATGTGTCGTTCCCCAACAACCAATCAATAACCACCCTATAATCACCAAATATTTGTAGGCACTTCATATGCCTAGATATTGCAAAATCAAGGACGGGCCAAAAACCAATTAATTATGATTTATTATTAGATCTAGGCCCTAGCCCCAAGCTAAGAAGGAAAGAATGTTTCTTATTTAGGTGAAATGATACTCCCACTCTGAAAAAGTCCTTGACATGACTCTTGGCTCCATAAAAAAACCCAAGAATTGGAAGTACCAATCTTCAGCCCAATTGGAATTCTATTTTTCTTCCTTACACCTTTTGTGATAAGTTCCTTCATTACTAATTTTGATTTCTGCGCCACATGTTGAATATTTGGAACATGATTATTGAAAATAGTTCTATTCTTGTGTAGCCAAATATGCCAAATGTCCAATCCTACAAGGATGGAAAAATTCTCCAAGAATGGGTTTTTGTCCACTCTATGAGGCATTCCCCTAGTGATCTCCCCGACCACGACTCTACATAGGACTCCTCAAATAAGATCATTCTCCACACAACCTGCAAAAAAATACATCCCATGAACAAGTGCACCACTAACTCTTGATTTTCACAATAGAGTGGGCATCTTAAAGGCCCTTCCTAGCCATGTCTCTAAAGATTATCTTGTGTAAGAATCTTGTTATTTAGCACCATCCAAAGAAAGAGGTTGATATTTAAAGAAAAACGACGCTTCCAAACAACTATACCACTAAAAAGGGTATAGTTCTACTTCTTATGTCATCATGATTTCATAACCCAATTTCATTGTCACAATCCCATAGTTTATTCATATCCCACATGAGTTTATGCGGGTATCTACTCAATCTGATTCCATTATGAGTGAGTGACAAGACAGATTGTGACCATTCCCAAGCTAGATTCCTTGAGAGGCCTAGACTGATAGATGATCTCCAAGGTCTAAGAGACATTTCATTTTCTCTAGGATTAACCACTTCAAAAAAGAGAGAAATGCCTTTATACTTTAATGCCACAACCAGATTCAAGAAGATTCTTTTCATGCCATCACCTTTTTTCTACGAGTCCTTGCTTAAGTCAATTTTTTTTCCATCTCCTACTTGCGAAAGAAGAACTCTTTTGATTATATCAATTGTTGACACCAAGTTTTCCAAATATTTGACCCTCCTTGCCATGACTTCTTATTTGATTGCACCCATTATTCATCCTTTTTATTCTTCCGATGCTTGTCTTACATTAGGGTTCCCTAAAGGGCACCATCAAACAAAATTCTTCAACTACTTTTAGCAGCTAGTGCCTTAGCAAAATTGATTTTTTTAAAATCCCCCATCCTCCCAATTTATTTGGGCTAGAAATTCAATTCCAGCTTGCTAAATGCATCCCTTTTTGTCTTTTTCCCTTCCATGGAAATGGAAACATAAACTTCTTATTCTATTTAGAATTGACCTTGGTACACTAGCCAAGGCTAGCCTATAGGCTGGGAATGCTTCCAAAACTGATTTTACTAGGATTAACCACCTCCCCTAAAGAGAGCCATCAGTTGCACCAGTGATTGATTCAACATTCCACTTTCCTTACCCTCCAGAGAAAAGCAACCACCCTGTAACTCTTAGCATTTAAATTATAACCAAGATATTTAATTCCCCCATCCAAAGCAAAGAATTGGAAAAGGAAGAAATTTTTTTAAGTTTAAAATTAGAATTTGAAGCACTCCATTAGTTAAGATAATTGATTTAGAAGAACTAACTTCCATCCCTATAGCCTCACAATACAACTTAATCATGTTCTATATACACCTCCATTATTTAATTGGGTCATGTCCAAATAAGAGGACATCATCAACAAATAACAATTGTATTAGATTGACTAGGGAAGATATTTGAATGCCTTTTATTCTCCCTTGTTTCATCACCTGGTTGAGGAGAAGACTTAATCCTTTCATCACTAGAAAAAATAGAAAAGGTGAAAATGGACATCCTTGTTGAATTCCTGAGGAAGCTTTAAAAGGCCTAATAGGTAATCCGTTAACTAGAAACGCAAAATTTGTTCTATTGACACATTCCATTATCTAATTAGTAATTTCAATAGGAATATAATTTTGAAGTACAACTAATCTTAGGGAGACCCAATTAATGTTATCAGAATCTTTGACCAGATCTAATTTAATTACTAACCCTAGGAGCTTATTCACTTTCATATTATGAATTATTTCTTGTGTTGTTCTAATAGCATTAAGGTTATGTCTATTTGACAAGAATCCAAACTATTCTTTTGAAATCCCCTTTGATAATTTTTCCTTCAAATGATCAATTGGGATTTTTAAAGTCAACTTGTACAACAAATTACATAAAGATATAGGGTGAAACTCCTTGAAATATTATGGGGTGGTCTTATTCAAAATCAATGATATGAAAGTAGCATTGAGTGCCCTCATAATTCTTCCTCCCACTCTAATCTCTTCAATGAATCTGACAAGATCCTTAGCATGTATGTCGAAGAATTCTAAATAAAATTTGGTTTTCCATCCATCTGGTCCCAAACTTTTTCTTTCTTGGCCTTGTTAAGAACAAGCAGAACTTCCTTCTAATTAACAAGTTTCTTCAGAACCTCATTGTAGTAATTATCAAACATCATGGGAAAAACTATAATGACCTTCAACAGAGCTTCAATCCTAGGAAACTTTGGCTCCTAAAATATTTTTTGGAACGAATCATTAACTAAATTACTCAAACCTACATGTGAGGAGAGAAGAGATATATATTCCTTGATCATCTCCTATATAATGTTATATACCATATGATGCTCCACAAACTTATGAAAAAACTTGGTATTATTGTCCCCCTATTGAATCCAGTGTTCTCAACTATGAAGATAACAAGTTTCTTCCTCCTTACCCATTATAGATTTTTCTCTTACTTTCCTCAGTTAAAACTTTTTCAATTTCCTCCAACAATAGTCCTTATGGACAAGATCTATACAGGTGGGCAATTTCAACCTCCAACTCCTTGATCTCTTTTTTTTCTCTTTCTTGATGGGCATGATCCCATTCAATGACCTCTCATTTTAGGCTTTTAAGGTTACATATGAAGTGTTCAATCACAAAGAGAACTCATGAAGATTCAAAAGACACCCAATTGGGTCTAACCAGATTTGAGAAATAACTTTTGTTAACCAATTAAGAGTTGAATTTGAACGGGGCATTTTTTTATTCTTCCTACTTTCCAAGTTGTACAAAAAATGGGGGCTTGATCTAACAATCCTTCGAAAAATTTTGCTATCCAACTTTTGTAATGCCTCACAGATTCTAGTAGATGATTGGCCACCAGAAAGCTGATCCAATTATTTAGAGATTCCTTCAGATCTTGCTCTCTTATTGTGCCATTTTGGATGAATTGGCATTGGTTCAATGTTGACCAATCCTAATTCTTCCAGTAATGAATTAAACAATTGAGCCAGTGAATCTGGTTTTAAATGTTCTCCCCATTGTTCCCAATATGAGATTAGAAAGTTCATATCTCCACCCAAAATACATAAACGATTTGACAATAGACCTAATCCTTTTGCATGCTCCTAGAAAAGTCAACGATTATGATAAGGAACATAGCAATTCAACAACTTGAAATGGAACTCATCCAACATAAAATAACCATCTGACACAATTATGAATGGCTGGAAAGAAATGGAGATATCACAAATTCTAGGACTCCAGGATATTAAAATTCCTTTTGAAATACCTCTGTTGATCGTTATATTAAATGTCAACCAACTAAAAATGAAGAAATAAAAACAACCATTTTAACTCTAGTATACATTGTTTCTTGCAACAATACAACATTCATCTTATAAGATTGTATCGATTATTTGAGGGCTCGTTGTTTAGAATGCCCCCCTCCCCCATTCCTCTAATGTTTAGTGAGATGACCAACATTAGGCAACCCTACTACCAGGCCTGTTGTCTTTAAGAGCTAGAAATAAACTACAAAAGTCAAGACTGTCACGATGTTTTATCCCTCTGATCCTTCCTCTAAGCCCCATCATTTACTAAGGTAAAATTAGCTTCCTTAAATGGGATCATCTTCCTTTAGTTGAACCTCTTTCTTCGAAGAAATTCACAAACTAATCATGACACAGTAAAAAATTATTATAGTATTATGGTTATAATTCATTTTTATCATATTTAAATAAATTAAATATATTTAAAAAAATTAAATTATTTATTTATTTGTCCAATCAATTATAAAAAATAATAATATCATTATCATACAAAACATTAAACAAAAATAAAAATAAAAACATTAAAATACAATTTTCCTCATACTTATTTGTTTTCAAAGCACTTATTAACTTTTAAAACAAATAAGTACATACATAACTTCGATCTAAACTAATTACAAATTTAAATTTAAATAACTTTATAAAAGAGACATCCCACATATTACCTCATTTTCATAAAAGAATAAATCAATAAAAATTTTGATTTTAAACATGTCAAATGTCCTAATTAGCTGGCTTTTATACCAAATCAAATGGATGCAATGGACATGAGTAAAACGAAAGTATTTGCTATTTCATTATTTTTATATCTTATATTTGATATAGTAAAAAAGTTAATATTTTGAGTGGATCTAATTATCAATAATATTTTTTTTATAGATTTTTTTTCAGAAAATTATATTTTTTTCTCAACTCTTTATTTTAAGAGTCAAAGTAAGGGTTAATACAATAATATTTATATGCATATAGTTATGAAAATAACATTTATCATCATGATGTCACTTAGAGAGAATTGAGTTTGGGTGAGAAATAATTCTGAACCACCATAGCTAACCCAAATTAACATTTCTTCATTCGAAAATATGCTTTCAAAACGATTTCTTTATCATTAATAAATATATTTAATATAACAAAATTAAAGTACTTGTATAGTTTAAGTGAGTTTTATAATTAATGACATGTATTTCTTTTTCATAGGTTATATGCTCAAAACTAAAGAAGGTTATGTTATGAAACCAGCTAAAGAAAAAGATAGAAAAGATAGATCAACGTCTTAGAATTCAGCCTCTTCGAGGGGGCAACCTCCTTTACATTACATAAATGAACAATTCTTGGATGATTCAAATGACGAAACCTCCTTTCTATATATAGGAGCATAAGGAGTCACAATATAACCTAGCCGACCTAACAATAATAATATAAAGCCACAAAAATAACAATAGAGGGATTCTATGGGGCACAGTAATAACAATATGGGGACAATAGGGACACAACAATATTAATAAGGGATACAACTACAATAGAAATGGGGTAATCACTAGTATTATAGGGACCCAACATGCCCCTCTCCTTCAAAAAAGTGTTGTCCTCAATGCTTGAGTAGTTCTGGATGCTTCTATATAAAATTCTCATCTTCCCATGTGGAATCTTCAGCTGATAAGTTCTTCCACTTGATAAGATACTTTTAAATTGATCGATTTCGTAGTTGTCGAGCTCTTGTTTCTGTGACTGCTTCTGGTTCCAATATAATTTTTCCTTCCTCGTCAAGTTTTGGCAATATTGTTTGAACTGGAAGCTTGTCACCTATAACCTTCTTTAAACATGGAACATGGAAAACTGGGTGCAATTGAGAAGCTGCAAGAAGCTCCAATTTGTATGCCATAGTACCAATCTTTTGCAACACCTTGTATAGACCATAATACTTTGGTGATAATTTATTATCCTTCTTAGCTTGCTTGAGGGACATTTGATTATATGGTTGTAGCCATAGGAATACCCAATCACCTACATCAAAACTTCTTTCACTGCAATGTTGATCTGCCTATTGTTTCATTCTATTCTGCGCCAACACGAGGTTATCCTTTAAGAGTTGGAGGACTTGTAGTTGATGTTCGATGTGATGTTCCACTACTTGAACCTTAGAATTTTCTCTTAAATATGATGTGATGGATGGTGGCTGATATTCATAAAGTGCCATAAATGGGGTAATTTTTGTTGTTGTATGGAAGGAAGTGTTATACCACCATTCAGCTAGAGGCAACCATTTGACCCATTGTGTCTGTTTATCAGATACAAAGCAATGAAAATATCCTTCCAAACATTTGCTTACTATCTCAGTTTGCCCATCAGATTGAGGATGATAAGATGAACTATGAGCTAACTGAGTACCAAGACAAGAAAATAATTCTGTCCAAAAATTTCCAGTGAAAATGGGATCTCTGTCACTTAAAATAATCTTTGGGTTTCCATGTAGCTTTTGAATTGTTTCCATAAATGCAGTAGAAACTGTACTGGCTTTAAATGGATGTGATAATGCACAAAAGTGTGCATACTTGTTAAGTCTGTCAACCACCACCATGATGACACTCTTTCCCTCAGACTTGGGTAAACCTATGATAAAATCCATTAAAACCTCCTCCCAACATTGGCTTGGAATGGACAAAGGTTGTAATAGACCCGGTGTCTTAATTTTTTCAACTTTATTTTGTTGGAAAACCAAACATTCCGCCACAAACTTTTGAATATCTAATTTAAGGCCATCCCAAAAAAATTCCTTCTTAACCCTGTGGTAGGTTTTTAAAAATCCTGAGTGCCCTCCTAATGGAGAAGTGTGCAATTCCATAAGAATATTTTGTTTTAGCTGGGAATTCTTACAGAGGTATAAGCGATCTTTGTACCATAACAAATCATTTTGCTAGCTAAATGTATCAGACGTACTGGAATCTTGTTGTAACTTTCAAATAAGTGCCCACACTTCTTTGTCATTCTTCCATTCCTCCCTTGCTTCGTTTATCCAATCTGGTTGGATAATAGAAATGGCGCACAACAATGCTTCCACATCCTCATCCTTTCTTGAGAGTGCATTTGCCACCACATTTTGCTTCCCTTTTTTGTAGATGATTTCAAAGTCATAACCCAACATCTTTGTGACCCACTTTTGTTGCTCTTCAGAGGATAATCTTTGTTCTAAAAGGTATTTAAGGCTATCATGATCAATTTTTACCTTGAAGTGTCTTCCCATTAGGTAGGGTCGCCATTTCTTAAGTGCATGGAGTATTGCCAACATTTCCTTCTCATAAATAGCTTTGTGTAAAAACTTTCCCTTGATTGGACGACTTTCAAAAGCAATGGGTCTTTCATCTTGCATTAAAACAGTGCCAATTCATTTCCTGAAGCATCACATTCCACAATAAAGGTTTTTGTGAAGACTAGTGTAGCTAAGACCGGTTCTTGGCACATTGCCTCTTTAAGATGTTCGAAGGCCTTTGTTTCTTCTGGAGTCCATGAAAATGCATCTTTCTTCAATAATGTTGTTAGAGGTGCTGCTATTCTCCCATAATTCTTAACAAACTTGCGATAATACCCTGTCAACCCGAGAAATCCTCGCAGATGCTTTATGGATGTGGGGATTTTCCATTCCTTAATGGCTTTAATTTTGCTAGGGTCTACCTTAACTCCTTCATGAGATACAATATGACCCAGGTATTCCACCTCTTGTACTCCAAAGAAACATTTGGATCTTTTGGCATATAATTGTTTCTCCTCCAATAGTTGTAGCACCCTGTCAAAATGTTCAACATGATCCTTCCAAGACTTGTTGTAGATTAGTATATCATCAAAAAATACTAACACAAATTTTCTAAGGAATGGTTTGAAAATGGAATTCATCAAACCTTGAAATGTTGAAGGTGCATTGGTAAGGCCAAAAGGCATGACCAAAAATTCATAATGACCCTCATGAGTTCTAAATGTTGTTTTCGGAATGTCTTCAGTCTTCATTCTGATTTGATGATATCCTAAACGAAGATCCAACTTGGTGAAGTAAATTGATCCATGCAATTCATCCAATAATTCATCAATGACAGGAATGGGAAACTTATCTTTAATAGTGAGCTTGTTGAGCTCCCTATAATCCAGACACATGCCCCATGATCCATCCTTCTTGTGCACCAATACTACTAGAGTAGAGAAAGAACTTTGACTCGGTTGAATTATACCAGCCTCTAGCATTTCTGCAAGCATACGTTCAATTTCACTCTTTTGGGCATAGGGATATCTGTACGGCCTGATGTTTGGAGGAACACTTCTTGGAATCAGATGAATAGCATGATCATGATCACAAATAGGTGGGAGACTTTTGGGAGTCTCAAATACCTTGGAATGATTTTCCAAGACTTTTCGAAGATCTGGAGAAATAGATGATTCCAATGTGGAAACATCTAGCGAACATAATTGTGCAATTACACCTCTTTGTTCCCTTTTTAGAAGCTTTTTCATACCATTAGAGCTGATTATCTTTCCTGGTTTCCCTGCAATACCCCTTAATTCAACTTCCTTTCCTTCCACAGAAAATTTCATGAAAAGTTCTTGAAAATTAAAAGCTATTGTACCCAAGGATTGTAGCCATTGGACTCCTAGTACAACATCAACACCTCCCATTGGAATGGAAAAGATTGGGCTAGTCAATACATATTCTCCCATGGATAGCTTGATATTATGGCACTTTCCAGAGCAATTTATTGTTCATCCATTTGCGACGATCACTTGACACTCTGGTGCTGGATATAAGAAGCAATTCAATTATTTTGCTACCTTACAATGAATAAAATTGTGGGTACTTCTTGAATCAATCAACGCTATTACCTTTTCCTTCTTGATTTGTCCTTCTATCTTGATGGTTTGAGGAGTGCTAATTCCCACCAATGCATTACAAGATATGGTCGGATTCATTTCTTCTTTATCTAGGCTTTGTTCCTGGAGTATATCCTCTTCTTTTGACCTTTCTTGCTCCTTTTCTTCTTCCTCTTCGCAATATATGTAGAATAATTTCTTCTCAGTGCACTTATGACCTTTAGTGTATTTTCTATCACAACTGTAACAAAGCCCTTTTGCTCTTTTTTCTTCCAATTTTTGTGGTGTCAACCTTATAGGTTGTGGAAGACTAGGGGCAACAACACTTCCATCTTTATAGTTGTGAGTGGTATGCTTCATGGTTGCCATAATTTTACTTTCCATTTTTCTTGCTAACCTGAATGCCTTCTCTAATGAATCAGGTTCCCAAAGGCGAACATCATGTTGGATATTATCCTTTAAGGTCCCTATGAACACATCAATCCTATGCTCCTTTGGAATATTTTTTACCCTTATGTTCAATTTTTGGAACTCCTCAATGTGCTCCATTATTGAACCCTTTTGTTTGAGACTTATGAATTGGCTAAAAAAGTGTTGCTTTTTGTATCCTCATAATGTGCTATCAATTCTTCCATAAAAATTGCCCAAGTGATAATTTGTTTATGAGAGCAAATCCGTTGATACCATACAAACTGATTTGGTTCCAAATATAAAGTTGCAATACGTACCTTTTGTGTGCTTTGCACATTATTGAGATCGAACAATTGTTCCATTTGTAATATCCATGTTGCGGGATCCTTGCCATCAAACTTCCTCATATCAATTTTTGGAATATGGTGGGTCTTCGATCCCACATTAGAGTCTATGAAATCATGATTAACATTTATTTTGTTTGCAACATGAGTTTCCTTTACTAGCTTTTCACCATTAGTAAGTATTTCTTGTAGAAAATTTGTCAAATCTGTCTTCAAATCTGTCATGTCTCTCTTCAAATCTGTCTTCAAATTTGTATTCAAATCGTCCATCTTAGCTTCCACACCCTTTATCTTAGCTTCTATTAGCTTTTGTGAGAGTGACATTTGTTGCACTTGGTCTTGTAATTTTGATATATCATGTAGCATTTCTTCCTCTTCTTCATGAGTCATGCTAGAGCTTTCAGGTTGCTTACTAGGTGTTTGCATTTTCTTTCCTCGGGGCATTAGTTACGGATAATAATTCTCTACTATGCCCTTTTAATTCCTTCAAAATAAATTTTCAAACCAATCTTAAGCAAAAATTTTAAAAAATATACACACCTTTCTTCACTTTGTAGGGGCTTGATATTGCCTCTGATGTATCTCTGTACTTTCGGATCATCCAGTTCTGAAATTTCGACCTGCGATAGCCCTATATGTCCTCTTTCCAATGCCACCAGTGTGATCCAAATTGGATTCTCCAAGGAAGAGTTATGTGAAATCTCCCACAGTGACCTGATTATAGACTAGTTCAATAGAGCGAACTTGTATGACATGCCACAAGTCACTGTTTCGACCTCTGGCTTTAAAAAATATATACAAGAAGCTACAATCTGTCCTCTTCCTATAACTTCTTACGAAATTTCAATATGATGCTCAGAGAGAAAGTTATGATGATTTTCCCAGGTCTCCTATTTGGAATGTAATTCAGGAGTCTGCAAAAAGACCAACTTCTTCAGATCATATCTCAGAAAATATAGCACAAAAAGCTCTAAAATTCAGATCCAAGATTCAGCGCAATTTCATCTCAAATGAGTTTTTTTTTTTAGCTTCAGAAACATCGCAAAAAAAAAATTATAGAGAAAATGCCACGATGACATGTTTGGAGTAGCAAAACCCTAGAATCCAAAGCTCTGATACCAAATGTTATGAAACCAACTCAAGAAAAAGATAGAAATATATATCAACACCTTAGAATTCAGCCTCTTCGAGGGGCAAACCTCCTTTACATTACATAAATGAACAATTCTTGGATGATTCAAATGAAAAAACTTCCTTTCTATATATAGGAGTATAAGGAGTCACAATATAACCTAGCCGACCTAACAATAATAATATAAAGCCACAAAAATAATGATAGAGGGATTCTATGGGGCACAGTAATAACAATATGGGGACAATAGGGACACAACAATATTAATAAGGGATACAACTACAATAGTAATTGGGTAATCACTAGTATTATAGGGACCCAACAGGTTAAAATTTTGTATTTGGGCTATTGTAATGAGCCACAAAGGGTAGATGTTACCCTTGAGTGGTACCCCTAAATGATAATTAATAGGATTCGTCTTTATTACATCTTTATCCTTGTCAAGTTAGAAGTTACTGCTTGTATTAACTTATGACTAGTCAATTCTAGCTTCATAAAATTATCAATTATTAAAGAAAACAAAACTAAAATATTTTGACAAAGAAAAGGTCGCATTTTGATGTCTATATGCATCTAAAACATTATGTCTTTATGAGTTATACACAAAATAAAATCAAATTTATGCTTGATATGACAAAAACTAAAATCTTTGCGTAATTTAATTTTTCTATGTTTTCCCTGTTTTCTATCAAATTTTTAAACCAATTTTGTCTAAAATTTTGTAGGAATTTGTTAGAATCCCGAGTTTGAAATGTGTAATTTGCATACTCTAATAAATGTCCCATAAATTTTTTAGGGCATTGAATTCATTTATACATTCAAAAACACATCTTAAATAATGAAAATTCACAATCTCACTATAAATCATATCATCAAATTTCTCTCTCTTTCGATATATATATATATATATATATATCTATATATCTATATATATATATATATCTATATATATATATATATATATATATATATATATATATATATATATATATATATATATATATATATATAACACCAACCCAAACCCAATTTTATTTTTTATTTTTTATTTTTTTATGCAAAGGAGAAAAGTGAAACAAGTTTATGTTTGGAAACCCAAAAAGGTGTAAGAAAAAGTGAAACGGGTTCATGTTTGGCACCTACAAAAGGCATGTGTTCTTTCAACTTTAAGGCAAGTAAGATACAAACATATTTTCTCTAAAACCACCCATTGGGCTTGCGGTTTCAGAATTCTATAGCACTTATTTCCCTTACAGATAAGTTAATTTAAAAGAAAACACAAGATGGTTTTTTCATTAAAAGGCCAACATAGGGGAGATGTGTAGGTGTCATGTAAGAAAGTATTTAGTCATTTTTACATGTAGGCTCAATATGTTCAATTTATGTTGAATTTATATTAATATGTTAAATTTATAAGATGTAAAGGTTTTGTAAATATTTTATGTTAGGTTAATTAAATACTAATAAAAAGGTCAAAAGTAATATAGAACCCAGTATGGGGGAGATATTGAAGTGTCCGTAAAAAGTTAAAAGTAATAAAAATTATAAAATTCAATATGTTATATCATAATTTTATTCTTATTAAGAATAACCTTTTAGAGGTGGAAGAACGAAACCCTAGAACTGGGTGTTGCAGAGCAGAGTGACTTCCTTCAATATTTTTCTGGATAAATAAATTTCCTTTTCAGTTTATAGTTTTGTGTTTCTCTCTCGCTGGTGTTTTTAGTGCATGGAGTGGGGGAGAGGTGGATGAAACACTAGTTGCCCTTGCCCCTTATTTCATGCTTTTCTATTTCATGGAGCTAGTGTTTTTCTTCATTTTCTCTAGCAAGCGTCACTACTTTTTGTAGGATTTCTCTCATTATGGCTCTTTTGTGGTGCGTGGATGGCATCCGAGACATGGGGTTTTTTTTTATGTCATTCACACTCTAGTTGTCATGTTTGGTCTTGCATTGTAGCCTCACTTGCTTAATTTTCCAAAATGGATGCAAACTCCTCATCTTGGGGCCTGCGGCCCTTTATTTTACCGTCGTAGGTATGCCTGCTAACGATCTGAGTTCTACCTAATTTTTCTGAAGTGGATGTTGGCTCATCCTCTTGGGCCTCGTGTGTTGAGAAATCTAGGGGAAACAAGTGTAGGTGATTTCTCTTACTTTGATAGCTATTTTTGATGTCTTTTTACTTCTTTATATTACCTTATTATTTTACTTTATTATTATTAGTGTTTTATTCATCAAACAAATACCAAACCATAAAGAACAATGAGACAAAGACATAAGATATATGTGATCAGCCGGGGCCAAAACCTCTCCAAACTTGAGAGGAAAACCCACAAGATTTTTTCTTCTTATAGAATCTTCAATTGATGAATTCCAATACCTAGACCCTTGACACAAACCCCTCCAAGACCAAGTCAATGCCTTTCATTGATGAGATTCTCTTACACAAGGTCAACTTTAGTCAAATTCGCTTTCCAGTAGCAACAACTTCTTTCTTGTTCGAGCCTGCAACTACTTGGCTGCAACTCAGCCTTATTGTAGAAAGCCTGGTCCACGCGTGTGAGTGGGAATACGGAGTGAGGTAGAGTACTCCTATATATAGGCTTCTCTCCCATGATTTTAAGAAAAATTGACATCATTCCTAGGCATATATGTCCTCTTGATAAGCCGACTTGTCCTTTTTAAGGATGATTTAATTTTAGCATATAGATGAGGTCTTGAAGGGTCTTTTTAATTCTATCTTTGATGCAAATAATTTTTCTTACAATATGTAACGTGCCCTAAATGGGTCTTTCATACATGACAATGATTCATAAGCCCTAGAAGCTCTCAATGAGAGCTTAACCTATAAAAATAGATTCCTTTTGAGCATGAAACCCACATTTCCTCAAGAAAACAATAACAAATTTATTTTTCTCATTACATCAAATACATAAAATCATGTTTCATATGTTTTTTTGAAGACCTAAACTAGTTACATATTTCAATACTCCATATTAACTAAGGAGGTATTCATAATCCATACAAGGTACTTGGACATTCTCAATCTGAAAAATTCTCATAAGAAGATTTAGATTGGTAACCCATCTATTTAGCATCATATCATCCATCATTTTCACATAGCAAGGCTTTAACTAACAACTATATCTCTCCACAATATTAGAGAACAATGCTAGTGATGCCAATGATTTATACACCTTCATCATTGTCTCTCAATGAACATACCCCACCCAGGTTCTCTCAGGGTATGTCCTTCAAGGACTATTCTAATCCTGGATTCCTAGTCCTCAAATAATATCAGTCCTTTATGACTACTCTTATCTTGGATTCTCTAGCACGTCCTCAAAGAGTGTTAGATGCGAAATTCTTATCCAATCCTCCATTATTTCTTCGCAAAGAGAATACAAGGATGATGTGTCTATCTCTCCATCTCAACTAGGGAGGATATTCCCATTCCCATGAAGGAATGTACCCAAGCTACCTCTCAACCAGGGACTTGTCCAAGCTCCCTCTTAGCTAGGGACTTTCTTTCAAGTTTCTTAATTAGAAAATTGCTTCTCAGCTCCCTCTTAACTAGGGACCTATTTTTAGCAGTAGCTATTTCTTCTTTGGTTGAGATCACAGGACCTTTATCTGCTTCTAGAGATCCTCCATTCTATGTCATGAATTTCATTTTCAACATTATGGAGCCTTCATATTTTGGGATTTCTTCATAGGGAATTAGCGATCAATCACTTTCCCTCACTAACCATGTCAGTCATGTCATTATTTTCTTCATCAGAAAGTGATATTTTAGTCCATATCTGGCTTTTGTTCATACTTCTACCTCTTCCCTATCATGTTTCTTTCAGGATCTTCTATCCCATTACATGAGTAATAGTTGTAGTTGACATCCAAAACTATCTTTTGGTAGCCCTATATTAGCCCATCTAGATATTATTTTAAAGTGAACATCAAATCAGAGTTACCTTTTGTGATATCCCTTCATCATGGCATATTTTTGTTGTAACATCAACATCCTACATACATATTGACACATCTCCAAGATCATATATTGTCAAGGGTCTCATTTCTTTCCACAATTTCCCAAGGACTTAATGCCTTTCCCATGGAGATATCATATTCAATCCTTCTAGTCATGGGATGTTTATGTTCTTTTTTGTGTTATCATAGTTGCATATTTCATGATCTCTTATTTCTTTCTTCACATATTTCTTCCCAGGAACTTCTATCCATAGTTCCCCCATATTTTTCAACCACAACATATCTCATATGAAGATATTATGTCGATTTCATCTAGTCAATATGTGAACCATGCCTTCATGCATCTCTATAAGATAACCCTTTCATTTGATTATACTCATGAGGCAGGGTATAAATTCATGGTATCTGCAACTATATGATGACATGACCTAATTTATTAAACATGTGCATACATACCTCTTTTCTTCTTTTGGTCATCTAGAATTTATTTAGCAACTTCTTTCCCTTGATTGAAAATACTTCAATCATCTTGACATTATGCATTCTTTCGTCATCATATCATCATTCTTCCAAACAATGAATCCCATACAAGGTGGAATTTTCAGCGAAACACTTGCTTCTTCCAAGTGATGAACCTTCTAATGAAGATTCCAGTAGAGAATATTGATTATCATCATCTTGTAAATGATCCTTTCCAATGATGTATGATTATTTCTATACTAGATGAATTTCTTCTACCCATTAGTAATACTTAAGCTTCTAATGAGGTTACCAAGAGCTACTTCCTTCTAATAATGACTTCCATAGACTTCTACTTCAACTATATGTCATCATCTCTTGCTTTATTTACATTCTCTTATGATGCCATGTCCTAAATATATGCATCCTATTATGCTTCTAATGCTTCCTACCATGACATAAATACTTTACAAAACTGAAAAGACCTTGGTGGAGAAGAATACCTCAATTTTATTAGAGATCTTTTGCTTCTTCCTCCTTGATTTCTTCTTTTCAACGTCTTCCACTTCTTCAGTGATATGGGCTTCTTCCCTTCCACTTTTGTTATTTTCCTTCTTGAGTTTAGGAAAATATCTCTTGTAGTTCCCATATTCTTGACAACCATAGCATTGGATATTTTCCATATTCTTTTTCCTTTTCTAAGGACCAAACTTTCCAAACTTTCGTTTTCTTTTAGCCATGTCAACAAATTCTTGTGCTTGCTTGTTTGATCCTACATCACTCTTTTCCTTCAGCCTAGTTTATTCAATTTTGCATAATGAACAAAGTCCATTGAATGAGGTGGTGTTGGGTGTAGATCTTGATTATCTTCTTTATTAAGAGGTATCGCCACATTGGAGCCCAGTTGTAATGTAGCAACAATGCTGCTCGTAAAATGTTTGCCGCCACGGGGGTCGAAGGGGGGTAGGCATCAACGATTATTTGGAGCCCCTGCCCTTGACAGGGGATTGGGGGCAGTGCCCCCGAAGCTAAAAATAGATGAAAAATAGCCTTGAAAAATTTTGTAATTTCGTAGTCAATCTGGGCCGTTTGGGCCGTTCATTAGGTGGATATTTGACGGCAGAAGTTATGTTTAATTTAGGGTTTTTTTCCCTAGAAGGAAAACCCTCGCTATATATGAGGGAATTGTATTGCATCTATGTAGATATATATTCTAAGTGTGAAAGAGAGAGGAGATTGTGTGAGAGAGAAGAGGGAAGTACAACAGATCTGTTGTAGGTTGTATCTCTTCAGTTTGTTGGATAATATAAAAGGAAGGGCAGGTTGTTTCTCTGTGGACGTAGCCCAAATTGGTGAACCACGTATATCTGTGTCTTTCTTGTGTTATGTGTTTTCTGTGTTTATATTTTTGCAATATATTTTATCTGTTCCATTGCTCTATAATATATAATTTTCTAACAACTGATGTCAGAGACGAAGGTTTATTTGGCTAATAAACTCGCAAGAGAGAAGGGTTCCTAGTTCGAGTGGGAGCAATGGTGAAAGATGGTAGGTTTAGGGTCGAAAAATTTAACGACCAAAACTATCGGCTGTGGAAGATGCAGATGGAAGATTATCTGTATGAGAAAGATATGTACCTACCATTAATAAAAAAGACAAAGAAGCTGATGAGTATGACAGACATAGAATGGGATATTCTCCATAGAAAAGCACTTGGAAAAATACGACTGTGCCTAGCGTTGTCGGTAGAATTTAATATTTCAAAGGAAACAACAATAGAGGCTTTAATGTCAGCATTGACAAATCTATATGAAAAACCCTCGGCCTCAAATGAGGTATTTCTTATGAAGAGTTTATTTAATATGAAGATGTCAGAAGGTGGATCTATTGCTGATCATTTAAATGAATTTAATATAGTTACCAGTCAGCTAAGTTCTGTAGGGGTTACTTTTGGTGATTAAGTTATGGCTCTATTATTTCTATGTTCATTGCAAGAAAGTTGGAATGGTTTAGTTATGGCCATTAGTAACTCTGTCTTTCGATCTAGTACTTTAAAGTTTGATGATGCTGTCGGTGCAATCCTTAGCGAGGAAATGCGACGTAAAAGCTTCGGTGAGACATCAGGTAATGCTTTGAATGCAGAGACAAGGGTAAGAAAAATGGAAAGAGGAAAGATCCCACGATATCGTAGTAAGTCAAGGAAAGGCAGATCCAAGTCCAAATCGGGGATAGTGTGCTAGAAATGAGGGAATAAAGGACACTTGAAGAAAGAGTGCAAGTCTCAGAAGGGAAAAGAAGGAGATGTGCAACAAGAAAACAATCATGAATGGAATGTGATAGGTGATGTGTTACAATATGCTTTGATTATTTCATTAGAAAATATTATTGATGCTTCGGTGGTAGATTTAGAGGCCTCATTCCATGCCACAATTAATAGGAAACATTTTCATGATTATGTTCAAGGAGATTTTGGACAGGTTCGATTGGGTGATGATAAACACTGTAAAATCATTGGAATGGGTACAATTTTCATAAAATAGCAAAATGGAAATCAATGGCAATTAAAAGAGGTAAGGCATGTTCCAAATCTGAAGAAAAATATGATTTCAATAGGGTGGTTGGGAGGTGAAGGTTGTGTAACTACTTTTACAGATAAAACCTGGAAGGTCACTAAAGGAGCCCTGGTAATAGCAAAAGGAGAAAAGGTTGGTACATTGTATTTATGCAATGGTATTTCTAATTCTATTAATGCTTTAACCTATACAGGAGAAGATACATCATTATGGCCTCATAGGCTTGGGCACATGAGTGAGAAGGGGATGTAGATTCTTCACTCAAGAAATTTGTTGCTAGGTATGAAGCATGTTGATTTAAAATTCTGTGAGAATTGTGTTTATGGAAATAGAAGAGAGTCAGATTCCTTCGAGCTAGGAAAGAAAAGAAGAGGGAAAAATTAGAGCTTGTGCATATAGATGTATGGGGACCTGCTCAAGTATCATCTCTTAGTGGCTCTCGTTATTATGTTACTTTTATTGATGATGCAACCAGAAAAACCTAGATTTATTGTATTCGAAATAAATCTGATGTATTTGATACTTTCAAGAAATGGAAATCTTTGGTTGAAAATGAGACAGGAAAAAGGTTGAAGTGTCTTAGATCAGATAATGGAGGTGAATATTGCAACAAAGAGTTTGATAGGTATTGTTTAGAAAATGGAATTCATAGAGAGAAGACAGTTCTATGAACACCATAAGAAAATGGTGTGTCAGAAAGGATGAATAGGACAATATGGAGCGTGTAAGGTGCATGAGATTGCATGCAGGATTACCTTTTCTATTTTGGGCAGATGTTGTAGATACTGTTGTTTATCTAATAAATAGAGGGCCTTCAAGTTCCTTGGATGGTGGTACTCCAAAGGAGGCATGGACAGGTAAAAAGGTAAACTACTCATTTTTAAAGACTTTTGGTTGTGAAGATTTGTCCACATTAATAAAGAAAATAGAACAAAGCTCGAGGAAAAATCAAATAAATGTACCTTTATTGGATATGGTGTTAATGATTTTGGTTATCGCTATCATGATTTTGAAAAACACAAAATCATTAGGAGCAAAGATGTCATATTCAGTGAAAAGGTTTTGTATAAGGATTATATGCAGGAAAAGAAACAGGAAAAAGAAAACAAAGAATACTCAGTTCTTAATGACATCACAGAAAAAGTGAAGGTGCCTGAAAATAATAATGATCAACAACTAGAACAACAACAACAACCAGAAAAGCGACAAGCACCTCAAACACCTAAAAGTGGTGTTAGAAGATCTACCAGGATAAGTAGACCCCCTAAACAATACTCTCCTTCATTATATTATGTATTGTTGACTGATTATGGTGAACCAGAATGTTATGAAGAAGCAGTGAAAGTAGAAACTAGGAAGAAGTGGGAGCAAGCCATGAAAGAAGAGATGGACTCCTTAGCACATAACTAGACTCAGGACTTAGTCATGTTGCCATCAGGTAAAACAACATTGAAAAATAAATGGGTTTACAGGTTGAAGGAAGAAGATGGAGGTAGAAAAAGGTATAAAGCTAGACTTGTGGTGAAGGGGTTTGCACAGAAAAATGGTATAGACTTTGATGAGATATTTTCTCCTGTTGTTAAAATGACTTCAATCATAACTATTTTAAGTCTAGTAGCAGCTAAAGATTTTCATCTTGAGCAGTTAGATGTAAAGACAACCTTTCTCCATGGGGATTTGGAGGAAGAGATATATATGCAACAACCACAAGGATATGAGGTAAAAGGGAAGGAGAAACTAGTGTGCATGTTAAAGAAGAGCTTTTAAGGCTTAAAATAGGCTCCAAGGTAGTGGTATCTAAAATTTGACAGGTTTATGTCTGAACAAGGTTATACTAGATGTCACTCTGATCATTGTGTTTATCTCAAAAGGCAAAATGATGGTAGCTATATTATATTGTTATTGTATGTAGATGACATGCTTGTTGCAGGTTCTAACATGCAGTAAATAGATGTGCTCAAAAGAGAATTAGTGAAATCATTTGCAATGAAGGATTTGGGTGCTGTAAAACAAATCCTTGGTATGAGAATAACTAGAGATAGGAAGAATCGAAAATTAACATTGTCTCGAAGTGAGTTCATAAAAAGGGTATTGAAAAGATTTAATATGCATAATGCAAAATGGTCCAGTTAGTATACCTTTGGCTAGCCATTTCAAACTAAGTAAGGAAATGTGTCCCAAGGCTCAAGAAGAAATGGATTATATGTCTAAAGTTCCATACGCATCAGCAGTCAGAAGCTTAATGTATGCAATGGTCTGCACAAGGCCTGATATTGCACATGCAGTGGGAGTTCTAAGTAGGTATATGAACAATCCAGGAAAAGAACATTGAATAGCGGTGAAGTGGATTCTCAGGTATTTGAGAGGTACCACAAATCAAGTATTATGCTTTGGTGGTTCAAACATTGCTCTACAGGGATATGTTCATGCAGATATGGTGGGTGATAGAGATAACAAGAGGAGCACCACAGGGCATGTGTTTACTATAGGCGGAA
The DNA here is from genome assembly GCA_031772625.1 of Pinus tabuliformis. NCBI lineage: Eukaryota > Viridiplantae > Streptophyta > Pinopsida > Pinales > Pinaceae > Pinus > Pinus tabuliformis. The sequence continues at coordinate 972,821,475 of CM062806.1, forward strand.
CAACTATCAATTGGGTCTGAAAACTGCAAAGTGTTGTTGCACTCTCAATGACAGAAGCAGAGTATGTTGCTGCTACAGAGGTTAGTAAAGAAATGATTTGGTTACAAAGGTTTCTGGATGAATTGGGTAAGGATCAAGAGTTGGGCAGGTTATACATTGACAGCCAGAGTGCCATACATCTTGCAAAGAACTCTGCATTTTATTCCAAGACTAAACATATACAACTCAAGTACCATTTCATACGGTCAATGTTGGAAGATGGACAATTGAGGAAGGAAAAGATACACACTAGCCATAATCCTGCAGATATGTTAACAAAAGTTGTAACCAGGGAGAAACTGAGATTTTGCTCAGTTCAATTTGTCTTCAAGTATGATGAATAACATGAGAAACAACCAGGTCCAAAGTGGAGTCATTGTCCAACAAAGGAAGCAACGATGCAGTTGCTACAATCAATATCCAAGTGGGATATTGTTGGGTGTGGAGCTTAATTATCTTCTTTATTCAGAGGTATTGTTGCATTGGACCCCAATTCGTAATGTGGCTGCAATGCCACCCATAAAATGTTCACCGCCAGGGGGGTCTGCGGGTGGGGGGGCGACAACGATTATTTGGAGCCCTCCCTGGTAGGGGATCGGGGGCAGCACCCCCAAAGCTAAAAATAGATGTAAAATTTCCTTGTAAAATGTTGTAATTTCGTAGTCAATATGGGCTGTTCATTAAGCAGAGATCTGACGGTAGAAGTTATGTTTAATTTAGGGTTTTTTCCCTAGGCAACCCCTCACTATATATGAGGGAATTTTATTGCATCTATGTATATCTGTATTCTAAGTGAGAAAGAGAGAGGAGATTATGTGAGAGAGAAGAGGGAATTACAATGGATTTGTTGTAGGTTGTATCTCTTCAGTTTGTTGGATAATATAAAAGGAAGAATTGGCTCTTTCTCCGTGGACGTAGCCCAAATTGGGTGAACCACACATATCTATGTCTCTCTTGTGTTATGCGTTTTCTGTGTTTATATTTTATGTTTTCCATTACTCTGTAATATATAATTTTCTAACAGGTGGCTTCCTTCTTTCCATAGATACTTGATGTAAAGTTTCCCTATTCCTCTAGTAGTGCATTGAGCACTATGGTGGTCATTTCCTTATCAGACATTATTTCTCACAATTCTTCTTATTGATCTCTTATTTCAGACAACCTCATAAAGTATGAGATTATTCCTTCTTATTTTGATATATTCATCTTGTAGAGTTCTTGTCTTAATGACATTGCTTCTTCTGCAGTACTCATAAATAAAAATTATATCAGCTTGTCGTATATTTCTTTTGATGTTTCCAGCTTTGATACATAGGGTGTGAGGGGATATTTGATGGATTCTATGAGAATCATTTGACCCCTTACTTCCCCTTTCATATAATTTTCAAGAGATTGAGCTTATTCCTTTGGAGGTTTAGTGATTGAGCCCTTAACATGTTCCAGAAATTCATTTTCCATGAGTATCAAATTTGTCCTCTTCTTAAATGTAACAAAGTTTGAGGACCCAACCAACTTGTGGATTTCTTTGCAAAAAGACATTTTGACAGATTCAGATGTGGACATAAAGATACTTACTTGTGAAGGTACTCCTTGATAAAAATATCTTCAACCTATTTCCTTCTAGATTCTGATGATGATATTGGTAATAGAAGATGTCTTCCTTCAAAAGTGATCCTTGAACCAAAGAGAGGTAGATCACCTTGAATCCTTGATGATGATGTTAATACATTTCTTCTTGCTTCTATTAGATGAAGATAACTCAAGATGCTTCGATTTGTAGTTCTCCTCTTATTTGAGTAGAGGTAGGATATTTTGAGGTCTTCTTCATCGAGGTGATGATTGCATGAAATCCCCAAGAATGCTTCAATTGTTGAATTATTCTTTGATCAAACCAGGGTTTTAAGATATCCTTTGGTTAGTTCCTTAAAGATGATGTAATAATTTTTCTTATAGTGCCTTTGGGATGATTGATTCTTCGTGATAATTTATGTCCTTGATGATATTCTAGTGCCTAAGTATTTGAGTTTCCTTCTTTTGGGTTTCCCTTCCTTAACTTTTCACGTTAGCTTTAATACCAAAACTTTGATACCAAGTTGAGAAATCTAGGGGAAATAAGTGTATGTGATTTCTCTTACTTTGATAATTGTTTGTGATGTGTTTTTACTTCTTTAGATTAGCTTCTTATTTTCCATGATTATTATTAGTGTTTTATTAATCAAACAACTACCAAACCATAAAGAAAAATGAGACAAGGGCATACGATATAAGCGATCAACTAGCACGAAAACCTCTCCAAACTTGAGAGGAAAACCCACAAGAATTCTTATTCTCATAGAATCTTCAATTAACGAATTCCAACACCTAGATGCTTGAAAAAAACCCATCCATGACCAATTCAATTCCTCTCCTTTATGAGATTCTCTTACATAAGGTCAACTTTAGTCAAATTCACTTTCTAGTAGCAACAACTTCTTTCTTTTTCAGACCTGCAACTACTTGACTGCAACTTGACCTTACTACATAAACCCTATTCCACACATGTGAGTGGGAATATGGATAAATCATTCTCCTTTCTTCTTCAATTGCTAATATACTTCTTCCTCAACTATTCAGTCTGCAATATGATCTCTTTGTCATCCAAATTTAGACCTCTAGAGTGACTGTAATATTCGGTCTTCCTGTAGTAGTGAGAGCCCTAATTCTCCTCACACGTGTGAAATATTTTAGCCCAAAAAAGATCCCAACCTTTTCAATCTCTGTTCTCCTTTTCTTCGCTATGTAAGAGGCTTATAGCTCCTTCTTGTTCACACTTTTTCCTTGATTTTGATTGCTTGATTGATGATCTCGAGTGAGGCCAAGTCCTTCTATATATAGGCTTCTCTCCCATGATTTTAGGCCGAATTGACATCATTCCTAGGCAAACATGTCCTATTGATAGGTCAACTTGTCCTTTTGAAGGTTAATTTGATTGTATCATATAGACGAGCTTTCTAGAGGGTCTTTCTGACTCTATTTTTTACTCAAATAATTTTTCTTACAATATGTAACATGCCCTAAATGGGTCTTTGATACATGAAAATGACTTATAAGCCCGAGAACCTCTCAAAGGGAGATTTATCTATAAAAATAAATTCCTTTTGAGCATGAAACCCATGCCTCAAGAAAACAATAACATTTATTTTTCTCATTACATCAAATACCTAAAATCATGATTACATATTTTGTTATGAAGATTGAACCTAGTTACATATTCCAATATTTCCTATTAACTAGTGAGGTATTCATAATCCCTATAAGGTACTTGGACATTCTCAATCTGAAGAATTATCATAAGAAGATTTGGATTGGTAACTCATCTGTTTAGCATCATATCATCCAACATTGTCACATAGCAAGGCTTTGACTAACAACTCTATCTCTCCATAATATTAGAGCATAATGCTATTTGGACCAATGATTTACACACCTTCATCTTTGTCTCTCAATGAGCATTCCCCACCTGAGTTCACTAAGGGTATGTTCTTCCTGGATTATTATTATCTTGGATTCCTAGGCCTCAAAGAATATCGGTCCTTTACAAATACTCTTATCTTCGATTCCCTGCCACATCCTCAAAGAGTATCAGATGCTAGATGATTATCCAATCCTCTATTCTTTCTTCCCAAAGTGAAGACAAGAATGATGTGTCTATCTCTCCCTCTCAACTAGGGAGGATATTCCCATACCTATGAAGGAATGTACCCAAGCTCCCTCTCAACCAAGGACTTGTACGAGCTCCCTCTTAGCTAGGGACTTGCTTCCAATGTTATTAATTAGAGACTTGCTTCTAGGCTCCCTCTTAACTAGGGACCTATTTTCAATGGTACCTATTCATTCTTTGGGAGAGATCATAATACCTTTATCTTCTTGTAGAGATCCTCCATTCGATGTCATGCATTTCATTCTCAACTTGATGGAGCTTCCAGCTTTTGGGACTGCTAGGTAGGGAATTGGTGATCCATTAGTTTCCCTCACGAACCATGTCAATCATGTCATTCTTTTCTTCATCGGAAAGTGATATTTTAGTCCATATATGGCTTTTATTCATATTTCTACCTCTTCCCTATCATGTTTCCTTCAGGATCTTCCATCCCATTACATGAGTACTAGTTGTATTTGGCATCCACAACTCTCTTTTGGTAGCCCTATATTAGCCCATCCATATATGTTTTTAAAGTGAACATCAAATCATAATTACCTTTTGTGATAGCCCTTCATCATGACATATGTTTGTTGTAACATCAAAATCTTGCATACATATTGACACATCTCCAATATATTATATTGTCAAGGGTCTCATTTCTTTCCACACTTTCCCAAGGTCTTCATGTCTTTCCCATGGAGATATTATAGTCAATCTTTCTAGTCATGGGATATTGATTTTGTTTTCTATGTTATCATAGTTGCATCTTTCATGATCTCTTCTTTCTTTCTTCACATATTTCTTCCCAGGAACTTCTATCCACAGTTCCCCCATCTTTTTCAACCACCTCATATTTCATATGAAGACAGATTATGTTGATTTCATCTAGTCAATATGTGAATCATGCATTCATGAATCTATAGAAGAGAATATTTTCCTTTGCTTATACTCATGAGGTAGAGTATACATTCATGATATCTGAAACTATATGATGACATGACCTAATTTATTAAACATTTCCATACATACCTCTTTCCTTCTTTTGGTCATCTAGGCTTTCTTTAGCAGCTTATTTCCCTTGATTGAAAGTACTTAAATCATCTTGAAATTTTACATTACTTTGTCATAATATCATCATTCTTCCACTCAATGAATCTCATATAAGGTGCAATTTTCAGTGAGACAGTTGCTTCTTCCAAGAGATGAATATTCTAATGAAGATTCCAGTAGAAGATCTTGATTATCCTCATCCTAGAAATGCTCCTTTCAAATGATGTATGATGAGTTCTATACTATATGACTTTATTCTACCCATTAGTAATACTTATGCTTCTAATTAGGTTCCCAAGAGCTACTTCCTTCTAATAATGGCTTCCATAAACTTCTAATTCAGCTATTTATCATGAGATCTTGCTTTATTTGCATGCTCTTGTGATACCGTCTACTAAAATGATGCATCCTATCATGCTTCTAATGCTTCAGACCATGATAGATATACTTTACAAAACTGAAAATACCTTGGTGGATAAGATTATCTCAATTTTAGTGGAGATCTTTTACTTCCTCCTTCTTTGATTTCTTCTTTTTAGCTTCTTCCACTTCGTCAGTGATATGGGATTCTTTCCTTCCTCTTTTTTTATTTTCCTTCTTGATTTTGGGACAATCTCTATTGTAGTTCCCATATTCTTGACAAACATAGCATTGGATCTTTTCCATATTTCTCTTCCTTTTTTGAGGACCAAAATTTTCTTTTCTTTTAGCCATGGCAATAAATGCTTGTGCTTGCTTGTTTGATCCTACATCACTTTTTGCCTTCAGCCTAGTTTCTTCATTTTTTCATAATGACCAAATTTCATTGAATGATGTGGCTTCTTTATTTCCATAGATACTTGATGTGATGTTTCCCATTCCTATGGTAGTGCATTGAGAACTATGGTGGTCATTTCCTTATCATACATTATTTCTCCCAATTATTGTAGTTGATATCTTATTTCAAACACCCTCATAAAGTATGAAGCTATTACTTCTTATTTTGAGATATTCATCTTGTAGAGTTCTTTTATTAATTATATTACTTCTCCTGCAATACTCACAAAGAACAATTCTACCAGCTTGTCGTATATTTCTTTTGATGTTTCCAACTTTGATACATAGGGTATGAGGGGATATTTGATGGACTTTATGAGAATCCTTTCAGCCCTACTTCTCCTTTCATGTATTTTTCAAAACCTTGAGATTATTCCTTTGGAGGTTTAGTGATTGAGCCCTTAACATGTTCCACAACTTCATTTTCTATGAGTATCAAATTTGTCCTCTTCTTCCATGTGAGAAAGTTTGATGACCCAACCAACTTGTTTCTTTCTTTGAAAAAAGACATTTTGATAGATTCAGATGTGGACATAAAGATACTTACTCATGAAGGTACTCATTGAAGACAATATCTCCAACCTGTATTATTCTAGATTTTGATGATGATATTCGTAATAGAAGATGTCTTCTTGATGAAGATGTCTTCCTTAAAATGTGATCCTTGACGTAAAGAGAGGTAGATCACCTTGAATCCTTGATGATCATGTCAACACATTTCTTTTTGCTTCCCTTTGATGACTAGACTTCAATATGCTTTGATTTGTAGTTCTCCTCTTATTTGAGTAGAGGTAGGGTCTTTTTAGGCATTCTTCTTCGAGGTGATGATTGAGAAAAATCCCCAAGAATGATTCAAGTGTTGAATTCTTCCTTGATTGAACTAGGGTTTTGATATCTTCTTCCGTTACTTCCTTAAAGATGATGACGTAATACTTTTTCTTATAGTGCCTTTGTGATGATTGATCCTTCTTGTAGTTTGTGCCCTTGATGACCTTCTAGTGCTTCGGTCTTTAAGTTTCCTTCTTTTAGGTTTCCCTTCCTTAACTTGTCACCTTAGCTCTGAAACCAAGTTGAGAAATCTAGGGGAAACAAGTGTAGGTGATTTCTCTCACTTTGATAATTGTTTGTGATGTATTTTTACTTCTTTATATTAGATTCTTATTTTCCTTGATTATTATTAGTGTTTCTTTCATCAAACAACTACCAAACCATAAAGAACAATGAGAAAGAAAATAAGGTATAAGCGATCAGCCAAAGCCAAAACCTCTCCAAACTTGAGAGGAAATCCCACAAGAAATATTCTTCTTATATAATCTTCCATTGATGAATTCCAATACCTAGACCCTTGACATAAACCCAACAAAGACCAAGTCAATGCCTCTCCTTGATGAGCTTCTCTTACACAAGTTCAACTTCAGTCAAATTCACTTTCTAGTAGCAACAACGTCTCTCGTTTTCATACCTACAACTACTTGAATGCAACTCAACCTTACTGCAGAAACCCTATGCCACATGTGTGAGTGGGAATATGGATAAATCGTCCTCCTTTCTTCTTCGCTTTGTAATATACTTCTTCCTCAACAATTCACCCTCTAATATGATATCTTTTTCATTGAAATTTAGACATCTAGAGTGACTCTAATATTTGGTCTTCCTGCAGTAGTGAGAGCCTTAATTCTCCCCACACATGTGAGATATTTTAGCCCAAAAAATATCCCAACCTTTTTAGTCTTCTTTCTCCTTTTCTTTGCTATGTAAGAAGCTTATAGTGCCTTCTTATTCACACTTCTTTCCTTGATTTTGATTGTTTGATTGAATATCCCTTGAGTGAGGTCGAGTCCTCCTATATATTGGATTCTCTCCCATGCTTTTAGGCCAACTTGACATCATTCCTAGGAGAACATGTTGTATCGATAGGCCTACTTGTCCTTTTAAAGGTTGATTTGATTGTAGCATATAGACGAGGTGTTAGAGGGTATTTTTGACTTTATTTTTGACTCAAATAATTTTTTCTTGCAATATGTAACATGCCCTAAATGGGTCTTTCATACATGACAATGACTCATAAGCCCTAGAAGCTCTCAATGGGAGCTTGGCCTATAAAAAAAAATTCATTTTGAGCATGAAACCCATGCCTCAAGAAAACAATAACAAATTTATTTTTCTTATCACATCAAATACATAAAATCATGATTACATATGTCATTATGAAGAATAAACTTAGTTACATATTTCAACACCATGGTCCTTTCTTTTTCCATCGTTGGTTTACTTGCCAACAATCTGTATGTTTGTCTTCATGGTGGCTTTTCTTTGTGCCTTGCGGCTTGTCACTGGGTTGTTGCCTGCCACAAACTTATTTTTGGGGCTTTGTGGCCTGATATTTCATTTTTTTATCATCTTCTACATTCTCTAGTGTTGGCAATGTGGTTCGTCACCCTATGCTTTGGGGTTGCCATTTTTTTGTTCTTTAGAGCATATGGCATATTTCTCCCCTGCTCTTGGGGTTTCAACCTAGATTATTTGTAGCCCATATGAGTTTGTATGAGGACTCTGCGCTATATTTGTTAGGGTTTGTTGCCATGTATAGTTTATTTTGGCTATTATTGCTGGTTTTTTTGGTGCGCTTCTTGATGTTATTTGATGGACCCACATACCCTGTATCTTGTTTTTATTTTTCTGTTTCAGACAAGTATCTACTCATAATCGCATACACATCTAGTGGTGTCTACGAATTGTTATTTTTGTAAATTATGGATTTTTCTATATAGGTGAAAAAAAAACTTTTAGATAAAAGAAAATAATAATATAAATATTATATTAAAATATATAACATATAAGTAGTAGCTATAAGTTAAGATCCATTTTACCTTATAAAATAAAATAATGATTTGCTAACCATATCTAAATTTAATTAACAAGTGTTATATTTAGTTAGTACTTGCTGCATAGTTTAAATATCTCTAAATGAAAGTAAAAATATTGAATTCAAGTTAGCTGGTAAATTAAGGTACTTTTTTAACTATAATTCTTCATTGTGGCAGTGGAGAATCCAATCCTACCGAAGGATAATAATAATGTCTTATTTTAGTGATAATGTTTTTATTGAGAATGTTGTCTAAAATATTTTACATTTTGTCTTTGGAGTGATAATGTTTTTCTTGAGAAGGTTGTCTAAAAGGTTTTATAGAGGTGTAAAGTATAGTTAGATATATTTTAAAGGTAGTTGCTCTTGCCAAATATGTTTGTGAAAGATGGGCTAAATACATTCCTTAAAAAAATATAAATATTAAAAATAAAGTTTCTTTATTTACATAGTATTTTGTTGTTTTAATGGATAGCCTTTTTTATTTATTATTCATAAAATTTCAGTAATTTCTTATTAATATGAGGTAAAATTATATAATTTTTTTACTCTTAATTAATTTATTAAAATTCATTTCATTTACCTAAGTAATATAAATAAATGGTTATTAATAATTATATAATATTTAAATGAATCTATATTAATTTTTTAAGTGCCTAACTACTTTTAATATATTCATGCATTATTTTGGATATCTATGTAGTGATTTTTCCTTCTTAAGCTTTGAAGGAAGTAAATAACACATTTACCATTAGTTTCTTCCCAACATAATTTAAGCAAGTCTTCGCATAAAATTTAAATAAGCAATCCCTATCATTTAAGTGGAAATTATGCTTTCAGATTGGAGGCTTTTGTGAGAAGAGTAATTATGTTCAAGCACTTTTGGATTACTCACATGGCACATTTTGATTGTCAATTTCAATTATTCATAGATGATATATGAAGAATTACAAATTGATATATGAAATTGAAATATTAATAAAGACTTGCATAAATTTTGGTGGGTAGTAACCACTAAAATGTCTATACCTTTATATATTTTGCACCTACTTATTAAAGAGTTGAAGAAATAAATAATAGTTGGAGTAACAAACTCCTCATAAGTGTATTTATTTACATCTTGTTCCTATCCATTTTTATGAAAATAATTGATTAAATTATAATAATCGGTGGTAAATATGTTATTCACATGACTATGAGCTTTTTCCAAGGATTTTAATTTTTTGTGCTTATGAGGCAATTATCCTCATGGCATTGTGTTGTGCAAAGGTTGTGATAAAATAGGACCATAACCAACCATATTTTAGATAAACCATTATAGGTCCATCTTAATCATGGTTCTAGCAAGAGCCAAGAGGGACCAAATCCCTTAATGTGCAAACATGAGTGAAAATTTTGACTAAAAAATTTGCACAATACAAATTTGATCCATTTCGAAGCCTAATTTTTATATATATATATATATATATATATATATATATATATATATATAAACATTATTTGAGTTATGTACTGAAATATTTTTAAACAATTTATTTAAGTCGTACTAAAATGTAGGAATTATACAACGTTTTTGTAACCAAAAGTAAAAATAACAGTGGTTTTTTAAAACATTTAGTTACTTTATTTCTCTATAAACTTGGTATAATATTATGGTATTTCATATGAACATCGAAATATTTTATTTATGGTTGTCTGTAAGAGTAAAACATATATATTCATTTTTTTAATTATAACAAACATTTTTTTATTCAAAAAATATATATTTTCTTAAAATGGCATGTGTCGCCTCAAGGTTGAGAACAAACAAAATAACACATCTCCCTCATATTGACTTGTAGAATGAGCCTCTCCGCTCAATAATTTTAAATATTAACAAAAATAAATAAAATTCAATCCATAATGTTAAACTATGGAGAAGATGCAAAAAAATTTGGTTAGAGGTAAAGAAAAATCAAATGCATAATAAGTACATAAAAATTTTAATACATACAATAAACTTACCATATAAAAATATGCTTTGTTACGATACCATGGGGAGAATACCATGGCTCATGAGTAGCATATGCTCAAAAGCCATCTCTCATTTCACAATCAAAATATTTTATAAATATTTTATTTGAATTCAATTTTATAAAAAAAATTCAATTAAATTTAAAAGCAAAAAAATAGTAATTACTTTTGTGACATATCTAAAGCTTCTATCACAACTAAATATATAAGATATAAATAGTAGCCATAAATTAAGATCCATAGTTTTCACTTTGATCCCTCTCAAGGATACAACCAAATTACCATGAACAATAAATGACTATTTTACCTCTATTTTATTTTAATTATTAATTTTATTTTTTATTTTTTAAATTTTGTTTATTTTTATTTTTTTTTAATGTAATTTGACCTAGTCAAAATACTTACGAACCAAAGATTACAATATCTCTACCATACTTGGCTGTTGACCAGAGATTACAAAATATCTACCATACTCGGTTGTTGACCGGAGATTACAAAATCTCTACCATACTCGGCTAAAAGTGCCTCTCAGTCTAATAATTTTGTAGGCATATTTAAATTTCATAAATAGGCACATAAAAACTCAAAGGGTTACAATATATTAGGATTTATAAGTATGGATGTTCGCCCATACTTTACCATGGACATTATTAATAATTTTGTAGCAATATTTAAATTTCATAAATAAGCACAATAGGCATTCTTACAATACCATGGTCCCATACCATGTCTCATCAATACCACATGCCCACAAATCATCTCTCCTTTCACAATCAAAATATTTTATAAATAATTTTGTTAATTTAATTTTATTACATTTTTGTATCGAGAGACACTCTCTAGCCCAATATGGAAGAGATGTTGTAATGTCCTATTATGTTATGTTCTCTAAAAATTTTGACTCACACAACCTACATACAAATAAAAATAAAAATAAGAATAAAATTATAAATTATAAATGTGCTCTAGAGCCCATTATATAAGATATGTTGTCTTGCCTGTTATGTTATGTAAAGATTTTGACTTTCTCAAATTACATAGAAGTAAAATAAAAAAATAAAATAAAATTAATAACTAAAATAAAATTGAGGTAAAATAGCCAATTTAGCGTTGGTGGTTTCTTGGCTTTAGGTTTTGATAACCCATGGTTTCGCCCATGGTATTCTTATCTAAGAATGTGTGTGTGTGTGTGTGTTTTCTACCAATCTAGATCCATTTTAATTCTCGATTTACCAAGCACCAAGAGGGACCAAATTTATTCAGGTACAAACTTCTTTTAGAGTGACAAGAGATTTGATGCCTCTCAACCCTTGGTAGAGCTAGAATTAAGATGGTTCTAGGATGGGTAATAAACAAACCAATATATGTGGAAATTATATGTAGATTCAAAATTGTTCATGTAATTTACTAAAACATAAAACTTGAATCTACTCTAATCATTTAAGGAAAAAAATTAACGATTAAGAAAGGAAATCATAAACATGCGACATGATTCAATACACATACACATAGATTTATCTAGGGGAAAGCAATTTCTCAAAATCCCTTCCTGTCCTTATTGCATTAATCATAAAATAGAGAAAAATACAATGCTTGCTCAAGAGTGAGCAACCTTTGCACTAGTATAGAGTGCACTAGTATAGTCTATCTCACTACTTCAAAGACTAACCCTGGTCAACACTTAACCAATTTTCATGTCTGCCAAGCTCCCATTTCCTTGCATTGTTCCTATAGGAATTAGCTCCTATTAATTAGGGAAATTTCCCATTGAGAATTGTGCAGTTCCTTTAAGCCTTTCCCTGACTGCATGCTTGTTGGGAACGGGTTCCCCCAAGAGTCAGTTTTGGGGCTAAAAGCCCATGTTTTGGGGTAGAAAGCCCAAATTTTGTAATAAAATTGTAAAGTCTCTGCATTTTGTGGTTACAGAGTGCGAAGATGTCAAGAGTCATAAAGGGTTGTTCGCCCTTATTTTGTAAAGTGTCATGTCAGCTATAAAGATCTACCCATGGTCCGCAGACCATGGGATTGTATAAAAAGGAGCTAAGTAAGTAAGCTCTTGTAGTTCATATATAGTTCACCTAGTTTTGGTAGAAGTCTTGGAAGAGTTCTGGTAAGAAGCGCTAAGTGTTCTCGGGTCTTAGCATAGGAATAAGCTCTGCAGCTGAGTGCACAAAGGCCTAGGGTGGAAGTCTGCAGCTGAGTGCACGGACCCCTGCAACTGTGTGCGTAGGGCTGATAGAGTCTGTACTGAACTTGAGATATCAATAAAGAAGATTATTCTGCAATCACTATGTATTTTGTCTCTATTAATGCATCTGATTACATTATGTTACAGTCTGGCTTTACTTCATAATGCTTATTTGATGCGCAAATGTATGTGATTATATTTGTTAATTGAATGTAAGCAAGAGTATTGGGTTGCACGAAGATAACTGTAAATGCATGGTAGAATAGGTAACAACTTAAGGTAATTTGGTAACTTATACAGTAACACCGTTATATAGGTGTGTAAGTGCCTAAACGCTAGTTAAGGCTGCACGAAGGTCATCTGTATACCTTAGCAGAGGTACTGAATGACGGAAGAGAAGGTACATTGATAAGCCCTAAAGGTTTACTGAGCTGTGCGAAGGCAGGATCAGGGAGTATAGAGTGACATCACAACCATCTCAGGGTGCAGAAACTTGGCTCTAGCATCCCCACTTACTGCTTTGGGTGAGACTTCAATCTGTACTCCATGGGCTAATTCTGAAAGGGCTAGTAGTGTAGGGATTTGTTTGGTTGACTAACACTGAACTTGGGTCAAGGCCCATCAAGCCAACAACGCACCACCTTTACACTTAGAAATAGTCTACAACTAATAGTACATTTCCTTTGAACTCCAATCTCAACTTGGTAATTTAAGTTCTCTGCATGCATCAATTATTCTCGACTAATTGATGAGTTAATTGGTTGATCACTAAGATACATACCCCACTACTAGACCCTCCACTAGTTCTTTAACAATTTGAACTTGTCTTAACTTACAATAACTTAAATTGACTGAAATAGATTGCTATAAATTAGCAATCAATCATACTAAATTGAACTCAAGTGTCTCCTATTCGAATTAACTGAGTTAGCTGAGTGACAAGTTCCATGTCACCTCAGTTAACTACCTCAAAGTATTTTATTTTATTGAAATTCGAATTTTAATATAGTTTGACCAAAGAAAAGTCAAAAATAGATTTTCTTGCTGCATTTTTAACACTCCCTCTCAGCAAGAAAGGGATTATCTGATACCCCTATCATGCCTCTATGGAACTCAAATTTTCCCTTTGACAAAGCCTTTGTCAAAATATCTACATCTTGTTCCTCTGTAGGAATGTACTCCAACAACATGATCCACCTCTGCACACAATCTCATAGATGGTGATACCAGATGTCGATATTCTTGGATAGATCATTAAATACAGGATTCTTAGAGAGTTTGATACAACTATGATTATCAAAGTAAATCATAGTAGGATCCACCATCTAATAAAATAAACTAACAAGAATCTTTCTCATCTAGATCGCTTCACATGTTGCTTGACTTGCAACCATGTACTCTTCTTCTGCTGAGATGAGTGAAACAAATTTTCACTTCCTGTTGTACCAAGAAACCATTGCTGACCCAACACTGAAAATTCCTATTAATGTGCTCTTCTTGTCTGATGGGCTCCTCACCCAATCTGCATTTGTGACACCTTACAGCTTCACTCCCTCTGTCTGTCTATACCAAACACCAAATTGAGTGGTGCCTCTGAGGTATCTCAACACATGCTTTCCTATCATCCAATATAGTTTGGTTGGATGAACCATTTCTTGACTAATATGGTTGATTTCATAACATGTCTACTCATTTTTTCACCAAATACATAAGTGAACCCACAAGCTACTTTTAAATGGTATTCTCCACATCCTCACTTGAAGTGGCATACTCTTTCCTCCAACTGCATGTTAGAGGAGTGCCCATGGGTTTGCTACTCTCCATGTGGAACTTCTTCAATATCTCATTGGCATAGTTTCCCTGAGAGACAAATAGTTCCCCATATCTCTGCCATACTTCCAAACCGAGGAAATAATGCATGATTCACATGTCCTTCATGATCTCGAATTCTTTTGCAAGATCCTCTTTATAAGAGCTAATCAAATTCTCATCATCGGTTAGAATTAAATCATCAACATATAATACTATAATCAATCATTTAGCTTCAACAACAATATGGTAAAGGTTTGCATCTACTTCACTTTTGGTGAAGCCCAACCCAGTGAGATAGTTTTCAATCCTAGTGTACCAAGCACAGGGTGCTCTCTTCAATCCATTAAATGCTCACTTGAGTCTACACACATGTAAATCTCTATCAAAGGTCTCAAAACCTTTTGTTTTTTCATTGTACTCCTCTTCCTCAATAACTCCATTAAGGAATGTTGTCTTCACATCCATCTGGTTGATTTTCTATCACATCTATGCTACAAGTGCTAGAATTGATCTCATGGAATATTTCCTTGTTACTGGATAAAAAGTCTCCTCATAGTAAATTCCCTCCACTTGAGATAACCCCTTGGCCACAGATTTGGCCTTGTGTTTCTCGATGCTTCCGTCTAATACTTGCTTCATCTTGTAGATCCATCTCGAACCCACCACTGATTTTTCCTCTGGTCTTGGGACCACTTCCCAAACACTGTTTCAGATAATGGAATCATATTCCTCTACCATAGCATCAACCCATACTGGTTTCTCTACAAATTCCTCGAATGAGGATGGCTAAGTCTCTACAAGTTCACTCATAAGAACCATGTAGCTAGTGTACTAGTCATGTGACCTCCTCTTCCTACACTAAGAAATGGGTTCTCCCACAGTATCTCTAGCGTCATGCAATAATATGTCAACTTCCTTGGTTTTTTTCCTTCCATATCTAGATGTTTTTTCTTGAGTGGATGTCTCCACTCTCTGCTGGTTTTCTTGTGGCTACTCCACAACTTCTTGAAATTCTTCTTTTGGAGCTAAAATCTCCTCAACTGAATGAAAATAAAGCTCCCTCTCAAGAGAACACCTCATTTCCTTCTCCTCATCAAACTTCACATATCTACAAACAACTGTCATCCTGAGAGATGACAAGTACACACAATAGTTATGAGGTGTTTCTATGTACCCCAAAAATATGCTAAACTCTGCTTTTGGCACTAGATTTTTCCTTGAGTCCTTGGAAACATGACAGTAAACTGATGATCCAAAGATCCAGAAGTGTGAAACATTTGGTTTCTTCCCCAAAAAATCTTCCTTTGGTGTACTCATGGCAAGAATTTGATGATGACTCTTGTTATGCAAATAGATTGTTTTGTTGCATGCTTCAACCCACAAGTGTAGTGGTAGGCCTTGTTCATGCAACATCGCCCTTGCTACTCCCACAACACTTATGTTCTTCCTCTCAACCACCCCATTCTACTATGGCTTGTGGGGTGTTGTCAACTCCCGTCAAATGCCTTCCTTTGCACAATTTTTTTAAACTCATTTGACACATAGTCACCTCCATTATCACTCATGAGGCTTCACTTTCTTGCATGTTTCTTTCTAAACAAGTGATTTAAATTCAACAAACTTGGAGAGTGTCTTGTCTTTCTTTTGCTTGAAGAATATCTAACACTTATGTGAGAAATTGTCTACAAATATTACATAATACATGTGCTTGGCAGTGGAGGCTTTTAAGAAAGGTCCACACACATCAGAGTGAATCCTTACAAAGACTGCTTGCACTTTTTTTTCCCTATCGTTGAAGGTAGATTTTATGTAGTTCCCCAATGTACACGGCTTGCATGTATCTCGCTACTCTAGGCCTCCTTTGGTAAGTCTTGTAGAAATCTGTTGCATGATATTCAAAGCATTGTGATGTACAGTACCAAGTCCTCTATGCCATAATTCATTGATATCTTGTCTTTACACCTTCTCTAATTTTGTGCTCAACATTGCACAATCTTCCACATCTAATTTGTATAGGTTCTTCACACAAACCCCGATCCACTTCACTTGTCTAGTGGTGATGTGTCTCAAGAAAGCCTTCGCTTTTCTAAATATCACTTCATAGCCATGATATTCCAACATAGCAACTAAAACGAGATTCTTCTTCAGACTTAGAACGTACATGACATCCTTGAGTTTGAGAGGGGAGCCATACTCCCTCTGAAAAGTAACTGTACCAATACCAATCACACTATACCTTCCATCATATCCCATCTCGACGTGAATCTTGAAGTCTTTCTCCTCCAAGTCACTAAAAAATTCTCAGTTGCCCATCATATGGAATGAGGCTCCACTATCCAGATACACGCACTACCCATCACCGTGCTTACCATACATGTGATGAGGTTGAAATAAATCTTGAAATGTGAATCCAAAGCTTCACCTGCCGCTCTTGAGGGATTATTGCATGCCTTCTTGTGTGGACACTTCATGGCATAATGTCCCATTTCATGATAGTGAAAGTACTTGATTTTGGACAAGTCTTTCTTCTTTTCCCCTTGATCGAATTCTATTTTGGATTTAGATTTATTCCCTTTCCCTTTCTTTACCTTTCCATCCAAGGCACATATATCCTCATCCTCAACCATGGATGAGGTCCCTTCTCTAGTATTCTTCCTTATCACCTCCTGTACAAAATCTGAACAAAGGCGTTCCCAATTTGGTAGCTTCTCCCTCTCATTTACCAAATCCTGGCAATTGTGCTAGCTCTTAGGAAGGTCTAGAAGGGCTAGGCTTATGAGATCATCCTCCACAATAGTAACCCTAAATCTTCTAAGTTCATCATGACATTTTGCGAATTGACTCAGGTACTATTAAATAGATTCCATCTTTTGCATCTTGATATTCTGAAGCATGTCCCTGAGTGCTAGCTTCCTGTGGTCACTACTATTCTGGAAAAACTCTATTAGTGCTTTCCACATTGCATACGAGGTTTATTTCCCATGGATATTGGACACTATGTGATACTTCACACCTTCCGATATGATTCTCCTTTCCTTAGATACACACTTTCTCCATTCTGCTAGATCCTTGAGGTATGATTATCCTCATTTTGGAATGTCAATATCAATGAATTCCTTCAACCCATTGTCCTCTAGTACTACCTCCATGTGGTCCTTCCAAGCAACAAAGTTCGAGCTACCCTCAAGGGAATACTCAAGCCTTAAACCATATAACACCATCTTGCTAGCTCTAAAGAATTGATCCTACAAATTTGATTCTCCTACAAAGGCAACTTTGAATTCTCTTCTCTACTGTGAATCCTACTCTTATACAGTGTAGAAATTCTATGCAGATTCAAAACTGCTCATGTAATTTACTAGAACATAAAAATTGAATCTACTCTACTCATCTACGAAAATAAATTCATCATCAAAAAAGGAAATCATAAACATGCAACATGATTCAATACACATGCACAAAGTTTTATCTAGAGGAAAGAAACTACCCAAAACCCCTTCCTATCTTTTTTACATTAATTAGAAAATAGAGAAGAAATATAATGCTTTCTTAGGCTCAAGCAACCTTTGCACTAGTATATCTATGTCACTGCTTCACAAACTGACCCTGACCAACACTTAACTAACTTTCCCGCGTGCCAAGATCTTATTTCCTTGCATTGTGTTTGCGGAATTGGCCCCTATTAATTAAGGAAATTTCTCATTGAGAATTGCACAATTCCATTAGGCCCTTCTTTGACTGCATGCACCACCTATACACTTTGGAATAGTCAACAACTGATAGTACACTACCCTTTAACTCCAATCTCAATTGGGTAACTTGAGTTCTTTGCTTTCATCAATTATTTTGGGCTAACTAATGAGTTAATTGGTTGATCACTGAGGTACACACCCCACTACTGGACCCTCCACTAGTTCTCTAACAGTTAGAACTACTTTAACTCACAATAACTCAAATTAACTGAAATAGATTGCTAGAAATAAACAACCAATCATACTAAACTGAACTCAAGTGTCTCCTACTCGAATTAATTGAGTTGACTAAGTGACAAGTGCCATGCCACCTCAGCTAACTACCTCCAAGTATTTTATTCTATTGAAATTCTAATTTTAATCTAGTTTGACCAAGGAAAAGTGAAAACTATATTTTCTTACTGCATTTTCAAAAAGATCCATCTTTACTTTAGATTTAGTAAGTTCCGAGGACCAAATCTCTCGAGATGAAACCCTTTCCTCAAGTTTTGCACTAAAAAGAATATTTGCACCTAGAGAGATTTGATCCTTCTCAAAGCTTGATAGATTTAAAATTTAAATGAATCTAAGTTTTCCATTAACCTTAATGGAGTTGAAGAAGAAGATTGTGTATGTAGATGTTTCCCCTATACTTTTGTAGGATCAACAGGATCTTGGTACTTTTCTTTACCTGCAGGTTCAATTACTGATTGGAATACATTTCAAGAGAAATTTCTGACAAAGTTTGGTGATGATCGTACAACAACTACATTAATTAATTATCTATCCAATCTTAAAGAAAATCAAAATGAAAAAATTAAAGATTTTAATTCTAGGTTCAACAAATTGCTTAATAAGATTCCTGATACTTCAAAACCTGGTGAAGATGTACAAATAGAATGGTATATCTCTATGCTTCCCTCTAATATTGTGATATTCATAGATAGAGCTAGTAAAGCTACTTTAGCTGAAAACATGAAAGAAGCTTTGTCTGTCAAAAATAGAATTCTAGCTTTAGAGAAGAAAACTATTCTTGAAGAAAAGAAGTCAAAGAAAGTAACTTTTAAATAAGAAGCCAAAAAGAAACCTTCTAAGGACCCTTTCAATTTAGAAGGATTACAAAAAGTCCTCAAAACAATGTCAAATGAAATGGTTGAGATTAAGAAACAAGTATTAGAATCTTCAAAAATATCTTTTAGACCTTTCAAGAAAGCTCAACCTTCATCATCTCAACCACCCAATATCATATCCAACATTGAATCAGATCAAGATGAAGATGAAGAATCAACCCCTATTTGCAGAAGAATCACAAGAAGAAGAGT
This sequence comes from Pinus tabuliformis, assembly GCA_031772625.1. Classification (NCBI taxonomy): domain Eukaryota; kingdom Viridiplantae; phylum Streptophyta; class Pinopsida; order Pinales; family Pinaceae; genus Pinus; species Pinus tabuliformis. The sequence goes on from CM062806.1 coordinate 972,840,994, forward strand.
TAGTTGAAGCTCATGTATTATGGGTTTTTATTCTTACTACATCATACAACAATAAGAAGGATAGTCCATACTAGTAGAAACTAGGAGTAAAAAGTATATTGATTGTTATGAAACCAGCTCAAGGAAATATAGAAAAGATAGATCAATGCCTTAGAACTTAGCCTCTTTGAGGGGGAAACCTCCTTTACATTACATAAATGAACAATTCTTCGATGATTAAAATGACAAAACCTCCTTTCTATATATAGGAGTCTAAGGAGTCACAATATAATCCAGCCGACCTAACAATAATAATATAAAGCCACAAAAATAACAATAGAGGGATTCTATGGGGCATAGAAATAACAATATGGGGGTAATAGGGGCACAACAATATAAATAAGGGGTATAACTACAATAGTAATGGGGTAATCACTAGTATTATAGGGACCCAACATGCCCCTCTCCTTCAAAAAAGTGTTGTCCTCAACGCTTGAGTAGTTCTGGATACTTCTGCATAAAATTCTCATCCTCCCATGTGGAATCTTCAGCGGATAAGTTCTTCCACTTGATAAGATACTCTGAAATTGATCGATTTCGTAGCTGTCGAGTTCTTGTTTCTGTGACTGCTTCTGATTCCAATATAATTTTTCCTTCCTCGTCAAGTTCTGGCAATATTGTTTGAATTGGGAGCTTGTTGCCTATAACCTTCTTTAAACATGAAACATGGAAAACTGGGTGCAATCGAGAAGCTGCAGGAAGCTCCAATTTGTATGCCATAGTACCAATCTTTTGCAACACCTTGTACGGACCATAATACTTTGGTGATAATTTATTATCCTTCTTAGCTTGCTTTAGGGACATTTGCTTATATGGTTGTAGCCGTAGGAATACCCAATCACCTACATCAAAACTTCTTTCACTGCGATGTTGATCTGCCTGTTGTTTCATTCTATTTTGTGCCAACACGAGGTTATCCTTTAAGAGTTGGAGGACTTGTTGTTGATGTTCGATGTGATGTTCCACTGCCTGAACCTTAGAATTTTCTCTTAAATATGATGTGATGGATGGTGGTTGATACCCATAAAGTGCCATAAATGGGGTCATTTTTGTTGCTGTATGGAAGGAAGTGTTATACCACCATTCAGCCAGAGGCAACCATTTGACCCATTGTGTCTGTTTATCAGATACAAAGCAACGAAGATATCCTTCCAAACATTTGTTTACTATCTCAGTTTTCCCATCAGATTGAGGATGATAAGATGAGCTATGAGCTAACTGAGTACCAAGACAAGAAAATAATTCTGTCCAAAAATTTCCAGTGAAAATGGGATCTCTGTCACTTACAATAATCTTTGGGTTTCCATGTAGCTTTTGAATTGTTTCCATAAATGCAGTAGAAACTGTACTGGCTTTAAATGGATGTGATAATGCACAAAAGTGTGCATACTTGGTAAGTCTGTCAACTACCACCATGATGACACTCTTTCCCTCAGACTTGGGTAAACCTGTGATAAAATCCATTGAAACCTCCTCCCAACGTTGGCTTGGAATGGATAAAGGTTGTAATAGACCTGGTGTCTTAATTGTTTCAACTTTATTTTGTTGGCAAACCAAACATTCCGCCACAAACTTTTGAATATCTGATTTAAGGCCATCCCAAAAAAATTCCTTCTTAACCCTGTGGTAAGTTTTTAAAAATCCTGAGTGCCCTCCTAAGGGAGAAGTGTGCAATTCCATAAGAATCTTTTGTTTTAGCTGGGAATTCTTACAGAGGTATAAGCGATCTTTGTACCATAACGAATCATTTTGCCAGCTAAATGTATCAGACGTACTGGAATCTTGTTGTAGCTTTCGAATAAGTGCCCACACTTCTTCGTCATTCTTCCATTCCTCCCTTGCTTCGTTTATCCAATCTGGTTGGATAATAGAAATGGCGTACAACAATGCTTCCACATCCTCATCCTTTCTTGAGAGTGCATCTGCCACCACATTTTGCTTCCCTTTTTTGTAGATGATTTCAAAGTCATAACCCAACATCTTTGTGACCCACTTTTGTGCTCTTCAGAGGATAATCTTTGTTCTAAAAAGTATTTAAGGCTATCATGATCCGTTTTTACCTTGAAGTGTCTTCCCATTAGGTAGGGTCGCCATTTCTTAAGTGCATGGAGTATTGCCAACATTTCCTTCTCATAAATAGCTTTGCTTAAAAACTTTCCCTTGATTGGACGACTTTCAAAAGCAATGGGTCTTTCATCTTGCATTAGAACAGCACCAATTCCATTTCTGAAGCATCACATTCCACAATAAAGGTTTTTGTGAAGTCCGGTGTAGCTAAGACCGGTGCTTGGCACATTGCCTCTTTAAGATTTTCAAAGGCCTTTGTTGCTTCCAGAGTCCATGAAAATGCATCTTTCTTCAATAATGTTGTTAGAGGTGCTGCTATTCTCCCATAATTCTTAACAAACTTGCGATAATACCCTGTCAACCCAAGAAATCCTCGCAGATGCTTTATGGATGTGGGGATTTTCCATTCCTTAATGGCTTTAATTTTTCTAGGGTCTACCTTAACTCCTTCATGAGATACAATATGACCCAAATATTCCACCTCCTGGACTCCAAAGAAACATTTGGATCTTTTTTGCATATAATTGTTTCCCGTCCAATAGTTGTAGCACCCTGTCAACATGTTCAACATGATCCTTCCAAGACTTTCTGTAGATTAGTATATCATCAAAAAATACTAACACAAATTTTCTAAGGAATGGTTTGAAAATTGAATTCATCAAACCTTGAAATGTTGAAGGTGCATTGGTAAGGCCAAAAGGCATGACCAAAAATTCATAATGACCTCATGATTTCTAAATTCCATTTTCGGAATGTCTTCAATCTTCATTCTGATTTGATGATATCCTGAATGAAGATCCAACTTGGTGAAGTAAATTGATCCATGCAATTCATCCAGTAATTCATCAATGACAGGAATGGGGAACTTATCTTTAATAGTGAGCTTGTTGAGCTCCCTATAATCCAGACACATGCGCCATGATCCATCCTTCTTGTGCACCAATACTACTGGAGCAGAGAAAGAACTTTGACTCAGTTGAATTATACCAGCCTCTAGCATTTCTGCAACCATACGTTCAATTTCACTTTTTTGGACATAGGGATATCTGTACGGCCTGATTTTTGGAGGAACACTTCCTGGAATCAGATGAATAGCATGATCATGATCACACATAGGTGGGAGACCTTTGGGAGTCTCAAATACGTTGGAATGATTGTCCGGGACTTTTTGGAGATCTGGAGAAATAGATGATTCTGATGTGGAAACATCTAGCGAACATAATTGTGCAATTACACCTCTTTGCTCCTTTTTTAGAAGCTTTGTCATACCATTAGAGCTGATTATCTTTCCTGGTTTCCCTGCAATACCCCTTAATTCAACTTCCTTTCCTTCCATAGAAAATTTGATGAAAAGTTCTTGAAAATTAAAAGCTATTGTACCCAAGGATTGTAGCCATTGGACTCCTAGTACAACATCAGCACCTCCCATTGGAATGGAAAGCATTGGGCTAGTCAATACATATTCTCCCATGGATAGCTTGATATTATGGCACTTTCCAGAGCAATTTATTGTTCCTCCATTTGCAATCATCACTTGACACTCTGGTGCTGGATATAGGAAGCAATTCAATTCTTTTGCTACCCTACAATGAATAAAATTGTGGGTGCTTCCTGAATCAATCAACACTATTACCTTTTTCTTCTTGATTTGTCCTTCTATCTTGATGGTTTGAGGAGTGGTAATTCCCGCCAATGCATTACAAGATATGGTCGGATTTATTTGTTCTTCATCTAGGCTTTGTTCCTAGGTTATATCCTCTTCTTTTGACCTTTCTTGCTCCTTTTCTTCTTCCTCTTCACAATCTATGTAGAATAATTTCTTCTCAGCACACTTATGACCTTTAGTGTATTTGCTATCACAACTGTAACAAAGCCCTTTTGCTCTTTTTTCTTCCAATTTTTGTGGTGTCAACCTTATAGGTTGTGGAAGACTAGGGGTAACAACACTTCCATCTTTATAGTTGTGAGTGGTATGCTTCCTGGTTGCCATAATTTTGCTTTCCATTTTTCTTGCTAACCTGAATGCCTTCTCTAATGAATCAGGTTCTCAAAGGCGAACATCATGTTGGATATTATCCTTTAAAGACCCTATGAACACATCAATCCTATGCTCCTCTGGAATATCTTTTACCCTTATGTTCAATTTTTGGAACTCCTCAATGTGCTCCATTATTGAACCCTTTTGTTTGAGACTTATCAATTGGCTAAAAAAAGTGTTGCTTTTTGTATCCTCATAATGTGCTATCAATTCTTCTGTAAAAATTGCCCAAGTGATAAATTGTTTACGAGAGCAAAGCCATTGATACCATACAAACTGATTTGGTTCCAAATATATAGTTTCCATACGTACCTTTTGTGTGTTTTGCACATTATTGAGATCGAAGAATTGCTCCATCTGTAATATCCATGTGGCGGGATCCTTGCCATCAAACTTCCTCATATCGATTTTTGGAATATGGTGGGTCTTTGATCCAACATTAGAGTCTATGGAATCATGATTAACATTTCTTTTGTTCACATCATGAGTTTCCTTTACAACCTTTTCACCATTAGTATGTATTTCTTGTAGAAAATTTGTCAAATCTATCTTCAAATCTGCCATGTCTGTCTTCAAATCTATCTTCAAATCATCCATCTTAGCTTCCATGCCCTTTATCTTAGATTCCACACCATTTATCTTAGATTCCATGCCATTTATCTTATATTCCATGCCATTTATCTTAGATTCCATGCCATTTATCTTAGCTTTTGTTAGCTTTTGTGAGCGTGACATTTGTTGCACTTGTTCTTGTAATTTTGATATATCATGTAGCATTTCTTCCTCTTCTTCATGAGTCAATCTAGAGATTTTAGGTTCCTTACTAGGTGTTTGCATTTTCTTTCCTCGGGGCCTTATTTACCGATAATAATGCTTTACTATGCCCTTTGAATTCCTTCAAACCAAGCTTACGCAAAAATTAAAAAAAAAACTACACACCTTTTTTCACTTTGTAGAAGTCTGATACTGAATCTGATGTATCTCTATAATTTTGGATCATCCAGTTCTGAAATTGCAACCTATAGTAGCCTTTTGCGTCCTCTTTCCAATTCCACAAGTCTGACCCAAATTGGTTTCTCCAAGGAAGAGTTATGCGAAATCTCCCACAATGACTTGATTATAGACTAGTTCAGTAGAGCAAAATTGTATGATGTCCCACGAGTCACTGTTTCAACCTATGGATCTGAAAAATGCATGCAAGAAACTAAAATCCATCCCCTTTCTATACCTTCTTATGAAATTTCAATCCGATCCCCAGAGAGAAAGTTATGACGATTTTCCCCAAGTCACCTGTTTTGAATGTAATTCAGGAGTCTGCAAAGAGACCAACTTTCTCAGATCATATCTCCACAAATATGGTGCAAAAAGTTCTAAAATTTGGATCCAAGGTTTAGCGTGATTTCTTCTCAAATGGGTTTTTTTTGCGACTTATGAAATGTCACAGAAAAGAATTTATAGCGAAAATGCCACGATGACCTGTTTGGAGCAGCGAAACCCTAGAATCCAAAGCTCTAATACCAAATGTTATGAAACCAACTCAAGAAAAGATAGAAAAGATAGATCAATGCCTTAGAACTCAGCCTCTTCGAGGGGGAAACCTCCTTTACATTACATAAATGAACAATTCTTCGATGATTCAAATGAAAAAACCTCCTTTCTATATATAGGAGTCTAAGGAGTCACAATGTAATCCAGCCGACCTAACAATAATAATATAAAGCCACAAAAATAAAAATAGAGGGATTCTATGGGGCACAGAAATAATAATATGGGGGTAATAGGGGCACAAAAATATAAATAAGGGGTATAACTACAATAGTAATGGGGTAATCACTAGTATTATAGGGACCCAACATTGATCCATTGCTATCAAATAAAAAACAATGATCAATTACCCTTGTCAATAAAGATAAAGGTACAATAAACAAATCTTCTCGTAAACCTTCCGAGTTCATTCCATATTCTTCAAATTCCCCCTCTTAATCTAAAACTCTTGTTTTTTCTAATAAAGATATAGAATATAACATTGTGGAAGACATGAAGAAAGTTAAGGCTAACATTTCCATGTATGAGGTGAGTAAGTTAAAGCAACAACAAAAATTATTGCTTAAATAATTAAATGTTGTTCCTACATCTCCTTTGCTATCTACAAAAGCCTCAAAAGGAAAAGGTAAGCCTCCAAGTGACTCTCCAGACAAAATCGATGCTTCTGATGCAATTCTGATTGGAGACAGGTCAAATTCCCATACTCCTCCTTTTCTTTTAACCTTTGAATTTTTTAATAAAAATGTTCACAATTGTTTGGTAGACTCAGGTGCATCATCAAATATTATGCCCTATTCAGTTTGTCTCAAGCTGAACATAACACCTGAGAAATTTGTTGTCCAAATTGTTCAATTAGATAGAACAAAGGTTAAAGTATTAGGATAATTAAAATCTTTTTTAATAATATTATCTTCAAATTCAAAGGTATGTCAAATTATTGATATTTTGGTTGCTGATATTCTTGAATTTTATGGTCTTATTTTAAGCAGAGATTGGTTTGAGAAATTGCATGGTTATTTCACCACATATTGGTCACACATATGACTTCCTTACAATGGTAAACCAAATCAAATTCGGGTGGATAGAGAAAAGCACATGAAATACTCAGTTACTGATCTGGATGAAGAAAATGAGCCTGTAGTTTTCACAAACAACATCCTTGGAAATTATTCTTCAGAATCTTTCTTTGGAAGTTTTGTAGCTCAGAGATCTCCTTTCTTAGCTAATTTTGTTTCATCTCAAATTGAAAATTATTCACAAACATAATTTACTAAATGTATAAATATTGTAGATACATATGTAATTAAGCATGATTCTTTATTTTGGACTCTTTATTTTGATGGTTCTAAATCTAATGATGGTGCAAGAGCTGGATGCATATTGATAAGCCCTGATGGTGAAAAATTATGCTGGCATGTAGATTAGAATTTGAATGTACTAATAACATAGTTGAATATGAAGCATTAGTACAAGGATTGCATAAAGCCATAAGTCTTGATGTCGAATATCTTCAAGTGTTTGGTGATTCAGAAATTGTTATAAAACAAGTAAGAAACAATATTCATTTTGTTTCTAATCATCTCAAGCATTATCAGTCCTTTATTCAAAATCTTACTTCACATTTCATTGCATTTAATATTTCTCCAATTCCCAGGCTACAGAATGTCAGTGATGATCTTTTAGCCAATGTTGCATCCAAACTCATCCCACCTGAAGATTTTAGCCCTGATAGGTTTTCTATAGAGTTTATTTTTCGCCCTTCCATTCCTGACAACATCACTAATTGGCGAGTGTTTAATGATGATGAAGATATCTTGAATTTTTTGACATATGAAGAATCTTATTATGACCAAGTCATAGATGAAGATGAGCATGATAAACAATTGAATAAATCAAATGAAGAAAATGCTTTTCCCAAGCCTGTAGTTAAACTTGAGGATCTTTATGATTTAAAAGATAGGTTTAAAAAGGTCACCAACTGCAAAATTCAAAGTTCAACTTTGAGATTTGAACTAGTTAACCTTGGATTTGATATCAAACCTCAAAATATTAACTTAGGTCTTGGACTCTCATCTGAAGAGAGAAATGCATTTATTCATCTGTTAAAAAAATATAAGAACATTTTTGCTTGGAATTATGAAGATCTCAAAACTTATGATACTTCTATCATCCAACACATTATCCCAATGATACCTAATGTGAAACCCATTCAGCAAAAACTCAGAAAGATTCATCCAAATTTGGAAAGTCAGATCAAAAGTGAGTTGAATAAGCTTCTAAAGGCCAAAATTATCTTTCCGGTAAGGCATTCCAAATGGGTTTCTAATCTTGTACCAGTTAGGAAAAAGAATGGTGATATTCACATTTGTATTGATTTTAGGAATTTAAATAAGGCATGTGAAAAAGATAATTTTCCCCTCCCACCAATGGAACAAGTCCTACAATTAGTTGTTGGTTTTGAACTAATGTAGTTTCTAGATAGATTTTCAAGTGACAATGAAATCCTTGTTCATCTAGAGGATAGATTAAAGACCATGTTAAAAAAATAATAGGGAACATGCGCATATCATGAAATGGCTTTTGGATTGATAAACATAGGAGCTAAATTCCAAAGAGAAATGGACATTGCTTTCAGGGGTTTGATTAATAAAACTATTGTGGTATATCTAGATGATATTACCATATATTCCAAGAAGAGAAGTAATCATTTCCATGACTTAAAACAGATCTTTGAAAGATGCAAAAGGTATGGAATTTCTCTAAACCCCAAGAAGTCATTTTTTTCTCTTAGTGAAGGAAAACTCCTTGGCTTTATTGTATCCAAAGATGGAATTTGTATTGATCCAGAAATAATTAAGGAAATCTTTGAAATTCCCTTGCCACATAATAAAAAATCAATGCAATATTTTCTTGGCCAAATTAATTTTGTCAAGAGATTTGTCCCAGAGTTCTCTCAAATCGTCCTACCCTTACAAACTATGATCAAGAAAAATTCACTTTTCAAATGGGGAAACAATGAAAGAGAGTCATTTAAAGCAATCAAACAAGATTTTGTTGATGCTCCCTCTCTATCAACTCCTAATTTTTATGATCAATTCATTTTGTATATTTTTTCCTCTGAACTATCATATGCAGCAATCTTAACACAACCAAACGAACAAAAAATTGAAGCTCCTATTTCTTTCTTTAGTTAAAATTTTCAAGGAGCTGAATTAAATTATTCTGAAGTAGAAAAATAAGGCTTCATGGTTTACAAATCAATCAAATATTTCATACCTTTTCTCTTTAAATCTCATACTAAATTCATTGTCCCTTTCTCAGTGGTTAGGAAATTACTTATTCAAAAGGAATTAGGAGAGAAAAGGGATAACTGGGTTATTGCCTTGCAAGAATATGACCTAGAAATAAAACTTGCCAAAATTGTGAGAGGTCAAGGTTTTTGTAGATTGATTACAGGAATGAATGATGCATCAACTAATGAAGATACAGGTAATAATGTTCAAATCACAGAGGTATTTCCTATTGATACCGAATCTCAATATGTTGACTTAATATTTTATTTGAAAAATGGTTATGCTCCATCTGAACTCGATTATAAAAGAAAAAGGGCCTTGAGATTGAAATCTAATCAATATCAACTCATCAATGATGTTTTGTTTAGAAAGAATTACGATTCTGTTTTATTAAGATGTTTGGAAAAAGATGAAGCAAAAAAGGTTTTGCAAGAACTTCATGATGGACCAGCTGGTGGACACTACAATGGAGATACCACTGCTCATAAGATCCTACATGTTGGATATTACTGGCCAATTTTTTTCAAAGACACTCATACTTATGTGAGGAAATGCAAAGTTTGTCAAACTACTTCAGGAAGACAAAGGAAACCATCTATGCCTTTGCAGCCAATTAACATTGAACAACCTTTTGAGCAATGGAGACTAGACATAATAGGTGATATCGTTCATCATTCTTCCAAATAACATAAATACAGTTTGACTACAACTGATTACTTTACAAAATGGGTAGAGGAAATACCTTTTAAGCTAGCCAATTTTGAGAGCATTACTAAATTCATTGATCAATTTATCATTACTAGGTTTGATATACCTCATGCTCTTATTTTTGGCAATGTTTCTTATTTTTCTGGAAACATAATGACTGAAATTGGTCTAAAAAGAGGATTCAAACTTAATTATTCTGCAGATTACTACCCTCAGGGAAATGGTCTAGTAGAATCTACTAATAAAAACCTTATAAGAATTATCAAACGAACCATTGAACAAAATTAAAATAATTGGCATAAGACTTTAATATTTTCTTTATGGGTTGATAGAATAACTCAGAAGACCTCTATAGGTACTTCTCCTTTTCATCTAGTATATGGGAAATAAGCTATCCTACCTCCTAATCTAGCACTTCCCTCATTAGCCCTAGTACAATTCATTGAAGAAAAGCCTTCTTCTGCTCTACAATTAAGAATGTCCCAAATCCTTAAGTTGGAAGAAGAAAGAAATAAAGCTAAACAAGTCCATGCTCACCATCAACAATTGGTCAAAGCTTCATTTGATATAAATTCAGTCAAAGATAAAAATTTTGAAATTGGAGACTTAGTTCTGAAGTGGGATAAAGCTCACGAGGATAAGGGAAAACATACTAAATTTCAAAAACTATGGCTTGGTCCATTTCAAATTTTTGAGAAGGTAGGTCCATCAACCTTTATCTTGCAAGATTTACAAGGGAAGAAGGATACTCTTCCCGTTAATGGACTTATTCTCAAAAAATATTTTTCTTAAAAGAACATTTGTTCTCTTGTAAAATATGTAAATAATCATATATACAAAATAGTATTTTTAGTTTTAATAATGTTAAGTAGTACACTTTTGAGTTTACATTGGAAGTTTCTCTTCATTATTGAGGTTTTCACTTATTCAAGAAAGAATTCAGAAAGAAAAATTATAAACTGAAATTTAGTATTGTATCTATTTCAAATCTTTGAAATGTTATATCCATTTAATTGTGAAATCCCCTAGCTTGAAATCTTTAAAAAATCTACTTGTCTATAAATCAGTTTTGAAAAGTTATTTTTACAAAGTAAAAATTATCTTGAAGCTATAGCATATTTTACTTTAATGGTCATCCAAAACTCTTAAGGAGTAAATCTACCTCCCCATCCATTAATTTTAAATTTCTTAGAGTGTAATTCAAAAATATGAAACTTAAAAGATAAGAGGTCTCATCACAAGCCTGCTTACCATGATCATGGGAAACTAATGATATTGACATTGTCACTATTGGCCACCAAACCAAGATGATGGCTTGTAGTTACAAAACTATAAGACAAGAGGTCTCATCACGAGCCGGCTTGTTCAATTTTATTACAACTTGTGAATGGCGTTATCAGCATCTAGTAACCAAACTAGGATAATGGATTTTAAGTAAAAAATAAATAAATAAATAAATTTAAAGAAATATTCATTACCTCTAAGAATGTTATTATAAAGTGGATGGGATACTTGTTCATTTTTTGTTAAATGGTAACCTTGTTGAGGCTATAGGCGCTTACTGGCAGCAGTGGCTCTACTAGTGACAAACAAGTTTATTCAATAAGCTAAGCTTCAAATACTTTTTACTTCACTTTTACAACCTATTAGTGACTGATTTACACAATCAAGATTTTCATCTATAACAAGATCTGAGAAGTTTACAATGAAATGAATTCTTTCAATTCAGAGTTATCTTTATCAATCTAAATTTCAATCATTTTTAACTTTCTAAAAATTTCTTGATAAGATCAAAATCTCATTTGTACTTCTCGATTTGTCGGGAGATATTCTGAAGTTCACAGTTGCTTGGTAAACCTTTTACCTATATTATCCCTCTCTCTTTTTTATGTTGCTTTGATTAAAATAAAATTAATTGATCGTGGATAACATCCTTGACGCTTACTCCTTAGATGATCTTAGGTTGAAACATATGGCGACAAATCTTGAGTCCACCGATCAAGGAATTCCTTTTGATGGGAATCCTAGTCCTTTTCCTCCTTTTGGAAATATTGGTGCTCCTTATATGGCTACATTATCCCTACCGACATTTACCATTGGCTTACCAGTATTGTTGTTTTCAACCTCCTTGGTTCAAAATATCGTGATTTCTCTACAATCGAGTACACCTCCAACTGGAAAAAATCAACCTCCAGCGGATCCTAAAGTTGACCCTTTGCCTTCTTCCTTGGTTGTTTCTTCCTCCCCTTCTTCCTCTGTGCCTAGTGAAAGTATTGGTACTAGTAACTAGGTGGCTAAGAAGAAGAAGAAAGGGAAGAAGAAGAAGAAGAAGAAGCAAATTCAGCAAGGGGGAAACCAAGCAACCATTGCTTTGAATGCAACATCCGATGAGAAACCATCTATCAAGCCTCACAAAGTTCGATATCCATGCAAAATTTGTGTGGGAGACCATCTTCTTCGAAATTGTTTTGGCATTCCTCAGATCTTAGAAGAATGTCCTTCTTGTTCACATCATCCTATGTCATCAACTTCTAGAGACCATGCTAGTGACACATCATCAACTAGTGGTAGTAAAGTTCATGGAAAGAAGGGTAAAGTTAAGTTTCCCTATAGGTTATGTCAAGGGAATCACCCCACTCACCTTTGTTGCTATCTGGATGAAGCCAAAAAAGTGTTGGATAATTGTCCTACTTCACTGCAGTGAATTCCATCTAGTTACAGGAGACTCTTCCTTAATCCTTCATTAGTTGATGAATTGAATGACTCAAATCAACTTTCGGTCAAACCCACTCTCTCTGAAAGTGAATCCTATGAGTCTATACCCGACCCAAATCAACAGGTCGAGGTAACAGTTGACCTAATTTCACCTTCAGTTAATCGTACCTTTCCCGAAGAGAGTGAATACAATACCACTCAAGTTCTTTTCATTTCTTTAGATTCGAATGAGCTTGGAGGTAATCCTCCCGTTCCATCAAGACAAGAAGAAAATCCTCCCATTCTAGTAACTCAAGGGGATAATTCTCTCGTTCTTACAGTACCCCCTCCAAGTATTCTGGTCACTTCCTTTGATTGGAATCGACTGGAAGGATTTTGTCTTCCTTCTTATGTGCCTTTCCAGATCATATTACATGTTTGTAATATGATTGTATCTGACACTATTATAGATGAAGGTGCATCTATGAGTATCCTTTCCTCAACTGCTTGGCAAGCGCTCGGTTCCCTGTCGCTTGTGCCTGTTACCCAGAATTTGTTGATAGAGGAACCAGTCAACCATTAGGGATCCTCCCTTAGTTACCTATTACTTTGGGGGGGAAAATTGTTTATCTCAATGTAATGGTAGTCCCAGGCCCTTCAGATTACAATTTAATTTTTGGGCATGACTATGTTTATGACATGCGAGCTATTGTTTCAACACTCTTTCGAGTGATTTGTTTCCCGCATGAAGGCAGAATTGTCACCATTGACCAGCTTTCATTTCCTGGTACAAATATGGCTTCCAGTAAACCATATTCCCTAATTGGTCCTTTTGTAGCAATGGTATCATCCCCGCCACGGATCAATTATGTGGGAAATAGTTCCATACCTACATCAACTGACGATCAATTTAGTGATGTTGTTCATCATGTACTGGGGGCATTGGAACCATATCTCTCCTTCTTGACCTCTTATGAGTTGTGATCAAGGCCCATGAGGATAGTTCTTTTACTGTGTCAACCCCATTAAAAAATGAAACAACTCCTACGAGCATAATTCCTTGTCTTGTGTCAAGTTCATTAAAAAATGAAACAAGGGATATGAGTATAGTTCTTTTACTATGTCAACATCGTAAAAAAATGAAACGGGTCCAAAAGCATAGTTCCTTGTCTTCTTTCAAGCTCATTAAAATATGAAACAAGGTCCCCTGGAGCAAAGTTCCAATTTGAGTCTTTGATTAGATCTCGTAAAATACTAGTCGAGTCTTTCACTTGATCTCGTAATGAACCTTCATTCCATCCACCTAATAGCCACAAGTAGTCTACTTAGGTGAATGCAATGAAGCTTGGGGGGCATGCACCTAGTGGTAAATTTAAGTTTCCATGTAGGTTATGTGAAGGGAATCACCCCATTCACTTTTGTCCCTATCTGGACGAAGCCAAAAATTGTTGGATAACCGTCCTGCTTCACCGCAACGAATTTCATCTAGTTATAGGAGACTCTTCCTTTCATCATGCTGGGGGCATGTAAACCAATTTCAAGCTTATTTTTTCATTTTAAGCTTGTGTAAAATGGAACTGAATCCAAGCATAGTTTTTCATTTCAAGCTTGTATAAACATGAAATTGAATCCAAGCATAGTTCCCTATGGTTCAAGCTTGTGTAAAAATGAACCCATTTCCTTTTTTAACCCTCGTGATTGCCATTCTATCAGTATTTTTCATCAGATGAGCCTTGGTCGTTTTCATCCCCTCACCACCATCCCTTTGGCCAATCATACTCTTTCACTTGGTTGTTTTACCCTTTTTGAGGAACAGTTGCAGTGAGTGGTCTTATTAGCCAGCCTCTTCACATAAATCAACATGTTTTGAGAAGTTCCAACATCACTGAAACCATTTGCTACCCTAGACACCAATCGTTCCTCAAAGTGGAGTCTTCTTTAAGCTCTTTTAAAACTCCCAAAATATGAAAAGATTGTCGAGCACTTGTCATTTGCAGCTCGTTAACAGATTGGAAACGACATCTCTCTTGTATTATTTTACGCTTTTTCGAACTTGAGAGATTAATTTACGAAAAAGAACTTGTGGATTTTTCTTTTTTTCCCTTTTCAAACTCTCTAAACATGAAAAGGACCAAGTTATCTTTGTCATTAAACTCATTAAAACATCAAATAGCGACAAACTTGTCCATCTAGGCAAGACTGAGTTTCACCTTCACTAGACTCGTTAAAACATCAAATAGCGATGGATTCACCCGAAGGGTGGAATTATACAACAAGCATATGTTATCCTCCTCAATCTTGATAAAAGATAGAGAGGTATTGGTGAGCAATGACTAGGGAAAATGGAAAAAGGGGAAAACCACTTTATGGTAGCAAGTTGCTCTTGAACATGACACTTTCACTTCATCTCCGTGACTATTTGGGTTGTTTTATCTACTTGACGGTTATCATACTTATGGTCTATCACATCATCCATCACTTTTGGTTTTGGGTCAATGCTGCCAATTCATTCAGACTCTTTGGTTTGGGTTATTTTCTTGATGGTTATCATACCTATGGTCTATCACACCATCCATTGCCTTGGTTTTGGGTCAATGTCGTGAATTCATTCAGTGTCGCCGATATGTTCAAGAGAACTCATTCAGTCAAAATTTATCCTTTTCAATATCATAAGCCTTCATTTTCATGTCCGCCATTCCTGAACCTTGTGTCGTCAGTCAAATTCCATCTCTAAAATCACTACACTCATTTCGTGTCGTTGATGCGGTATACAACAAGGCCCTCATGTGACAAGTCACTTCTTGTTGACATCAACACATTATCCAAGTAGTTGACTTAGAAACACCCTTCCATTACCTTGAGGCTTGCATACATCAATGGACAATTTCTTGCTTACGGCGATAGGTTGATAGCAATGGCCTTCGATTGAAAGACTTTGTATGGTGTTCAATGTCAAATAATCCATTCACACCATGCAGAATGTATTGCAGTACCTTGAGGATCATTATCATTATCTGTGATTTCTCTCACATCTGTTAACAACTTACATCATTGGTTGGTAATCATATGGTGTATTCCCATGTTCAACTTCAGATCACATATTCACGTGGTTAGAGTCATACTTGAGCGAACGATTGAACAAGATAGAAGACCCCGGATCTAGTTTCATCCATCCGGGTTGTGATTTTAGGAGTACTAAATCATCTGTACAGTGGCTTTACATTAATGGTCATTCCAATCATGGGTCTATATCTGTAGATGATTGTTTATGTACATGTAATGAAAGTTTATAAGCTGAACATGGATATGCCTTCCCTCAACAATTCATGTAAAATCAAATATCATGATATATGTATTGTAATTGATGCAGGTCACCTTCCACTTCGATACCTCCTCATCACATCGTAAAGCATTTCATTCAAGATTGGCATTTTTTCGTCTTCATGCTTTAGTGGGCAACTGTTACAGATCCATTTGGTCACATCAATCCTATCATCTAGATCAGTGTTTTAAGGCTCACCAAACCTTAATTTCAGTTGCTCCATGCCCTAAACAAGTCACCCCTTGGAATGCCTCCTTCCTAGAAAGTTTCATGACTTGAAGACATCCAGAAATGGCCTCTAGAGGGACAAGCACAAGTAAGCCCTTGTAAAGGTGTGCTGCAAAGCAGTTGAGTCCATTGCCAGGGTTCTCTGCAAAGCACTTAGGCTTCCTTTCAACTGCGTTAGGCGAGATTGAGCAAAATTCACATAGAGTTTGGGGAATATTCTTATATTTTGGAGTCATCTAGAAGGTTCCCTCACTTATCAACTCCTATGAGCTCAAAAATGGATGAGGAATGAGTTAAGGTGCATCCTATCCTCTCATACATTCCTCCATGGAACTAATTCCAAGTATGGAAGGCCATTCAATGTCACCATTTATGACAAAACCTCCTTCATCTTCCTATAAATTGACCACTCAGCTAAGTGACCAGGGGCTGGGTTATGTTGAATTGTAAGGAGATAATGTTGTTATGAGATTTGGCTTTGAAGAAAGTATTGTAATGCTACAATTTTGTCATGCTCTTTATGTGATGAGGATGGGATCCAAGCTGGAGGAATGGCTTTGAATCAGACACCAATGGTTGTAATTCCTTTTTCTATTCAATAAAGTGTTTGAACCTTTCTCCCATATGTTTGTATTGTTTCATAATGCTTATATGTGTGAATTGTATCTCATTCCTTTCACTTATATTCAATAGATTGTGTGCTTTGATATATTCTTTGTTTTCTATTGTGTTTACAGGTACTTCTCAAGTGTATTAAGTATGGGAAGGAGTGATAGGATTGATACAAGGGAGAGAAGAGGAAAGTGGAACTACAAGTAGGTCTTCTTACCTCCTCATCTTATCTATTGCTTATAGGAAAATATTAAAACACTTTAAACTGTTGTTCCAAATATGGCTACTTATCTAGGGAATTAGTATTTATCCGTAGATACCAAATTCTCCAAAACAAATTGGCAACTCCACTGGGGAACTATCACCTTTCCTAGTAGCTTATCCACCTCCTAAGACATTCTTGTAGACCCTACTTGTGTTCATTGACTATATTTCAACTCTTTTGCATTGAATTTTGGTAAAAAATTGAGGTTAGATGATTATTGAGTGGCCTCTCAGGAATCAACGCAGGCTTGGTTAGGGAACAGTGCTCTGCAGAGCACCCTTGAGTGAGAGACAGTGCTCTGTAGCGTAGTTAGGCCCTCTTTGACCTGCAATAATCCACCTTAGGGAAAATTATCACCTTTGGATTGAGTTTTTACCAACTTTACTTTTCTTGTTTGCTTGTTGATTGATTAATGAATGTTATGTCTCAGAGAACAAGTTTCTATCTCCTTGTCTATCTCGGTTCGCCAGGAGGTATTTTGCAGTTCAGAGTTGCTTGGTAAACATTTTTCCTAGATTATCCCTCTTTTGTTTTTTTTATGTTACTTTGATTAAAATAAAATTAATTGACCGTGATAACATCCTCCACACTCACTCCTTAGTTGATCTTAGTGTCTAGTCAATTTAATGTCTTAAATTGCTCTACATAAATTATCAATCCGGGTATCGTAAACTGATGAAGTGTGGTGCACTATATGTGCTTAGTTAACCTTTCTCTTACTTCGTTGTTTTATAGTTTATGTTGTTTTTGGGGTTTTGTTCTTGTTGGTTTTCTAAAGTGTTTAATGCAACTAGTTCAGCAATAATCAAATAATGAGAGAATGACTATGAGACCCAGTATCTTTGCTGCTTCAGCAAAAGGACAAGATGATTCTATCACATCATTAGTTTATTAAAAGGCTATATGCATCACTAATCTACAATCAACTTGAAAGCAATTTATGTACAGCTAATATACATGGTGAAATAAAATGCAAAAATAAAATGACAACTATACAAGGCAGGGGCCCCCTACCACCTATGAAATCAAATGCTTAAAGGAAAATAAAGACATCAAATAAAGGACTAATGACATCGGCCCAGTATCTCTGCTGCTGATTTAAAATGAAAATGAAATCTAAGTGACACTACATAAAGGAGACAAATCACACTACTTTAACCTTTTCTTAACCTTTTTGCCTTTCAGCTAGATTTATCATGTGAGAACAGTTATGAACAAGTCAGCAATGTGAGTCTTAAAGCAAACTAAACCAAGCTATACTAAGTGATATTTTGGCTCCAATAAAGTTATTTTATTATGGAAAAAGAACCATCAATAGATGAACAACTTGATATCTAAGAGCAGAAAGTAAAGTACAAGTCAAAGAAATGATACTAATGAAAATCAAATTGCAGAAAAATAAAGGTCACCAACATAGACAAGATGATCACACATGCCACTAGTCATGAAATCAAAGCAAAATTGAACACACTTGCATGAATTAAAATTGCATGAATGAAAAATCTAATCTACCTTACATTCTAAAAAGCAATATTTACAAAATGAAATCTACTCTACCTTACATCCTAATATGCTCCATGAAATCTACTTCACATCTCCTTCCATGTTGAGAACATCAAAGCTTTATTCAAATTCTTCAAAAGTACAAAGTACAACAAAGCTCTCCAAAGCTTCCAAAAGCCATCAAGGAAGAACTACAAACTTAAGAACTAGGGACTAAAGACTAAAAAGGACTAACTAATTAAGGAGAGAGATCTCCTATTTATACAAAAAGATGAGAGCCATCTCATTAATGATAGTCCATGAATCTCTCCCTCTACCTCTAGAGTCCTAATCAAAATAGGAACTGATAAGACACATGTCTTCTTAGAGTTACAATACAATTAGGAGATGTGACACATATCCTCATGATCCCATGATTCTTTCCACTCAAATTCGAATTTTCCCTTGGGGTGCCATATAAGGGTCTTCTAGAAGTCTCCTTTCAACCTACACATGTCAACAACCTCAACCCATTTGTTAGGTATAAGCATATGCACATTATTTTCTAATTTTTAACCACAAATTCACTTAAAAGGCTTAGAAATAATAAATATTGGTAAAACATAAAGGTGGCCCAATGATAATGAAAGTGAGATGAATGTGGTGACATAGTAGTGAAATGGAGGTGAAATGGAGGTGATATAATGGACATAATAGTGAAAGTGTAATGGAAATGAATGACATTTTCAAGACTCAACATACCCCCCAACTGAAGCTATTGCATGTCCTCATGCAATATATATTACATTAACTCTTTTGATCCTTGAGTTTTGGCTTAACTTTGCATGATATCATTTGATAACTTCATATTTCTGCAAAGTGTTTCACTTGAATTGCAACATGGTTGGTTCTTGTGTTACAACCATTTTTTTTGTTGTTGCCTTCTATTTTGATCTTTGAACTTTGCATAATGATATTTTGATTATTTTTGCAAAGTATATCTTTATTGGATTTCATGATGGTTGGTTCTTGTGTGACAACTATGATTTTGTTTGTATCCAATTTATCCTTTAAGCACTTTTTCAAAAGCCATTGTATGCTCAAAATAGCAATGTAATAATTAATATATGTTGGAAGTATGTGAGCTCCTGAATATGATATGGACATGGCAAGATATGAATATGAATGTATCCCCCCCCCCAACTGATGGTATTGGAAATTTTATTAAATGAGGAAGAGAAATGTTTTTCCAACAATTATCATTCTAGCTTTTTATGGAATTCTATGGTCAAAAGTTAGAAAATGTCGTACCTTCACTTACCCTTTGGAATGGATGAGTTGTATGTGTAGTGGCTGAAAATTTCTGATCATATTCTTCTTCAAGTGGCTGAACAAGAGGAGTCATGGATAGAGAGATAAGATGACTTTTTATTGCTTCTACTAAAACTTGCTGAATCTGCTCCAAAATGCTGAAAATAATAGTCTTCATGTCTTCAAAACTCATTGGCACAATTCCTACTATGTGAAAAGATGTTCCAATGTCGAACATAGTAGGAAATTGTTGGCTTAGTGGCCATTAATAGATGCCACTAGTCAACACGAGAACTCTCATCATTGATGACAATTAGAGTCAAGATGCCCAGACACATCTTGCTAGGTACAAATGAATTTGTTGATGTTGAGTCACCTAGAAGATCTAACGAACAAGGGACATTAATGTATTGCCATTGTTTGTCAGCATGAGGACTTGCCATTAAGGCATGCAAGCCTCAAGGTGTTTTTACAAAGAACTTAGACTCAAAGGACTATGGACTCAATAATTTGCATTGAAGCAGGGCTTATTTTCTGAATGAAAATGACAGGAAATAGAAGATGAAAATGGAAAATGGCAATGGAGAGTAGAAATGGAAATGGGCAATAAGCATATGAATGAGCCTCTTGCTTTTATTTGTGGGTTATGAATGGACAAAAAGAGATGGAAAGTGTATGTGAATGTAAGTGGAAAGTATGGAGTGGAATAAGGTGAATGGTTTATTATGAAGTATGGATGTGATGGATGGATGTGATGGAGACAATAGTATCTGAAAGTTTTTCAAATGTTTGGATCTGATTTTGCATCAGCATATTTCCTCTTTGTTGTTGATCATCCTCTTATGAAACAAATTGGTCTCTTAGAGAGACACCATTCTCTTGTAGTCATTTGTCCTTCCTCCTGAAACCTGCAAAAAAACTAATACTTCTTCTGCAATGGAATGTAAGATTATCAAAGGAGAGAGGTGATCAATCTCTCTAGTTATGATATTTACACACAAAACTAAGAATTTGTATTAATGAAACAAGTTCTCAAAGGAAAAATCAAAAGAATTTATACCTGCTTTGGAATTGGTGCCCAAGTTGAATGTTGCTTCTTTCCAGCAATTTATTTCATTATTTGCCATTTCAAACTCTAATGATAGATTTCTCATTGTATAGATCTTGTTGAGATCTTTCCAACGATACTTAAATCATCAAAATCTGATTTTGTATGAGAAAGATAGGCTGATTTGAACAATGAGGTTTTTCTGGCTGCGGAATTGGACTTTAGCTGCGGAATGTGCACAGTTCTGTAGCTAAAAATCTTGGATACAAAGTTAGCCATTCATTTTTCATCATCAATCCAAAATTAATCAATACCTTCAGAAAAGTGAGAAAATAACTTGTTCATTTCATTGATTCAAAATTATTATTTTTTCTTGACATGCAGCGACTCAGTGTGGCGACTTAGTGATAACACACAATTTGACTTCCCTTTGACCGGGGTCTTTTTCATCAAATTTGACCGAATGAATAGGACACCATCCATGTACCAACATTCCCCCATCTACCCATGTGACTTGTTTTGCTTGATGACACCTGCAACTTAGAGTTTAACAAAACAGCTGCGGAAAGTTTGGGCTAGCTGCGGAAAGTGCAGTTTGATCATCAATTTTATTTTTATTTTTTATTTTTATTTTTATTTTTATTTTTATTTTTATTTTTATTTTTATTTTTATTTTTCTGCAGAGCAAAATAGTTTTATTGATGAAAAAAATAGTCTATAACCATTATCATGACTATTTGACCCTTTCATAGACTTAAGCCCTTCCGGTTCTACTTTTAGTTCAGTTTGACCGTATTTGCCTCCTTGCTGACCACGGGTTTTCATGACCGGTTTGGATGAGCTAGAAGGACACACACCATGTCCTTGATCCCACAAACTTGCCCATGTGGCTCTTCTACCCGGAGGACACCTGGAACATAGCATTTAAGAAAACAACTGTGGAATCCGGGATTGGCTATGGAAACCGGGATCAGCTACGAAAACTGGTGCGAGCTGCCGAAACAGTTTTCAGCTGCGGAAACGCTGTGTGACATTAATAGTTTATAGCATCAGCCAAAAGAAAGTTAAGGTGTAAACGAACTGATCTTCCATATGATAGCCTTTTCCATGGAAATAGCAAAGGAACCACCCTTTTTTATTGCAGAAGTGGTGAACCTGAAGGATGTTGTGCTTGACTCAAAGTCCATACATGTGAAGATTGTAAAATACAATGTTTCTTCTGCTTCAAAACTCACTGCAGTAAAAGACTATTGTAGAAAGAACATAATTGCAAATGATGGGAATTTACACAATTATGTATTGCTGGAGACTATAATGGCATATGGAAAACTATTCCCATGATTAATGCTACTGACTGCTAATCTTTTGAAACAGTGTAAGTGCCCCCTCAAGACAACTAACTTAACTAATGCAATTCACAGTTTAGCTCTGCCAAGCTTTCCCATTCTCGACTTTCAACTCTGGCTGAGAATTTTACTGTGTGTGGACGTTCAAGGGAAAAACAAGTTGATTACAGGATTCTTGAGCCAAGTGGAGTGGCCATAATCGAATTGCAAGGCGTATTGGTGACTGTAATCAAGGTTTGAAGCACAGCCGTGGAGTTTGCAGCGGGAATGGAGAGTAGAAATGGTATGAGTATGAGGGAGTAGAAGATAAACAACGGAAATAAGAGTTATATGGTGGAGAAGAGCCGTAATGAAACTGGTCGCTTGGTTCACGCCACGTCTATCAATCGGCTGTGAAGAGCCGTATCCAACCAAATCACATAATGGAGAGCCGTGTTGGATTGAAACTACTGTTTAACGGGTTTTAATGAATTGCAATGGGTGGCATATGGGCAGAGGGCATGGTAGAGGTGGCAGCATAGAACCAAATTTGAATTCCCCTTCTTCAGGCATGCCGAATTCAATCACACATCAAACTATCAGTTAATTAACTCACGTTTTTCTTCACGCGGCGGCAAAAAAGAGGCTCCAAAGAACTAAGGATTTCTCCCTGACCGCCACAAATTTCTTCGAACGGTTTCTGAGTTATCTAATTAACCCACTTAGCAAAAAAACCCATGTTTTAGTTTTTCTAAATTCGTCTCTGTTTGGTCAAATAGAACGTTTGATGTTTGACATTTTTTCTATGTTTACGTTCTTCCTGAGTTTTATTGTTCTCACTGTTCTGCCTTTTATGAATTTGCATTCATTTTCCTTGTTTGATCTACTGTTTTGCAGGTGTGTTAGACAGGTTCAACCCTACTAATACAATCCACTTGCAACCGTAGTCACACCAGGTATACTGGTGGTCAGGAATCGAAGAGGTGAAGAACATATTGCAACAAGCACACTAAGGATTGATGCTGCTTGACCACTTCGACCAACATTAATTCCCTCAATCACAAGCAAGCCAGTCTTACAGTAGATAGCAAAATCTTCACAGTTGTTCTTAAAGACATTGTACAACCCAAATCCTTTCTGAAATAAGTATGTCGCTCTATGCACCACAGTCTCAGCTGGGTCTTCATCAGCGAGTGTGCAAGTTCCACCTCGAACTTTTGCAAGAAAGAAGGCAGGATTGACAGAATATTCAAAACAGTACAGCGCTCCTCCATCAAGGAAACAATCAAGGCAAGAACATATTACTCCATTTTTGTCTTGTTGATAGGCGCATATCTAATTACAAGAATCATCATCAATTATATACGATATGCATGAAGAGAATAGAGAAGCGCTGCACATGAAACTGATAGGAAGGAAGCAAGTATTAACACTCCAAAGTCTTTAGGGTCTGAGATAATCATTCCCATGACATAACCCAGCAAGCCCATGCATGATTGAAGAGAGTTTTGAACCCAAATTGAAACCACACATGGCAACAAAATCCACCACTGAATCCAAATGGACCAAAGCTTGATCAGGGAGGCAGATTTTTTATTGAAGCCATAGCGAAAACTAGGAATGGAGATAGCCATAGATTGTGTTTTTTTTCTTTTTTCTCTGAAATTGTGAATTTTTATATTGCTTAGTCATACCTGCATTTTCATTTTATTGCACTAACATCTTGACTGTAAGTTTGAAAAATAGAGTGGTGGCTGCGGAAACCGGTGTCAGCTGCGGAAACCAGTATCAGCTGCGGAAACCAGTGTCACAGCAACCACTTAGCTAAATAGAGATAGTTAGGCAATCTTAATGGAAATGATCATGGGGAAATAACTTTTATTGATGAAATGGATGGCATGGAGTGAAAATGGAAATGAAATGAAGTTTATTTTTTCTCTTCTCCTTTTTTTTCTCTTCTTTTTTTCTTGAATCAATTGAAGTGATGAAGTTTATTTTGTCTCCTATTTTTTTCTTAACAATTCTTTTTCTGATCCTCCAGATCACACAAAGTGCAGGAGGAGAGCATACTCAAGAATTGTTATTTTTCTTTTTTACTTAACAATCCTTTTTCTGATCCTCTAGATCACACAAAGTGCAAGAGGAGAGCATACTCAAGAGTTATTAACTTTTTTTTTTCAGATGTAAGAAATAAGGTCTCCTAATTACACTTCCCCGGCAACGGCGCCAAAATGTCTAGTCAATTTAACGTCTTAAATTGCTCTACATAAATTATCAATCCGGGTATCGTAAATTGATGAAGTGTGGTGCACTATATGTGCTTAGTTAACCTTTCTCTTACTTCGTTGTTTTATAGTTTATGTTGTTTTTGGGGTTTTGTTCTTGTTGGTTTTCTAAAGTGTTTAATGCAACTAGTTCAGCAATAATCAAATAATGAGAGAATGACTATGAGACCCAGTATCCTTGCTGCTTCAGCAAAAGGACAAGATGATTCTATCACATCATTAGTTCATTAAAAGGCTATATGCATCACTAATCTACAATCAACTTGAAAGCAATTTATGTACAACTAATATACATGGTGAAATAAAATGAAAAAATAAAATGACAACTATACAAGGCAGGGGCCCCCTACCACCTATGAAATCAAATGCTTAAAGGAATATAAAGACATCAAATAAAGGACTAATGACATCGGCCCAGTATCTCTGCTGCTGATTTAAAATGAAAATGAAATCTAAGTGACACTACATAAAGGAGACAAATCACACTACTTTAACCTTTTCTTAACCTTTTTGCCTTTCAGCTAGATTTATCATGTGAGAACAGTTATGAACAAGTCAGCAATGTGAGTCTTAAAGCAAACTAAACCAAGCTGTACTAAGTGATATTTTGGCTCCAATAAAGTTATTTGATTATGGAAAAAGAACCATCAATAGATGAACAACTTGATATCTAAGAGCAGAAAGTAAAGTACAAGTCAAAGAAATGATACTAATGAAAATCAAATTGCAGAAAAATAAAGGTCACCAACATAGACAAGATGATCACACATGCCACTAGTCATGAAATCAAAGCAAAATTGAACACACTTGCATGAATTAAAATTGCATGAATGAAAAATCTAATCTACCTTACATTCTACAAAGCAATATTTACAAAATGAAATCTACTCTACCTTACATCCTAATATGCTCCATGAAATCTACTTCACATCTCCTTCCATGTTGAGAACATCAAAGCTTTATTCAAATTCTTCAAAAGTACAAAGTACAAAAAAGCTCTCCAAAGCTTCCAAAAGCCATCAAGGAAGAACTACAAACTTAAGAACTAGGGACTAAAGACTAAAAAGGACTAACTAATGAAGGAGAGGGATCTCCTATTTATACAAAAAGATGAGAGCCATCTCATTAATGATAGTCCATGAATCTCTCCCTCTACCTCTAGAGTCCTAATCAAAATAGGAACTGATAAGACACATGTCTTCTTAGAGTTACAATACAATTAGGAGATGTGACACATATCCTCATGATCCCATGATTCTTTCCACTCAAATTCGAATTTGCCCTTGGGGTGCCACATAAGGGTCTTCTAGAAGTCTCCTTTCAACCTACACATGTCAACAACCTCAACCCATTTGTTAGGTATAAGAATATGCACATTATTTTCTAATTTTTAACCACAAATTCACTTAAAAGGCTTAGAAATAATAAATATTGGAAAAACATAAAGGTGGCCCAATGATAATGAAAGTGAGATGAATGTGGTGACATAGTAGTGAAATGGAGGTGATATAATGGACATAATAGTGAAAGTGTAATGGAAATGAATGACATTTTCAAGACTCAACACTTAGGTTGAAACATATGGTGACAAACCCGTAGTCCATCGATCAAGGAATTCCTTTTTATGAGAATCCTAGCCCTTTTCCTCCTTTCGGAAATATTGGTGCTCCTTATATGGCTACATTATTCCTATCGAGACTTACCATTGGCTTACTAGTATGGTTGTTTTCAACCTCCTTGGTTCAAAATGTCATGATTTCTCTGCAATCGAGTACACCTCCAACTGGACAAAATCAACCTCCAATTGATCCTAAATTTGACCCTTTTCCTTCTTCCTTGGTTGTTTCTTCCTCCCCTTCTTCCTTTTCGCCTGGTGAAACTATTGGTACTAGTAACCAGGTGGCTAAGAAGAAGAATAAAGGGAAGAAGAAGACGAAGAAGCCAATTCAGCAGGGGGGAAACCAAGCAACCATTGCTTTGAATGCAACATCTGATGATAAACCATCCATCAAGCCTCACAAAGTTTGATATCCATGCAAAATTTCTGCGGGAGACCATCTTCTTCGAAATTGTTGTATAATTCCACAGGTCTTAGAAGAATGGTCTTCTCGTTCACATCATCTCGTGTCATCAACTTCTGGAGATCATGCTGGTGACACACCATCAACTAGTGGTAGTAAAGTTCATGGAAAGAAGGGTAAAGTTAAGTTTCCCTGTGTTAGTGCCTAGATTTACCTTAGGCTGAGGAAGGTAGGATCTAGGGCCAACACCAAACGATGCTTAACCTGGTAGCTAGCCCTACCAGGTCGGGAGAGGGCTCTCTCCAGGTCAATCTCAGCAAATTATAATCGATGAGGGCTTGAGATCACTGATTGAAATAATGATCTTAGGCTAGGTATACGTGTGAAAAATTTTGATTGAATAAAATGATGTTTTTGTTGGCTCAGATGGAAAGGTAGATTTTGGGTGCGGGGATTGAGGCTCAGTCTTGCAAAGATCTCAATGGGGTAAGGTAGGCAACTGATTTTGGCACTTCAAATCAAATGAGATGGAGGGATTAGACAGGTGAGGAGTTGAAGAGGGCAATAAAAATCATGGAGACTCTCCAAATAGCTGAAAACATCAAATACTAAAGCAAACCTCAAGTAGAGCACTGCAATTTCAATGGATTCTACTTACACTCTTGTTTGATTTAGCTGAGAAGAAATAAGAGAGATAATGGCATACAATCACATAAATAAATTCACAATTACAAAGAAAATCATTGTACCAAAACAAAATGCCACAGGGATCCCAAAGAGTGCTGCAAATCCTAGTCTCAATTCCTTAGCGAAAATGCTGATATGAGTGTACAAGCTCAAGGCTTTCTCAAAAGTCCAACCATCTACCAAATTCCAACCATGCTAATGACTGAAAAACAACATAATATAGACAACCATAGCTCATCCTAGCCTCTAGGGGTCAAGCTCACATGTTTAGGAGCTGTTTCAACTAATTCTAAACTGAGAACTAGAAATCAGGCAACAGAACAACATGCCTCTAGAAACAAGGGAACTGATTCATTTAGTTTCAAACACCTTTTAAACTGATGAATCTACCTCTATAAGTGAACATTTGACACATTTACATCATGATCCATCAATGTAAATTACATTACATCACAAATTTACCATTAATAAACTGAAAAAGTCAAACTGGCCAAAGTTGGGTGAAAAACAGAGTAATACTTGGTCAAACTCGCAAAATTTCCTCTATGCGCCACACATGATTCTCTATGTGTAGCGCCTGTTTGGACCCACTTTTGGAGGCCTTCCCAGTGTCCAAATTAACTCCAAGTGTGCTTGTTGGAAAGGTCTGCCTATCTACTTTCCCACCCAAGTTGAAGTTTTCAATTTGGACTCCATTTTCCCCTCCAAAAGTCAGTTCTCCCAACACTTCTTCCTGTGTGTCAAAATAGGGGCAGTAAGGTCATTTCTTGAGTGTTTTTGAACTTTTTGAGGGCTCAAAACCTGTCCAAATTTCTTGGCCATTTGTAGGAAAGCATATTTTTCCATGCCAAATCCAAAAATGCTAATTGTTTGTCATTTGGAGGCTCCTAGCAAAAGCGAGCACCATGTGGCACGGTGCATAGGGTAGAAAACTCTGTTTTTTGTGCCAAAATTTTCAAAAATGAAAAAAGTGCCCTAAATTTTTTAGAAATTTGGGCTGAGTCTTCTCCATCAATCATTGTGTTGGGCCAAGGAAGCCTCAACCAATATCTAAAGTCCTTCATTCTCTTTTTGCCTCCTTGATGCTCTCTTCAATTTTGCCTTTAAGCTCCTGATCCTAGCTTGGCACACCATGTTCCTCGACAACTAATGATATGATAGGTTTCTCAGCATATTCTTCTCATTGATGGCATTTTCTAACTTCCTCTCCAAGTGGATATTGGCTCTTTCAAGCCATGACTCCCAATCGACATTAACCTCCTGCTCAAGTGAAGTGAACTCCACCCTCCTCCTTTGGGCAGCTTGGTGATTCTCCCGAATGTTTTGCAACTCCATAATCACTTGCTAGTCTTCAAGCTACTTATTCCTTTGCTCCAGGTACAGTATTGTCCATTGGGTTCTATCCAAGTTGATGGATAAGGCATCAATGTCTGCCTGCTACTCTTGAATGATTTCTTTGAGATTTGTGCTTTGCGGGCCCATATCAGTATCATCTCCCTTAATGAGAATGAAATCAGTCTCACACTCACCTAATGGTCCTTCCTCCTATAGTGTCCTCTTTCCTTTGTCCTAAACTTGTTGTGCTGATGATAGAAGCGAGGCCGCTTCCAGTTGAAGATAACACTCGCTTAGCTACTGCAAACAACCGTCTAGTGCCCTTCTGATAGGTGATGAACACTGGCATGCTAGCAGTATGTATCTCATGACCCTCAAGCTGATAAGAAGATCCACCTATCTCATGTAAATCCTTTGAAGGTCCCTGAGGAGCTGTGAAAAACTCACGAGAGATGAAATCCTCGCAAGTAATGCCTTGTAAGCCAAGCTGATGACTGACCACAATTTTAATAAGAGAAAAATGGTAAATACTGTTGAACTGCTGCTGAGGAGTCTTGCGCTACACTAGGGTGGTCATCTTCTCTATGTTTTGGCCCATGAAGTAAGGGATTTTCATCATCCTTACCCTAGTAAAATGCATTAGTAGCCTGATATGATAAGCATATAAACGGGAAAAGTGCCCTCACAGTGAAATACTTCATAATCAATTTCATCAAGGGAGCATAAGAATCTTTGAGGTACTGGAAAGGAAACACTCTCCTGAGTTGTCTCAAATAGTCAAGTTTGATGTATGGTTCATAATGTTGCTGGTGAATTTGCTGCCTCTTGTTCCATTACTCTCTAATGCTTGGAATGTCGGTTGCTAGTGAAATAGATTCTGGTGTTAATGTGAAAGTGACACTAGCTAGAGTGGCTTGACCATCATGTAAATGCAACACAAACAAATGAGCCAGCTCATGATGAAACTGAATGCTAGCAACCTTCTCACAAAATTCATAGTAGGACTAGTGCTAAAAACAAGTGATGGCAAGAGGGCAGGCTTGTAACTCAGCAAGAGTGGTTGGTTCTTCTACAATATGCTTGCCACCTCTGAGGCCTCCTGGGTGCATGCACCTCTGTAGGTGAGTCACTTTGTGTCTCCTCTTCATAATCATATGAAGGATCAGATGCCATCTCTGCTAGCGATTGAACTGTCTTGACCATATGTTTTGACTTTTGCCACCAAGGGAAGAGTGATACAAGGGACTGTAGAGGGAGGGAAAAATAAAGGATTTTAGGGACTGTTGAGATAGGGTCTAGTTAGGGAAATAGGGAATTATGGAACAATTTAGGAATTTTGGGTATAGGACTAGGATTTGGGAAGTGGGAATATGGGATTGGGATATGGGATTAGTGAATTTTGGGATATATGAATTTAGGGAATAGGGAAATGAGGGAAAATGGAGTGAGGGAGTAGAGGATGATGGAATGACTTGGTAGCCAAATATTTGATACAAACCCTAGCACTATTTTCCTTTGGAGAGAGAGGTAGGGTTTGATTTTGTTAGCCAACCACCATAAGACAAACACCATAAAACAAACACCAAAATTGGATGAAATACAGTGATAAAGGCTCAACCTACTTGTACAAGTGAAGATCCAAGCATATTAGGTGATTTGGAGCAAGTTGATGAAGGTTTCGGGCTTTCCAGCAGTATGCGCCATGCATCAAACCCAACGTGCCATGCCAGTTATGTGCGTCGCGCCCATGTTAATTTGCACTGAAGATCGCGGCCCTGTGTGCCACACCAGTTACCCAATGCGCCACGCCTATGTGTTTTTGGTAAAATTCTCCAACTTTGCCTTGCTCGCCCCCAAAACGACTTTTCTTTACTTCCAAGAGTGCAAATGAGCTTTTCAAATTTAGAGACATGAATTATATATGGAGCTTTCAAATTTTTGGTTGATAAAACACACTTTTACAATGTTTTGAATTTGACTTTATTTTTAAACTCTGTTTTTGAACTTTTTCACTTTTTTGAGCTTGTGATGAACTAAATAACCTGTGCTTTGTTTGTTTTGCAAGGGGTTGGAGATACTGGGGCTAGGGAAAGTGACCAGGGTTGCAGGTGAAGAAATTTACAGATGAAGGGATAAAATTACATAAATTTGTACAATAAAAGCAAAAATACTCTGTTTTTCCTCAAAACAGAGTTTTGAGGAAAGACACATCTCTGAATACTTGATTATAAAATTTATTGAGACTGGAACCTCCTCATGGCCTACTGGTTGTTATTGGACACTTTGAAACACTTTTTGATGAGACCCTAATGAAACCCTAGACCTAATGACAATGAAACCCTAAAAAAGACTTCTGCAATCTTTAAGACAAAAAGGTGACTGTATACACTTTTTGATGAAAAAACATGAACCAGCAGGTAAATGACATGAGGGAAACTGTAGGAGAAGCCACTACCATCAGATGATCCATGTGCCTAATGGAATGCAGCTGACTGAGCGAGACACCTAATATGTAATGCAACAAGAGGATTTGATCTCTGACGGAGGGATGAAGATACCGACACTAACATTGGCTCCAATGGGGATGGTAGCTCCTTGGAGGTGCCAAGAACTACAGATCTTTGGGAAAGCAGGCAGTGCCTTCGTCCATTGGGCTATGGAGTCAATAACTTCGACAAATCGAAACCAAACTCTTGACTCAATGACTCAATTTCAGGACTGAATGTGACTCAAGATTGACTCATTTTCAAGACTAAAATCGACTTGAAAGACCTAACTCAAACAAACCAAACCAAAATTGAAATCAAACCTCACCTTTATAGCCTTCACCTCAGGCCCCAAACTGAAAGGATGATGAAAGTACACGCTGACTCTGCAACTATCTTGAAATTGACTAAAACAAAAAAAGACTCAAGACTTACTAAACTGAAATAAGTACTTACAAATCTTTTTAATGGCAGCAGACCATCAAGATTTGAGGGCTTCAAATCATGATGACAACCACCTGCCTACTAATAAAATATGTACAATCATGTGAAGAGGGCCTTCCAATGTAACCAATCCAGCAGATGGCTACATATTGAAATTCTGCTCTCGCTTTTCCCAAGTAGGTATAATGATGTACATGTAGGCAACTCACAATAACAATTGAAACCAAGGCTTATGGTAATGAACCAGGCAACATTCATCATCTCTAGTGCTTGAAAAAGAACGCCGAAGGGATCTTGATAATCTTCAAGCACTACCTTGTCTTGAGATCCAGCAACAAAAATACAAGTACTCCCTTTATTCTGATCTGAAAGAACAATTGGTTTCTGGGTGATGGGAAGGCATAGAGAGGTATTAGCTTCTACTATCTGAGTGTCAGCTGAAAATTTCTTGATCATGAGAATTTATAGCATATTGTCTCTCTTAGGCTCGTATTCCTCAATTTCATGGTCTAGATCATTCTTAAACAGAAGACAATCTTCAAGATCATCAAACATAACAGCCTTATCATCTTCATGAAAGAAAATATTATTTGTTCATTGATCTATAAATTTAATTTCAAGACTGTCATCATTTTCAAAAGAAGAAGAAGTTTCACCAGCACCTTCTTGACCATGTGCACACTGCAAACCTGCATTAGCTTGGGCTGGAACCTGACCTTTCAGGAGTAGATCTATTTCATCTTCAGACAGAGGAGATAATACTTTTTGTTTTCTTTTGCTCAAGCAATTATTATCTTCTTGAAATAACATGAAAAACCTGATTGGCAGTCCTTAATTCCTTGAACTTCTGAAATTTGAAAACATGGTTGATCATCTTCATATGACATGGCAACCAAATTATCATTTACGACTAAGTTATTGAAAGAAGATTTTTCACTTACTTGAACAAAGATCTCATCTTGTTTTTCATAAAATGACTGGATTACCTCCTCATGAAGGCTTGGGTCAATCACTCTATCTTCTTCATTCCAGATGATCTCAACAGCAGAGCTCTCCTTCATGGGATTCACAACAAGGTTGTCTTCATCATCACGATCTGAATCTAGATCTGAAATAATTGACTTGACTTTATCACATTCTGAAATTGAAACTTGACTTTCCTGCATACTATCTTCATCTATCGATAGATCTGAAATAAAACCTTCTCTTTCATCATCTTCCACCGTACTAAGATCTTGATCCCGCTGCAAATTTTCCTGATCATCTTGATAATATCACTATCTTTATGCTGCTTAAATGGATTTTCATATAGGACTTCCATGATCTCATCATCCATGAAGTCATCATCTGCATAAACTTTCTCAAGGTGTTCAATAAAACTATAAACATGTTTGCAACAGTTCTGAACTAAATTTAATGATGGATAAGATTCTTTATACCTTTCAAAGAACATGGCATGAAAATCCTTCAGACAGTAAATACAAGCAGGTGGAAAACTTTCTTACCAAGATTGGGCTTCACCTTCCAGAGTGGCCATGAATATATTCATCAAGCAATATTCAGGAAAATCAACCTTCAACTTGCGAATATGTATGTGATATCTAACCAGATGTAAAGAAGCATCCTTCCTATCATCATATTTAAACGTCGACAAATTCCTTTGCCAATCTACCTTAGAAATTTTATTTGGAAAACCTGGAATGTGATCTTAGCTCGTGGGAGCATACCTTCGATCCAGCGAAACCATTTTGATAACAATGAATTGACCAAGAAATCCTTGAGGCTACTAGTTCTTGAAGAGTGGAGTTGTCATAAAAATTATGAAGCTTGGGATTCTTTGACACTAGAGTCGCCAGGAGAATGATTTCAGCCTTCATATGTGTATGACTACTGTCCACCATCAACAATCATATCTAACTTGATTCATGTACTGGGAAAATTTTCAAGTCAGATTTTCAGCTTATAAGACTAGACCGGAGATTGATTGAAGCTACTTTTATCTACTTATGCACTCACAAAGCAATGTGCAGTTCGAAGGCTTCCTGGCATAACTTCAGGCTCCATCTGTAGTTTATAAAGCAAGAACACTAACAAACAAATAAGATTTTCTTCCCCAGTATGGTCGCCACTATGTTAGTGCCTAGATTTACCTTAGGTTGAGGAAGGTAGGATCCAGGGCCAACATCAAACCACACTTAACCTGGTAGCTAGCCCTACTAGGTCGGGAGAGGGCTCTCTCCAGGTCAATCTCAGTAATTATAATCGATGAGGGCTTGAGATGACTGATAGAAATACTGATCTTAGGCTAGGTATACGTGTGAAAAAATTTGATTGAATAAAATGATGTTTTTGTTGGCTCAGATGGAAAGGTAGATTTTGGGTACGGGGATTGAGGCTCAGTCTTGTAGAGACCTCAATTGGGCAAGGTAGGCAATTGATTTTGGCACTTCAAATTGAATGAGATGGAGGGATTAGACGGGTGAGGAGTTGAAGAGGGCAAGAAAACTCATGGATCCTCTCCAAACAGCTGAAAACATCAAAGACTAAAGAAAACCTCAAGTAGAGCACCGCAATTTCAATGGATTCTACTTACACTCTTGTTTGATTTAGCTGAGAAGAAATAAGAGATATAATGGCATACAATCATATAAATAAATTCATAATTACAAAGAAAAGCACTGCACTAAAACAAAATTCCACAGGGATCCCAAAGAGTACTGCAAATCCTGGTCTCAATTCCTTAGCCAAAATGCTGATATGAGTGTAAAATGAAGCTCAAGGCTTTCTCAAAAGTCCAACCATCTACCAAATTCCAACCATGCTAATGACTGAAAAACAACATAATATAGACAACCATATCTCATCCTAGCCTCTAGGGGTTGAGCTCACATGTTTAGGAGCTGTTTCAACTAATTCTAAACTGAGAATTAGAAATTAGGTAATAGAACAGCATGCCTCTAGAAACAAGGGAACTGATTCATTCAATTTCAAACAACTTTTAAACTGATGAATATACCTCTATAAGTGAACATTTGACACATTTACATCATTATCCATCAATGTACATTACATTACATCACAAAATTACCATTAAGAAAGTGAAAAATTCAAACTAGCCAAAGCTGGGTGAAAAACAGAGTAATACTTGGTCAAACTGGCAAAATTTCCTCTATGCGTCGCGCCTGATTCTCTATGCATAACACCTGTTTGGACCCACTTTTGGAGGACTTCACGATGTCCAAATTAGCTCCAAGTGTGTTTTTTGGAAAGATCTTCCTGTCTACTTTCCAACCCAAGTAGAATTTTTCAATTTGGCCTCAATTTGCCCCTCCAAAACTCAGTTCTCCCAACACTGCTTCCTGTGTGTCAAAATAGGGGCAGTAAGGTCATTTTTTGAGTATTTTTGACCTTTTTGAGGGCTCAAAACCTGTCCAAATTTCTTGGCCTTTCGTAGGAAAGAAAATTTTTCCATGCCAAATCCAAAAATTCTAAGATTTTGTCATTTAGAGGCTCCTAGCAAAATCAAGCGCCATGTGGCGCGGCGCATAGGGCAGAAAATTCTGTTTTTTGTGCCAAAAATTTCAAAAATGCAAAAGGTGCCCAAATTTTTTTGAAATTTGGGCTGAGTATTCTCCATCAAGCATTGGGAAGCCTCAGCCAATATCTGAAGTCCTTCATGCTCTTTTTTCCTCCTTGATTCTCTCTTCAATTTTACCTTTAAGCTCCTGATCCTAGCTTGGCACACCATGTTCCTCGACAACTAATGATATGATAGGTTTCTCAGCATATTCTTCTCATTGATGGAATTTTCTAACTTCCTCTACAGGTGGATATTGTCTCTTTCAAGCCATGACTCCCGATCGACATTAACCTCCTGCTCAAGTGAAGTGAACTCCACCCTCCTCCTTTGGGCAGCTTGGCGCTTCTCCCGAATGTTTTGCAACTCCATAATCACTTGCTAGTCTTCAAGCTGCTTATGACTTTGCTTTAGGTATAGTATTGTCCATTGGGCACTATCCAAGTTGATGGACAAGGCATCAATGTCTGCCTGCTGCTCTTGAATGATTTATTTGAGATTTGTGGTTTGCGGGCCCATATCAGTATCATCACCCTCAATGAGAATGAAATCAGTCTCATGCTCACCTCATGGTCCTTCCTCCTATAGTGGCCTCTTGCCTTTGTCCTGAACCTGTTGTGCTGATGACAGAAGCGAGGCCCCTTCCACCCCAGGTGGAGATGACACTCGCTTAGCTGCTGCAAACAACCGTCTAGTGCCCTTCTGATAGGTGATGAACACTGACATGCTAGCGCTCTGTGTCTCATGACCCTCATGCTGATAATAAGGTCCACCTGTCTCATGTAAAACCTCTGAAGGTCCCTGAGGAGCTGTGAAAAACTCACGAGAGATGAAATCCTCCCAAGTAATTCCCTGTAAGCCAAGCTGATGAATGACCACAATTTTAATGAGAGCAAAATGGTAAATACTGTTGAACTGCTGCTGATGAGTCTTGTGCTGCACTAGGGTGGTTATCTTATCTATGTTTCGGCCCATGAAGTAAGGGATGTTCATCATCCTTACCCTGGTAAAATGCATCAGTACCCTGATATGATAAGCATATAAACGGAAAAACCGGCCCTCACAGCTGAAATACTTCATAATCAATTTCATCAAAGGAGCATAAGAATCTTTGAGGTAGCGGAAAGGAAACACTCTCCTGAGTTGTCTCAAATAGTCGGGTTTGATGTATGGTTCATAATGTTTCTGGTCAATTTGCTGCCTCTTGTTCCATTGCTCTCCAATGTTTGGAATACCGGTTGCTAGTGAAATATATTCTGGTGTTAATGTGAAAGTGACACCAGCTAGAGTGGTTTGACCATCATGTAAATGTAACACCAACAAACGAGCCAGATCATGATGAAATTGAATGCTAGCAACCTTCTCACAAAATTCATAGCAGGACTGGTGCTGAAAACAAGTGATGGCAAGAGGGCAGGCATGTAACTCAGCAAGAGTGGTTGGTTCTTCTCGAATATGCTTGCCACCTCTATGAGGCCTCTTGGGTGCATGCACCTTTGTAGGTGAGTCATTGTGTGTCTCCTCTTCATAATCATAAGAAGGATCAAATGCCATCTCTGCTAGTGATTGAATTGTCTTGATGATATGTTTTGAATTTTTCCACCAAGGGAAGAGTGATACAAGGGATTGTAGAGGGAGGGAAAAATAAAGGATTTTAGGGATTGTTGAGATAGGGTCTAGTTAGGGAAATAGGGAAATAGGGAATTATGGAACAATTTAGGAATTTTAGGTATAGCACTATGGTTTGGGAATTATATTTGGGATTTGGGTTATGGGAATTGGGAATATGGGATTGAGATATGGGATTAGTGAATTCATGGATATATGAGTTTAGGGAATAGGGAAATGAGGGAAAATGGAGTGAGGGAGTAGAAAGATGATGGAATGACTTGGTAGCCAAATATTTGATACAAACCCTAGCACTATTTTCCTTTGGAGAGAGAGGTAGGGTTTGATTTTGTTAGCCAACCACCATAAGACAAACACCATAAAACAAACACCAAAATTGGATGAAATACAGTGATAAAGGCTCAACCTACTTTTACAAGTGAAGATCCAAGCATATTAGGCGATTTGGAGCAAGTTGATGAAGGTTTTGGGCTTTCCAACAGTATGCGCCATGCATCAAACCCAACGTGCCATGCCAGTTATGTGCGCCGCGCCCATGTTAATTTGCACTGAAGATCGCGACCCTGTGTGCCACACCAGTTACCCAATGCGCCACGCCTCTGTGTTTTTGGCAAACTTCTCCAACTTTGCCTTGCTCGCCCCCAAAACGACTTTGCTTTGCTTCCAAGAGTGCAAATGAGCTTTTCAAATTTGGAGACATGACTTATATATGGAGCTTTCAAATTTTTGGTTGATAAAACCCACTTTTACAATGTTTTGAATTTGACTTTATTTTTAAACTCTATTTTTGAACTTTTTCACTTCTTTGAGCTTGTGATGAACTAAATGACCTGTGCTTTGTTTGTTTTGCAGGGGGTTGGAGCTACTGGGGCTAGGGAAAGTGACCAGGGTTGCAGGTGAAGCAATTTACAGATGAAGGGATAAAATTACATAAATTTGTACAATAAAAGCAAAAATACTCTTTTTTTCCTCAAAATAGAGTTTTGAGGAAAGACACATCTCTAAATACTTGATTATAAAATTTATTGAGACTAGAACCTCCTCATGGCCTGCTGGTTGTTATTGGACACTTTGAAACACTTTTTGATGAGACCCTAATGAAACCCTAGACCTAATGACAATGAAACCCTATACATTTTTTGATGAAAAAACCTAAACCAGCAGGTAAATGACATGAGGGAAACTATTAGAGAAGCCACTACCATCAGATGATCCATGCACCTAAAGGAATGCAGCTAGCTAAGCGAGACACCTAATATGCAATGCAACAAGAGGATTTAATCTCTGACGGAGGGATGAAGATACTGACACTAACACCCTGTAGGTTATGTGAATGGAATCACCCCATTCACCTTTGTCCCTATCTATATGAAGCCAAAAAGTGTTGGATAACCATCCTGCTTCACTGCAGTGACTTGCATCTGGTTACAAAACAGTCTCACTTAATCCTTCATTAGTTGATGAATTGACTAACTCAAATCAACTGTCGGTCAAACCCACTCTCTCTGAACGTGAATCCTATGAGTCTATACTCGACCCAAATCAACAGGTCGAGGTAACAGTTGACCCAATTTCACCTTCAGTTAAGTGTACCTTTCCCGAAGAGAGTGAATATGATACCACTCAGGTTCTTTTCATTTCTTCGGATTCAAATGAGCTTGGAGGTAATCCTCTTGTTCCATCAAGACCGGAGGAAAATCATCACATTCTAGTAACTCAAGGGGATAATTCTTCCATTCTTACGATACCCCATCCAAGTAGTCTCGTCACTTCCTTTGATTGGAATCGACTGCCAGGATTCCATCTTCCTTCTTATGTGCCTTTCTAGATCATAGTACAGGTTTTTAATATGATTGTATCTAGCACTATTATAGATGAAGGTGCATCTGTGAGTATCCTTTCCTCAACTGCTTGGCAAGCGCTCGATTCACTGTTGCTTGTGCCTGTTACCCAGAATTTGTTGGCTTTTAATAGAGGAACCAGTCAACCATTAGGGATCCTCCCTCAGTTACCTATTACTTTGGGAGGAAAAATTGTTTATCTCAATGTGATGGTAGTCCCAGGCCCTTTAGATTACAATTTACTTCTTGGGCGTGACTATGTTTATGACATGGGAGTTATTGTTTCAACACTATTTTGAGTGATTTGTTTCCCGCATGAAGGCAGAATTGTCACCGTTGACCAGCTTTCATTTCCCGGTCCAAATATGGCTTCCATTCAACCATATTCCCTAAGTGGTCCTTTTGTAGCAATGGTATCATCCCTGGCATGGTTCAATTCTGTGGCAACCTGTTTCATACCTACATCAATTGACAATCAATTCAGTGATGTTGTTCATCATGTACTGGGGGCATTGGAACCATATCTCTCCTTCTTGACCTCTTACGAGTTGTGATCAAGGCCCATGAGGATAGTTCTTTTACTATGTCAACCTTATTAAAAGATGAAACAACTCCTATGAGCATAATTCCTTGTATTGTATCAAGCTCGTTAAAAAATGAAACAAGGGATATGAGGATAGTTATTTTACTGTGTCAACCTCGTTAAAAAATGAAACAGGTTCAAGAGCATAGTTCCTTATCTTATGTTAAGCTCATTAAAAGATGAAACAAGGTCCCCTGGAGAAAAGTTCCAATTTGAGTCTTTGATTAGATCTCGTAAAATCCCAGTCGAGTCTTTCACTTGATCTCGTAAATGAACCTTCATTCCATCCACCTGATAGCCACAAGTAGTCTACTTAGGTGAATGCAATGAAGCTTGGGGGGCATGCACCTAGTGGCAAAGTTAAGTTTCCCTGTAGGTTATGTGAAGGGAGTCACCCCATTCACCTTTGTCCCTATTTGGACGAAGCCAAAAAGTGTTGGATAACCATCCTGCTTCACCACAGTGACCTCCTTCTGGTTATAGGAGACTCTCCCTTTCATCGTGCTGAGGGCATGTAAACCAATTTCAAGCATAGTTTTTCATTTTAAGCTTGTGTAAAAATGAAACTGAATCCAAGCATAGTTTTTCGTTTCAAGCTTGTGTAAACATGAAACTGAATCCAAGCATAGTTCCCTATGGTTCAAGCTTGTGTAAAAATGAACCCATTTCCTTTTCTAACCCTCGTGACTGCCATTCTATTAGCCTTTTTCGTCGAATGAGCCTTGGTTGTTTTCATCCCATCACCACCATCCCTTTGGCTGATCATACGCTTCCACATGGTTGTTTTACCCTTTTTCAGGAACAGTTGGAATGAGTGGTCTTATTAGCCAGCCTCTTCACATAAATCAACATGTTTTGAGAAGTTCCAACATCACCGGAACTAGTTGCTACCATAGACACCACTCGTTCCTCAAAGTGGAGTCCTGTTTAAGCTCTTTTCAGACTTTCAAAATATGAAAAGATTGTCAAGCACTTGTCCTTTTCAGCTCGTTAACATATTGGAAACAACATCTCTCTTGTATTATTTTACACTTTTCCAGACTTGAGAGATTAATTTACGAAAAATAACTTTGTTTGTTTTCTTTTTTTCTGTTTTCAAACTCTCTAAACATGAAAATGACCGAGTTATATTTGTTGTTAAACTCATTAAAACATCAAATAGAAACAAACTTGTCCATCTAGGCAAGATCGAGTTTCACCTTTGCTAGACTCATTAAAACATCAAATAGCAATGGATTCACCCGAAGGGTGGAATTATACAACAAGCATATGTTATCCTCCTCAAGCTTGATAAAAAATAGAGAGGTATTGGTCAGCAATGACTAGGGAAAATGGAAAAAGGGGAAAACCACTTTACGGTAGCAGGTTGCTCTTAAACATGACACCTTCATTTCATCTCCATGACTATCTGGGTTGGGTTATTTTCTTGACGGTTATCATACTTATGGTCTATCACACCATCCATCACTTTTGGTTTTGGGTCAATGCTGCCAATTCATTCAGACTATTTGAGTTGGGTTATTTGCTTGATGATTATCATACCTATGGTCTATCACACCATCCATTACCTTGGTTTTGGGTCAATGGTACCAATTCATTCAGTGCCGCCGATATGTTCAAGAGAAGTGATTCAATCAAAATTCATCCTTTTCAATACCATAAACCTTCATGTTCATGACCACCATTCTTGAACCTTGTGTCGTCAGTCAAATTCCACCTCTAAAATTAATACACTCATTTCGTGTCGTTGATGTGGGATACATCAAGGCCCTCCTACGATGAGTCGCTTCTTGTTGACATCAACACATTATCCAAGAAGTTGATTTAGGAACACCCTTCCAATACCTTGAGGCTTGCATGCATCAATGGCAGGTTTCCCGCTTCTCGTGATAGGTTGACATCAATGGCCTTCGACCGAAAGACTTTATATGGTGTTCGACATCAAATCATCCATTCACACAATGCAGAATGTACTGCAGTACCTTGAGGATCATTATCATTATCGGTGATTTCTCTTGCATCTGTTAACAACTTACATCATTGGCTGGTAATCATATGGTGTCTTCCCATGTTCAACTTCAGATCACATATTCAAATGGTTAGACTCGTACTTGAGTGAATGATTGAACAAGATAGAAGACCCCAGATCTAGTTTCATCCTTCTGGGCTGCGATTTTAGGAGTACTAAGTCATCTGTACAATGGCTTTACATTAATGGTCATTCTGATCATGGGTTTGTATTTGTAGATGACTGTTTATGTACATGTAATGAACATTTATAAGTTGAGCATGGGTATGCCTTCCTAGAGCAATTCATGTAAAATCAAATATCATGATATATGTATTGTAATTGATGCGGGTCACCTTCCACTTTGATACCTCCTCATCACATCGTAAGGAATTTCATTCGACATTGGCATTTTTCTGACTTCATGATTTAGGGGGAAGTTGTTACAGATCCATTTGGGCACATCAATCCCATCATCCAGATCAGTGTTTCAGGGCTCATCAAAACTTATTTTCAGTTGATCCATGCCCTAAACAAGTCACCCCTTTGAATGCCTCCTTCCCAAATAGTTTCATGACTTGAAGACATCCAGAAATAGCCTCTAGAGGGACTAGCATAGGTAAGCCCTTGTAAAGGTGCACTGTAGAGTAGTTGAGTCCATTACCAGGGTTCTCTGCAAAGCACTTAGGCTTAGTTTCACCTGTGCTGGGCGAGATTGAGAGAAATTCACATAGGGTTTGGGGAATATTCTTATCTTTTGGAGTCATCTAGAAGGTTTCCTCACTTATCAACTCCTATGAGCTTGAAAATGGATGAGGAATGAGTTAAGGTGCATCCTATCCTCTCATCCCTTCCTCCATGGAACTAATTCTAAGTATGGAAGGAAATTCAATGCCACTATTTATGACAAAACCTCCTTCATATTCTTATAAATTGACCACACATCTAAGTGAACAGGGGCTGGATTATGTTGAATTGTAGGGAGATAATTTTGCTATCATATTTGGATTTGAAGCAATTATTGTAATGCTACAAGTTTGTCATCCTTTTGATGTGATGTGGATGGGATCCATGCTAGAGGAATGGATTTGAGTTAGACACCAATGGTTGTAATTCATTATTCTATTCAGTAAAGTGTTTGAACCTTTCTCCCATATGTTTTTATTGTTTTATAATTCTTATATGTGTGAATTGTGTCTGATTCCTTTCACTTATATTCAGTAGATCGTGTGCTTTGATCGATTCTTTGTTTTCTGTTGTGTTTACAGGTACTTCTCAAGCGTATTAAGTACGGGAAGGAGCGAAAAGATCGATACGAGGGAGAGAACAGGAAAGTGGAACTACAAGTAGGTCTTCTTACCTCCTCATCTTATCTATTGTTTATAGGAAAAGATTAAAACACTTTAAACTATTGTTCTAGATATGTCTACTTATCTAGGGAATTAGTATTTATCTGTAGATACCAAATTCTCCAAAGCACATAGAATTGTAGCTCATCCCAAAATATTTCCTTACATGGATATGGTCGTATGGGTCATCAAAAATTTAAATATCACAGACATAGTTTTCATGAATCCAAAGAAGACAATCATCGGGTCATTCAAGGCTGAAAATTTGAGGAAAATGTACCAGTTGCCATCGTCGCAGAAGAAGTACGACACTCAGTTTGTCCATAAGTTTATGAAGGAGAACCAAAACCCAGCAGAGCCTATCAGGCAATGGAGAAGGGACCCAAACAAGAACAAATGTGAGGATAGGGGTATGTATTCAATAACTTCCCTCATTGGACCTTTCTCTCATATCACTGCTATGATATGTCGTTTATACGGTTACCCTAATACACAAAAGTTCTCAAAAGAATGGGTATTGTTAATAGAAGCTACTTCAGATGGTTATATTATGGATTGGGAAAATATATTGTCTAATACTTTAACTACTCAAATTCTAAGCTACAGACAAAAACGCAATATCACTGATAGAGCTCTTCCCCCTTTCTTCATGAGTGCCTATGTAATGGATGTTATTTGTTTTTCATATGATTTTCCATCCATGGGATGGAAATGGACAATTCAGGACCCTACCCCCATTCATATCTACCATGATATCTTGTGGGAATCCAAGTTTCATTCTCATTTTTACAAAATTTGTCATGGAATCATCCTCCCTATTCACCAAGAGGTTTTCGGCAACAAAGCACCCAGACTCTCTGCAGAAGCTAATGATGATTTAATGTCAATAGGAAGGTGGTTCGGGGAGGAGTCATTCACCTATATTTGTATTTTTGGCAGTCTTGCCAATCCTCATATTTTACCTCTTTTTGTCCTTGATAAGCTATTAGCCAGGGAAATTGCATATCAGACAGTTGGGAATGGTTTGACCAAAGTACTGAAAGATGCCAAGAAAACCATTTGGCCTTATTTTCCCATTTCTTGTGGTATCTATGCATTGGACAATTTCAAACATGCTCTTCTTGAAGTTGACCAAATTAAAGCTTTGAATTTCCCAACCATCCCAAATAGATAGTATGATCCTAATGGAGTTGCTAAAGATGTCACAACACAGGCTAGAATCAGACAATTCACAAGCGAGCCTGATAAATTTGATGACTTGTTCGAAATGGTTCCAGAGTACTCCAGGATTGAGAAGCTAGCAACAAACCAACTAACTCTTGAGGAATTGATTGAGTTTAATCAATATCGTAGTCAGAGAATAGCCCATTTTCCAATAGATTTGTTGAGACATTCTCAACAAAATACTGAAATTCCAAAGACATCAGCTTCCTCATCAAAAGATCCAATTGTTTCTCAAATCTCAGAGATAGCTACTTTAGCTGTTGAACAAACAAAGAAAATTCAGGGAGAAAACAAATTGGATGAAGCTTGGGAGGAATTCAATCATGCCTTATCAGCTGAAGGGACACAAGAGTTAAACACTCTAGTCCACAAAGAACCAATGCAGATTCTGGAAACTAAAGGGATGACCTCGTTCACTGTTGAGGCTCCCAAGAAAACTAGTGTTGCTGAAGATATGGAAATTATCCCAACATTTCCTACATTAGAGGTAGTTCTGAAAATTGAAGAAATTCCTCCTTTAGATGTGTTTTACAGTCCTAAACAAAAAGAAGTTATGAGCAGACAAAGAAAGAAAAGAAAGTTGGAACATGCCCAGGCATTAGTCTCTAATGAGACTCCTTTTGAAGTTCTTTGGAAAGGAGCCCAATTAGCTCCTGATGAAGAATTAAACAAACTCTCGCAGTTTGCAGGGGCTTATGCCAATGAAACTATTGATAAAGCAGCAAAAATTCAACTG
Organism: Pinus tabuliformis; assembly: GCA_031772625.1. Taxonomy (NCBI): domain Eukaryota; kingdom Viridiplantae; phylum Streptophyta; class Pinopsida; order Pinales; family Pinaceae; genus Pinus; species Pinus tabuliformis. The sequence continues at coordinate 972,885,176 of CM062806.1, forward strand.
CTTATAAAGGAGAAGGATCAAAAGATTGTTCAATTAGAACAAAGTCTCCAAAGTGAAAGACAGGTGATAGAATAGAAATGGAAAGAAAAGCTTGCTGAATTATAGAAGAGTTTCAATGATTTGAAACTACAATATGAATCTGATATCAAAGGTAAAGATGCACAGATACAATATCTACAACAAAAGATGAATCAATTGAAAGAGAATCCATAAATTAATGAAGTTAAAAAGGAAGCAGGAGAATTGAATACACTCCTTGCTAAACAACATGTTATCTTTTGTCATAAATTAACTTTGATTAATGATTTGTGTAAGTCTAGTGATTCCTTGGTTAACCAATTGTCCGAACTAAGGACATTTTATGAAGAAGTTGATGAAAAGATTTCTGAGCATATAGATTGGTAGGATAGTGCTGAGGGAAGATCACTCGATCTTCCCCGAATTGAAGAATCTCATAAAGATATTTTTTTGGTGACTGGGACATAAAGATAAAGCAAGAAGAAATGGCTATCATCAGAGCCAGAAACCTTGCTTCTAATCTCACTGAATATATTAGTGATAGCCTATTGCAAGTCAATTTAATCTAGGAATGCCCACATGACACTTTACCGGATGTCAAATCTTTGACGAAATCATGGAAAGAAACATCAAAGAAAAAGGTTGAAGATATCAAGAGTTTATCAAAAGTAAACCTCGAAAGCCATTGACATTTCTTGGTAAAGCCACATAGTCAATGGCTTGTTCTGAGGTGTCTTTCTAATGTGACAACTCATCTCCTTCCAGCACTCAGTGATGCAGTCTTTATGGGACAGATGCGCATGCAACTGATTCATCCCCCCGAATTAAAGCCAATGACGGACATATGTGGACTCAGAAAGCGAATGGAAAATCAGCCTACAACACAGTCATGAACTTATTGTTACAACATAATGTTATCTTTGTCTTTACTTTATCTTAGCTTAGTTTGTTGGAACTATTTCAAGATCTTTATTTTTACTTTACTATTTTTGTAATCTTAATAGACTATAAAACCCCTTCATGTCATTAGAGAAGGGGTTCTGAATTTTTTATAGACAGCTTTGAAGTTGCACTATTGTTATTCCAAAGTTATCTAATAGAAGAGCTGAACTGGAAGCTATATTTTTCATGAGCAGAGTCTTGATGTATCAGGTACTATTATCTTTACATTGCTGCTATGTTTCAATGAGATAGATAGTAAATTTTCTATAAGTTGTTCCATTATATGTATGTTTTGCAAATAGTCAAACATTGTCACTATTGATGTGTAAGATTGTATATTTTTAATCATATATGAAATAACGAGATCTTATATGTGATTGGTTTTAATCAACTAATTTAATTAACTATTTAATTAAATTAGTTTATCTTATTCACTTTCTCTTCATAAAGTGTTTAATGATCTATATTGTTGTATACTTTATGAAATCTTTTATAAATCACATGTAAAGGAATATTATCCCAGGAGATACATAGAATAAGTATATTTATTAATACCATCTTTGGTTTTAAATCACTCCATTATTCTCATTCTATTCCATTATTCATTTATATATCTTTCAAGGGAAACTGGTCCCATTATCCCCAGTCAGAGCCACCAATTCCAATGGAAACAGAGTTGCTTTAAGTTCTCGACCAGGTGGTTTTCCCCAATGTTGAGGCAGAGATTTTCCAGCCTTCAACAAGTTCCAATGAATTCAATAAATTTTGTGAAAACCATGGAATTATAATATAACTAAGTCTTGCAAGAATTCCACTGTAGAATGGAGTCGCTGAAAGGAAAAATGGAACAATTCAAGAAATATCTAGAACCATGCTCATTGAAGCTCATTTACTAGACAAATTTTAGGTAGAAGTAGTTTACACAATAGTTTATATCTTGAATAGGGCACAAATAAGGGTGGAAAAAACTAAAACACCTTATGAACTATGGAAAGGTAGACCAACCACTATCAAACATTTCAAATTGTTTGGAAGAAAATGAGATGTTAAGATAAATGAAGATATTTTAGGGAAATTTGATTCCAAAACTGAGTAAGGAAATTTCCTTGGATATGCATAAAAAAGAAAGGGATATAGATGTTACAACAAAAGGACATGTAATATTATTGAATGCATTGATGTAAGAATGGATGAAGTGTTGCCTCAAACCTAGCCACAAACAAATAAAAACCAAGAAGAATATGAATAAGAAAATTAGAATGAAGAGCATCATAAGGAAAAAGAAGAAGAAGGTGAGCCAACACATCCAAAAAATCAATTCAGGTATGTCCAAAAGAATCATCTAGATAACCAAATTATCATAGGTAAGGAATCAAGAGTTCAAACTAGAAGGAAGATTGGTAGCACAATAAGCCATGATAACTTATCCCTGCTATCTTTGATGGAACCTCAAAACTTTACTCATGCTAGTCATGTTGAAGATTAGGTTAAGGTTATTAATAAATAACTAGATTGGATTGAGAAGAATGAGACATGGGAGTATATTCAAATACCTCGAGACATAAATGTGATTGGAAACAATTGGGTCAACATATATAATTTTAATGACGATGGAAAAGTAGTAAGGAAAAAAGCAAGATTCGTATGTAAAGTATATACACAAATCGAAGGTGTGGAATTAGAAGGAACATTTGCTCTAGTAACCAAACTTGAAACAATAAGAATGTTCTTGGCCTTTGAAATATTTAAGGGGTTTAAATTTTATTATATGTATGTAAAATCATTATTTCTAAATGGATAATGATGAGAAGAAGTATATATTGAGAAACCAAAATGATTTCATCTATTATAAGATAAAGACTATGTGCATAGATTGAAGAAAACCCTATATGGTTTAAAACATGAACCTAGGGCATCGAACTCTATATTGAATAAATATCTTTAGCAATATGGCATCAAGAGAGGGGCAAGAAATAATGAATTTTGCATGAAGGCCAAAAATGATAACTTGCTAATATTTATTGTCTATGTGGATGACATAATTTTTGGAAGTGATGTTGACTCTATGTAAACCATAGGACCTCATGGAACCCTAACCTGAACCCGTTAAGCTACCAATTGGAGAAATAACTCGTTGAAGATAGACATAGAGAGTTGTAGTATTATAATAGTTGTCTATGTAAAATAATTATTGAAAGAAAACATTAATGATGTAGAATTAATAGGTATAATTAAATGCACAATAGTCTATTAATAGTCAAATTAATAATGGTTAAATGTATTTAACTCGGAAACGTTTTGTGGCTAACATGAAAAAGGTGGAAATTTCTATGCTAGGGGAACAACATTTATTTCTTGGTTTGGAGGTTGATTTTATTTATATATATATGGCACTTAGTTTCTGACTTTCAGGTGGCCAATTGGACAAGTGACAGATGACATGTGGTAGTAGTAGAGAAAGACATGTGGTAGTGTTTTGATTGCATACATGATGTGGCAATGACATGGAAAATATTAAGTATCAAGATAACCATACGAAATGCTTTGATTAGTTCTCAAATTTTCAACGTGGAAACAACTAAAGTCTCGATATTCGCACCAGGGACTGGTTTGGCAAAAACTTTCCTTGTATTTTAATTTTTCCTAGTAGGGAACATACCAGGAAATCTAGGCATCTAGTAGTCCTGGGATGTAGGAAGCATCCACATGAGCTTAAAAACTAGATCTAGATATAATTGCAAACGAATACTGGACAACATTCCACATGTGACATGGCTTAATGATGTAATAGGTTATTCAAATATTTGTCCCTCCAAGTGTGGAGCAAGCTAGCATATTAAATTTTAAGCTCTAATATAGATAAAAATGAACAGCTGAACATGCTATTAAAGTTATGTTCCCCACTCTTGATCATATAGGATTGAATTAAAGCCCCTCTAGCTAGACTAAAAATCCTTCTGAATAAATGGAAATCTAGACATCTAGTAATATGCCACACGCAAATGGACCCAAATTTGGATTTGCTAGAATATTTGTTGAACTAGGGTCATATAATTTGGTTTTATGGAACTAAAATGATGATTCAAGGAGCCACTCAAATAATTTTTATCTAAGTGACCCAGACTACATTCCCAAAAATAGAAACAAAATTAATATTCCAATTTTTCTGGATCATCGTCCATTGCATGCTGACCCTGTTAGGATTTTGTTATGCCAATGTAATATAAATAAGCCAAAGAAGTTTGGAAGTGGTGTGATTTTTGGCCAAATGATACTATAATGGTTTTGTTGTACACAACTATTTGTGGTGGTTCTATTGTGCAAGGTGTGAAATAAGTTTGAGAAATGAAGTATAAGGAAGATGTCTAAATTTGTTCAATATAGGTCTGGTTAATACCATGAAGTCTAGAATTTTTTATGAATGTTGAGATGTATAGAAGAAGAATAGAGTGTGGCATCTAAAAGATCATAGTCTGTAAGTAAAAAACAAGGAGAAGCATAAGAGGGTTGTGGATAAATCAAAGTTGAAGACACAAAGTTACCAATATGTGCAAAGGTAGAGGAGGTCTCAAGGAAAAGAAAAATTGGATCATAAATCAAGAAATTTGTATGAGCAATATTAGTTTAAGGCCTCTGGATATGAGTTTTAAAATATATGAAAAACAGATCTAATATGAAAATTAGGTTTGTTCCTTCATTTCTCAGGGAACCGGTGTCTCTTTCTAGTTTGTGTCAGTAAATAATTTCAGGTTGGTGCTAGCATTTCTTATGGGATTGGTGTATCCTTCAAGTTGGTGCCAGTAAATAATTTCAAGTTATTGCCTACATTTCTTAGGGGATTGGTTTCTCTTTATGGATGGTTCCAGTAAAACATTTCACGAAGTTGTTTCCTTTTGGTTGGTTCCAGTAAATCAATGTAATAGTAGGTTGGTGCCTGCAAGATCATTCAATAATAAAAGAGGTTTCAAATATATATATGGTGTATTTTTATGTTACTGATGTGATTGATTTATATGTGCATTAATGTTTTTTGATTGTTCAAGATTTCTCATTATATTGATTTACCTCCCTCCCTCTCAGTATAATCATATTTCCAACAATCAAAGTTAATTCCAAGGGGGAATAAGGAAAGGAGAAATAATGCACTAACCTCTCATGGTTATGGAAATTGTTAAGCAATACTCGAATCAACCAAAAGTAGCATTGAAAGGTCTTTCCAATCATCATGCATTTTGTTAAATTTATATTTTTTACAAAGTAATCAGATTTGTTTTGGTTATTTTGTAGAATTTACAACATCAAGATAATATATATTAGATAGGTAAAAATAAATGCTAGAAGATATATCTCTTTCTGACTATTACTTTAAAAATATTGAATCAAACTTTTGACGTAGTCTTGTTGAATGTTTTGTTGTAGCTTTTATTTAATAAAATATCTCCTGGATATGGTTCCCATATATATAATCCAATTATTTTACGCACTTTACAAAGCCTCAGTAAAAAAATACAAGGTTTTTGGATTCAATTTTTTCGAAAGGAAGGTTTTTATTGTTTTAATTGGATATATGATATTGGAATCTTTCTTAGATTTTATTTTTATTTTTTTTCCTGGTAGAAAAAGACATTTTAGATTTTCAAGGTATAAAGATTGATTAAGCATGGGAATTAGGAGAAACCAATAGAACTAAATTTATTTTTTCCAATATGATGATGCCCATAATGAAAAAACAAGGACTTGGGGAATAAAGTATAAATAAACATTTGAGAACGAAGGATTTAAATGATGATGTTGAATAGATTAATTGTGTTGTAATGTTGGTGGGAACGTTAATGAAGCGTGATTGCACTCTAGCATTGTTGAAGAAGAGCATGGAATTAATGAAGAAATCAATCAGGAGACAAACACAAAACATGGAATTAATGAGTAAATAAAAAATGAGGCTAACACACTAAGGATTGTAGGAAAATAAAATTGGTATTTGTAGTGATATTCATGTTTATTATGACATCTTAAAGAAAATAGATATAACCAAACTTGAAGAGTTGGGGCCCAATTTTTGCCCTTGAAAGCATGTTTTCTGATATTTTGGCAATAAAAAAAAAAATTAAATCAATTAGTGATTGTACACAAAAAAGTTTATTTGAATTGATGAAATATGAGGGGTTGAAAAGGACCATTTCATTATTGCATATTAAAAAGTATATGATGGTCAATGTTATATAATAATATATTTGGATAGCTATGAAAATAAAATCATTTGGAAGATCATGAAACTTTGATGTGAGGGTTTTGTGTAGAGTAAAATGTACCTCTTGTTCCATTTATAAATTTAGAAAAAATTATTTTTTCACTTGCAAAGAGTATTGAATATTATTGTAGAAATTGTTGGCCAAATGACCTCCTTCCTCTATAATTTGTGTTGTTAAATCTTAAATTCTATGTGAAAGAGTAATTCATGTGGCACTTTACTAGAAAAATGTGTACATATACAAAAAGGAATCATTATGCTAATCTAACTTTTATTCCATGCAAATTACCCTATTTATAATAATGATAAAATATAGAGAAATATAACTGTAATTTTGAAGATATAAGATATGATATGTTGATCTAAACATCACATCCTCTTCAAATATTCCCTTTAAAATTATGGATTTGCTAGAGGATAGAATCCACATGCTAGATTTCATTAAGAAGTTTGAGAACAAAATTTATATATACACTAACCTTGCACATAGAACAATGTGTTAGGACCTATAAATTAAACAAAGTTTCAAGGTTTTTCCATTTGGGGATAATTTTGTGAATTGTTGTTTTGTATAGAATTACACTTTCGCTACACCAAAGGAGATAAAAAGGGAATGTTATCAATGTTATTAGGTATCTATACTTAGAGATGATTTCTATAGACATGTATAGCTAAGTTTGATGGTATGGAAAGTAGTGAATATAATCATAATGTATTCAAAGATTTTTGTTTCTATATTAGTGATGATAATACACATGAAACCCATTTTTAACATGGATGTGATGTAATTTATTAATTATTAAACTCATATGGTGTTCAATTAAACCAAAATTTACTATGGTTAGATGATTATGTTGGCCAATTCAAATCCTCGTGATCATTATATTAATTGTATTCCATTCAAAAAAGTACACATATTCAATATATTTGGAATTTCTTTAACCCTGGGGATAGAAAGGGAGAGAAAGATGGAGTTGCAGCATGTGTAAAATGAACACTCCAAAGGTTCTAGTTGAACCACTCCGATAGACAATTGTTACAATCCCAACAACTTTCTATTTAATTCAATGTGAATTTAAGGCATTAAAATAATCTGATGTATTCGTTACAAATTTACAATGAACCTTACAAATTACATGTTTTTATGTTAAATGATATTTAATGTGTATTCAAACATATTGAAATGACTTTAAAAATTACTAAATAATGAACCATTTTAAGTTGGTATATGAATGAACTATTATTTATTTTGGAATATTGGAATTGGATTTGTCAATAGCTCTACTGAATATGAAAATGACACCTTGTGTGAAACTATGAGTTTCAATCTAAGAGGGAAAATGTCTTTCAACATGTATTTACAATTGATAAAAGGAAATAATAATTCCTTTGTCTCTAGTTTGTATAGTTGATGTATATTCCATTGAGGTTTGTGAACACATAATTAGTAATCATGTTTAACTTCAAAAATATATAAGTTAACTCCAAAGATAAAAATGTCGCATGTGACCTTGTAGTAAATGAATTCATATGAAACATTTGTATAACTTGATAATGATAAAGTTTTTTATCACATTAGAGAATTTAATTGAACTACATGTGTATATCTCTTCATTGATAACTTTAGTATTTTCATGCTTCTCTTTTTCTCAAGTAGTTTTAACTATATATTTGTACGTTTTGCATTGATGAATAGATCTACTACTAAAAACAATTTTAAGTTTGTTTTACATAGTTGTTGTCCTCATTGTTACACTAGAATTTTCACCACATGTTGCAAACTAAACGACGTAAGGCAATGGCATAAGAAACAATAACATAGAAGAAAGAAGTCAAAATTTTATGCAATTTTTTTGTTTCTTTTTTATCATATGTTATGTTTCAAGGAGATTCCAACCAGGATATGTTCAAAGTGAAGGTAATGCACAACACTTCACTCCAAAGGATTTATGAAAATGTTCTTCATTAAGATTCTGGAACCTTTATAAGTAAATGACTTAAATCAAACATTTCATAACAAAGTAATCTCATATGACCTTAATTCACAATGCAATGGATAATAGCATTTTTGAGGCATCAAGCTGGGATCTTTGACAATGTTGTTGTTCCATTGCAACTTTCTTCAATGAGTATGGCCCTATGACAAATAAAAATCATAAGAGACACATTCAACTCATCAACATATGGGACAAATTCCCTATCGACTTTTTTGATGGGGTGTCCAATAGTGGGAACTCTGGGTGCAGGGTATATATTTTCATCCATCCTAAATTTTATCATCATTTTATGTGGAATTGTGGTCATGGTACTAACATTCGTGTAGAGGTCATCACTCTTTGGGGAGTTATGTTATGTGCAAGATGGTTCTCCATTGACAAATTGGTGGTATTCGGAGATTCAAAGGTGGCCATAGATTGGATTTTGGGTTGTACTACTTTCAAACCCAACAAGCTCATAAACTGGATGTAGCGTATCAAAGAGCTTCAAGAGGAATTTATGGATTTGAATTTTTCCCACATATATAATGAGAAAAACATTGTTTCCAATGAGCTATCCAAAAAAGGGCTACTCCAACAACCAGGAAGCATATTTTACTCTACTTTTTTCAAGGACAAGAAGAGAGACTCTGGGTATATATACATCATATAGTCTATGTCACATGATCTCGAAGCATCTATTTTCACATTTTCTATTCTATGTTTTCTTTTTTTTACTCAATCAATATTTTCGTAAATATGTGGTACTGTGCAAAGATTAAAACAACATGTAGCGGGGCTACTCGTATTATGATCTAGAGCACTAGTTATATTATGTTATACTTTCCAATTTCTAGTATAGGATGATTCATGTACATAAACAAACTATTCTCATATTTACGCTACACATTTTTGTTGGATTCGAGTAATGGAAAACATGGATGTAAACAAACCCTGGGGAATATTTTTGATTATATATAAACTTTTTTTCTATTAATTAAAAACAATTGGTTTTTTCTCTCCCAAAAAAAATCAACATATCAAGATGCAACATATCACATGTGGGATGAAGACTAAGGGATATAACGTCTCCGCTTCTCAACAGCCTAACCTAAACCCACCCAATTGAGTCATCATGAAAATACAACATTCTTATAAATATTAAATGCAGTCTAAAACAAAAATCTATTTGAATATGGGGGTTCACATATATCTAAATTTTCTACAGATTTTGGATGTCTCCAACATGGGCTCATCACTTTGAGAAATGTGTCAGGTGTTTAACATTATCCAGACAATGCTAAGCTCAACCTTTGTATTATTATTCACTTCATCGTGCCACTCTACATCTACACTTACTTGTTCAAATGCATACGCGAGAACTCCATTGTTATTGGCTTCTCAGCTATGGGAATCTTCAAGGATGGAGAACTGGGTGTCTCAGAGGCATTCAAGGTCCAACCATGTCAGACACAGTATGAGTTTCACCCTTTCCTCAACAAGAAAATTGGGTATTAAAGCAACCATGAGTACTGTTACGCAAGATGACTATAAATCTAATAGAAAGGGTGGAGGAGCAATGGAGATTGAAGGGCAGTTGATATCATAAGAAAAATGAGGTTCCATAGAATTGTCTTCAATTTTCCCCACGCAGGTTTCTATGGACGGGAATCTACTAAGATATTTATCAAGTAGTTTTATTGGCCCTTATATTTTCCTGTCCTATTTATTTTCTATAAGGTAATTTTTTTAAACTGTGTGAATTGGAGCATCTCGCATAATCAAAATCATAAATGTTATAGACTACAATAGCTTAAATCTATTTTTCTATACTGGGCAGAAATCACCATTACCTGTTGAAGATATTTTTCATCAATGCAAGGACTATTCTTAGCATAAATGGAAAAATTCATGTTACTCACAAAGAAAGTGACCCATATAAAAAATGGGAGTTGGTGAAAGAAGAAGAATAATGTGGATTTCTTTTGAAAGAATCAGTTCCCTTTGAAGGTTTCCAAAATGGTGAGATCAAACACAGCAAACGCATCTCTGCAAAATTTGTTTGAACTGAGATGAAGAAGAACAACAGAAAGAAGCCGAAATCAAGATTTCAAGAGAAAAAACATGGGTGAGAATAAAATAATACCTAAAGGCTTCACGCTTTCTCAAAATTGTGAGCCAATTCATTCTCAATTGTGCACCCATCAGAGGTAAAAGCTTAAACAACATTCTACGCGATGGAGTTGAAAGTAATTAGTTCCAATATTTCTGACTTTCAACTTGCTAGGCTAAGAGATCAAACCTACCACCATTGTTATTCCACACCAATCTCACAACAATTATGAAGTAGAAGAATTAGAAATCTGATGATAAAAGAGCCAAAAATAATTTCCACATACTTTTCATCATCAATAGACACACCCCATTCTGGATCCTGATAAGCTACATAAGTCAGATCTGTAAAAATGCAAGAAGAAAAATATTGGGGCAGTCCAGATAGCAAGTAGTTCCGATGCAATAGTGTTAATTATAGGTGAAGACTTGTTACTAGATGTCATGTGGAAAGAGTCAATTTTGCGGACAAAACCGACCTCCCTAGAAGCTAAGGCTTTCTAGTGACAAACAAAACAATCAAGCATTATCTTTCCCTAAATATGCATTTAAAATAAAAGCAACCAGGTGTTTAAGGCTTACCTCTAGTCCAACGCTTGTTTGTAGCAGCCAAGCCTCTTCGATTTAGATGAGCTCCTTCTCATTGAAGCCTGCATTCACTAACAAGCAAACGATTACGTAGCACCTGAATAACTCATATAATAAAACATATTCATCGTAAAGGCAAAGGAGTTTATGAAACAAATTATATATAACAACTTGTTGAGAAAAATGAACTTGATTGTATTAATTGGAAACAAAAGAAACCATTACAACCAGTGCCTTGGTGTTGTGCAGGTCCCTCCCAGGGTCCAACAAGAGTTCTCCTTTACTTTGATCAGCTCACCCACTTCCAAATGAAGCTAAGAAAGGATTGGAATCTCTCCTCTCAAGCTCTAAAAGGGAGTCCTAATTTTAGCAGCATCTACCCTTAGGAATGTTCAGCTTTCAACCTCCCCTCCCTCTGGCCCAATGCCTGTATTTATAGTGCTTTGGAGGAAGTTAATCAAGTCCACCACCAATGGGATAAGCCCCTCTTTCAATGGGATAGCTCCCCTCTTGATGGGATACGTTCCTCTTTCATTGGGATGCATGAACCATCTGGAGGCGCTCAATCCACGTCAAACCATCTTCTAGAATGCTCTAGAATCGACCACAAGTAAGTTTTTTGAAGTAAAACTTGCGCCTTTTGACCTTTACAGGAGTACGCACCCACCCCTTTACAGAAAGAGCGTACAAGTACGCAGGTATTATGTATTTGAGGTGCGTACACGCAGGTAAGGGTAAGAGAAACTGCGTAACCAGAGTTATATTGACTTTTTAAAGACTTTCTCTCTTTCTTGGAGTTTGACATGAGGAGCAGAGGTATAAGACTTGCCAAGGAGGACAGTATGACTATTGATGGAGCCATACTGACTGCAAATAGTCATGGTGACAAATTTTAGTGTAACAGATTGCCCCCTAAAGTGCGAAGCCTATAGTAGATTAGGGTTTCATATCATCTAGGAAGGGTGAAGCACTTTATCATTTCAAGGATTATCTTGTGGAGATTCCAGTTGGAACCTGCAAATATTCAACACAAAGTACATATATGAGATCATATCATCGCTGAGGTAGGCATTCCCATACTCAGATCAAAAACTTTAACTAACAAACTAACTACTGCTCTGATATAGGAATGATTTCGCAGTACATGATAATCATAGAATCATGTAGACACAGTATGGACGCAGCCATCTGTTTATAGTTAGTCTACTATATAATGAATACAAAACTCCTCACAGCCTGGATGGCGGAAACTAGATCCAGGGTCTTCATTTCTACTTCCCGAAATAGTACGATTCTATCCATGCGAATAAATGAGTTGATGTCGAACATGGTAGAAACCACTTGATTACCAGTCAATGATGCAAACTATTAACAAGTGTGAGAGAGACCGCCAGTGATGTCAATGGTTCTCAAAGTACCTAGTACAATCCATGAGATGTGAATGAATGTGTTGATGTCGAACATGTCACGGAATCCTTCGATCGAAAGTCAATGATGTAAACTATCGTCAAAGGCGAGAAACCTGCCATTGATGCATGCAGATTTCAAGGTACTGACGATTTCTAGATCATCTTTCTAGATAATGTGCTGATGTCGATAGATAGCGATCCGTTGTAGGCAAGCCCACAACACGAAATCATAGATCAAGTTGAAGAAATGTAACTGTAAGGACTGACTCAGGGACGGTCAATATGGATGACAGATATTTTGTAGATGAATGGTTTATTTGCAGTGACCTCTTGAACACATAACGACACAACAGATGGCTTGGTGATAATTGACCCAAAGTTAATACCCAGAAACCAGCTGAAGATTTTCAATGTGGTTTGATCAACTGTTAGGCAAAGGATTTCCCAACCCAGGTGAATGAAAAGTGTCGTCTTCAAGAGTGGTGATAAGATTTCTCTGAGACAAAGGATAACAAATAGGCTCATTTTTCTCTCTTTTCCCCCACCATTTCTGGCAAGTACCTCTTTATTTTTTTACAAGCTTGAGGAGGATAACATTTGCTTGATTATAAGCTCATCCTTCGGATGAGTCCAACATAGTTTAGATTCGAACCCTAAGAAGGAGTGGTCCATTCCTGTTTGTAATCAAACAGGTCCTTTACTGTGAAATTTTAACGAGTCCAGTATAGGAGAAACTCGACGTTTTTCAATTTTAGAGAGTCTGAAAAACTTAAGAAGACTCCAGGGTTGACCTTTTTCGTAAGTTTGTGTCTCCCAAGCCTGAAAAAGTATAAAATAATACTTGAGAGAACCGCTTGATCTTTATGACCAAGGAGTACTTTCATGATTAGTGTCTCTGATCTGAAAAGTAAAAAGTGATCAAGGACACGTCGTTTTATTTCCAATACCGAATTTGAAACGACAAAAATCTGGCAATCTTTTCATATTTTAGGAGTCAGAAAAGGGCTTAAAGATGACTCTGATGTTTTTGTTTGTAAAAAATGACAATTTTCCCTGAAAATCCTTTATGCTGCATAAAAACCAACACATTACTCATACCTGTTGAAGATAGATAAAAATACTTTGAAAAATACCTTTTCATGGTGAAAAATAAACAAATTTACCATTTATTCACCCAAAAAAACCTATAAAAAGGGCTTTTACCAATTGATTTTTACCATTTTACTGTTGAGGAGAGAAAAAGGGCTTTTGGCAAGAAACTTCCCGTGGACATTGCGGAGAATCCGACCGTTGAAATCGAACACCGTCTCTTTCAGGTATTCTACAACATCCTCCTCTTCATTTTCATCTGTTTAGAATTCTTTTTTAGGCCCTAATTTCATTTTTTGGAGGCTTTGGGGTTTCAAGAACCGCGTCTCGGGGTATGCAGGTGCCACACTAGGGACCCACGTACCCCGACATTTTCTCGGTTGGGAAAATGTCGGGTGTATGCACATTGCCTTAAGGGAACCTGCGTACCCATGCTCTGTTCCTAAAGGCGGGGTGCGTACCCCACAAAGCGAGTTTTCAAACCCCAATTTCTCCAAAATGGACCAAATTTTTTTGATTTCATGGAATCTAATGGATGTTTTCTGGTGTGTAGATTGCTCACCATGCTTGATTGGCGCGAGAGAGAGCACAAATATGTTGATTTGGCCGCCATTAATCATCAACCGTCAATTGATGCTTTGAAGGCATGCGACCTTTATAAATACTGGGCCATACCTGGCATGAGGGCCCAAGTGAGATTTCTAGAGTGGCTGGTAGAAAGGTGGAACGTTCAGGACCAGTGTTTTTATATTGGAGGGCACCAGCTCGAGATAGAGCCCACAGATATCTACTTTCTCACTGGTTTGCCCAAGAGAGGCGAACACTTGACTCTGTTCGGGACTAGGCCGGGTGGCCAGTCCATCGCTAGTCTCCGACTAGAGTGGTGTAACACTCAGACTCAGGAGAAGGGGATAGAGATCAAAACTATATCACACCATGAACTTAGGGTGATTGCCTTTACAGTTACCAGACTTTGCCAGGCTGCCGCTTTACACATTGCCACTGGATCCCAGATGCGGATGGCGATTGATTGCTATCGAGGTACGATTTTCAACTGGTGTGATGCTGTGTTGGCCAATGTAAAAGGCCAACTGACTCGAGCCAAAAACGGACAGCTGAAGACTTTTGGTTATGGGCCTTTAGCTGTGAGTTTTGGCTTAGAGAGGGTTCCGATGCTGATCCCACAGTAGCTCACTGTTGGTGTTGGACTTCCTCGAGAGCCCAAATTGATGCGATGGGTTGCGGTTATGGCCCGTCATCCTGATGAGGGAAGGGAGGTTGTTCGATTTACTCCGGAGTACTTTCACTGGTTAGAGGACTAGGTCTTTTCTATACAGGATTTTCCTTATGCCAGAGTTGATTTTCGTGGAGATCTAGACATGGTTCTTCCACCGGGAGAATAATGGGATGATACAGGTAACTTCATTTTCCACAAGTTTTTAAACTATCTATTTTTTTTGTTTGTTTTATATCGTCTCAAAACAGATAGTAATAATTTTCAAAATGCAGATGTAGGCCCACGTCTTCCAGCCAATCTCTGGCCTTTCGAGAGGAGACTACCAGTTGCAGCGGCACCGGCCCCATAGGACGAGGCCACAGAGACTTTAGCTGAGTTGGAACATGACCTAGAGCGTCTTACAGCAGATATACCGGAGACTACCATAGATGATATTCCTATCAGGCTTCAGCGCTATGTAGTCGGGGTCCCAGGACCTTTTAGGAGGTTCTTGTGTAGGGTAGCCCATGCAGTGGTGTCATATAGAGATCATCACCAGTGATTGGATGGTCATTTTTGTAGACACATGTGACATTTTGGTTTTTTGTACTTATCATTTTTGCCGATCATAAGGTGTTTTCCAACCTATGATCGAAGACGATGTATTTTTTGACACACTCCTATCTATATATATATCATTATTACTGGCTTATCTTGTAAATCATGTTATGGAATGGTTTTAAATTTACATGTATGATTATTGCAAATGTCTATTTAGCATTCGAGAAGCAATTGCATCTGCTAATGTATTTAAAGACCTTGGAATATGTTGATATTCAATTTAATCAAACTCACGTTCCAAG
Source organism: Pinus tabuliformis (assembly GCA_031772625.1). Classification (NCBI taxonomy): domain Eukaryota; kingdom Viridiplantae; phylum Streptophyta; class Pinopsida; order Pinales; family Pinaceae; genus Pinus; species Pinus tabuliformis. The sequence continues at coordinate 972,900,640 of CM062806.1, forward strand.
AGACACACTCTCAAAAATAACCTTAATAACACTGGCTTTCTAATGGCATACACTCTATTAAGTTGTAATACAGCGAGTTCAGAATCTAACCTCACTATCAAACTCCGAATCCCAAATGAAATAGATTCAGACAATAACTCAATCACTGCACTGTATTCTGCAATGTTGTTTGTTGTTTGACCGAGGCTCACCCCATGCATAGAAACTAACTCGTCAGAGGGCAAATAGATAACCCAAGCTGCGGAAGAGATATTCCGTGTACTATGACAAGCACCATCAGCGAAACCAATGTATGTTCGGAGAGGCATCGACATCTGCATCATCAAGAGTAAAACCAAGATAAGCCAGAATAACGACGAAAACACACTTTCTAAGCTAAGCACACTGTCTAAACTAACAAACACACCAGCTAGAAAGAAAAACTAACCTAAGTAAAAATCTCCATACCCACTCTTTTAAGCATAATACCTCTTTAGGTAAAGTCCATTTCTGGGTTTACCCAAAGAGTCCCCGTCAAAGTCTACCAGCTCATAGGCCCCTTTTGCTAGCTTTCGCTTGACAATATAGGGCCCATGCCACATAGGAATGAATTTTCCAGCACCTAATTTATCATTAGCTTGATCATATAATAACACTAGGTCTCCTTCCGAAAAATTTCGAGGGGTCACATTTCGATCATACTAAGCTTTCATACGTTTTACGTGAGTCTCGATCGCCAATGCAGCATCACGTCGATTCTCATCTAATTGAGCTAAGTATAATAAACGCTTCTGCTCTTCGGAAGTAGCTGGAAGTAACTCGATGGCCATTTGCAGTGACGGGATTTCGCATTCAATGGGTAGCACAGCTTCCAAACCATAAACTAGTTGGAAAGGAGTGAACCCTGTCGATGTTTTCACTGAGGTTCGGTACACCCAAAGTGCTGAAAATAACATGTTGTGCCAATTCGACTGATGGATACTAATGATTCGTCGGATGATGATAACAAAAACTTTGTTGATGGACTCAACCAGACCATTCGCTTGTGGATAATAAGGAGCTGAACTATCGTGACGCAAACCAAGCTGGCCTGTAAGTTCTGTCATCATAACATTTCGAAAATGGCACCCATGGTCAGTGATTATCACTTGTGGGACACCAAACCTAGCAATTATGTGATTGAATACGAAAATTGCAGTTGTCTTGCCGTCTACCTCGAATGTAGTCATCGCCTCGGCCCACTTAGTAAAATAATCTACCGCAAGGATGATATACGCATGGCCCCCGGCCGAGTGAGGGTTACATGTAATAAAATCGATACCCCATTTGGAAAAAGGACCAACAGAAATTATAGGGTGGAGAGGAGCAGGTAGAGCGCACATCTTTCGATCAAACACTTGACAGTTGTGGCATTTTCGGACCGCAGTAATACAATCTTTAAACAAGGACGGCCAAAAGTAGCCAACGCGCAATATCCTTTGGGTTGTGGCATACCCAAACATATGACTGCCACACGCTCCAGAGTGATAGTCATTTAGAACCCTTTCAGCCTCTTCATGAGTTAAGCAACGTCGAAAAATAGAGTCCGCCCCACGGCGATAAAGAGTATCTCCAATAATTTTGTATTGTTGGGACTGGAATCGAATTTTCCGACGTTCCAACTTTGAAGCTTCTGGCCGAAATGATTGGGTCTAGAGATAGATGATGATATCCCCATACCACGTATCTAAAGTGCTGATTAGAAACAAAGATTCGTCCGCAATGGGCTCCTCTGCCACAGTTTCCGTGTCAGCACGCGGGAAGTCACACATTAACTCTGCAAAAACTAAAGATTTCTTAGACTTAGATTTCTCAAACTCTAAGTCGAACTCATGCAGGATAACAATCCATTTAGAGTACTTGCCCCCTAGCAGTTGTTTGGTCAAAATGTATATCATAGGGTTGCAATCCGAAACGACTGTAGTTTTACGGAGTAAAATGTAGTGACGAAAATGTTGGACAGCTTGAACGGCTGCCAATGCCAATTTCTCCACATGTGAGTATTTTAGCTCGGTTGGATTTAACGTTCGATTAAGGTAATATATCACATGTTTCGTCCCGAATTCATCTTCCTGAACTAAGACCATACCAATGGTGGAATGAGTGGCGGCGAGGTACAAAAAGTAATCGTGGTTGTAGTTGGGAGGATGCAACAATGGTGCATGGGTCAACGCGTGTTTGAGTGCATCAAAAGATTTCTGAGCTATCTCATCCCAAGAGAATTGAGCGTTCTGTTTCAACAACCTTGTAAAACCCTTTGTAACCTCGGCGTAGTTAGGAATGAATCGTCGTAAAAAATTTTCTTTCCCCTGCAAACTTTGGAGTTGGCGAAGACTCAAAGAAGGAGGCAATTTGATGATAACTTCTACCTTCGAGAGATCGACGCGAATGCCGGCTTTCGAAACTACAAATCCTAGCAATCGTCCCACTTCTATACAGAAGACACATTTGTGTGGGTTCAACCGAATACGATAATGCCTACACCTCATGAAGATTGCTCGTAAATGGACAAGGTGATCAGCTCGATGTAACGAATGAGCAAGAAAATCATCGAGATATGGTTGCACAATGTGTTTGATGTCATGAAACACATAAGACATTGCCCTTTGAAAAGTTGCTTCGGCATTCTTTACCCCAAAAGGAAATTTGCAATAAGCAAATGTCCCCCATGGACAAATGAAAGTCATTTTTGGTTGATCGGCAAGTAGAATATTGATTTTATTGTAACCGGAAAAACCGTCCATAAAGGAAAATATTTCGTTGCTGGCACAATCGTCAATGATTTGGTCGATATAGGGTGTTGGGTAGTTGTCCTTTGGACAAGCTCGATTAATGTCCCTATAATCGATGCATATTCTTATTGTTCCCTGTTTTTTGTTAACCGGAACAATATTCGATACCCAATCCGTTAACGGGATCAGATAAATGAAACCTGCTTTCAACAACTTTTAAACTTCTGCTTTAATTGCAGCAGCTTTTCGTGGGTGAATCTGACACAAACGTTGCCGGACGGGTTTAGCGTCCGGGTAAGTCTTGATCTCATGAACAATAATCGCGGGATCAATTCCTGGCATTTCCTCATAGGACCAGGCAAACACGTCGCGTAATTCTTGAAATAGGGCCTTGTATGTCTGAATTTCGTCATCTGTACACGAGGCACCTATATGAATGTTCTCAACAATTCCGGGCTTAACCGAAATGTCAATGGGAATAGTTCGAGAGATATTCCCCAAATTCAGCTCTGAATCAGGATGTTTCATGGGATTCTAAGCTTCTTTGACATATTCAGCTGTAAAAATGGATGAGAAATCATTTTCAAAACGATCATCCTCAGGTAAAAACGAAGATCTATGATGGAGATCCTCCCATGGTAAATCATCTATACACAGGACTTCACGAAGTTGCTCGTCAGATGACACAACTTCGGGAAATTCTATTAACTCCGAAGTTGATGTGAAAAGTGATTCCTCACGGACCACATTCATTTGGTCGATTTTGGTTGAACACAGTTCGGTAAAAGACTGCACGGCTTCATAGGCAATTTCATATGGACTCAAAGACATAAAATTACCAAATGAGTCTATTTCAGATTCAGAAAAAACGATCCAAGGATCATCGTAATAAATAGTGTCTGATGTAATCATATGAATGGTTGCAAATGAAGATGATGCATTGAGCGGAGGAAAAGGAAAAGTTCCCAGTAAACCGACATCTTTAACTAATCCTACACCAACATCCTTATATGGGATAGTTGTTTTACCAACATGCTGAATACTCTCTGAAGAGGTTGGGTCGGATGAAAAATAAGCCAGCTGATCTATTGTTACGATCTTTCCATTATGTGGGAACTTTATTACGCGGAAGACCGATGAAACAACCGCTGTCATAGCATAAGTCCAACTTCGACCCAAGAGAAGGTTGTAGTCTAGAGGGGCATCAACCACCTCCACATCTAGACTAACAGTTTTTCCTTCAACCCCTATAGGCAAATCCTATAGAATGCCAAAAGGATGAAACCCACGGCCATCAAAGGCCTTAAGAATTGTCGGGGATTGATTTAGTGAAGGAGAACCAAGCGATCGCCAACACTGTATCGACATAATACACTTGGAAGCTCCCTCATCAATTATAGTCTGATGAATAGGCCTGTTTTTTACTATCACTGGGATCTGGAAAGCCATTTGGTGAGGCAAACGCAGTGTACTATTTTCTAGATCAAAGATTATTAGGTTCGGGTCCTGAACATCAATAGCTCCTATAGCCGACAAAAGTAATTTGCGTTGTGCTGGGCACGATTGCAACACTTCCAAAGCCGACATTGCTGAGGGTGAAACAGCTAAATCCTCAACAATGTTATAATTCTGGGCCGCTCTCGCATGTGGATTGAAAGAAGACCTTCGAAGTACACCCTTGGTGGGCGGCTTGATTACTAAGTCTGGGTTAGGCTTCTCGATCTGTAGTGGATCGGAACCGGGAGCTGAGGTTGATGGAACGAGAAGATTCTGCTTCTTTGCCATCAACAGGACTTTTACTACCATAATCTTGCGATCGAGTCGCAATCCTTACATGAGACATCATCAAAATGGGTTCTTCAGTGGCACTTGAGGAAGAACCTATCATTTTGCTATCTTTTGGAAATGGATCCTTCAAGACAGCAGGAATTTGGGAACCTTTGACGATCTTCACAACCTCTGCTCGATGAGGGCAGTCTCTTGTAAAATGTTCCTCTTCACAAATAAGACATGGATAACGAGGCTTGCGCTTTTCATCATTGGATTCCACCTTTTCAGTTTTCTCCTTTGGAGTTTTGTCTACTTTATTCTTCTTCTTTCCTTTCTTCTTTCCACCGGATTTTGATTTAGCCGTAGATGACTCTACAGCGTGAATGTCGGCGGAGAGTTCAACAGAAGAATCTCCCATCGGGGAGTCTGGTAAGGTTATAATAGGAGAAGAATTCTTTGAGGATTTCTTCTTAGTCTTAGTGTTCACCGTACCAATCATGCCATCAACAGCATGAGACCTTGACGGAGCAGCAGCGATTTGATTTGACTTTGGAAGATCTGGGATCTTTTCGTGTAACGTACCTGACTGAGTATAAACTAAGTCAAGGTACAACGCTTGAGAAATCACTTGCTCCTCAGTAACTACTCCGGCCTTAGCTACGTCTTCAGTAATCTTCAGTAACAATGATTTAACAAACCATTCAGCTAAGATTTGGTCTGGGATAAAAACTTTCACTAACCACCTTCGACGTCTCCATTCATGAATATGATCGGAAATATAAGTGGACGTCGATTGCTTTAATGAAGTTAGTAACTCCATTCCATTATCATATCTGACCGACAACTAAAAATGAGTTAAGAACGAGGTAGCTAACTGGCTAAAATTATAAAAAGAGGCCCGTGGTAACTCAATGTACCACTTGGCTGCAAGACCAATGAGAGTGCGCTGGAAAAGACGTAAGCGGATCGAATCATCCGAGATAGAATTAGAGGCACACCAGAGGTGGTAATTCATCACATGATTCGACAGGTCCTCTCCAGATTTACCTTCGAACTTGGGAATGTCACTGGGCAACTTATTCGGCATTGGCGGCCAGAACGGAAGATAATTAATTGGATCGTTCGTTAGGCGCGACAAGTCTGGTAAATCCAAAGTTGCGATAAACGGTAGCTGCCGATTAGGATCCCTAAAACTCTGGGTCACTATACCAGTCCCAGGAGGAGGATATCCAGGATAACTAGGAATAGGAATCGTGTTCAGGATATTGAATCCTCCTGGAAAACCAGGATTAACCAGACCGTACTAGGGTTGTTGTGATTGTTGATAAGTGTACCCAAGATATGGTTGATACTGGTAAACTAGTTGTTGGACAGCAGGACCGAATTGGTACTATCCCTGGTACGGTTGATAAGTGAATTGTGGTTGACTTGTGACAACCGTACTTAAACCAGGTTGTCCTACAGGCATCTGAACCGCAGTTTGAATCGTGGATCCAGACGATGGTAAAGATGTCTGAGGAGTAGATACAGGGACAATAGAAACCGGAGTTGTCGATACTCCAGAAGTAAGTGGGATAGATGGAACAGATGTTGCGGCAGTTGCAGCAGTCGTTTGAGATGGAGTACGAGGCGAAACAGGCCCAAACTGAGAAACTAACGAAGGTACAGAAGTTTGAATATTAGACTGGACTGGTTGCTGGGGTGAACCAGAAACTAAGGGTTGTCTAGTTTGAGATGACAACTGTACATTTGGCAGCAACACCGATGGATCCCACACTATGTTTATTCCGGGGTACTGACCCATAACAGATTGAGGATATTGAGATCCATAACCAGGTTGAGGGTAGGATTGATAAGTGAAAGGTACATTTCCCGTACCTTGAACATAAGATTGACCTTGGGGTGGTTGGAAACCTTGACTCGAGTACTGACCTTGGGGCAGATACCCTTGAGGCATGTACTGATACTGGGGTTGACCTTGAGGTATAAATTGGTACTGGGGTTGACCTTGGGGTACATATTGAGTCTGGGGTTGACCTTGAGGAATGTAATGTACCATAGGCACGTACTGTCCTTGAGGTTGCCCCCCAGGCGTTAATTGAGGCTGCCCCCCAGGCGGTAACTGGCCACCTTGAGGTTGAGAAGCGGGAATAGAACCTGACATCATAAGAATGTCTTCTACACTCAACGGCTTTGCACCATTGCTTCCAGTGAACATCCTTTGTTCAATGGGTTAAGGAGATGCTCCCGAAAAAGTACCAGACAGAGACTGATACCCAGCAGGAACAGAAGGACCGTCGTACAAAAAAGATTCAGGTGATTGAGTGAAAATGGACGACTGACCTGACATATTTACGGGAGTATAAATACCCCTAGGTGGATAAGAAACACGAGGTGGTGAAAAACTTGACACTGAGTTGTCCAAATAATTAGTTAAAGAAAGATACCAAGTAGTACTTCTAGGTGGACTGTAAAAAATTGATTCACGCTCCCTTAGATCAATAGTAGAATGATCTTCAGGGATAGGGATGCCTATTTCTTCTTCCGGAGCAAGCTCTTCAATAGCTATCAAACCAGAAGGAAGATTTTCGGTGATGACTCTTTCTACCCTAGGTGAATTAGGAGCACTAGAAGGTGGAGATACTAACCCCGATGTTGGAGTAACAGGTTCAGATATCTCAGGTTCTTCACCTATGTCACTAGTAGATGAAAAACTACCAGCAAGCTCGGAAACTGAAACAGCTTCAGGATTATAACCTGTTTCTAGAGTTTGGTAATCAGGATGAACAACCAACGAAGACTCTCCTTCTTCAGGTGACCCTACTTTACTGCCACTAGGAGTTACGAGGACTTTCAAACCTTCGTAATGGCCCGGGACTTCTTTAGGAGGTTGGCCCCGAAGTCTACGGGAATTCCTCAACAAATCAGCCACGGTTACAACTTCAGGAGACTGGCCCCGAAGTCTACGGGACTGTCTTGGTAATTCAGCCACAGCTAAAAACTTTTAACTACTGTACACGCAAACAAAGTAAAATCTCAAAGCAAACTGCCTAAAGTCTCTAAAGAACCAAACAAATTCGAATCACACGCATAAAGAATATAGGGTGTCAAACCACACACAAACAGTAACCTTCCTGACCGAAAACACTAGTTGGTGATGAAATCCAACATCTCCGAATTCAGTACAGAAGTGGCGGGTGGAACAGTTACCCCGGCAACCTGCTTAATGAATAGACTGGACCAAGTTCCTCCACTTTAACCGTCTCGAGTGTAGTGAACCCCCCAGAAAATCCAAGTGAGTCTAGCCGACGTCTGCTCCAGTTACAGTGGGATCTTCCCTCCACCGTCACCTTAGGAAGAATCCTAAAGATAATAGTCACTAAGGTCACCAACAGCAACAAATATACCTGGGGGAACAGTCTACGATCCGATAGCACGCAAGGGTAGAGTAACAAGTTCAATCCCCTTGCCGGCTCCTTGACAATAATCCAAGGTTTACCGACAAGTGACCCCAGGCTCCTCGAAAATGGTTAATCCGAGGTTTACCGTTTATAGTACGTGCGTATCTGGCGTCGTTCCCAATGAAGGAGGATTGATTCCCTCACTTCTTCGGACACGATTTCGTGCTTCTCCTTTAAGAGGAGCTTTCCCGGAGCATAAATGTAACAGTTGGATTTATCCTACCAGAAGATAAGCTACTTGTTTGGTTTAACTGTGTTGGAGAGTTAATTACTCTCCTACTCCAAGACACTAGCCTGATCTATGTTGGTGTTTCAGAGCCCTAGTAAATAAAAAGTTACTAAGTTAATTTTACTTTAAGCGTTAATTTTTATGGTTTTTCTTTAGGACAAAAGGTAGCGGAGATGAAACTGATGGTGTGTAGACTCGACTCAAATCCACTAAAAAGATGCACCTAGGATGAAACAAAACAATCTTTCCTTTTCAATGAATTCCCTAGATAAGAGAGTTGGAGAATGCAAAATTTATAAAGACAACTTTCTTCGCAATGAAAATCAAAGAAACAATCTCTTTATCTTTTCCAAAGCACACAACACATGACCACTAATTATTTCACGAAAACTTCCTTTCTCTTTTCAAAGACTTCAAACACTACTAAAACAAACTTTCCTCCAAAGAGATTTTGTATTTTTCCTATTTAACAAAGCATGTAAAACTACTTAACAAAAATCAATTTTAAGATCTATGAAAATCTAAGAGAAAATTTACCTAAAAGAAAATCTAAGAGAAATTTACCTAAAAGCAAATCTAATGAGGTAAAAGCCTACAAAATATAGTTCCAGGATGTTTTACTCAGTTACAATTCAACCAAGGACTAATTCATGCAGAATCATAAACTAGTCAAAAACAAAAAACAAAAAGTTCTTGTTCTTTTTCTTAAGAATGAAATTCACAGCTTAACCAACAAGCCTTCTCGAAATTCCGCAAAGAGACAACACAAAGGTAGGTTTCTCACAAAGGTGGATTTTACGAAAGGTCTGACTCCTAAGAAGACTGAAAAGACCAGGGATATCCAAGGTTTTTACAACTTCTAAAGCCAAAGTCACTACAAGACCAATGCAAAAATCAAACCTAGGGCTAGAATTTCTATGAACTTCACTAAAACCCTTGATGCTAATGAAACAAGCTTAGATGAAAACTTTTGACAGGTAAACAGTGGATCTGGGCAGCAAAAAACAAGTTATAAACAAAATCTAATGGGTAAAAAGGAAAAAATGGAAATTTTCTAAACTTTTGACAGGGTACACAGGCAACCTGTTTGCACAGGTGCGGCCACGCTCTGTGTACAAAGCCGAAGTGCATACAGGTACGCACTGTGCTTAACGCAGAGGGTGCGTAGTGCTCTCAAAATCAAGAAAAATAAAAACTAAATCAACCCTAAGCTATTCCACCCAAATTCACAGTCAATCAGTCAAAAACTAGAAAGAAATCAGATTTTCTCAAATCAAAGTATCAATCAAAAGAGAAATCAATCAAATCCATGCGATCCCCAGTGGAGTCGCCATTTTGGCATGCGGAAAGAGTCAATTTTGCGGACAAAACCGACCTCCCTAGAAGCTAAGGCTTTCTAGTGACAAACAAAACAATCAAGCACTATCTTTCCCTAAATATGCATTTAAAATAAAAGCAACCAGGTGTTTAAGGCTTACCTCTAGTCCAACGCTTGTTTGTAGCAGCCAAGCCTCTTCGATCCAGATGATCTCCTCCTTGAAGCCTGCATTCACTAACAAGCAAACGATTACATAGCACCTGAATAACTCATATAATAAAACATATTGATCATAAAGACCAAGGAGTTTATTCCGTATTGTCAAAAGCTCATACTTGGACCACAACATTAAAAGCTAATGATGCCCCATAAAGATTGCATCATGACAAAGTTAACAATTATACTTCAAGCACGATTACTCCCTGTTCATGTAATGTTGACAAGGTCAAAGAATTTAACAGTAAGAAGTAACGATAAGTTTACAGCCTAGCCAATGCAGAGAACCAAAATATCCAATTATTTTTAGTGATGCATGTGTATAGAAGAACCAAGAAAGACAACATAAAACAGAAGATCAAATTTGAAGAATCTGATCTGCAAATTTAGTTTGAATCTTTTAGGGTATAATATTGGATGGTGCCAATCAACAACATTCTTCAAGCTCTCTTACCAGTTTGGCAGAAAAAAACTAGGAATTAGATGGGTTTCCACATAGATCTAAGAGGATAAACCTTTTACACGGTAATATGAACCCTTAACAAAATATATAGACAATTAAACAATACATAAGAAACAGAAAAACAACAACAATGTTGTTGCTAGTAAAATTCCTCCCTAAAAATATTTAAGGATATCAATACAAGAAGCTTTAACTATTAAAAGGAGTGTAATGGATGGCTGCGACAAATGACATGTACATCAATAAGTAGTCTACAAGGCTATGTGAGAAAGAAAATGGAAGATAAAGGATTTTGAGATGAAAGTACTCTTTACATGTGTTTGCATTGCTATCCAGATCAAAAATCAGCTCCCCTTCCTTCAGGTTTGATCCATTAATCTCCTCTTCATCTATAAAAGGTACCCAGGATCCTTCTGAACTACTTAGAATCCATCTAACCTTAGTAGGTCTCTTACTAGCATGCACTCCTGTTGTATTCTACAGTTCACTGAATTTTTGTGAGGATGATGATGAAACGGGTGTATTTTCATTTCTGACATCTTCATGCCCAGGCTGAAATGCCAAGGCAGTAAGATTGAGCCAAACAAATGTGAATTAGCATATGGCATAACTAGAAGGAAAAACAAATCTGCTCAGAATTGATGATTTGAAACTTACATTGCTTTTGTTCTCTGCTAAAGTTTTACCATCAGGGTCTTCATTCTTCTGCTTTGACCTAAGCCCTCTGATATATCCAGTTTCCATAAACTTAAACATGTCTTTCTTAGATCGAAATCTATGGTCTGACACAAGATCAAAAAAATACTGCACAACCCACAAAAGTAGGATCGTCAATAAGGGGACCATAGAAAGCTTGAACTCACCTAGATTATTGAAATTCAATTTCCCTATTGTTAGCCTACCATGATCATCGATGTTCAGTTTCCCAATTTTGAATAACTCATCCCTCCTCAATAGTCAAACATTGATAGTTGATAAGTACAATAAGGTGGGTTAATTATTAATATGTAGGCTCAATAAAGACATTGAGACCTCAAATAGAGGGTTGACACATGGCATCAAGTGTATATTAGCCATAATCTCAACAACAATAAGTGTGCCCTTACTGCTATTGTACAGATCTACTGTTGTACCTAGACACTGACTGTGCCCTGCTACTCTAGAGAAGACTCCCAAACAAAAACAAGGTAAAAATTTAAAAAAAACAATCTAACTATATTCTATTTTATTCCACTTCAATCCATTCCAACTCTCCAGGATTTATGAACATAATTTTTGGGAACTTTGTAGGTTCATCCTGCAGCCAATCACTTAACATGTGCTTCAAATGCTCCACCTCCCACGATTGAACTTGTTGACCCTCAAAATGTCTTATGGTGAGGCTTGCATTTTGAAAGTCATGTACCTGGTCACAAACTGCACCCTACTACTCTAGAGAAGATTGTCAGAGCTAAACAAGGTAAAAATTTAACAAAATCAATCTAATTATATTCTATTTTATTCCACTTCAAGCCATTCTAACTCTCCAGGATTTACGAACATAATGTTTGGGAACTTTTCAGGGTTGTCCTGCAGCCAATAACTTAACATGTGCTTCAGATGCTCCACCTCCCACGATTGAACTTGCTGACCCTCAAAATGTCTTCTAGTGAGGCTTGGGTTTTGAAAGTCAAATCGCAAATAAACATTTCTAATAACCATTCAAAGATCCTTTTGATTTGCAGCTTAAAAATTGTTTATAATCTCCATGTGTAATAGGGAAAGTTGGATATTTTTTCATAGAAGTGAAGATTGCACTGGCCTTCTGTCTTCAATCCATCATCGAGTTATGACCATTTCCTACAAATCCTATATCTTCAGATAAATTACTTTAGATGTTTTTTCTAGACTAAATTAAGGTTATCATCCATAAAATTCTCTGCAAGGTGTGTTAAACTCTTTAAGATCTGTGAAAAAATGCATATATTCTAGTTGATTTTTTTTTACTTGTCCTAACACAATCACTTCACAGAATACAATGTAGGTAGAAAATACAGTAAACTAAATAAAAATTGTAATTTAAGTAACAATGGGAGATTGGCCCTTAGAAAATCTTTTCTTGTTTAATCCCTAAAAGAAATGGGAAGTAGTGAATTAACTCAAAACAATGTTATCAAATAAGGTTGTGCTGAGAAAGGGCCTCCTGGGGTTTGGATTGGGCACTTATTTAATAAAGCCACTAACAAGATAGCAGTGGCCTTCCTCAAACACGCCCTCATAGCAGTGGCCTCCATCAAATGCACCCTCCTCCTGCTAAGAAAGGGCCTCCTAGGATTTGGATTGGGTATCTACTGGTGTTGCTCATACTACCATTATTGTAACTGCTGAACTGCCCCTCCTCCTCCTCCTCCTCCTCCTCTAACCGTAAAATATGAACACACATTTTTTCCTTCATTTGGATTGGATCTGCTACATACCCATCTAGATAGACATTTCCTTGGATTGTAAAAGCAGTAGAAGAACTAGTAGAAGTTGCAGGTGACACTTTATTTCTACTGGTGTCTCCGCCCAAAAATGCCCCCAATTTCAGAGCAGGTTTTCCCTCTACAAACCCATTATAATTATTTCCTGGATACAGAGTATACATGCCCCCTTTACTATCATAATCATCCTCGTTTATATTGTTATCAAATCCAGAATAAGGCATCTACTGCTAGGATTCTAGGGCTAGTGAAACCAAAAACAAGATATCAGTGACCTTCCTCAAACATGCCCTCCTCCTGCTGAGAAAGGGCCTCCTGGGATTTGGATTGGGTATCTTATTCAATAAAGCCACTAATAATATAACATCGGCCTTCCTCAAACATGCCATCATCCTACTGAGAAAGGACCTCCTGGGATTTGGATTGGGTATCTACTACTGTTGTTGTTGTCGGTGTTGCTGAACTGCACCCCCCTTCCTCCTCTAACCATAAAAGTTGCACACACAGTTTTTCCTTCATTATTGAGAATGATAGGGAAAGCCATGGCAGTCCCCCTTCTTCGACTGAGTGCGCATTGGCTGGTTGGTGTCAAGAAAGATAGGTGGACAGACATAGGGTAGTTTGCATAAGGATGTGGGAAAACCGTCACCGACGAAACACATAACAAGAATTGTATAAGACGACAACATCTACGCAAAGGGAAACAAAAAATTGTCTGTGTCAGTGTAATTAAATCAACGAACTGGGACAATCCAATCGTCTAACAATGTATCAAACGACAAAGAGTGATGATATGTGTGCACAAATGGGAGTTGGTTTGAGAGGGAAACACCTTACAACGTAACTAGTTGACAATGAAGTAGAAGTGGAATGCTAGTTGATGTGATGCATAAAGAGTAAATGCACCATATTGGAGGATTATACTAATGATGATTTTATATATGGAAGAAGATCCCTTATATTAAAAGATTATTCATTTTGACAATCCCATAATACTAATGATTATGTTAATTTCAGGTAGTCTCAATTAAATGATATATGATTTCCATTATAAAAAGATCCACAGTGTGTGGTAGAAGTCCCTGCTCATAAGGAAAAGGACTGAGTCTACCTTGACTGTGCTTTCTCTGATTTAGTATCATTATGAGCATTTACCTTTGACTTTTCTTCAATATGTCAATGCTTCCCAACTAAACATAGTAAAGGTGAAAAGGAAATAGTTGTAGTTGAAGGGTGGGGTCTTTAGATGGGCCATCTATGAAATGAAATGTGCTCCTTCACTCACTTTACCATAGGGAGGGTGAGGTTCATCATGGAAGGCTACCTAATATCCTCCAGAATTTCCTTTGGAAGTTTTTTGAAATGGGAAAGGGTATGTTTTAGACTGTTGCTATAGATTTTTGTAATGGAAACATTAGGAACGTGAAACAAGGTGATGGACCCCATGATTCAGTGATATCCTAAATTATTAGGTAGTAGAGATTTAGTGAAATCACTTACTATATATGTTTCTAATTGTATATGAAAAATTCCAGTATGTCAATCTTTTCTAAGATATCAAGAATATAATGAAATAGAGAAACTGCAAGGACAAAAGTGAAAGGAGGGAGGTGTAACTGCTCAAATATGTACCCATGTTTGATACCTTTCAATGACTCACTAGTGATTTTAATTGATAGGAACATGAACACATAGGATATGTGCATTCATGTTTAAAAAAAAACAATAAACCAGAAAAGGGTGATGGATAAGATTTTGAGATTGACTTAGCAAAGGCTTTTCTAATGTTGAAATTCGTTGAAGCATCCTGGGATGGAAACATGAAAAAAACTTTAGACGACCCAAAATTGCAACTCTATGTTTAATATATGCAGCTCCCAATAAGAAAAGTAATAACCAGTGAGATGGACTACTGAGCAAACATGTCAAGTGCCAATAATTCAAGCTTACTACTTAGATTCTATTACTTTCCAATGATTGAGAAGTTACTACTCTGATAGCCCCAAAACCAAGAAATTCAAGAATAAGTAGATTTCATGCAATTTGGTCCTTGTATTCTAAGGTTCCTTGCTGATGATAGAGATATGACAGAGCCATGTAATCATAAAAGACGAAGTGAAAAACAACGTTGCTAAACTTAAGGAGAGGTTTCCCCAACAAATTTGGATATCTAAAATTGCACAGAATATTTGATATAATACATTGTAAATAGTTGTCTCATGTAATTGATGATCAAATGTCTGTTGTCATGGATACCAAAGTTGTCACCAAAAAATTAAATGCATTACAAATGAAAATGCTAGGAAGCATAATGTAGTATTTTACTAAGTAATATTTGTAATTAGTTTAAGGAATCTCCCTAAACCGAGGAAGTAGATTTGGTTGTAGGGGCAGATTTCATAGGGGAGATAAATAGGGTAAGGTAGAACAAACCAAGGAAGCCAAGGAGATAATACCAATGAGTCTGGAAATTCTTTTAGTAGCCACATTCCTATAATTATTCGTATATAAGATCCACATTTAAAAGGTTACTCCCATATTAAAACTTGAAAACAACATTTTTAAGAATTTTGTGAGGTCAAGATAAAACAATACATATTAGTAAGTCATAGTCAAGGATGAAATTTTCTCATGCAATTACAAACGGGCTGCAATAGACCCAAAAATAGTACAGGTAAATCATGCAATAAAAGAATGCAAACAAGGTTATAATGCATACAATTCTAATCAATAAAAAAATACCCCATAATCTGTTCATGCCAAGCTTATTGGAGTTAACTTGACTATTTTGTTTATCACATGCATCACATTTCCAACCACTAAGAAACTGAGATATTCCTATTAAGCAAAAGGAAAAACAATTCTTCCTAAAATTTCTCCATAACACTTTGAGGATAGCCAACGAAATAAAGTAGGTAAAGTGAAGTTTCATCTCATTAACAGTTGAAACATATTTTATATCAATAAAAATTGTGTCGTTTGAGTATTTTCAACAAAAAATAAAAGTTGTGCTTCTTCATTATCAAATATGTTATTATGTGAAATCATTAGAATAAGAGATCTTAGAGACATTAAGGTAAGAAATTAATAGTTTAAAGTTTATCATGTGAAATCATTTATCCTACATGAAAAAAACAAACATGCAGACATCAAAGTTTAAAATAACCCTTTCATCTTTATAATAAAGAATGCTTTTGGGGATGTCTTCTTATAGGTATTTTGTGATAGATGAGCTCCTTCACAATGCAATCTCCATGATGCCCTTAGACACCCTTACCTCTAAGTTGGTGAGTATACCTCTGTAGGAGAGTTAAATTTCATCTCATTAATAGTTCAAACATGTTTCATAATATCATATCAATAAAAATTTTGGCTTCTTAGTACTTTTCAAAAAAAATTCAATATTGTGATTCTTCATTGTCAAATATGTCATTATAAATGCAAATTTAACATACTTGGGAATAATTAACTATTTTTTTTTCTTTCTTGATGTGAATATATCTCTTATTGGAAAATCCAAAACTTTTCCTGGTTGTTTTAGCCAATGTACTTTCAATATAATAGAAGATCTTATTTGTACTTATCAACTATTACCCAATTTTTGACCAAGTTTCTAGGAGTGGAGAGCATCGGAAAAGGGAAATGCGTCCAAGGGAAAACATTTTTTTTTCTTTTTTTTTTCTGTATAAAGACTATTCTATTAAGATAAAGGGAAAAAAATATTTACAAAGAGGTTTGAACCTCTGAGGGGGCTGTAGCCTGCCCTCTACCAAAAAGACTGTTGCAGGTAGCACATTGCCTTCCTTTTACAAAAATGAGAATCATAGAAGTGAGAATTATGGTAAGCTTGAGAGACCCAAAACTAAACTGAGCTATATAAGATCGAAGCTTCAGAGGAAGCTGATCATTTACAAAAATGCTGTCCTTTACAGTCACTATTACAAAAAGATTGAAAACCAAAATTATGTCCTGGAGACTGTAAAATTTCATGCTGATAAGAAAAGAAGCCATGCACATTGGGAATTTCACACCAAAACCAGAAATCATAAGATAACTTGTTGTCATGTCGCTGAAGCCAAGAGTGATTAAACCTGCGGTGGAGAGCCTGTAGCGTTCTCATTTGCCTGGTTGGGGGAGCTTACCCAGGTTACCATCACATTGTCTTCAGCTTCCATCATACTGCCTTCTGGAGGAAGAACAAGGTTCAGAACACTTCCAGAGAGGCGCGCAGGCTCACAAGCAATAATTTTCTCTTGAGGTGAAGCTGGCTGAGGTTGAAAGTCTTCCTGTTGGCCCTCCTCGTGCAGCACAGCAGAGTCATTGAGGACGACTCCAGCCAAGTTACCCTGAAAATCACTAGAATTTTGAGATTGAGACTGTACCCTGGAGGTTTCATCCGAGCTTGTAAGCTCATCTTCCTCCTCCGAGAAGATAACAATTATAGTGGCTGAGATGAGAGGCTTATTAAGCCTGCTTCTGAACTTGAACCGGGTCGTTTGAAAGGAGCTGTTCAGGGTGGGTCTAGAATGGTCAGAGGGTGGAGAGGATGGAGAGGCAGAGGGTAGTGGAGTTATTCGTTGAGGGACAGAGCCACCACGACCCCGAGAACCTCCACGGGACCCTGAATTACTACCACGCCTGGGGATGCCGCGACGACGGGCCATTACAGTATGAATCTGCGGATTGAAGGAGCAGGGAGACTGAAGGTGAGAGTGAAGCGGCCAGACACAGGCTAATTGAACCCAATTCAAGGACCAGACCTCTGTACAGAAGACCCAAATGCAGAGCTCGCAATAGATGGAATAGACCAGATGAAAAAACCAAGCAAAGACTGAATAAACCCAATGCACGAACCAGACACTTTCAGAAAAGACCGAATCGATACACCTTACAGAGACGGGCAAGACGAAATCAGTAGACCGGACGCAGACGGAAAAGACCAACTCAATACACCGGACACCGATGGAGAAAACCAGAACCATATACCTGAAGCAGGCAGATTGAGACCAGTTATGAAGCCAGGGGGGCTTCCAAATTCTCTGAGCTGCGCAGGGGCGCTGAGGGCATAACCAATAGAGGAGAACCAAAATGCCAATACCTAAAGAACTCGGAGCAAATATGTCGTGATGAATGCGCACCATACTAAAATCACTTTCCTGCAGACCTCGAGCCCGATGATCCATTAATGCCTGTAAATCACATACCACGAACCGCCAGAGCCAGCTCAGTGGAATGCCAGCTGCCCAAGTCGCATGCAATTGCATTAACACGTTATTAATGCACCCGCATCCGGGTGTCCAAGGGAAAACATTCAACTAGAGACACTCCCAAAATTTTATGAAATGTCATGGAGGAAGTCAAAGTCCCTAACATAAGGGACCTTGTCTTAAACCCTAAAAATAAAATAATAAAAATATATGAAAAAAATGACAAACACAAAGCATGGAATAAATATTTACACCAGCATGTAAGTTATCACAATCAAATTTCATAAAACAACTTTGTCTCAAATATGGGGAGAGTGCCCAAGTTTCCCATAGAAAGGAGGACCATTAGCATTTTAGGAAAAATGTTTCACCACAAATTTCCCCAAAAAGGATGGAAATTGAGGGGATGTACATCCCCTGTAGCATTGTTTTTGTCCACTTAGGAACATTACACAAATTCACAAGGAAATAATAAAAGAGAAATCACAACTTAGACTGTAGTCAAAGAGTTGTCAACATAAAAACTTTCATCCCCATATTAAAATATCAAGTTAGATAATATGTTATTTAAGAACTTAAAATATTACATCTTTATGTATCTAAGACACCCAATTCATCTTAACCACTGCATACATGTGTCTAGTGATCAGACATGTGGACAAGGAGATACGTGGTTCTTGTCTATCGTACACACTCTGAACATGTGTCTCGCATGTGTCCAGGATATTGGATAGGTTTCTCCTACCTCTTATACATGATTCTAACATGTGAACAATGTGAGAGTGGTTAATAAACTATTTTCAGTCAACTAGATTCGAACCCCAATTGGATCATAATTGAAGACCTCATGATAAACTCCATCCTGAAATAGTCTGTTTGAACTGACTGAGATAACCCTCTGAGATTTTCTTTAAAATATATGTTTGTGTGTGTCTCCATTATGTATCATTCTGAGTATCAACATGTCCCATGCCAGATACTCAAATACGTTGTCCCCATTTCAGTTGACTTGTTGTGTATTATAACGGGGTGTCACACAATTGAAAATTGTAGTACTAGTCTTGAGAAATACTGCCTCAAGAATAGTGTTCTCACACATAAAAGAAGCTATATATTGAAAATAGATTTTCATGACTTAAATTTACATCAGCTACAAGTTGACAACTTTGTACAACTAGGATTAGACATGTAACATCTTCCTCATATTTTTCAAGTCGTATTTTTTGTCATTTTTGGCCAAACTTGTATGATGCCACAGTTTTGGCACTTGTTTTACTTTTTGCACTTGAATGGATTTATGCTTGTGACAATCCAACCAAATAAAACACACTTGTATCATTCACTGCAATAAACTACAATGATGGCGCACATTGCATAATAGAGGAGAAGGTCAAATTCATTAATAATAGAAATCTATATGCATGTGCAATCCTTTTTAAAACTTATGGAAGTCTTGAGACTCTTATATCTTGTCACCCTTATACAAGTAGCGTCGATGGATTTGAATGTTTGTCAACCTTCTTAAAGTGCTGAAACATTCCTCTCTTAGGATACTAGTTGTAAAAGTACCTCTTTTCATAGTGGTTGTAACTGTATATGCGTATTAGCAAAGCACATGGTCCTCAAGGGGAGATATTTTGATAAATAAGGCTTTGAAAGGCCCTATTGGGGTGTTGGGGCTAAATATTTCATTATGTTATTGAAATTTACCTATGTGCTCTACAAAGTTACTTGGTAAGACTAGTAGCTATAATTGTTGCCGAAGTTAAAATAATTTCCTGGTTATGTAGGCATGGGGATAAAGGGAAAACTTGGACCAGACCCAAAGGGATTTTGGGTTACATGAAGGAAATGAATGCATCTTCTGCTACCTAATTTTTTTAGATCCAAAATAAATGGTAACATAGAAAAAAATGCATTGAATGTTTTTCTCGCCAATGCCCTTTTAGATATGTATGCAAAATGTGGAACTATATGGACGAGTTCTTATCTATGTTAATATAGCAATATAAACCTAAAGCTAAAACATTTAATCTAAAGGAACAAGACATGTTACTATTTAGATAGGTTACTATGTGGTAGTGAAGGATATGGTGTCAATACACAATCATCACCATTGAAGTACAGTCTTCAAGGAAACACCCATCCTTGTATGAAAGTGAATTTTTTCTTAACTTTCTGCAGTACAAACTTACCTTGAACCATCCCCTTTTCTCATGCTTCTATAAGCACATAATTGTAGTGTTTGAATCCCCAAAATAATGCAGTATCATATGAAAAGGCATCAACAAGGACATAAAACATGAATGGGGATATCTTCTATAGAAATTTAATTCAAAATTGATAAGTTGTAAAAAGGATTAAACAGTAGTGTAGTGATTACTCAGATTCCCCTATGTAATTAATGGCTTATTGTTGAAGACAAAAATTTTAGTTAAATTGTCAATAGTTGGATGCTAAAGAGTGATTTTCCAATCGCTGTAATGCATTCGGTAATTAAAAATTGTAATAGTGACTTTCACTCTCCAATACATTTTGTAGTTAATCTCGATGTGCCAATGTATTTTAATTGAGCACCTATGATACATGCATTGTATAATAGGTGCATGGTTCTTAGTGGGTGTATTTGTGCCTGGAGACTTGAGCTATAAAGAATCTCTTATGCAACACAACAAAACATTGTATAAGCTCTATATCCTACCCATAAAATTCAAAAGTTAGAGCACTCTGTAAAAGTTTAGTAGGATTAGCAGACTTACTAGCCCTCCAGAGTTGGTTCTATGTATAACTAGGATTTTATAAATATATCCACCTCACATATTGCTTTACAAAACATTATATTTCTATTGTAGGTTGGAGAACTAGCAACCTTGAATGAACTAGCAAGGTTGGAGAGCTAATTGAAGTGTGTTGCAGGCTAAAAATTTAATGGTTGGTTGGCAGATGTAAACAAAAATGTGTATGAAGACCTAGAGAAGTTGTGGAAAAGTTGATTATATATATCTATCTATATATATATATATATATATATATATATATATATATATATATATATATATATATATAAAGCTTATTGGGTGGTTGGTGGTTGGTCCACATAAGATTTGTAGCATATGGCAAAGAGGAATGGAGCAAGAAAATTCTTTTCTACTATACATACAATCCAACTTCTTATTACTTCTATGTATTGATCCTTCTAGAATGTCCAATTCACAATTAGTTCATCCTAACAAGTTGATACATGGAACCAAACATATTCATTCATAGTAAACATACCCAGCCAAAAGAAAATGGTAGATTGTTTCTAGTGCCTAGAGGAACAATTGCAATTGGAGGGGGGTTGGGAAGCTTCAGATCACTGAGTGTTCCTAGTAACCACTTTGTAATGCGATCTCCCCCTGCAACCTATTACAGTCACTCTTCATTACCTACAGCATTCAAATCATTGCTCTCTTGGGTCACTGTAATAGTATCAAATATACAAAATACATTCAATAAAATAGGATTCACACTCTGGAAGTACTCTCATTGTTTCTTTTTGGACTTCAAGATTATTGTGGTCCTTATTGTATGGACCACAACAAACAATTTCTCACATAATGTGTTACACTAAAAAACTTTATTTCCATAATAAATCATGAGGCATAATCAGACATTACAGTGTTGGAACAACCACTATTATCCTCAAATTCATCCTAATCTTAGTTGCAACATTGTCACCATTAACTTTCAGTCTTTCTAGATGTTCCAAAAAATTATTTAACACTTGATCTGGTGCCTTGTCATCCAAATCAAAGATCTGCATCACAAATAAAGTTTCTCAGCCATTAAAGTGATGTTGGAGAAAATATTCATAATTATACATTTATCATACAAGTCCACTCTCTATAACTAGGCATTTTAATCTCACAGCAACATATAACCAGTACCTAAAATGAAAATTATTGACACTAGTAAGTATCAAGAAAATAAATTAAATCTACAAAAAACACAAGCTTGTTCACATTCATGTGATAGCACAAATTTTTTCTAGTGTTGGAAAAAAACATTTAGCACTAGAAAAACACTTATCTTGAAATTATAGAGAGGATATGTAAACAGTAACCTCTACACATCATTAGAACTTCTGTGGAGAATGGTCGAAATACAAGTATTCAAATCTTCCAATATAAGGATCTCCCACGGATCAAACCCCATAAAGTTATTTAAAGAACCCTAATGTGCTTGAAAGTCGAAATGGACAGGTTTAAAACCCTATATGAACACTATTTTGTATGGTTAAGAAACTTCTAAACATGACCTGGAAACCATCAAAACATTGAACTAAGCTTGTGCAGATAAAATAGTCATAGGGGATGCTAGCATAGTTTAGACATGCAAACCAAGTAGGAGATTCATTTCTTGACTCAAATTGGTGTGAACTGTAATGTACTGGACAATGTACCTAACTATGGTACTCAGAATTTCACTCCCTTCTACTTTATTAATACTTTTGTGATGCTCAAAAATCTTCACATAAGCTATTCTATATAACTTTGAAAATTATTTCTAGAGATTCAAAAATCGTATAACTTCCAACCAATGCACAACATGAACCATCTAACTAATCTAACATAATAATTTTAAAGAGTTCATTTCCATGTTAAAATACATTCTCTCAAAATTGAGAGAGATCAAGCAGTAAAATGATACTAATCATTTTATTGAAACAACCCATGAAACAGAATGCCAAATGACAAATTTTCCCTGTAGACAGGGATTCCTGCAGGAATTCCACCCAATTCAGGCACAATGATATGACAAGGGAACCAATATGAACAGATTCCCAAGTGACAAGTTTTCCATGTAGATGGGGAATCCTAGGTGAATGTCACCCCAATGAAAAGGCACAAATATAACAAGGGAACCATGAAACAAATTCCCAAATGATAAATTTTCCATCTAGAAAGGGATTCCTATAGGAATGTCACCCACATGCAATTGCAATGATATGACAAGGGAAACATAGGAACAAATTTCCAAATGTCACGTTTTCCATGTAGAAGGGGAATCCTAGATGAATTGAAGCTCAATGCAGGCGCACTGATATGACAAAAGAGCCATAAGCATATTATTAACTTTCATATATCTTATACAACCATTCAATACTTCCAATAGAAATGGTTCTAGTGTTAGTGATCATAAAATCTATTTTTCTCAAGATAACATAATTACATATCTTGTGATCAGTTACCCCTATCACCTTACTCTCTGAAATCAGTCACCACCTTCAAGTAAATGGTAGAGGAATGGCTTCTAGTAATCTTCCTCAAAGGCCAAGACATTGACAGCTTAGAAGCATCCTTTGTAATGTCTGGAGTTTTTTTGTCTATAAACTGTGAGTGACCAGTGTGAAGGATAAGGACATCAATAACATGTTAATAATTCCATTGAAGCCCATTGTGTTGACTAGAAACTCTGAAAAGCAGTCCCAACACTTCACCATTTTGCTAACTAGAAACTCTGCAAAGGAGTCCAAACACTTCACTGGTGGGCATCATTATTAAAACTACCTATGGTTTAAAACTAACTAATATAAACCAAGAATTCATAGTGAATTCATAGTGAGTCAAATGTAAGCCATGTGGACATTGTATGAGAAGAAAGTTCTTTGAGAAATAAAAATTTTAAACTATGGCCTTCATGTGCCATGTGGACCCCACATGAAATCCATGTGCTTTATTACTCCATTATCCAAAACAACCATGCAAGGCATGTAGGATGCCACGTGATTTTGTAACATGCCAGCATATTGGTGCTAATTTTTTTATTAGTGTTACCACGAGGTCTTGATTATCCCTTGGTTCTAGTGTTACCTTGGCTCTATTGCTCTTGGGTCATTTTCTTAATCTATTGAATAACAAAGAAGTCCACTATTTCTCTTGGGCCCTTTTTTGTTGGTGCTTCAAGCCTAGTACTGGTTATTGACTTGGAGTGTTTCCAGATCCAACAAGAAACTTAAGAAAGTGTGGAAATGCCACCAACACAACAATGAAATTACAACATATTTTTTTTCTGTGTATATGTATGTATGTATGTATGTATGTATGTATGTATGTATGTATGTATATATATATATATATATATATATATATATATATATATATATATATATATATATATATATATATATATATATATATATATATATATATATATATATATATATATATATATATATATATATATATATATATATATATATATATATGGTTTATTTATAGGTCATTCTATTTAGTCTTGTTGACCCTGAATCACAACTTGGCTAACTCTTTAATCCGATTAAATGATTCTAGAGACTAGAACACATGGAATGGAATGTTTTTTTATTATTTTTGTGGTCTTAGAGTGAGCTCTAGTACTAAACCTAGCAATAAGAAGGCAACCAACATTTTGAAGTGGGATAGATGACTCCAATTAGCCGATGAAACCCAAAAATTGTTGTAATCAACAACTAGAAGGAAATTGCAGTGGGATATATGACTCCAGTGAGCCAGTGAAACCCTAGAATTGTGGTAATCGATAGCCAGAAGGAAATTACAGTGGGATAAATGACTCCAGTACAAGAGACAATGCAACAATGCAACAAAAGAAGTGGGTTGCATGTTTTCTATGTTGCCAAAACCATTATGTAAAATCTTTCACATTCATTATCTTGGATACATTTGTCCCACCTAATCAACATAATCACTCACTAAGGTGTTAGAGACAACTCATTGAATCGAGCTCTTCTTTTCAGTTGCAACAAGTTTCTATTTCCTTCCTTCAAGCAAAGCGCAAGGGAAGAGTATTACCAATACATGTTAGTTTTTCCTCATTTCAGAACCCTTGTAGCAGGGAAATCCATATAGGGGCCTCAATAATGTTCTCCTTCTCCAAGCTAAATCTCTTAGTTCAATACCTTTGGTGTATCCCTGCCGAATTCAATAAATATGGGGCATATTCAAAGACTCTTTCTCGATCATGTGTGCTAGCAAAGATATCAGGTTCTTTTTCTACTTACCAAATCTATGCTTATGGCCTTTGCTAACCCTTAATCTAGGGCCTTGTTGGGTGAGCACTGGTATTGGTAGCGTGAAGCAGGGTGAGCCTTAGTAGTAGGGTGCGAAGCAAGGTAAGAAATAAGTAGCACGATGCAAAACATACTGATAGGGAAGTGCTAAACGTTGTTGAGATTTTTTTAGGTAAACATACTTTGTGAGTTTTTCAGGTAAACATGCTTTGAAATGGAAGGAAAGTTGGAGATCACTGACCTGCATTTCAATGTTTTGAAGATGTTCCTCCCCATTATTTTTTTGTTGGTTTATGTTTTTTATCCATAGTTGGCTTTTGTTGCCTCTCCATATTTTATTGTCTAGTCGAATGATTTCTCCCCATCGCTTCCTATGTTTTATGGAGAAATAATCCCTATGTTATATAGAGAAAATATGACTCTCTGTGGCTCCCTCTCTTTTATGGGGAAATAAGTTTCCCATACCCATAAATGCAGAAAAGCAAGAAGAATTAAATCCACAAAAAAAAATTATGTTACTCCCAGAGAAAATATTTGCTCCCTTTGTTTTCGAGGGAAAACACCTTTCATAGTGAACAACATCCATCATAGGCCCATGTCAATTTGTTTGTATGTAAAAACACAATTCCATAATCAATAACAGTGACAATGAGTAGGACCGAATGACTCGAAAATGGACCTAGTCATAATAGACCCAGGGTCATTACTCACCAAAACAAATGGTTGTAGCCAACAATGACAGTGCTAGAAAGTGTGGTACAGTTGTTGCAAGTGTGGTACAATTGTTGTAGGTGGACTAAGTTAATGGCAGAAGGTAATGGCAGGTGTAGGTGCAGAAAACAAGAAAAGTGGTGGACTTAATGTCACTAGTGGACTTAATGAATTACAATAACATTAAATGTCTTCCAGCTAATTCCAATTTCGACCTAGCATTACCTCAATTTCAATCAAATTGAGAAGTTATTATTCTAATTTTTAATGAAATTAATACATGTACCTACAATAAGAGTTCAAAAATCAAACTTTGGATAAATTTTCTTTTGGCATCAAATGTTTTTTAAAACTTTGGTTAAATGCACCTCAACTCAAATTAATATAGAGTCAAATGTGAAGCAATCACTATAGTCCCTGCTTTGCCTTAGGCAGGGACTAATAATTAGTCTATGTTACTTGTATAAAGTTGATAGAAGTAATGTTAGTGAAGAAATCTAAGGCTAAAGGTGGAAAATGCCAATGGAAAATCACAAACAAATAACTGAAGATGACATTCCATTGTGACATTTGTTGTAGTCATACTTAAAATTCCTGTAAATATCCACCTTCATTTTATTTCATTTTGATTTAATTAATGACCATGATTCATTTCTATGATTTTTCCTGGATTTAAATTTTTTAACTTGCATCTAGTTCAGATTGGTGTTACATTGGTGTACATGAAAGGAGGCTCATTATGTACGATTTTATATTAACATTTTTCATTGTTTTCAATAGAGTTTAAATATTTAGAATTGTGGTTATTTGAACATGATACGAAATTGATGTACTATCACTATTATTGTTGTAATATATATTGTAATATTATGGTTTGAATGGAGGATACTACTCTTGTATGTAATTTATTCTGATTTTGGTTAACTTATTTCTTCTCTTTCTTATGTTATGATAAGAGAGATTGTACAAATATGTCACATAATACCTAGATAGCACATGCTTGGTGAAATCATCTTCTCTTAATTTTAAGACGTTTCATTTTTTTATAATCTTCAAATAATGGTTTGTAGATTTCTGTGGTGTGGTTTTTGAGAGACTGAATTTGGATATTCCACAGTGTTCATCTTTTATTTGTCGACTCGAAACGTCGACAAATAAAAGAAGAAAACTATGGAATATCTGAATTCAGTCTCTCAAAAATCTTCAAATAATTTTCACAAGTCCTCATGTGTAATGCTTCATCTTTGATTTCTCCATTGTCTCAATTGACGCTTTTTCTTGATTGATCACAAGAGGAAATCCTTGATAATGATCAACCATAAGGACAATGATTGAAGATGATCATTGTCATGTTTCTCGAAATCAAGTCAACCAAAGTGAATCGGGAGAGGGGGTAAGTATAGGAGCTTCCCTTGCATAGATAATCGAGGGAGGAATCGACATGCTTGATAAAACACAATTAGAGAAAGTGTGCATGAAAACTAATAGAGAAGAACAAGGGCCAAAAGAAAAGCTTTGGACTAGTAGGGACATAACTGAGTCAGGGGATTAGGTACCTCCCAATGGAGAAGAAACTATTTGTGACAAATAAGAGAGACAAATGTAGGGAAACATCAACGAACAAAAGAAAAATCTTGAGACCTGTATAAAAACTTACCCCAATTATACTATAACACCCTCCTCCCACATCTACCCAAGCAACCATTCAGCTAGGGTAAACATGTGACGAGAGGCGACTATGATATAATTCGACCTCCTAAGTCATGTTAAGGAAGTGGAACCAACAGAAACACACCATACAGAAATTCAAAATCAACATTAGGACCCTTAAGAGCCAACCCAACCTTGCTTCCAATCAACGCCTAGGTCCCATTGACATTTTAGACCACTTGACCTTTGGACGCTCTCATTCTATGGGAATTCCAGCATCCAAGGACCTTTGGACACTCTCACATGCCTATAAGCCAGTGTCCAGGGACTATTTTGCTTAGTTCTCTGCCAGCGTCCCCGGGATTTAAGCCACATTTTCAGGCCCAGAACCTAGGTCACTGCCCAGAATTGAATGACACCTTCAGAAAAATAAGATAACATGGAAACAATAGTACTAATGCAACTACTTGAATAAGACCTTGATTGGACCCCTACTATCCATGACAAAAATTTCATCAAACATATCACAAATATGTAATCTAAAGGTGTAAATAACATATATGAGCATAGGGGTCTCATACTTATCTCAAATTCACTATGATGCAATGTTTCCTTGTCACTTTAGTTACAGTTTCATCCATTAGGCCATAGATACATTGTTTATTCATATACAAGTAAAAAACATGATGGGAGCCATACATATCCATTATCATAATATATATTCATAACCATCATAATAACAACATAAATACCAAGGATACAATAGCCATAGAATACACATGTAAACCAATGTAATACTCATGAGATAATAAGGAGAAATAACCTCATATTAATGATAGAAAGACTTCCATGTTCCACCTTACCATAGAATTGTTGAGCCAAATCTCTCTTCATCCATTCACCCCGGTGCCATATTCCAAGAATGAATATGGGATCTCACATAAAACATCAAATCAAAACCATCCAGGGCTTCCAAAGGCCATCCACCTCAACCCATCAAAAAATGATTCCACCTCACGGTTATACATCAAAAAACCATCATCAAATTGGTCTCTATCCAAGTCTTCCAGGGATTCGGGAGCATTTGTCCATACCAGGCTTCTAGGACTAGTGACTCAACCCACAACTTTTACTGGGTTTCAAGAGCATTTTTCCAACCAGGGCTTCGAGGACTAGTAGCTCAACCCACTAAGAGATTCCGGAGCATTGGTTCAACAAATTATTCCAGGACTAGTAACTCAACCCAAGCTGTTACAGGGATTTCAAATCGTTTTTCCAACCACGGCTTCCAAGACTAATAACTCAACCCAAGCTAAGGAATCATGAGAACCAACCAAAGAAAACAAGGAAACTAAATCCACAATCACGATGGCTATCCAGGAAATGGAAAGGCTAGGTAATGCACTTTCAATCCAACCATTCTCCATGCCAATGATATATCATGACCAGTAAACTACATGCATGCATCATGCATGCTAAAACTAGTGAGGAAAACATACATGCAACTCAGTACCTGCAAGCAAAACCTATTGTAGTTGTTGATACCGATGTCCTCTTATGCTTTCATGTTCTTCCCTAGCCTTCTTTCTCCAAAACTCCAAGTATGTCACAGTATCGAAGAGTTCTCCAAGAAAAAACTAAGTATCCAAGAGTACAATAGAGAGAGAACTGAGAGAGAGCTCCAAAACTGAATTGACCAAGCTTACATTGACCAAGCCTTCCCACTGATCCTTATAAGCCTTTTTATCAATGTCGCCTCTATTTTATTCATTTTCCATTATTTTCCTTCATTTTCTTCCTCACTTGCAACTTGTGACCCTTCACCTTCCTTTTCTCCTAATTTTCATTATTTTCATAAATCATTGTGCCAAAAATGCCATTTTTCCTTTCCAAAGCTTTTGTCATCGCCTTTTCCAATTTCCTTAGCCATAATAAACGAATGAACACCCACGCCAGGATGTCTTGCCTAACATTCATCTTGAAATACGTGTCCCATCAACTGTGATCTTATATATTTTACATGTATTTTTACCAGGGTTGTTATAGAACCCCCCCCTTGGGGGAACACCGTCCTCGGTGTTCAATGACACCTATAACCAATAAGACTATTGAAAGCAAAACATACTACCTATGGAGATTTATAACATAGCTCATTGCAGTACTTACAATGATGATCTGCTAAAACATGACAAACATTTCGTTTACTGGAGCTTTATCACGTCCCATTACAGTATTCACAATAATAACCACATATACACACATACATATTTGCTTCACCCAGCAAACATTCATAATGTCTACTGAGATTTATCAATCCAGCTTGATACAATATTTACAATGATATACATTGATCTGAATTGGATCATTATATTTTTTTCATCCATCTTAATGCATTTGGAGTGGAAAAAGTGAAGGAATCGTCTTAGGGAACAATTTTTACCAGTGGGACCCAGTTTGGTGAAACAGGGCCTGAAATATTCCAGGAGCGTTTTGAGGCATCAAACAAAATTTTTTTGGGGTAAAACTTTGTCGCTTAAGTGCCACACATTTTCATTCTATTCTACACACATAAAGCTTTCCAACAGCACAAGAATCATGTCAATCAGATTCCTTCTGAAAAAGTTATGCCACTCAGAAGTTGAACTTCTTGTTTTCACACCTATAGCTCGAAAGGATGTCGCGTCAGCCCTTATTATTCATGGAAAAGGGGCCAGCCATGTGTTTGTGATGAAAAGGACTCTAGAAGAGTCTATTTTGTAACTCTAGTTAAGAGTTTATGTAGTAGAAATTAACCACTAGTAGGCTATCGTGTTGTGTTAATTTAATGTCTTTAAATTGTCAATCATAAATTATCAACCAGGGCAGGTATACTGATAAAGTACAAGTGCACTATATGTGCTAGAAGTTATTTCTTATGTCGTTATATTTTTGTTAGGGTCTAAACTTAAGATTAATATGGAGATGGCGTTGTTAATTATATTGGTGTCTTAATCCCTAAAGTTATCAACTAATTTCTTAGGAGATATTCTCTATTGAATGAGTTTATGGATGATGTGAAAGTGATTCTAAACTTTACTTGTGTTAGACTGTTTTGGATTTTTGTCTTGAATTTTTATGTTCCAGCCAAACCTAATTTACTATATGAAAGGAAAATCTATTGTATCAAACTGTAAATGAATAATGTCTGAATTCAATTGCTAAGGCAAAGACTCTCACCCTTTTACTTATTCAATTTCTCTCAAACAAGATATTCTGAACAACAACTACACTATGAAGTAAAACAGTTGAACTACACTAGATAAAAATCAAATGAAAGTTTCCACACGGTACCAGATAAAAAGCAAATCAAATAGCAGAATTAAGCCATGTATAAAACAAAGGAAATTGTTCATGCGTACAATGATTCACTGGTGACTCATTATATTGCATTCTTCACACAAAACAAAGTATTTTAGGTGATGAAATAAATCTAAGTCTAATTAAAGACTTGTTACTGGTCGTAGGGGCCCTCCACAATTCCATCTACAATCTCTAATCAGCATAGAAAATAGCACACATCAAACAATTTCTATTACTCGCAAATAAAACTTAACAAACTGTCTTCAAAAATTACATGAGTCGGCGTGCACCCTCAAATCACAGTGCGGCCATAATTTTATAATAAGTCTTTGGCATAATAGTATGAGCATTTCAAGCCTAAATATCTTTATTTCGATCAAATTATATCACTAAACAATCGATTTGCTATTTTGAAAGCAAATCGATAAGATTTCATAAAAACTCGAATTCTATCCTGCTATATTCTTGTGGTTGACTTTTGGGTTGACCGTGTTATCCCACGACCTTATTGATGAATTGGTTTGAGGGCGTAGGAAGGAATCCACAAGGCAACCATTCCTTATCCACCCATATCTTTCTTTGTTGAGTTGGAGCTTCTAAACCTTACGAACAATGGAGGTTGCTACAGAAATCTGGATTAGCTGCAGAAACAAACAAATTCCATAGCTAAATGCATACTTTAACAAGACAACAGGGTATATAGACAAACGTGAAGAAGAAGACATGTAATTGCTTACGTTTAAAAAAATCTTGTGTCCATTGCATTATTTAGGTAATAAGTATAGGGAAAAGGGAGGAAATATAGGCAAAAAGGGGTGTCAAGGTAAGATAATTTGTGGACTCTACATTCCCCCATGCTGGAGGTTTTGTATGTCCTCATACACTTCATCTTGGTCAGTCACATGTCCCTTCTGATCATCACCTCCAAGATTCACTTTCTTCTTCTTTCTGGCAGCTACTGGCATCCTTGGTTTACTCATGAGAATTTTGTATTTTAAGTTGATTATTTCTCTTTGTATTGTCCTGTTTTCCTTCTTCATATTTTTGTCCTTTTTGTACCACAAACTCAAATGAAGGATGAGATTGTAACTTTTTGCAATCTGGATCTCACTTTTTGCCTTTAATTCTTGATTCCAATTCTTGAGATATCTATTTAATGTCTCCAACTCAAAAATATCTTGCTTTAAAATGTTTGAGGCTGAAGGTTCTTGTGGTTCATTGAATTGATTGCTCCCTTCTCTAGGACTTTGAATTGTTTCTTTAGTTGTTTTCTCTTTTCTTTCCAATGACTCTATCTAGTCATAAATTTCTTGTTGAACATGGTGAACACCCTGAATATGCGTTGGGCTCCTTAGAGGTGAGCAAAAAGGTGGTGGTGACACTCTCGGCGATGATTTTGGTGATCCTCTTGGAGAAATTCCAAGGTTTTTAGTTGATTCATTCTCTGTTGGCTCATTTCCCTCGATATCAATGTATTCCGTAGCTTTTGAGACTACATGTTGCACTGTGCTCAACCTTGTACTTCTCCTTAGTCCTGAGGTTTGTAATCCCTGTACTTTCCTTCTTTTAGTTTCTAATTTTTCTTCTTGAGAAAGGGTCTTAGTTTGTGGTAAATATTTTGTTCTTTTGCCAGCTTTCTTTCTTCTGATATTTCCCATTTTCATTTTTTGTAAAATCTTCACTATGGGAAACTCTTCTTCTGATAATTCTAGTTGAGTCTGGGGTGCCTGCTCTTCTATTAATTCTATGGTTCTCTTCCTTCCTCTGAGGGTCCTACTACTGCTGGCTTGTTCTGGAGATGTTTCTTCAAAATGGTTTCTCACTAGAAAACTTTCCCATTTATCCCCAACACTCTGAAGATGAAATTCGACCAAGATCTTGATGATACATGGTATTTTCTATGAACTGGATTCTCTTTTGAACGTTTGTGAACATTTTCTTGAGTTTATGTAAGAGAAAATAAGGAAGATTCATCTGGTGATCTTCAAGAAAATGGATCATCATCCTAAAATGGTAAAAAAACATATGCCCAAACCGAACCTCATAAGTGAAATTTTTTTGAAGTATAAGTAGTAAATTTCTCCATTTACTCTTAAGGGATGTGCCAGGAATACCTTTCTTGAAGACAGTGGTCTCCATACTTGGAATTTTTAGGAATACCTTACAATCTTCTCCATCAATTCCCCTGTTCTTGAACCATTTTTCTCTGCTCCTTGGTAATTCAGTAGCTTCCGTGATCATGGACTCTATTATGGTGATCTTAACATCTCCTATTGTAGAATTCCTATAGAAACTCTGATAGATCTAGAATTCTAATTAAATTAAACACAAGTAATTTGCTTATATTCAAGAGAGGAGAGAAAGAATTTGCTCCATAAAATCAATGTATTAAATTAATGAACAATAGTAATACATGAGCAACCAAACCTCTAATCCCAAAGGGAGGTGGTTATATAGAAATTGTCGAATCTAAAAAACTAGGAAAAAACTAGTAAAAAACTAGAAAAGGCTAAAAAAAGCTAAAGGGAGGCCTAAAATAGCAACAATGACTCAAGACAACTTATGCTAACTATCAGCCATGAGGGAAGCATGAGGATGGGTGCATTTCCCAAGGAAGGCAACTTTAAAACATGCTAAAATGGTCTGGGGGACCAAATCCCTTGATTTAAGGGGGAATCTTCATGTGGGGCACCAATCCTCAAATAACTCAAGTGGATGAGGTGTGGTTAGGTGTGAAAATGCACTTAGATGTTTAAATGGTTTAGGAAAGTGGTTGGACCAATATCTTCATAACATTAAGCCTTTAATGGCAAAAAACAAGGGAAAGTTGGTCCACTGAGCTAGTTTACCAAAAACCAAGTGTGAACATGATTTTTAGTGCATGTGGCTAAGTCAAGGATACTTAGGCTAAAAAATAAATGTATATGTTAGGATTATATTCCAACACGCCCCCTTCATCCTAACTCACTTATCTAAATTGAGTCCCGGCCAAGATGCCATGTTAGGTACTAAGGTACAATAAATAAAGGATCCTCATAAAATGAAGAAAGAGGGAAAACCTCGTGGGAACCCCCCCCCCCCACCCCCCTCAAAAGAGGAAAAAAGGGCTAAGTGGCCAGAAGGGCCTACTCAGCTATCTCTGCCACTCCAAGCATAGCTCTCAATTCTAAAAAAAAAATTCAATGAAAGACTTGGTGAAGATTTCTGCAACCTACTACTTAGTGGGGCAGTGCTGCAGTTATATGACTTAGTCACGGATCAGCTCGCGGATGTAATGCATGTGAATCTTTATGTGCTTGGTCCTTTTCCTCTGAACTAGATCAATCAATATCTGAATGGACCCCTGCTTGTCACAAAATATGACAGTCGGAAGTGGATATTGAATACCAAACTCGGAGAGAAGCCCTTGCAACCAAACAGCCTGTGTAGTTGCATTCACTGCACCTTTATACTCTGCCTCGGCTGTAGATAAAGAAATCGTGGATTGCTTCTTGCTAGACCATAAAAAAGGCCTGAACCAAAGCTAAAAACATAACCATAGGTGGACTTTCAGTCTGTACCATCGCCAACCCAATCAGAATCTGTGTACCCAATCAGTGAAAGTGGGCAATCTGCAACATAAAAGATACCAAAACTAGAAGTACCTTTCACATATCTAAGGATTCTCTTTGTAGATTTCCAGTGAAGCTCATGGGGCCCCTGCATATATCTAGAACAAACTCCTACTGAAAAAGATATATCATGTCGGGTGTGAGTAAGATACAACAAACTCCCAACCAGCTATCGATACAATGTACTATCCACCAAAGGTGTAGTACCCGCATCCTCAAATCTGATCCCTGAAAGAAAGGGAGATGTTGTTGGCTTGCATTTTTTCATCTAAAAGTAGACAAGTAGATCTAATGCATACTTAGACTATGCCATATTGATCCCTAAAGTAGACTGAGAAACTTCAAGACCAAGAAAGTAGTGCAACAGTCCCAAATCTATCATGGAAAATCAATCGTGCAATGTTGATTTTATCGAATCAATAGTTGAGGTAAGGTTCCCTGTCATCAGTAAATCATCTAAATAAAGTAATATCAGCAAAATGGAATCATCATGTTGCAAAAAATAAACATTCGTATCAGATTTGCATCGAATGAATCCAAAGGAAAGCAAGAAAGAATCCATCTTTGCATACCAGGCTCTGGGAGCCTATTTTAGGCCATACAAAGATTTCTTTAATCTACAGACGAGGGAAGAGTTCTGAATGTATCCCTATGGCTGCTCCATACATATCTATTCCTTTAGATCTCCATGGAGAAATGCACTCTTCACATCCATGTGATGAACTTCCCATCTACAAGAAGCAACAATGGCTAAAACTAGTCGAATGGAGTCCATTTTTGCAACAGGTGCAAATGTCTCTGTGTATTCTATGCCATGTACCTGTGAGTATCCTTTTGCAACATGTAGATATTTTTACTTGCTAATCTCACCATCTGAAGCAATATTTTTTTGATATATCCATCGGCATCGAACAAGCTTTCTTCCTTTCGGAAGTGGAACCAAGTCCCATGTGTTGTTTTCCATGAGAGCAGAGTACTCTTCATCCATGGCAGTATCCCAAAGCGGGTTTCCAGCAACCTCAGAGTGTGACTATGGATTTGAGCCAGGTGTCATATAGAAATTTATGGGAAGAAATGGTTCGGTGGCATCCAGGGCTTGAGGAGCCCCAAAAAACTGTGATCTAGTCCTTCTCACAACCGTAGGATCACCGACTAGTTCACCCGCATCTTGCAGGGTTTTCTCTGCCCAAGTTGACAGCTGAGTTGGAGCAACCATGACCTGCTCCTCATCCTTTGAATCATACCCAAGAGGCTTCTCTAATGGCTACTCTGAAGTTCTCGAAGAAGTTTCAGACTCCTCCTCATCAGTGGCAACAAGCGGTTCCTCGGCAGGGTCTGCTAAAAAATCATGTAGTGATTCTTCTTCAAACTTCACACTTCGAGCTACAAGGAAATTTTTAGTGTGAGAGTCCATCAATCTATATACTTTGACACTATCAAGATATCCAACAAAGATACATTCAACACTTTGAGGCTCCAAATCCTTCCTCTTATTTGTCGGAATGTGAGCCCATGCTCGTGAACCAAAAATGCGAAAGTGCGACACTTTCGATTTCTTACCGGTCCAACATTCAAATGGAGTGGTGCCTTTGAGTGCTTTGTGAGGAATGTGGTTCTGAATGTATGTTGCACAATTAATAACTTCAGCCCATAGCTTAGGAGCTAATGGTTTGGACTATAGCATACAATTGGCCATCTCTTTTAATGACTGTTTTTTCCTCTCCACGCCACCATTCTATTGTGGTGTATATGGCACTATGTGTTGTAGCTATATACCTGCATCAATAAAACGTTGCTGCACATATTTCTTGACATAATCCCCCCCATTATCAGTATGGAGTATCTTAATCTTACACCTAGACTCATTCTTAGCAAGTGCTTTAAATTCTATAAGGCATTCAAATACTTCCTATTTTAATTTCAGAAAGAAAAAAAAAACCCAAGTAAAGCGCGAGAAATCATCTATGAAGGTGAGTACATATCGAGCCTTACGGATTGAAGGCTGTGAAAATGAGCCTGTGATATCACTATGAATCAGCCCAAGAGGTGAAGAAGCTCTCTGTGCCTTCCCTTTGTCAAACTTTTGCTCCAGATTCTTGCCAAGAATGAATCCTTGACATACACCACTTATGAATTTAATAGTGGGTAATCCTTCTACCATGTTTTCCTTGTTGAGTTGATGCAAGTACTTATAGTTTAGATGACCAAATATGTCATGCCATAACCTGCTGATATCATTATAATGTGACAGAAATACAGTGCTAATAGATTTAGGAACAAAGGGGGAGAAGAAATACAAATGAGAACTGTGATCTGCAATTCCATGTGCAAGCTATGAGCCCGTGGAAATGTTGGTAATCACTGCAGAGTCCAGAGTGAACTCCACCTTCCTTCCAGAGCTAGAATGAGTGATCTGATATATCGAGAGAAGATTTTTGGACATCGAGGGAACATGAAGCACATTTTTGAAGCAGCCCCCTTCAAGTTCTACAATTCCTTCTCCGCACACCTTTGTGGGTGTGGCATCTCCTAAGTAAATTGAGGATCTGGTGCTTTCTTCGATGTAGGAAAATTCATCTTTTGATGCAGCCATATGGTTCGATGCACCTGAATCACAGATCCAAGCTAATGGAGTGGATGTGATAGCCATTAAAGCATGACCATCTCATGCTCTCCCTCTCCCATCTCCCGTTCTATTATCATCCTTCTTCTTTGCATTCTTGGGCACAGTGAGATTGTGTTGCTACAATTGCTTAGCCATCTCATCGATTGTTTTCCTCATGCAATTTTCTTCAGGATGAAAACCTTTGGAACAATAGCTAAAAAATGTTCTTTCCTTCTTCTTCTTACCCTTAGGCAAAGAAGAGCTCTCTGAAGATTGTATGGGTCTCTCCTTCTTCGATTCATTAAATTTACCCTTCCCTTTTTTCTTGTCTCTTCCACTGCTCTTTGGAGCATCAATAGCTGCAAGTGCTTGGTTCTTTGAATGCTTGATGGCACCCATTTGGACTAACTTAGCTTGCTCTTGAGTCAATGCTGCAATGAATTCATTCAATGGAGGCATTTTCCATTTTTCCTTAGTCAATTTAGATGCTTGAAAAGACGATACAAATACGGAATATTCAGGTTCTAATTTCGAGAGAATCGAAAGGATGAGTTGATCTTCCTCTTTCTTGACTCCACATGCATCAAGTTCAATGAGGAGGGATTTAAACTTGGTGAAGTATTCTTTCAGGTTGCTGAAATGAGTTGGACTGAGGGATATGAGTTCATTCTCCAGTTGATGCACTCTCATTTCATCCTACTTGCCAAATAGTCCTTCCAATGTGGTCTAGACTGCATTGGGAGTAGTGGCTCTGCTACATGAAAGAGGAGTTCTCTAGAAATTGATAGGCATATCAGCCCAATTGCTTCATCTAATTTATTGAAATACTTGATCTTCTCTGCTGCAAAAGTTGGTTCAGTCTCCATTCCCATTGTTACCCTGTAAAGCCCTTTGCTTCGGAGGATCATAGTAATCTTTGTCTTCCACTCGAAGTAATTGAAAGGATTTAGAATCAGTTTTGTGGGCTAAGAGAGATGATCCATTGTTGCTTTCTACACCTGCTGATAATCTATACCTGCAAATGAAACCGTGTACAATCCACTAGATTCGAACTAGCTCTGATACCATGTAGAATTCCTACAGAAACTCCGATAGATCTAGAATTCTAGTTAAATTAAACACAAGTAATTTGCTAATATTCAAGAGAGGAGAGAAATAATTTTCTCCAAAAATTCAATGCGTTAAATTAATGAACAATAGTAATACATGATTGACCAAACCTCTAATCCCAAAGGGAGGTGGTTATATAGAAATTGTCGAATCTAGAAAACTAGGAAAAAAATAGTAAAAAACTAGAAAAGTCTAAGAAAAGCTAAAGGGAGGCCTAAAATAGCAACAATGACTCAAGACAACCTATGCCAACTATCAGCCACAAGGAAAGCATGAGGAGGGGCGCATTTCCCAAGGAAGTCAACTTTAAAACATGCTAAAATGGTCTGGGGGACCAAATCCCTTGATTTAAGGGGGAATCTTCATGTGGGGCACCAATCCTCAAATAACTCAAGTGGATGAGGTGTGGTTAGGTGTGAACATGCACTTAGATGTCTAAATGGTTTAGGAAAGTGGTTGGACCAATATTTCCATAATATTAAGCCTTTAACGGCAAAAAAAAGAGGGAAAATTGGTTCACCGAGCTAGTTTACCAAAAACCAAGTGTGAACATGATTTTTAGTGCATGTGGCTAAGTCAAGGATACTTAGGCTAAAAAATAAATGTAGATGTTAGGATTATATTCCAACACCTATTTCAGCTTCTATTTTGTTAAACAATTGTGCAAATGTCTTTGTCACTTCCCTGTGAAAAATGTTTAATTTTTTATATGAACTGCAACCATTGTTTCTTTTATAGCAGCTCCTAGGTTTGAGGATATCCCTCCAAGAATTTCTTCCCTACAGGCTCGATTCAGATGATGACTCCCATTATTGAGGATGCTTTACCACAAAGACTAGTTACCTTGACAAGAGAATGGTGTTGGTAGGGTTTTGCTATGGCGGAAGGACAGAACGGCTCTGAGAGTTCAGGGAAGTGTAAGAAAAAGTGGATTATAATAAGGATTATAGGAATAAATTTGACCGTTGGGCGCATTTAAAATGATGATTCGGTGATTACTTCAGCGGATTCGGAATGAGGACGTGACATGACTATTAAGTGGTGGATTATGATGTTTTAATAGGTGACCATCACCCTTAAGTTGTAATGATTTCGTTTTAATTTTTGGTAGCACTATGTCTTCTTTTTTTTGCTTAAGCAAGAGTCGGTCCTTCTATTGACTTATCTATAAAAATAGATTACATGTTATACATTAGTACCAAGGTGGGAGAGGGCCAAAGAATTTGACTATCACTTTGCACCTTGCAAAAAGATCCAACGGCTCGAGAACTGAGCCTAGAACCCAAAAACCTGCTCGAACCTACATCTGAGATCCAACGATCGGGGAAAAAAACAACACGAAAACACGTGTCCCCAAAAAAATTTAAGGTGGACCTGAAGAGGAGTTAGAGCCCACTAAATAATCCAGGACCCACCAACATGCACAGTGAACCTAGGCCGTTGATCTGCCACTATTTGATCCAATGGCTGAGAGGAATATCGGGCTGAAAAGAAGCAGGAGGAATACCCGAAATAGAATTTGGACCCACCAACATGCACAATGAACCTATGCCTTTGATCTGCCACTGCTTGATCCAACGACTAAGAGTAATATCGGGCTGAAAGGAAGTAGGAGGAATACCCGCCCGATGAAGGCGGTATTCTCTCTCCTCCTTGAGCCACGTGTTGAGCGATTAGTGGCATCGAGTTCATTTTTAGAAAACTGCTTTAGGTATTGAGGACACCCGAAAACTGCCAAACCACCTTAACTGTAGCATGACTTAAATTAACATTGATTCGTTGCAGCCACTACCACGCAGCTTTGATTAGATTGTCGCCATTTTTCCTAACTACACGCTCGCCATCCCAGCTCCCTATAGAATCAATGAGGAGTTGATATGTGGTATAAGATAACTTTATATAAATCCCTTTGCTATAAATCTTCACCCGCCCGAGAACTCTAGGTCTGTACCATTCTAGGCTGATAATACGTACAAAGGACTAGAGTCTCTCTTCATTAATGTCTCTGGATCGCTGTTGCATGTGTCTTGTTCAACAACAAATTCCAGAAGTTTTCAAACTACTAGAATCCCCTATTCTGATATAGTTCTCAGTCCACATTCACTTGTCTGAGACACTCATCCCTCAATCTACCTTGGGGACCTCTTTCCATCTATATATATTGTTGCTTTTAGCACAGAGAGCGCCTTCATTGGCTAAAATATCTGCCAATTTGTTGGTTGTCCGGCGCACATGCATGAAACTTAGGGTTCTCATGTTCTGAAGGTGGGATTGGATCCTTTGATAAACCTGAAGAAGCCTCCAATGTCTCGAAACTTTTTCCAGAGCCGAGCCATAACATATTTTTTTGACCAAATTGATAATCAACTCAGAATCTGCTTCAATTATGATGTTGTGAAGATTGTCATTCTTCAGGATTTCTAAGCAGTGCTCAAGGGCCATGAGCTCTGCCATATTTTTTGTGGCTTTCCCAAAATTACAATGAAAAATGCATTGTATGCAACCCTTTTCATCCCTTATTACTCCCCCATAACCGGCCATGCCCGAATTTCCTTTTGAGACCCCATCTATGTTGCATTTCATAAATCCCTGAGAGGGAGGATGCCAAAAGTCTTTATCAGTAACAATTTGATTTGTATACTTGTTATTTCTCTGAGGAATAATCCCTTGCATGCCCAACTAAAGTAGTATCAGCACATTAGCATCGGAAGGGGGATTCTTAGGGGGTTTTGCATTAGAATTCCTACCGTCTCCTTGAGCTATCCTTAAATTTGTTCCATGATGCTCTGGGGAGAACCCTTTTTATTTTTGGAAATTCTATAGTTGCGTTCTTTCCAAACATCCCAGATAAGGAAGCTTGGAGCTAAAGCCCAGGATTTGTTGACTGTTTCATAATCAGAGAAGTTTTTCCTCCAATTATTTAGAGTGTCGGTGATGCTACCCATGTCCCTATCTGTTTGTCTGAAAATAGAGGCAATCCCATCCCACAACATGGAAGTAAATGTACAGAGGTTGAGAAGGTGGTCCATAGTCTCTTCTTGTGATTCACATAGCTGGCATATGGATGGGCCTAAAACACCTCTTTTCTAAAGGTTTTCCTAGGTTAGGATTTTCTTATGCTGCACTAACCACATGAACAGTTTGATTTTCATCCACCCTTGGGTCTACCAAAGATTCTTCCAAACCCCATCTGAGTTGGTCGAGTCAAGACCAAGGGCTATGCGTTTTGCCTCTTTAAGGTTAAAGGTGCCTTCATTGTTATTGCCCCATATCAGTTGGTTAGAATCAGCTAATATCAGGATCTTCCCTTTTTCCAGGATGGCTTTTAGAGCATTAACCTGTGCTTTCAAGGGGGCATTATCCCTATAATCCAGTTCTTTCCAGATTCTCCATTTTCCTCCATTATTTTCCTGATCCCAGAATTCATTTACTTTGAGTAACCCTTTGATGTTAGTGTCATTCTTGAGATTTTCAAACTCTTCTCTTAACAGTTTAGGTTCCTGTTGCCACCTATCCTCCCAAAACCATGCAAGGTTTCCATCTCTAATTTCCCAGAAACTATTTTTTCTGAACAATGTCTCTATTCTCCCAAGCTTTGTTCCAGATGTGAGAGCCTTTGATGATTCCAGACATTCTAATGTGATCCCTGTCTTGCCAAATGTTTGCATATTTCTGTTTCCAAATTTGTGCCCAAGGGGCATTTGTATCTTTTAGCCATCTCCACCATAATTTTGCCCCCAAAACTTTGTTTAGCACTTCAGGATCATCCAGCCCTAAACCTCCATGTGTTTTAGGTTTACAGATCTTTTCCCAGGCAACCAAGGCCCATTTTTTCTTTTCTTCCCCTTTACCCCAAAGAAAATCTCTTTGGATATTTTTGCATAGTTGCATGACTCCTTTTGGAGCTGGAAGGGTTGAGAACATGAAGATGGGAATAGCTTATAGGATTGCTTGTGTAAGCACAAGCCTACCTGCTAGGTTCAAAGAACTACTTGTCCATTTTCGTGTCTTGTCCTGTAGCTTATTAATCACAGGCTCCCAGACTATTTTTCTCAGAGGTTTGTCTATTAGTGGTACTCCCAAATATTTGGATGGTAGCATATCTCTTTGAAAGCCTAGAATTCTGGAAATATTTCTCTGAATAGAAATATTAGTGTTAAAAAAGAAAATCTTTGATTTGGAGAGGCTTACCTCTGTGCCCGCAGCCATTGCAAAGTCTTTTAGGATTTGTTTGTAAGCTAGAGCTTCCTTGACTGTAGGTATGCCCTGTAGCATGGTGTCATCCACAAATTGTTGATGGGTCAAAGCATTTCCGTTCCTGGTTAGTTTGAGACCCTAGATCTTACCTTCTTCTTTGGCAGACTTGATAGCTAGGCCTAGTCCTTCCATCATAAGAATAAAGAGAAAGGGGGAGAGAGGATCTCCCTATCTGAGACCTCTCGAAGGATTAAAGGGCTTTGATGGAGAACCATTTAACAAGATTGAAAAACTAGAGGTAGTTACAAGGGCCATTACCCATCTCACCCAGTTGTGGTCAAATCCATAAGCTAGAAGAACTTTCCTTATGTAGGCCCAATTTAACTTATCATATGCCTTTTCTAGGTCCAGTTGCATAATCATTCCTGCCTGCCTATTGCTTATAAGAGAGTGAACCACCTCATGAGCTTGAATGATATTGTTGAGAATTTGTCTGCCTTCTACATACCCAGTTTGCTCCACAGAAACCAGAGTTGGTAGAAGGGGTTTAAGCCTATTGGAAATTATTTTGGAAATTATTTTATACACCACATTGCATAAAGCTATAGGTCTGAATCTGTCTGGTGTCATAGCATTATCCTGTTTTGGAATTAAGGAAATGAAATATGTGTTGAGCGCCTTCAAAACAGTCCTATTTTTCCTGGAGTCCTCCACCACATTAAGGATATCCTGCTTGACAATAACCCAACATGCTTTAAATAAATCTACATTGAAACCATCTGGGCCTGGCGCCTTCCCATTTTGCATATCTTTGATGACTTCACTAACCTCCTCTTCATTCACAGGCCTGTTTAGATTATAATTATCTTCTCTTGTTACTAGCTTAGGAATGTGCTTTGTGAAGTCACTAATGAATTGTGATCTGTCTAAGAGAGGTTCCTCTGCTATGCCTTGGAAATGTTGAACCAACACAGCTTCTATATCTTTGTGGGTGTTGAGTTGGTTACCTTGAGAATCCTTGATTGTTGAGATCTTGTTGTGAGACCTGTGCTCCATGGTAGATTTGTGGAAAAACCTTGTGTTCCTATCTCCTTCTTTTAGCCATTGTACTCTTGATTTCTATCTCCAGAATATTTCCTCTTGTTTGCATAAATCTTCCCATTCCTATTGATGATTTTTAGCCTATTCGTTTGTTCCATCATCGAAGCCACTGGTGATGACGGTCTAATTAATTTCCTGCATCTTCCTTTCAACAACTTTTTTAGCTTCAAAAATGTTTCGAAACTCATTCTTATTCCAATATTTGAGTCTAATTTTGATATGTTTCAATATTTTATGCAAGAGAAACATTCTCATACCCTGAATTTTCATATCCTCTTTCCACCATTTTTCAATATTGCTGATAAAGTCTGGATGGGTGAGCCAGATATTTTCAAACCTAAAAGGTATGTTTCTTGGAGTTCCTATACAGGAAGCCTCAAGTTGAATAGGCCAATGGTCCGAGCCACCAAAAGGGAGTATCATCGCTGACATGTCAAGGCCTGTGAGTATAAGGTCCTCTGAGATAATAAATATGTCTAGTTTTGAGGCAACTTGAGTTTCACATCCCCTTTTGTTGTTCTAGGTGAAGAGGTCATTACTGGTCTCTATGTCTACTAACCTCATATTATTTATAAAATTTTGGAATGGTACGGAGTCTCTACCTAGCTATCTAGTTCCACCTTTTTTCTCTAACAGGGATCTAATCATGTTAAAGTCCCCTCCCAAAATACAAGGTATTCATGAATGTCTATCTCTTAGATCCTCCAGTGAAGTAAGCAGTTTGAGTTTGTCATAAGGCTTCTGTGGACCATAAACATTTGTGATTAAATAAACTTCCTTGTCTCCCACAGGTTGAATGACCACTAATAAATAGTTCCTAGATGCTTCAGCATCCAAGATACTTAGATTCTGGGGTTCCAAAGTGTGAGAATGCCTCTTGTTGTTTTGTCTTCTTTGACTTCTAGAAATTCATATCTAGTAAGCCATTTGCTGTGAATTTCTCTTATTTTTTCTACTAAACATTTAGTTTCCTGGATGAAAATCATATTAGGTTTTTCTTCTTTCATCCTATTGCTAAGAAACCTTTGTTTCCTTTTACTCCCTAGACCCCTAATATTCCAAGTTGTGAGCTTCATTAAGAAATATTTGTAAAAGAGTAACTGGTTAGGTCTTTCATCTTACCTGAATCTATCATCAGTTTTCCACATTCTATCAGCAGCTCGTTTTGTTTTTTCCTACCCCTTTTCCTGCCAGGGTTCCTGGGAGCAAGTCCCAATGTGGTCTTCATAGTTTTCACCCCTTCGTTGTCCTGACTCTCAAGGTTTCTTTTGACTCCCAACCCTTTTGCCTGAGTTCTCCACAGAAACAGTTGTTGCACTCTATTGAACTCCTCTTGTGGTAGTGAATCCATTCCTTTAGTGGTTCCCTGCTCCAGGAATTTTTCC
Organism: Pinus tabuliformis; assembly: GCA_031772625.1. Classification (NCBI taxonomy): domain Eukaryota; kingdom Viridiplantae; phylum Streptophyta; class Pinopsida; order Pinales; family Pinaceae; genus Pinus; species Pinus tabuliformis. Next base: position 972,945,276 of record CM062806.1, read on the forward strand.
AGATCTAGATGCTCCCTTTCGAGAATATCCTGCAGTTCATGATCCTCTATTTCCACCTCACTCAGGGTCATCTCTTGGTCCTTATCAAGTTCCATGGTACTCAGCATATCCTCCTTTTGTTGGTTATTTTTATGTGTTTCCTCCATATTTTCTTCCTTTTCCTTCTCCCCTGTGTTGTCCTCCAGAGTTTGATTTTCCTTATCTAGCTCGCCTTCTTCTTCTAGTACCTTGTACCTATTCTGGCTTGATTGCTTTTCCTTGTTGATTTTTTTTTGAAACTTTCTCCCTCATTTAAGTTTATTTCCCACTTTGTTAAAGCTATCAGTTTCTTTCCCTAAGTTAGCTTTAGTTCTTCTCTTTATTTTTTTTAGAGGGCAGTCCCTGATTAGATGCCCATGTTCATGGCATTTGCGGCATCTGAAAGGAACTTGTTCATAGTCCACCGCTTGTACCCATTATTCATAAAAATCTTCAAGAATCACTTCATTTGGTAGAGCTCCAGAGAGATCCATCTCCACACATATATGTGCAAAGGATGTGTACTTTCTCTACCTAGTGACCTTAGATATTTTTACAAAATGCCCTAGTTTATTTCCTATTGTTGTTAATGATTCTGGCTACCAATAATCCTGTGGTAAGGAGTAGAGTCTTACCCACACTAGGAATGAAGTGAAAGTATCTCGCTCCGGGACAAAATTCATCACCCAAGTTCACATATAGAGGCCTGCAGCAGCATAGCCCTCCTTCAAACACCCTGTCGTTATCCTCAATATTAATGAATACTACAGTGAAGAAACCCTTTGATCCAAGGTGTAGGTCTATACCACCTTTAGGTTTCCAATGATTCTTTATCCATGCCTGTAAAGTCTTCTCCATTGGCCATAACCCCATGAATTTACAAATGACTGCGTAAGTCGCCATGTGATCCCTATGCACATGTAGCGCGGGATCACTCAACACCACTCTGGGTGTGATAGTTGTCCTAGGCTTACACGGTCCATTTTGGTTTTTGGTTTTTGCATTGTGATTTTCTTCCTCTATTCTCTTCTCTCTTCTGACATCTTCCCGCCTATTCTCTTGCTCCTGTGCGCCTCTAATGTCCTATTTTCCTCCTCCTAAAAAACCCATTTCAGCCTCTAGCAGTTTCTTGCCGCGACTTGAGACTGCCTAACTATAGGAGGGAGTGATACTCCCCCCCTTACGCCCCTCCATGGTGCCCAACGCTTAATTTCTTCTGCAAAACTTAGCTCTCAAGACCAAAGCTCCCCACTCACTAGTAGGACCAGAGCACTATGTCTTCTTAATCATATATGCAATATATCAATTCCTATTGCCAAATTAAAGTAGCACATACATGTGATCCACTTTGCTAACCTTGTTTGTTGTTTTGATACCTCTTGCGGGTACTTTGCTCTATCACTCGTCCTTCAATTCAAATCACCAAGTGTCCCTGTAGGCTTCAAAAAATTATTAGGCTGCAGAAACTTGTCTCAGCTACAAAAACTTGTTCAAGCTGCAAAAAGTTGTTGATTATGCAGTTGAGAGAAAAAGAAAACTTTAATAAATGAACTTTGTTATTTTTTCTTTTTGAAAAAAAATATATCCTGCCAACAAATTGGTTTTCACTTTAAATTTTCTGTATAAACATTCCAATAGAATGTTTGTTTTTCATGTTTATAGCTTTTTTTAATTTTTCTCTCTCTCATATATATATATATATATATATTGAAGTAAAACTGAGTAAAATTTTCTAAGGTGGAAAAGAAGAAGAATTCTTCTTGACCATCTTCAGTTCTAAATTATTTTGAAACATTTTAACAAATTCCTCTTTTGTCAATGGCTTCTAGTAAAGCTTGAGTCAATGTCCATTCACTAATAGATGAATTTTATCTTCATCAATAGTCCTGATTCTAACTGCATCATTGTCAAAGACATTTTCAACTTCATAATGTCCAAGCCAATGGGTTTGGAATTCTCCTTGAAAATTTTTGAACTTTGAATCAAAGAGAAATTCCCAATCTCCTGGATGAAATCTCCTTTCTTTAATGTATTTATCATGCCATCTTGATCTCTATTGTTGAACTAGGCTAGTTCTTCGGAGGGCTTCTTGTCTGATTTCATCAAGCTCATTCAGTTGTGTCATCCTTTGCTTCTGTGCTTCTGATAAGTTAAGATCTAACTGGACTATTGTCTTATAGGTCTGGATCTGGAACTCTATTGGAAGTAGGACTTGCTTCCCATAAACAAGTTCATAGGGAGTATGTCCTATAGTATTTCTCCATGTAGTTTTGTAGGCCCATAAAGCTTCTAGAAGCTTTTCCAACTAGTCCTTTCTGTGTAGATGTACAGTTGTGGTAAGGATTGCTTCAATCACCTTATTTGTGGACTCAACTTGTCCATTGGCTTGTGGATGGTATGGGGTGGACTTTCGATGTTTGATCTTGTATTGATCCACAAGCTTCTACACTAATATGGATGTGAATTGTGTTCCTTGATCTGTTACAATTTCTCTTGGAACAACAAAACAAGTAAAAATATCCTAAAAATTAAATGAAACTACAGAATTTTCAGTAGCAAAAGGAAATGCTTTAGCTTCTACCCATTTAGTGACATAATCAGTACATACCATAATATACCTCTTTTGTTTTGAAGGTGGGCTTATTGGTCCAACAAAATCTAGTGCCCACTTCTCAAATGGTTTGATGAGTACTTGTGGTTGTAGCGGAATTTCATTTGAAAGAGTGGGTTTCTCCATTCTCTGACAACTGTCGTATCTCTTAACATATTCCTTGGTGTCCCTGAAAATGGAAGGCCAATAATATCCTAAAGGAAAGATTTTGTAAGTAGTTCTTCTGTCATAAAAATGTCCCCCACATGGCTCATCGTGATAGGCTTTGAGTATTTCCGGTATTTCTTCCTCTCAAACACATCTTCTGATGATGAGATCTGGTCCTGTCTTGTATAACTTTTCATTTATCCATGAATAAGACGTGTTATTGTGGAATATCCTCATTTTTCTCTAGGAGATAAATGAAAAGGTATTTTTCATGTAGCTAAATAGTTAGCAATATCTTCATACCAAGGTGATTTAGTAGATACTGCAAAAAGATATTCATCAGGAAATTTATCCTCTACAGGTTGATCATTATTATCATTATGAGCTCTAGATAAGAAGTTAGCAATTGTGTTATGTTTTCCTGGCCTATCTAGAATGGTTATGTTGAATTCTTGTAAAAGTAAGAACCATCTAGTTATTCTTCCATTAGTGACTGGTTTATTCATTAGGTATCTAATGGCAGAATGGTCCATGTGAAGAAAAAATTCATAACAAGTTATGTAATGTCTGAACTTGTTAATGGCATGAACTACAACTAAGATCTCCTTTTCAGTTATAATATAATTTAACTCTGTAGGATAATTTGTTTCTCTACTCCTTCATCGATTTTCAACCTTTCAAGGAAAGGTGTTCTAATTGATATCGATGGTTGTTCTATGATGGGAGTATTTATCGGAACATTTTCTGTTTGTTTATTCTCTTTTTGAGGGAGAGAGGTCTCCCCTTCTTCTAATTGGTTTTTGCATTTTTTAAGATTGGATCTTGTTTCTTGAATGACAACAGGGGGTTTTCTTGGTAACACTCTTCCAGACCTTAATTGGACATTATTTAGGTCTAGTGGAGTTATTTCATAAGTTTGAGAATTCCTCCCTTCCATGTTGTACACAAGTTGTTGTGGTATTTTATTATTAGGATTCATAAGTGGTTGGACGGGCAGTTGATTTGGTTTTTGTGGAAGTGGTAGGGAAAGTTGTGGGTTTTGATTCTGAACTGGAATTTGCAGTAATTGGTTAGCTTGGGGAATTTGATTAGATGGGGGTAGAATTGTGGTGGAAGATAGGATGGTGAATATTTTTGATGTTGAGCATATGCTCCATAAGGATTTTTCCATCCTTGATTCCAAGATTGTGACTGTGGCTAAGCCCAAGGTTTCCAAGCTGGATTCCAATTGTTTTGTGAAGATTGATAAAATTTTTGTGGTTTGAACCCTTGTGATTGATTTGATTAGGGGCTTTTCCATGGTCTCTTGGCTATAAAGTAAAGAGGGTCTACTGGTTCTGATATTCCTTCTTCATTAAATATAACCTTGAGTCCTTATAAAGAAGGAAATTCCTTCGTATCATGATTATCTACACATATGACACAAGTTTATATGGATTTTGAATTTAAGGGACACTCTCTTAGAGCACGTTTCTTTCGACATTTAGGACAGAAGATAGATAATGCAACATTTCAGAATTGTGCTTGTTTTGTATTTTAAGGGTGTCTATCTACTCACTTAGGCTCCCTAAAATATCTGTCTTAAAGGTATCAAGCAAGTTTCTTAATTCTACCCTGCTAACTATCCCAGCTACAGATTTATTAATTCTTGACAAGAGAGGGTCTCTAGGACTCCTTCCAACTCGTGCTTTACCCCTTGAGATATGTACACATAAATCACAAATATCTGCAAACGGTAGTTGGGAAATATCTCCTTTTCTAGTTAAGTTAAGGAGATCGATCCACTAATCTTTAATAGCTTTGAGTAAGAGGAATTTTAAGGTTTCCTGACCCAAATTGTCCATTTTTTCTCTTTTAACATTGTAGACAAATCTTCCTACTAAATCTTCAAGATTTTCATCTTCTTTTTGTGTCATTTTGAAGACTTCGTCTTTAAGGTTACTAGGCATACAATAATCTCTATATTTGCTTAAGAAAGCCTCTTTCATTTGTCCCCATGTGGTTATAGAATGTACTCCTAGACTCATGAACCATTTTGGTGTTGAGTCTTTTAATCTAGCAGGGAACAATTTTAGTTTTTGAGAATCATGTAGATAGTCATATGATCTGCATAATACCTCAAATTCGAAGAGAAATGTTTATGGGTCTTCATTTCTATTTCCATGAAAATTAGGAATAATTGAGGGTGATATATTTTTCATTGTGAGGGTTGTATCTTCATCAAGAATAGGAAATCCAAAAGGATCCTGGTTTCCTCTATCTCTACCCCCTCCTCTATTCCTATCTCCACCTCCTCCTCTACCTCTACCTCTTCCTCCTCCAATTCTATTTTCCTCACCATGGACATTGTGTACCTCTCCTTCCCCTTCTTCAGCCATGATAGATTCTTCAGAACTAGTATAGTGTTCTTTTGATTCTTCTGGTTCTTGTATCAATGGTTGTTCAAAATAAATTTCTCGTTCCTCTTCTTCACTAGGAACTTATAATTCTTCTCCCAAAATTTGTTCACCAGTGGAGGATAGAAAAATTACTGCTGTAGTTGGGGATGTAGGATTTTCTTCAATTACACATTCAATAAATGAAGTGGGTGAAGTTTTGGATTGGATTTCTGATCTTGAGACTTCAGGAACTCTTTGTCGACCTCTAAATGGAATTCAGGGCTGAGTAGGTGGTGTAGAATCTCGAAATCATGGTGAAGTGAGTGGATTTGTGGAAATTAAACTTCTTCCTTGCCCTACAAATCTACCTCTAGAGTCTCTATTCCTATGCATATCAAGTTTTAAATTAATGATTTTTTTTAACTTCTAATTTTACTTCCCCGGCAACGACGCCAAAATGTTTGGTCAATTTAATGTCTCTAAATTGTCAATCATAAATTATCAACCAGGGTAGGTATATTGATGAAGTGCAGGTGCACTATATGTGCTAGAAGTTATTTCTTATGTCAGTATATTCTTATTAGGGTCTAAACTTAAGATTAATATGGAGATGGTGTTGTTAATTATATTGGTGTCTTAATCCCTAAAGTTATCAACTAATTTCTTAGGAGTTATTCTCTATTGAATCAGTTTATGGATGATGTGAAAGTGATTCTAAACTTTACTTGTGTTAGACCGTTTTGGATTTTTGTCTTGAATTTTTATGCTGCAGCCAAATCTAATTTACTATATGTAAGGAAAATCTATTCTATCAAACTGTAAATGAATAATGTCCGAATTCAATTGCTAAGGGAAAGACTCTCACCCTTTTACTTATTCAATTTCACTCAAACAATATATTACGAACAATGGCTACACTATGAAGTAAAACAGTTGAACTACACTAGACAAAAAGAAAATGAAAGTTTCCACATGGTACTAGATAAAAAGAAAATCAAATAGCATAATTAAACCAGGTATAAAGTAAAGGAAATTGTTCATGCGTACAACGATTCACTGGTGACTCATTATACTGCATTCTTTACACAAAACAGAGTATTTTAAGTGATGAAATAAATCTAAGTGTGATTGGTTAAAGACTTGTTACTGGTCATAGGGGCCCTCCACAATTCAGTCTACAATATCCAATCAACGCAGCAAATAGCACACATCAAACCAATTCTATTACTCGCAAATAAAACTTAACAAATTGTCTTCAAAAATTACATGAGTTGGCGCGCACCTCAAAACATAGTGCGACAATAATTTTATAATAAGTCTTCGGCATAACAGTATGAGGATTTCAAGCCTAAATATATTTATTTCGATCAAACTATGTCGCTAAACAATTGATTTTCTATTTCAAAAGCAAACCGATAAGATTTTGTAAATACTTAGATTCTATCCCGTGATATTCTTGTGGTTGACTTTGGGGTTGATTGTGTTACCCTGTGACCTTCTTGATGAATTGGTTTGAGGGAGTAGGAAGGAATCTACGAGGGAACCATTCCTTATCCACCTGTATCTTTCTTTGCTGAGTTGGAGCTTCTGAACCTTGCGAACAATGGAGGTAGCTACAAAAATTTGGATTAGCTGCAGAAACAGACTAATTCCATAGCCAAATGCATACTTTAACAAAATAATAGGGTATATAGACAAACATGAAGAAGAAGACATGTAATTTCTTACCTTTAACAAAAGCTTGTGTCTATTGCATTATTTAGGTGATAAGTATAGGAAAAAAGGAGGAAATATAGGCAAAAAGGGGTGTCAATGTAAGACAATCTTTGGACTCTACAACACACAGAGGGGATCTGTGCACTGTAGCATTCCACGGGCCACAGACATTACTTCTTTGTATGTGCAGCCATATTTCCAAACAGAGAAGGAGAGAAAAGCGACCTCATCTCCCATTTGGGTTTTCTCCCGAAAGGGTTTCTGAGAGAGAATATCTTGTTTATTATGTGTGCGTGAGATTATTTTTTCATTCTATACTTTTATTCCTGATTTACTTTTACATGCATGCACTAATTACAATTAATTTTATAGATCTGGAAATTAAATAAATTTGTAATATTATAGAATCTCACATTTTTAATATAATATTATTTGACTTGTTATGACAAACTGTCCAGTGGAATATCCATGACATTTTACGAATCATGCACATATATACATGTGCACATTTTCTCAACCAACAAATAAAAGGATATGATGTCTGCATCCACTAAAAGGGAATCTAGAGGCTCACAACTCCACCCTCAAAGCAATACTAGGATTCACCTCCTTCTTAGGAAGTCCATAATCCACTGCCAAAGTCAAAACTGCATCTAATGTCCAACGCTATAATCTCGTGTCACTTGTCCTCTCAGTGTAAAATTATTGACTTATTGTTCCAGGGCACACTCCCAATGTGCATTTGATTCCATTTGGAAATGCTAATGACCAAAAAAAATCCATCCCCAACATTCCCTTCTTTGCTACACAGCCCCTTGGGAAATCCGGTCACCTCTTCCATGCAGTCACACACCTTCTTAGTTCCACTGGCACCCCCATCTCAAGCAGTTCATCCCTTGGAAAGGCTTCCTCAAATTGGAATATATCAAAACCAAGGCATATCCCTACCTAAAACCATCATAGCGGTCATAACATGGTCATGAAAATAAATTGACATTAATGGGTACCAGTGCCCCATTATGGCCCTGCTCCGGAATGCTTTACTAGCATATTATTGCCTGCTCCAATTCCTTTTACTTTTGTTGCTAATCCTTGCAGTCAGTTTTCAACCATCCAACCGGGCATTTTGGTGCTTCCTGTACCAAGCACATAACTTGCATTAGATTTAAAATAAATTGAAATAAATTCACATCATACCTCATTAATAGCTCGTTAATAAGGTATACTTGCAATTTTGTTCAGTTCCTGTCACAAGTTAAACTAGCATATTGACCAATTCATCATGTATAAACATATCACATCTGGTTATCTCAAAACACAACTATCATAGATAAAAATTATAAATCACATGTAACCATCATATACTAGAATCATAGAGCATATGTAATCATCATAGACCAAAATCATAAATCTCATACATAATAAAACTGAAATAAAGTACTACTAATAAAATATTGATACTTATCCTTTAATCAATCCTTCACCTCTACCTTTGTCCTTATTATGTACACACACCGGATCGGTTGCCACACCTGAAAAACACCTAGTTCCTTCTCCTCAACCATGTGCACATACACGTAGTGTGCATCACACACATACAACCACAAATGACATACAACACCATGCAATATGTTATGCTCCTATACTAATAGGTGTCATATTTCATGATTGACTGGTAAAATGCCAAATATGTTCATCCTTTCCATGCTACAAAGGTTCCATATTTTCAAAAAAATCAAAAAATCAAAAAATGAAAAGAGGGTATGCCCTAAAAGAAAGATCAAAGGGAAAAAAGAATGAATTGGTCAAAAGGAAAAGAAATGAACCCCAAAGAAAATACCAGGAAAGTGTGCTAGTCCAAAATGCCACTACTATTCTGTTTTTGCAAAAAAGTTTCATCATGTGCAGTTAGTTGACTGTTATCACACTTGATGGATGGCCAAACAACTTAATCTTGGCCAATCCATGTTTAAATTTCCTATTTTAAAATTAGAGAACAAAATCTATCCAAATAGTTCAAGCTTGGCAGATCAGTAGTTAGGTAGAGAAGCAAGGGTGTTCAACAGTGAAATCTGAGCCATTGGAAGAAATAAGGGCACGCTTAGATAGGACAACAACTAAAAGAAAAGAAGAGAGTAAGGGTTTGCTAGTTCAAATGCACCCAACCAAAGAAGAAGAAAAAAAGTTAGGCGTATTAGGCTGGGTAGGCAGTTTTGAGGTTGCAGCAGTAGGTTTTTGAGCAATTATGTCTTTTAAAAGGTGATTCATCTCTCATGGATATCTGAAGCACACTGGGAATGGTTTGGCTACAAAGCAGATGGAGCATGACTAATTTTCCTCTATATTTCCCCAAGAAACATTTACTAACCTCCCCACAAGGACATTGAGATCTACTCAAATGCTCCTAGTTCACTTCATTTCAGGAAAAATATTAAGTGAAACTCTGTGTTTACTTAGGATAATAAAGCCACATTTTTTGTGTAAAAATTCCTTTTATTTCCCTAAGCCTAAGTTTCCACTTTAAGCTTAGCGATTTTTGTTTGACATGTCTTTCATATTAACATACTAACTTCACTATATAGTTCCTATATAATATTTCACCCCCGTATTATATAACCATATAAAAACCCCAAAAAAATTTTAATATCCCACCCCAAGTTTAATTATAGCCATATAGTAATGTTTTTAAGGGGGTCTAAGGTTTATCCGAAACCTTATGGACAACCCTCCCCGCGCACGCATATAAACATTGGATTTCATTTAACATTTGGTTAAATGAATAACCAACTCGCCCGACAGACCCAAAGCTGAAATACACTACAAAACTTACAAAACCTTGATTTACCACAGTGGTCCCCGCACTGTAACCCTCCTCTGTTTCCCGTTGAGCGCCAGAGGTCCGATCATGGCCCACAGATCAGACGGCCCACAGCGATATCGCAACCCCTCAATGGCCGAAGATTAGCGCCCGGGAAATGGGCGGTATTCCTGCCATACAAAAGACATGTGTCGCCTTCCTGCTTCCCCTGCTCCCCCCCCTCCAATACCACTATGGCCCAAAGGCGGTGTGGGGGCCAAACCACTTACCACCTTTGTACCCCACTGACGTCATCATCACGTCATCAACTGACGTCATGACAATGTCCCCGCCACCTCTCTACATCATCCACTGTGTCATCCACCATGTCACCACCAAGTCAGCCTCTGTACCCCCGTTACACGACAAATATTGCATCATGCTGACGTCACCCGACTGAAGCGCGCCAAAGCCCGCCAAAACCAAATTTTTTGTCAAAAAGGCGTAAAAACATCGTTTTCGTTCATTTCTATTTGTTTTCTCTGCACGACCTGTGCATGCCGATTTACATTCCAAAGCAATGTTAAATTACACAGTCCACCAACAAGCCAAAAAACCTCCACAGTTCGGTCTTCCGGCGCCTTCCGCGACCTACATTTCGCACAATCCACTGCTACAACAGGTATTTACCTTAGTTTCACCTCCAAACCCTGTTTTTCTTTCCTCTCCTCTACAAATTATCCAAAAGTGCCCAAATTTGAGTTTAGTTCATCAAATACCTTCACAAGTGCACCAGAATCGTTGTTTTTTCCCTTGTACCAAGAAATCTCGCATACTCAGTCTCCCTCTACAAATTTCGCCCACTAAGCTAACTTCAAGCTGGTTCCGGCCCACAATTCTCTGAGAAAGCCTCAAAAACTATTATTTTACCTACTGTTGTTGAAAAAAACTCAAATTTTAAATTGAAAAATCACAGGAAATTGAGTAATGGAGGCTCCAGTGGCTCTCAATGTTGCCCCCCTTAATGCTCCTCATAAGGATTTGGAGTGGTTGCCCTTAGCTGATAGGGATTTTCAAATTCGAGACTTAATTGGTGACAAAAACCACCTCCAAGCATTCTGTGAAATCAGGAACAGTCACCTAAACAAAGCTGATCTCTATGGGATATGGGAATCCAATCTGCCCAGATACTACCTCCCAGAAGTAAATGTATTCCCAGATGTCATTCGCCTGTGTTGTTCTAATTATGAGCCTACTCAAAGAGCAGTCATGTCTCCAGCTGGAACTGTCTTATTTCATATAACTCCTGACTCAATCAATGAAATGCTACACTTTAAACCTGCTCAGCCTCTTGCTCCTCTTTCCATGGGACATTTGGTGGATGAAGGCTCTAAATTGTCCACTGCAGAAATAGGCCAGATTGCCAAGTTATTTATGAGTCCAGATTTCTACTCCAAATACTCACATCCCTATCACCATGCTTGGTTCAATGAAGCTGGAAGACTCATTATTGATATGATGTCCTATGTCCTGGGATTTAGAACAAGTGAATTTGTTGATGAGACCATCTTAGCTTTCATGTCCATATTTATTCCAGGACAACCTCCTTCTATCAAGTATGACTTTGCTACTTTCATTGCCAACAAGATCCATGACCAATTCATGAGTCTAGACAGAGAAGGAGTCTTCAAGTATACCTCTTATATCTATCATCTGTTCTTGTACTATCAAGCAGATAGTTTTCAGTGTCCTATCAGAAAGTTGGATACTAAAGGAGAAAGGAGGTCTGTGATATTTTGGACCTCAGTCTTCCATATAGTCTATTACTCTCCTTGCACTTATTGTGAATTCATCGATCTGTTTATACATCCAGTCTCTTCTTTACTGATGACAACTCCTCGTGCTAGACTCTCTGGTGAAATACAGAAAATTTTACAGCCCTCCAAAAGCTATAAATTAGGTGACTGGTACTTTTACTAGAATCACACTGAAATCAAGATATATGGTTGTGAGTTGTGCCCCTACAAACTGCCAAAATATGTACCTATGATACTGTTTGCTCTTGAATATTTCAGGCAATCTCTCAACTCAGATTTGACTCATTTTTATGGTGCCAAGAAAAAAGCTCAGCTCAAATTAAGAAGCCAATTAGGCCCCTTCATTGTTAACAAAAAGGAAGGATGGGAAGATGCTGACAAGATATTAGGTGAACAACTCAATTTGAAAAGGAGCTTTTGGTGGGTACCCTATGACCCGAATGGATTCATCTATAATAGAAAGGTAAAAAATAGGCTATCAGCCTATAATCATCTTAGGATCCCTGATATAGAGCAATATGCCAATCAAGATGAGTGGGTAGAGGGCACATTGATAGAGGAACTCACTAGGAAGAAAATATGGAACAAGCAATGAAAAATCTTGAAAATACTCTTGACCTGGACTCTTTTGGACAGGTGTCTTTCAAATTTCCACAGAAAATCAGAGTGGGCACATCATCAGCAGGAACTTCACAGCAGCCTGCCCAAGAAAGAACTACACCAGCTGCAGGGACATCTAAGGGCAAAGAAGTGCTGGATTCAGAGCAGCACACAATGACAGATCAGCCAGCATCAAAGGAACAGGACCAAGGGTAGATTCCTCAGGTCCAGACCAAAGCACCGGAGGTACCAGCATTGCAGACTCCTATTAATTAGGAAAAAGGAAGAAAAAGGGACCGAGAAGAGGCTACACCTGTGAGTGGGCCAGTAGAGCAACCAGGTGAAAAAATGCAAAGAATAGATCCTCTACCTGAAGAGGAATTTATTGAGGAAATCATAGAAAGCCCAAGAAATGAGAGGGCTACCTGCCCACAGACATCTCCAATGGTAGAAACTTCCACCAGCTCACATAGGCAGCAATTGGAGAAACAACAAAGTGTGGAAATTTCCTCCACCAGGCCACAAAGCAAGCAAGGTTCTGAAATTAAGAGAACATTCACTGAAATAAAGGCAAAGAATGATCCAATAAGAATTCAGCTTTATAATCACTTGCTGAAGATGGCCCCCACAAATCAATAAAGGCTAATGTCAACATATGACATTCAAGAGGGAAAAATGATCCTTATTCACTTTAAGCCCAAAATGCAACAGCCATAGTCAGCTGCTGATTATATCAAGACCAATCTGGAAGTTCTTGCCAAAGATATCCATCCAATGGACCAGATTGAATTGCATAAGCAAACTAGAGAGATGGTTTATTCCACATTGGAAGAGAAGGCATTGTTGGCACACAAATTGTAGAATTCATTGAATAACACATCTGCTCAATTGGATTTGGAAAAGGCTTCCTCTTTGGCCAAGGATAACGGGATCAAGTCCTTGGAAGAAATTATCATTGAATTGGGAAATGATCCCAAGAATTCCCAAGGAATAAGGAATTGATAAAGAAAAAGGAGGATGACATAGCTGCCCTCAAGAAACAATTGAAGCTACCAATCATAGTGCATCCTCAAACCACAGAGGTTATGCAAGAGAAAGTAGAAGAAGACATGATGGAGTTGTTAATGAAGATGAATCAAAGACTAATTGAGACAGAGCAGGAATTGGAGAAAGCATTGCAGGAAAAGCAGGGAGTGTCGACCTCCCAGCCATCTCAAACAGCTCCAACAGTTATCACTGCTCCTCCCACAGGTACAATTGCTCCTCCTACAATTACAAAAGCAGTGCCTCCCACTATTCCAGCATCAACAGCAAGTACTTCAGCAACAACAATAGCAGTAGGCAGTAGCACTGCCATGACCACAGAGGAATTGATAAAGTCTATGAATGATTTGAAACTCAAAGTTTCAGAATTGAAGGATGCTAAGGAGAAATTGGCCAAGTTGAAAATAATTTATGACAAATCTAAAATGACTGTGCTAGAAAAATCAAGGGAGGTAAAAGCATTGGAAAATAAAGTAAGAGCTTTAGAAAAGGATCTCTCCCTACATAAACCCTTGGCAGAGATCAAAACAATCTTATGGACCAACATTGGCCAATCCATCACTGATGTATGGAAATCAATACAGATAATTCATGAGCATATTGATTTGGTAACAGAAGCTCAAGCAGAAATTCAAAAGGCCAGGAATTTATTGGGACACATGCCCGAACAGGCCAATAGGCTGATACAGTTTTTGAACACCGACACCAAGGAAGATCTGGTAGCACTGGATATCAATGACAGGACAAGCACTGTTATAACAGTCAAAAGAGTCCTAACCATGAAGAACTTCATACAAAATTTGGAGAGAAAGTGCCAGGACATGCAAGTGGAGATAAGTGCTTTCACACAGAAGTTTACAACTTTGCATGAAAAGAGTTGCCCAGTTTATTAACCAATGACTATAGACTGATGACACATGCAAACTATGCTCACAGATTGAATACATATGTGGCTAATCAAATCACAGCATCATCAAGTTCTGTAGAAGAGAAGGCACTCCCATCTGGACAGAGCCTATATGACAATTTAGAAAATCTGTTTTTTATTGAGCATGAAGTGAGACATCTTTTCACAGTCCATCCTACTCTCTTCAAGTACATGGATGCTGATGAAACTCTAATAAAAATGCGTAGACACCAATTACCGGATGACCAGTGGTGGAAGAGTATGCTAGAAATTTTGTAGATGGATTTCAAATTTTGTTTTTTCCAGAACACGACAGGTCATAAAGTGAAGAAAAAGAGCAAATAAAAATCGCGCTGGGCAATGGTCTATTTAAGTGCAATTAAAAGCACCCATGAAAGCAAAGCCAACAACGCAAAATATCAGTAAAGCACCCACTGGCCGACTCACTGAGCAAACAGTCAATGCATCTCAGCAACTAAGCGGCTAGCACATCATCAATTACTTCTGCATTTATTTCTTCGTGTTCCCAAGATCATTTATTTCTGTTTCTAAGTAGGTAGAATAAGTTATTGCTAGATATTATCTATTGAGATATTTTGTAAACAATTTTGTACAAATACCTCCCCAAGCTAAGTAATAGGGGTTGGTGATACATTTCTGGAACTGCGTTGTAACTCTGAGAACTCTTCTGAATAAAAAGCAACTGGAATGCGTTGTTGATGCACTGAACTCTTTGGATGTGGGATTAATAATAGTGGACTATGTTACAGAATTCTCGAATTATTTCATAGATCAATGTCATTTTAACTCATGTTTTACAGTTTTCTGTGCTTTTATATATCATCTATGTCCATAATCTTAATCACGGGGATAAAGAATAACCCAGAACTTACTTAATTGTACTCTGTGTTCAATCTCTATTATTTTTTATGTTTTCTTTAGAACTAGCATAGGCAGGAATTCTTCATTACTCTTGTTTCCCTTGGTTCTTATACCTTGAGTAGTTCTAGGGAATTCTTAACTGCTCCCTGGAAATATTCATTCACTTTACCTCTGCCAGCATGATGAAAGATTCTTAATTTCCTTTCATCCCCTGACCTCCATGTCCATTTGATTTCAGCCAATAAAGTGTTTCATGTTCTGATTATCTTGCTCTGTAGTACCTCCTATGTCAAAGAAACCATATCCAGCAATTTATCCTTATAGACTCCATAACCTAATGGACTGAATTTCTCAGATTTTCACCCCACCTTTATTGAAAATCATCATCCAAAAAATCAAACAAACAACTTGCACTTCATAACTAGCCTAATATACTCCAGAACAAAGCTAAATTATAAAGAGAGAGCCCTCTCTGGGTGCAGATAGGCTAGAATCTGCATCTAAAAGACTGGTCTGTGGTTACCTCGGTCGTATTCCCTTTCCTAGGAGCTTTGGGGAACAACTTGAGTGATAACATCATTGGCGACTCCACTGAGGAACTAAATAATGTTTGTTATTTCTGTCTATTTTCTAAAGCTAGAGATGGAGCCTGAAGTTAGCCAGGTAGCCTTTGAAACTGTTTTTCCTATGCAATCACAAGAATAAATAAAAGTTGCTTCAGTCTATCTCCAACCTAGTTTTAGGCTTTAAACAGTTGTCTCAAAGGCTTGATCAGTTTCCTTGTTTCAACATATCTGAAGGAAAAATCAAGCTCCTATATTCCAAAAGCTTCCTTCAAAATAGTGTCAAAACTTGTATTCTTCAAATACTTCCAAAAAATACCAAAAATATACTTGGAAGCTGGCTCCAAAGAAGAAGACTCGTTACACTAGATCTAATCTAGATCCGAATCCTCCAGCTGTTTTTGAAAATCCTAATTTGATCCCTAAGAACCTTAGAAGTCGAGAAAATCAAGAAAATTCTGTTGATTTAAACCTTGAAACAATTCAGTAGAACCATATCCAAACTGAGCTTACTCCTGCTAAAACAGCAGTCCTTTCTACCATTGCTGCAGCTTCTTCTAGTTCACCATCACCACTTCAAAACATCATTTCCACTCCTCCATCCACAACACGTATTTCCAATGATGTCCTTGCGGTTACAATTGTCCCATTCCTTCCTGTTGTCCCATTTATCCCTGTAAATATGGAAAACTGATATGCTACCCTGTAGTTGCCTGCTAATCCAGGGGCTATGCCTCAAGATTATCAAAGAAAAATCACCTATTTTGATGGTACTGGGACCTATACAGCTCAAAAACATACCAAGAAGATGACAGATTATTTTGAGAACTATGAAATTGATGATAATGATGTCAGAATGAAAAATTTTGTTCAAAGCTTAACTCGTGATGTAAGGACTTGGTTTAGAGCACTCCTTGCAAATACCATTGCTGACCCAGATGCCCTTTATCAAATGTTTGTGAACAGATGAGAAAATAAGAAGGACCCATTACACATCCTATCAGAATATGAAAGCTTGAAAAGAGGCCCCCAAGAAACTGTTCATGATTATTGTGCCAGATTTAACAATGTATATAATGCTATCCCGCAAAATCTTAGACCTCCACCAGACTTGGCCTTGATCAAATTTCCTGATGGATTTGATTCTGACATGGCTTACCAGCTCAGGGAAGGAGCTATTCCAAGCCTAGAAGACATGCAAAGTATAGTTGTTAGTGTAGAAGCAAATCTGATTTCTAAGAGAGCTCGGGCTAGAGCTGAAAGAAGAATACCCATCAAAGAAGAACCTTCTGCCTTCGAACAAAAGTTAGATGCTATCATTAAAGGAATGGATAGACTTGGTGATAGGGTAGGAAAAATTGAGAGGAAATCATCTTGGGAGGGTCAACCAAGTAACATGGCGAGAAACCCAAACTTCAAGAAAAATCAAAATCCCAATAGTGGAAGGGTTGGCCCTGACCAGAACATCAGACCTCCATTCCAAGAAAATTTTACTGAAGCTTCAACCTCTAGTGAACCAACAGAGGACCCTCACATCAACTTAATGGGTTTAAACAGTGAACAACAAATCTTTTTAAACCAAGAATGTTGAGATTGCAACAAGATGATGGAGCTTAGTGAAAAGAGTCGCCTTCACTAAGTGGGTCCGCAGGCAAATTATGGCGCAAGTTCTATTTTTGGATCATAGCAGGGATGATCACAGCAGGAGTGACCACAGAAGGGATGATCATAGTAGATTGATCACAGCAGGAGTGATCAAAGTCTATTTTTAGACTGGCTGTCCAAAATAGAAAAGTCAAATATTATTGTCTCATAATAATATTTGGACTATAAACTTGATCTTATTCTCTTGGAGCAATTCAGCTTGAGCTACAGATGTGGCACATGCAGCTATCAGAAGGAAGTACTCTTTCTTGGTGGGTCAGTTGAGTTGTTGCATGCATGACTTCAGTTAGAATTCAATCAGTTGAGTTTGGTGGAGTTGATTGTGGAGTTGATGGAGTTGTGTTAAGTTTGACTTGGTTAAACTAGTCGTAATTAGTCTAACTGCAAATAGACTAATGATAGTTGTTAAACTAATTATTAACTCATAATGCAACTATAGAATACATCAGTTAAATCAGTTGCATGTCAGTGCATGTTCAGTTCAGCAGGGACAGGTGTTAGAGGATCAGATTTCTATCAGATGTGACTATAGTTGTGCATGAGGATTTGCACAATCAAATGGATTGAGTATGCCAATGAATTGGCCAATACCAAGTGATTATAGCCTCTACTCACGTCTTTCCCAGTGTGAGTGATTCTTTGGAGGTAAAATATGAGTTTGTTAAACCATTCTCATTCATTCTTGAGCAGGTATTGAGCAGTGGAGGCAGGCAAGCAGTGGAATAGATTTGGAGATCATATCTTAGCTGTATTGTGTGTAACAGGTGGAGCTAGTACTGGATTTCTTGTGATAAGCATTGTACTTCGTAATGTTACATGTTCTCAATCATTAATATACAAATAGTTGGGGTTTTTAGTGAGATGCTTTCCCCGGCTTACATACTGTGTTAATGTGTGAATTCTCTTGACGTTTTATTGTTATTGATGCTGCTATATTGATGATCAACGTAGAGGAGCTTATGTATTGTGTATGTATTCCACAATAGTACATGATCAGGATAATCTCTATTGAATATGTGTTTATTATTCAAAATTTCTACATGGTATCAGAGCTGTTGATCATCAGATCTACTATTCATGAAGAGTTTACATTCTATTTCTCCAGGCAGAGCCTGTAATCAGGCCAGGTATCCTTTGGATTCATCCTTCTTTTGGAAGGTGAAATATCCAGTAAAAGCCCATATAGTTAATCTCTATACGAGAAATATTTTGTTCTCACTAATCTTAGATCCGAGGCAGTTGAGTTGGAGCTAGTGGAATTTGAATTTGTTGCAGTGTTTTCTTGGTGGCAACGCAGCAATGTCTTTCAACGGATTGCGATTGGAGTATGCTCTTGAGGGCAGCTAAAACTATATTGCATGGAAGGACAGGATGGAGGCAGTATTGGATGATAATGGGCTGAAGGAGTTCAAAGAGATGGATGTCCCAAAGCCTACTGATGTTACTCAAGCTGATGCTTGGCAAAAGAAGACCGCAAAATGTCGAAGGATTCTGTTGGAGGGCGTGAAGGATCAAATTGTGTCCAGCATGCATGGAAAGACTTCTCCATATCTGATGTGGAAGGCTTTAACAGATCTATTCCAAAGTAAGAGCAATCAGAGGAAGCTGGTGCTCAAAGATAAACTCAGAAACATCAAATGCGAGAAGGGTGACAGTATGCCCAAGTATCTCACGAAGTTCACTCAGTGTCGAGATGAGCTGGGAAGTGTGGGGGTTATTGTTGATGATGAGGACTTGGTGAGCTTGGCTCTCCTTGGTCTTCCGAAGAGTTTGCATTCCTATCAGGACTCTATCAATGGTCGGGAGAAATTTCCAGGATGGGAAAGACTGTGGTCAGATCTTGTGCAGGAGGAGATCAGGCGGAGTACCAGGAACGGATCTTCATCAAAGGGAACTAATGAAGAAAATTGTGCTTTGGCTGCCAAAGCAAAGAAAGGGAAGAGCAAGAAAGCTTCTCAGTCTGGTGTGAAAGGCAAGAAGTAGGACATGTCCAAGGTGAAGTGTTTTCATTGTCACCAGCACGGACACCATGCCACTAATTGTCTGCAGAAGAAGAAGAACAAGCAGGCTCCTGGATCTGCAGCAGGAGAGGCTCTAGCCTCATAGTTTGAGCTTGATTTTTCATTGATCACATGCTTGGTTTCAAGTGTGATGGTATTGGCGTGTTTCTTGGACAGTGGTGCATATTTTCACATGACGGGAGATAGAGATTTGTTTTCTAATATGGAGGACAAAGATCTTGGAGTGCACATCTAGATGGGCAATGATGGTAGATACAGTGTGACCGGTATCGGTACCATTTCATTTGAGAGGGAGTCTGGTAAGCCCTTTGTATTAAAGCAAGTCATGCATGTTCCAGGATTGAAGAAGAATCTTATCTCAGTGGCGATGTTAGAAGACAAGGGGTATGATGTTTTTTTCAGCAAGGGAAAAGCTTTCTTGCGCAGCAAGACAACTGGTGAGACCTGGAAGACAGGGGTTCGAGTAAGGAACCTTTATCAGTTGCATTTAGATGGATGCGCAACAATGGTAGGCAAGGCAGAAGGATTGGTGAGCTGGGTTGATGGCGAGTTGTGGCATAGGAGATTGGGTCACCTTCACCATGGAGCCTTGAAGATACTGTAGTAGATCACTACAGGACTTCCTAAAGGCACACTTGCGCAGTCAGATCAGTGCAAGGGGTGTACTTTGGGGAAGTTTGTGAAAGCCACCTTTCACGAGAAGGATAGTCACGCCACAATGATCCTTGAGAGAATTCACACAGACGTGTGTGGACCTTTCTCAGTTGCTTCGACAACAAAACACAGGTATTATGTGATTTTTGTTGATGATTTCTCTCGTAAGTGCTGGATCTTCTTCATGCAGAAGAAGAGCGAGACATATTCAAAGTTCTGTGAATTCAAAGCACTGGTCGAGAAG
Source organism: Pinus tabuliformis (assembly GCA_031772625.1). Classification (NCBI taxonomy): domain Eukaryota; kingdom Viridiplantae; phylum Streptophyta; class Pinopsida; order Pinales; family Pinaceae; genus Pinus; species Pinus tabuliformis. The sequence continues at coordinate 972,965,340 of CM062806.1, forward strand.
GAGTCGGGGAAGAAGGTGAAGGCTCTTAGAAGCGATAATGGTGGTGAATACATCTCGGACGAGTTCAAGGATTTCTATAAGGCAGAAGGGATTCGAAGAAAGCTCATAGTTCCCCAAACCCACAACAGAACGGGGTAGCTGAGTGGAATAACAGAACGATCGTGGGTACTGCATGGGCAATGTTGCATGATCAGGGCCTACCCTTTCACTTGTGGGTGGAAGCATGCAATACAACAGTTTATGTGTAGAACCGTTGTCCTCATAGGATACTTGGCATGAGTACACCCGAGGAGGCTTATTTTGGTAAGAAGCCTGATCTTTCTCATTTGAGGATTTTTGGTGCTAACGTTTACATGCATGTGACGAAGGATGCCAGGAAGAAGTTGGAGCCGACTGTTGAGGTTGGGATATTTGTAGAGTACACTGATACGCCCCACAACTATTGTGTGTATTTGCCAGACAGTGGTAAAATTGTTGTGTGACAGGATATAAAATTTCAAGAGGAGAAAGCCATGAAGTGTTCGCTTGAGAGGGAGCTACACTTGCATGCATATGAGGAGCTATTAGTTCCTAAGGATGAGCTTCAGGACATGGATCAGCCACAAGATGAGGTTCATGGAGTGGAAGAGACCACTCATGCAGCGCCAACTATCAAAGGGCAAAAGCGCTTGACAGAAGTTGAGCGACAGGCTCAAGATGTAGAGAAACTTGTAGGACCACCTACAGCCCAACGCAGGCAGAGACAATCACCTAATCGGTACACTAGATACATGGCTCTTATGAGCAAGTGTGCTATGACTGAACCATCCTTTTTCGAGGAAGCTGTGGAGGAACCCGCATGGGTAGACGCCATGGTGGAAGAGTATGATTCTATTTTCAGAAACATTGCATGGGAGATTGTTCCTAGACCGGAAGGGAAATCAGTGGTGGGTTCGAGATGGATCTACAAAGTTAAGCAGGTAGCTGACAGGAGTGTGGAGAAGTACAAGGAAATATTTGTTGCTCGAGGCTTCTCACAGATAGAGGGGATCGATTATGAGGAGACCTTTGCACCTATTGCAAGGTATTATTCCATACGAACGATTCTTGATCTCTCAGCGCAGATGGGATGGGACATTCATCAGATGGATGTGAAGACTGTGTTCCTCAATAGAGTCATTGAGGAGGAGGTGTACATTGAGCAACCCGAAGGCTTTGATGTCTTCAGCAACGAGTTGCATGTGTGCAGGCTAAAGAGAGCGTTGTATGGGTTGAAGCAAGCACCACGTGATTGGTACACACATATAAACATCTATTTCACAAGACTTGGATTCTCCAAGAGCGAGGCAGATCCTAACCTATACTAGATTGTGGTGGAGGGTAAGTTGCTTATCATTGTACTGTATGTTGATGATTTGATTCTAAGGGGTGATGAGATGTTGATACTTTCATGCAAGGATGACTCTTGCTAAGGAGTTTGAGATGAAGGACTTGGGCCTCCTTCACTATTTCCTAGGATTGGAAATATGGCAGCGTAGTGGTGGACTATTTGTTTCTCAGGGGAAGTATGCTCGGGAGATACTGGAGAAGTCCAACATGCATGGCTGCAAGCCAGTTGATACTCCTCTTCCTGGAGGTTAGAGGAAGGAGGGTGCCACTTCAGGAGAAGAAATGGATGCCACTGTTTATCGATAGTTGGTGGGGTCGCTGATGTATTTGGTCAATACACGACCCGATATATGCTATGTAGTTAACCAACTTTCACAAGCTATGGTTAAGCCTACCAAGCTCTTCTGGAAGGCGGGCAAGCATGTATTGCGCTACAAAAGAGGCACATCAGGATATGGAGATTGGTACAGACAGGAGGATGCAGATGGGGCAGGGAGCTCAAGAGGCCGAGTATATGGCAGTAAGGACATCAGGTACCATCATATCAGAGATTGTGTGCCGCGGAGGATCATGTTACTTTCATACATTCCAATGGAGGATCAGGATGTTGATATTCTGACGAAGGTTCTCACCAGGAGCAAACTCGAATACCACCGAAGCAGGATAGGGGTTGCTGATAATCCATATCTTGTCGAGAGGGAGTGTTGAGATTGCAACAAGATGATGGAGCTTAGTGAAAAGAGTCGCCTTCACTGAGTGGGCCCGCAGGCAAATTATGGCGCAAGTTCTATTTTTGGATCACAGCAAGGATGACCACAACAGGAGTGACCATAGCAGGGATGATCATAGCAGGAGTGATCACAGCACGAGTGATCAAAGTCTATTTTTAGACTGGCTGTCCAAAATAGAAAAGTCACATATTATTGTCTCATAATAATATTTGTACTATAAACTTGATCTTATTCTCTTGGAGCACTTCAGTTTGAGCTACAAATGTGGCACATGCAGCTGTTAGAAGGAAGTACACTTTCTTGGTGGGTCATTTGAGTTGTTGCATGCATGACTTCAGTTAGAACTCAATCAGTTGAGTTTAGCGGAGTTGATTGTGGAGTTGATGGAGTTGTGTTCAGTTTGACTTGGTTAAACTAGTTGTAATTAGTATAACTACAAATAGACTAATGATGAGTTGTTAAACGAATTATTAACTCATAATGCAACTATATAATACATCAGTTAACTCAGTTGCATGTTCAGTTCTACAGGGACAGGTGTTAGAGGATCAGATTGCTATCAGTTGTGACTATAGTTGTGCATGAGGATTTGCACAATCAAAGGGATTAAGTATGCCAATGAATTGGAAATACCAAGTGATTATAGCCTCTACTCACGTCTTTCCCAGTGTGAGTGATTCTTTGGAGGTAAAATACGAGTTTGGTAAACCATTCTCATTCATTCTTGAGCACGTATTGAGCAATGGAGGTAGGCAAGCAGCGGAATAGATTTGGAGATCATATCTTAGCTGTATTGTGTGTAACAGGTGGAGCTAGTACTATATTTCTTGTGATAAGCATTGCACTTTGTAATGTTACATGTTCTTAGTCATTAATATACAGATAGTTGGGGTTTTTAGCGAGATGCTTTCCCCGGGTTACATACTGTGTTAATGTGTGAATGCTCTTGATGTTTTATTGTTATTGATGCTACTATATTGATGATCAATGTAGAGGAGCTTATGTATTGTGTATGTATTCCGCAATAGTACATGATCAGGATAATCTCCATTGAATATGTGTTTATTATTCAAAATTTCTACAAAGAATACCAAGAAGCTCACAATTTCAATCAATTTCAGACGAAATCTGGAGAATCATTTGATTTTAGAGAGGGATATGATGCAGCTATCTATGAGGTTCATAAGCAATACAAATTAAGAAGCAGAACGATAGATTTCCCTGAACCTAATAAGCAGAAAGATGCCAAGTAGCCTAAGAAAGCAAAGGTTGATAACTCCCCCATGCAACCCTCTGTTAGGACAGACCTCAACCCAAAGGAACCAACAGTTGAGAACATATCAGACAGCCAACCATCAAATAATCAGCCTTCCACCTCCTTTCCTCCCAAAGAAAATGCAAAGGAATTTGTTGAAATGAATTTTAAAGAATATTTAGTGCATAACAACACTCTTGAAAAAGGAAAAAATAGTGAAAACGCAGCAGAAAAAGAAAAGCTTGCTGCCCAAAATGAAAAAGTCCAAATAGAGAAACCCTTCAATCTGGAAACTGAAATGGGCAAGTTAAAAATAGCAATTCCATTATCAGAATTGGCTAAACATGTTTCCTATAGAGAAAAAATCAGCAGGTCTTCAAATTCCAGAAAACATAGATGTAGTAAACATTTTAGATGATCAGCCAGAATTAATCTTTAGCCCGGAAGTAAATGGAAAATCAGTAGATGGAGGGGTTCCTCCTTTCTATGTGAGTCTCAATATTCATGACAAAGTCCTTCATAATGCAATGTTTGATTCGGGAGCCTCCCACAATCTAATGCCTAAGTCGGTGATGGAAAAGTTGGACTTAGATATCACCAGACCATACAAGGACTTGTTCTCTTTTGATTCTATCTAGGTCCGATGTCTAGGCCTAATCAAAGATTTGTGTGTATCACTAGTCCAATACCCTGCCAAAACAATTTTAATGGATGTAGTGGTAGCTGATATCCCACCCAAATATGGAATGCTTTTGTCCAGATCTTGGGGTGAAAAGCTCCAAGGATCTTTGCAGTTGGACATGTCTTATGCTACCATCTCAATCTTTGGCCAACCAAAGAGATTGTATCGGGAAACATTAATGAAATATGTGGTCGGCAGTCAATACAAACCCCAAAACTTTCCCATCTATTTCATACATTCTGATATGGACTCTTTCATCTTGTTTAATGCTGACATGTGTTCCCCAACTGATGACAAAGCCTTGGCTATGGAGCAAAAAATTAGCATAAATGAAGAATCTGTTGCTCAAACTCTAGAAATTGCTGAAATAATTGATATGACAGACACACAAGGCAAACCACATGAAATAGAAAATTCAAATCTGCCCACAAAGCAGGTTTCTAAAACTCCTAATACTGACTGCAACCAAGAGATCCTATGGTGTCTAGAGTTTGATGGATCTGTGAATAAACTAGGAGCCGGGGCAGGGATTTGGATACATAACATGAAAAATGATCATGCTGAAGGACATACATAAAGACTGAACTTTAGATGCACAAATAACATGGTTGAATATGAAGCCCTCTTGTTAGGACTCAAACTGATAAAGACTAGAAGCAGTTAGGATATCCATTTTAGGAGACTCTGATTTGGTTATCCAACAAATTAAAGGCAACTTTGTTACAAATGACCTCAGATTAAGAGCATATAGAGGAGTAGCAATTGAAATACTCAATACATTCCTAGAATCACAACTTACCAAAATTTCAAGGAATCACAATTTAAATGCTCACAATTTGGCAACATTTGCCAGCACTTGCAAACTACCGTTTGAGCCTAACCATCATTTTACTACTGAAATTAAACATAGACCTAATGTTCCAAACAATGTAAAAAATTGGCAGGCGTTTGAAAATGATAGTCAAATCAATAACTTCTTGACCCTAAAAGAAGAATTTTTTAGCAGCAATATAGACACGGATCCTAGTTGTGAAGATGATAAAATAAACACAGCTGAAACACACATTTCAGCTGAAACAACAGATCAGATTTTGCATCCAACAATCTTTACCAGCAAAGAATTACAAGAACTAAAACAAATAGACTTTGATGAAAATGTTGAAGGAGAGTCTGAAGTGATTGATTTAAAGGATAATTTTTCACCTACAGGCTTCACTCCTCTGGAGGATATTTTCGACTCTAACGATATTCCAAGAAAGCCTAAAATGCAGCCATTAAATGCAGATATTGAGGACTGTAATATAGGCACTGAACAGAATCCAAAAATGATAAAACTGTCTAAAACTTTACCACCTGACCAGAAGCTGAAATATATTAAACTATTTAAAGAATTTCAAGATGTGTTTGCTTGGAGTTATGAAGATCTTAAGTCCTATGATACTTCTTTTATTCAGCATACAATACCCTTAAAAGAAAATCAAAAACCTTTCAAGCAAAAACTTAGGAGAATAAATCTTGTACTTCTTCCTCTCATTGAAAAGGAAGTCAAGAGAATGTATGAGGATAGAATAATTGCACCCATTAGATTTTCAGAATGGGTCTCCAATTTAGTGCCCACTAAAAATAGAACATGTGAGATTAGACTATGTGTTGATTTGAGAAATCTGAATAAAGTCTCTTTAAAAGACCACTACCCCTTACCCAAGATGGATCACATTTTACAAAGGGTAGTGGGGGCTTCTAGAATTTCACTGCTAGATGGGTTCTCAGGTTTCAATCAGATTCTAGTTCACCCTGATGACCAAGACAAAATAGCTTTTACAACACCTCAGGGAACCTTCAAGTATGTAAAAATGCCTTTCGGACTTAAGAATGCAGGGGCAACATTTCAGCGAGCTATGGGCATAGCCTTTTCTAAGGAAATTCATGATTTCCTGGTCATATATTTAGATGACCTTACTTCATTTTCCAAATCAAATCAGGAACATCTACAACATCTCAGACAAGTGTTTCTAATCTGTAGAAAATATGGCATATCACTTAATCCAAGAAATCATTGTTTGGCCTAGAAGAGGGCAAGCTCTTAGATCACATAATCTCAAAGGATGGCATCAGAATTGACCCAGATAGCATACAAGCTATTCTGCAAGTTCCTCACCCTAGAAACATCAAAAAATTGCAAGCTTTCCTAGGGAAAATTAATTTTCTAAGAAGATTCATACCCAACTTGGCTGAACTGATCAGATTGCTGAATAACATGCTGAAAAAGGATTCCAAAGTAAAGTGGACAGTGGAAAGCAAGCAAGCATTTGAAGAAATCAGAATAGCTTTAACCAAAAATCCAGTCCTCACAAGCCCAAAATTTGACAGAGATTTCATAATCTTCTCGTTTGCATCTGAACATACTATTGCTGCTATCCTATTACAGAAAGCTGACCAAGGATGTGAGAAACCCATTGCATTTTTCAGTGAAGCACTTAGAGATGCACCTTTAAACTATCAAATCATGGAAAAACAAGCTCTTGCCCTTGTGAAAGCTATTAAGGACTTCAGAGTTTACATCTTATACTCTCATGTAATAGCTTATGTGCTAAACATTGTTGTCAAGGATATTTTAACTCAAGAAGGAATTGAAGGCAAAAGAGGCAAGTGGATGGCTAACATTTTGGAATATGACATTGAAATTAAACCAACAAAGTTGATAAAAGGACAAGGATTAGCTGAAATTTTGACTGAAACCAATTTTCAAGCCCTTGACATCAATGAACTGGATAACGAGCAGGAGATGGCAACTCCACAGATCAATCAAGCCTTTTTACAATCACCTTGGTATGCTGATATATGTTATGTATTATTAAACCTACAGGCTCCTCCAGGGTTATCCAGAACTAAAAGGAGATTTCTGAAAATGAAAGCTTCAAAATTCTGTGTCTTAGATAATGTTTTATTTTGGAAAAATCATGAAGGAATTTTATTGAATTGTTTAACAAAGGATGAAACTGACAAAGTGCTGAAATAATTTCATGCAGGGGATTGTGGTGGACATTTGTATTGGAAATCAACTGCTGATAAAATCCTAAGCGCTGGATTTTACTGTCCCACTCTGTTTGCTGATGTCAGAAAGTTTGTAACCTCTTGCCATAAATGTCAAATATTTGAAGGCAAGAGAAAGCTTCTACCTCTACCCCTCAAACCAGTTTCCACTAAAAGACCATTTCAACAATGGGGTTTAGATTTGATTGGGGAAATTCACCCTCCCTCTTCTGGCTAGCATAGAAGGATTTTGACTACCACGGACTACTTCACCAAGTGGATAGAAGCCATCCCTTGTAGGCAAGCCAATGATTCAGTGATCATGCAATTTTTAGAGACCAATATCCTGTCTAGATTTGGCTGCCCTGAAAAAATTATCACAAACAATGTTGCTTCTTTCAAATCCGAAATAATGATCAATTTTTGTCACAAATATCATATTACCTTAGGCCACTCCACAGCCTATTACCCTCAAGGTAATGGTCTGGCTAAATCATCCAACAAAAGTCTGATCAATATCATTAAGAAAGTATTAGAGGAAAACAAGAAAAACTGGCATAAGAAGCGTATCAATGCACTTTGGGCAGATAGGTTGACTACAAAGAGGTCCATTGGAACAAACCCCTATGAATTGGTTTATGGCATGGAAGTTGTATTCCCTTCGTCTTTGGGAATCCCTGTGATAAAATTACTGCAAGAAATACAAGCAGAACCCAACGACATTCAGAGGAGAATCAATCAAACAATTCATTTACAACAGACTAGAGAAGAGGTGTATCAAAGGTCTCAAGTTCTACAAGAAAAACTGAAGAAGATATTTGACAAGAGGACAAAAGCAGAAGATTTTTTCATAGGAGATAAAGTACTGAAATGGGATTCTAGAAGGGAAGATAAAGGAAAACATGGGAAATTTGATTTTATATGGAAGGGACCTTATGTCATTCAGGATGTACAAGGAAACAACACCTACTTTTTGAAGAACCTGGATGTTATAGAAGCAAAAGATGGACCAATCAATGGTCGCATGCTGAAGCATTATTTTGATCCGTTTTTTTGACATGTTGGGATTATAACTTGTACATAAATTTTTTTATTTTATTTTATTTTATTTTTATATTTTTTTTTCTGTAGTTTATTACAGCAATAAGATAGGGAGGAATATGCAGTAAATTTTGAGAAAAAGGCAAGGAACTGTGCCACCTTTTTGTATTACATTTTGAGTTTATCAGAAGAATTGAAGAAGGAGACTTGGGAGCTGTAAATATGATGGCAAACATTCAGACAGACTATCAAAAAACATAGCTATAATTGTTTGAATGAGCTTAATGAAAAATGTATATATGCTGCAAAGGTACACCGCTGTTTATTTACAGCAAAGGAAAAATTTCATAATACAACAAGAATTGAATATAAGGCCATCTGACCTGTTGTTCTTGGCTTTTCACCAGGAAAATCCATCCCCAAGTGGACCTACTATTATGCTCCTATACCAATAAGTCTCATATTTCATGATTGACTGGTAAAATGCCAAATATGTTCATCCTTTCCATGCTGCAAAGGTTCCATATTCAAAAAATCAAAAAATGAAAAGAGGGTATGTCCTAAAAGAAATATCAAAGGGAAAAAAGAATGAGTTGGTCAAAAAGAAAAGAAATTAACCCTAGAGAAAAGACCATAAAAGTGTGCTAGTCCAAAATGCCACTACTATTCTGTTTTTGCAAAAAAGTTTCATCATGTGCAATTAGTTGACTGTTTTCACACTTGATGGATGGCGAAACAGCTTAGTCTTGGCCATTCCATGTTTAAAATTCCTATTTTAGAATTAGAGAACAAAATCTGTCCAAATAGTTCAAGCTTGGCAGATCAGTAGTTAGGTATAGAAGCAAGGGTGCTCAACAGTGAAATCTAAGCCCCTGGAAGAAATAAGGGTAGGCTTAGATAGGAGTACAGCTAAAAGAAAAGAAGAGAGTAAGGGTTTGCTAGTTCAAATGCACCCAATCAAAGAAGAAGAAAAAATGTTAGGTGTATTAGGTTGGGTATGCAGTTTTGAGGTTGCAGAAGTAGGTTTTTGAGCAATTATGTCTTTTAAAAGGTGATTCATCTCTCATGGATATCTGAAGCACACTGGAAATGGTTTGGCTACAAAGCAGATGGAGCATGACTAATTTTCCTCTATATTTCCCCAAGAAATATTTACTAACCTCCCCACAAGGACATTGAGATCTGCTCAAATGCTCCTAGTTCACTTCATTTCATGAAAAATACAAAATGAAACTCTATTTTTACTTAGGATAATAAAGCCACATTTCTTGTGTAAAAATTCCTTTTATTTCCCTAAGCCTAAGTTTCCACTTTAAGCTTAGTGCTTTTTGTTTGACATGTCTTTCATATTAACATACTAAATTTACTATATAGTTCCTATATAATATTCCCCCCCTGTATTATATAACCATATAAAAACCCCAAAAAGCTTTTAATATCCCGCCCCAGGCTTAATTATAGCCATATAGTAATGTTTTTAAGTGGGTCTAACGTTTATCCGAAACCTTATGGACAACCCTCCCCCGTGCACATATAAACATTGGATTTCATTTAACATTTGGTTAAATGAATAACCAACCCACCCGACAGACCTAAAGTTGAAATACACTACAAAACCTTACAAAACCTTGATTTATCATGGTGGTCCCCATGCCGTAGCCCTCCGCCATTTCTCGTTGAGCGCTAGCGGTCCGATATGGCCCACAGCGATATCGCAACCCCTCCAATGGCCGAAGATTAGTGCCCGAAGAATGGGCGGTATTCCTGCCATACAAAAGACAGGTGTCGCCTTCCCGCTTCCCCCGCTCCCCCCCTCCAATACCACTATGGCCCAAAGGTAGTGCGGGGGCCAAACCACTTACCACCTTCGTACCTCGCTGACATCACGACCACGTCCCTGCCACTTCTCTGCATCATCTGCCACGTCACCGCCAAGTCAGCCTCCGTATCCCCGCTACACAACAAATATTGCGTCATGCTGACGTCACCTGACCGAAGGGTGCCAAAACCCACAAAAATCAATTTTTTTTGTCAAAAAGGCGTAAAAACATTGTTTTCGTTCATTTCTATTTGTTTTCTCTGTGCAACATGTGCATGCCAATTTACGTTCCAAAGCAGCGTTCAATTACACAGTCCACCAACAAGCCAAAAAAACTCCACAGTTCGGTCTTCCGGCTCCTTCCACGACCTGCATTTCACACAATCCACTGCTACAACAGGCATTTACCTCAGTTTCACCTCCAAACCATGTTTTTCTTTGCTCTCCTCTGCAAATTATTTGAAAGCACCCAAATTTGAGTTTAATTCATCAAATACCTTCACAAGTGCACCAGAATCGTTGTTTTTTCCCTTGTACGAAGAAATCCCACATACTTAGTCTCCCTCTTCAAATTTCGCACACTAAGCTAACTTCAAGCTGGTTCCGACCCGCAATTCTCTGAGAAAGCCTCAAAAACTGTTATTTTACCTACTGTTGCTGCAAAAAACTCAAATTTTAAATTGAAAAATCACAGGAAATTGAGTAATGGAGGCTCCAGTGGCTCTCAATGTTGCCCCCCTTAATGCTCCTCATAAGGATTTGGAGTGGTTGCCCTTAGCTGATAGGGATTTTCAAATTCGAGACTTAATTGGTGACAAAAACGACCTCCAACGATTCTGTGAAATCAGGAACAGTTACCTAAACAAAGTTGATCTCTATGGGATATGGGAATCCAATCTACCTAGATAATACCTCCCAGAAGTAAATGTATTCCCAGATGTCATTCACCTGTGTTGTACTAATTATGAGCCTACTCAAAGAGCAGTCATGTCTCCAGCTGGAACTGTCTTATTTCATATAACTCCTGACTCAATCAATGAAATGCTACACTTTAAACCTACTCAGCCTCTGGCTCCTCTTTCCATGGGACATTTGGTGGATGAAGGCTCTAAACTGTCCACTGCAAAAATAGGCCGGATTTCCAAGTTATTTATGAGTCCAGATTGCTACTCCAAATACTCACATCGCTATCACCATGTCTGGTTCAATGAAGCTGAAAGACTCATTATTGATATGATATCCTATGTCTTGGGATTTAGAACAAGTGAATTTGTTGATGAGATCATCTTAGCTTTCATGTCCATATTTATTCCAGGACAACCCCCTGCTATAAAGTATGACTTTGCTACTTTCATTGCCAACAAGATCCATGACCAGTTCATGAGTCTAGACAGAGAAGGAGTCTTCAAGTATACCTCTTATATCTATCATCTATTCTTGTACTATCAAGCAGATAGTTTTCAGTTTCCTATTAAAAAGTTGGATACTAAAGGAGAAAGGAGGTCTATGATATTTTGGACCTCAGTCTTCCATATAGTCTATCACTTTCCTTACATTTATTGTGAATTCATTGATCTATTTATACATCTTGTCTCTTCTTTACTGATGAAAACTCCTCCTACTAGACTCTTTGGTGAAATGCATAAAATTTTACAGCTCTCCAAAAGCTATAAATTAGGTGACTGGTACTTTTACTAGAACCACACTAAAATCAGGATATATGGCTGTGAGTTATGCCCCTATAAACTGCCAAAATATGTACCTATGAGACTGTTTGCTCTTGAATATTTCAGGCAATCTCTCAACTCAGATTTGACTCATTTTTATGGTGCCAAGAAAAAAGCTCAGCTCAAATTAAGAAGCCAATTAGGCCCCTTCATTTTTAACAAAAAGGAAGGATGGGAAGATGCAAACAAGATATTAGGTAAACAACTCAATTTAAATAGGATCTTTTGGTGGGTACCCTATGACCCGAATGGATTCATCTGTAATAGAAAGGTAAAAATTAGGCTATCAGTCTATAATCATATTAGGATCCCTGATATAGAGCAATATGCTTGTCAAGATGAGTGGGTAGAGGTCACATTGATAGAGGAACTCGCTGAGGAAGAAAATATGGAACAAGCAATGAAAAATCTTGAAAATACTCTTGACCTGGACTCTTTTGGATAGGTGTCTTTCAAATTGCCACGGAAAATTAGAGTGGGCACATCATCAGTGGGAACTTCACAACAGCATGCCCAAGAAAGCACTACACCAGCTACAGGGACATCTAAGGGCAAAGAATTGTTGGACTCAGAGCATCACACAATGACATATCAACCAGCATCAAAGGAACAGGGCCAAGGGTAGATTCCTCAGGTCCAGACCAAAGCACTAGAGGTACTAGCATTGCAGACTCCTCTTAATGAGGAAAAAGGCAGAAAAAGGGACCGAGAAGAGGCTACACCTGTAAGTGGGCCAGCAGAGCAACCAGGAGCAAAAAGGCAAAGAATAGATCCTCTACCTGAAGAGGAATTTATTGAGGAAATCATAGAAATCCCAAGAAACGAGAGGGCTGCCTGCCCACAGACATCTCCAGTGATAGAAACTTCCACCAGCTCGCATAGGCAGCAATTGGAGAAACAACAAAGTGTGGAAATTTCCTCCACCAAGCCACAAAGCAAGAAAGGTTCTGACATTAAGAGAATATTCACTGAAATAAAGGCAAAGAATTATCCAATAATAATTCATCTTTACAATCACTTGCTGAAGATGGCCCCCACAAATCAATAAAGGCTAATGTCAGAATATGACATTCAAGAGGGAAAAATGATCCTTAGTCACTTTAAGCCCAAAATGAAGCATCCACAGTCAGCTGCTGATTATATCAGGACCATTCTAGAAGTTCTTGCCAAAGATATCCATCCAATGGACCAGATTGAATTGCATAAGAAAACCAAAGATATGGTTTATTCCACATTGGCAGACAAGGCATTGTTGGCACACAAATTACAGAATTCATTTAATAACACATCTGCTCAATTGGATTTGGAAAAGGCTTCCTCTTTAGCCAAGGATAACAAGATCAAATCCTTGGAAGAAATTATCATTGAACTGGGACATGATCCTAATAATGCCCAGGGAATAAAGGCATTAATAAAGAAAAAGGAGGATGACATAGCTGCCCTCAAGAAACAATTGAATCTGCCAATCACAATGCATCCTCAAACCACAGAGGTTGTGCAAGAGAAAGTAGAAGAAAACATGATGGAGTTGTTAATGAAAATGAATCAAAGACTAATTGAGACCGAGCAGGAATTGGAGAAAGCATTGCAGGAAAAGTAGGGAGTGTCGACCTCCCAGCCATCTCAAATAGCTCCAACAGTTATAACTGCTCCTCCCACAGGTGCAATTGCTCCTCCTACAATTACAAAAGCAGTGCCTCCCACTGATCCAGCATCAGCAACAGGTACTTCAGCAACAACAACAACAGTAGGCAGCAACACTGCCATGACCACAAAGGAATTGATAAAGTCTATGAATGATTTGAAACTCCAAGTTTCAGAATTGAAGGATGCTAAGGAGAAATTGACCAAGTTGGAAATAAGTTATGACAAATCTAAAATGACTGTGGCAGAAAAATCAAGGGAGGTAAAAGCATTGGAAAATAAAGTAAGAGCCTTAGAAAAGGATCTCTCCCTGCATAAACCCTTGGCAGAGATCAAAACAATCTTATGGACCAACATTGGCCAATCCATCATTGATGTATGGAAATCAAGACAGATAATTCATGAGCAGATTGATTTGGTAATAGCAACTCAAGCAGAAATTCAAAAGACCAAGAATTTATTGGGACACATGCCCGAACAGGCCAATAGGCTGATACAGTTTTTGAACACCCACACCAAGGAAGAGCTGGCAGCACTAGATATCAATGACAGGACAAGCATCGTTCTAACAGTAAAAAGAGCCCTGACCATGAAGAACTTCATACAAAATCTGGAGAGAAAGTGCCAGGACATGCAGGTGGAGGTAAGTGCTTTCACACAGAAGTTTACAACTTTGCAGGAAAAGGGGCTGCCCAGTTTATTAACCAATGACTATAGACTGATGACACATGAAAACTATGCTCACAAATTGAATACATATGTGGCTAATCAAATCACAGCATCATCAAGTTCTGCAGAAAAGAAGGCACTCCCATCTGGACAGAGCCTATATGACAATTTAGAAAATCTGTTTTTTATTGAGCATGAAGTGAGACATCTTTTCACAGTCTAGCCTACTCTCTTTAGGTACACGGATGCTGATGAAACTCTAATAAAAATGTGAAGACACCAATTACCAGATGACCAGTGGTGGTAGAGTATGCTTGAAATTTTGTAGATGGATTTCAAATTTTGTTTTTTCCAGAACATAACATGTCATAAAGTGGATAAAAAGAGCAGATAAAAATCGTGTTGGGCAATGGTCTATTTAAGTACAATTAAAAGCACCCAAGAAAGCAAAGCTAGCAGCCTGGAATATCAGTAAAGCACCCACCGGCTGACTCACTGAGCAAACAGTAAATGCATCTCACCAACTGAGCAGCCAGCAAAGCATCAATTACTTCTGCATTTATTTCTTCTTGTTCACAAGATCATTTATTTCTATTTCTAAGTAGGTAGAAGAAGTTATTGCTAGATATTATCTCATTGAGATATTTTGTAAACAATTTTGTACAAATACCTCTCCAAGCTAAGTAATTGGGTTTGGTGGTACATTTCTGGAACTGCACTATAACTCTGAGAACTCTTCTGAATAAAAAGTAGCTGGAATGCGTTGTTGATGAACTGAACTCTTTGGATGTGGGATTAATGACAGTGGACTATGTTGCAGAATTCTCGAATTATTTCATGGATCAATAAGTCTTTTTAACTCATGATTTACGGTTTTCTATACTTTTATATATCATATATGTCCATAATCTTAATAACGGGGAAAAAGAATAACCCAGAACTTACTTAACTGTACTCTGTGTTCAATCTCTACTATTTTTTATGTTTTCTTCAGAACTAGCATAGGCAGGAATTCTTCATTGCTCTTGTTTCCCCTGGTTCTTACACCTTGAGTATATCTAGGGAATTCTTAATTGCTCCCTGGAAATATTCATTCACTTTCCCTCTGCCAGCATGATGAAAGATTCTTAATTTCCTTTCATCCCCTGACCTCCATGTCCATCTGATTTCAGCTTATAAATTGTTTCATGTTCTGATTATCTTGCTCTGTAGTACCTCCTCTGTCAAAGAAACCATATCCAACAGTTTATCCTCATAGACTCCATAGCCCAATGGACTGAACTTCTCAGACTTTCACCCCTGTTTTATTGAAAATCATCATCCAAAAAATCAAACAAACAACTTGTACTTCATAACTAGCCTAATATACTCCAAAACAAAGCTAAATTATAAACAGAGAGCCCTCTCTAGGTGCAGATAGGCTAGAATCTGCATCTAAAAGATTGGTCTGTGGTTACCTCAGCCATATTCCCTTTCCTAGGAGCTTTGGGGAACAACCTGAGTGATATCACAATACATGCATATACACCTGACACACAACACATACACCTAAACCCAGTGTACAACACAACACAATACATGCGCCTACACCCGGTGTACACCACTAGACGATACATATACGTACACAGAGTACAACATAACAAATACACGTCACAATACCATGACTACAAAATGCACATACATAGTACCGCATGCCTGCAACACAACATGCACGACATGCACACAATACCACACTTACACCAGTACCATATGTACAACATGTACATAGTACCACATGTACACCACACTTCCTACACAACGTGTGCACAACATCACATGTACATGGCACCACCTGTAAAACATGTAAACAATGCCACATGTACATTGCATAGCATGTATAATGTGTACACAACGCCAGACGTACACAACATCACGTGCACAACATGTACACGACACCACATGTACACAACACCATATGTATGACATGTACACAACACCAATTGCACACGACATCATATGTACAACATGTACACGGCACCACGTGCCCACAATGCCACTTATACAATCATGCACACAACACCATATGTGCATATCACCACACGTACAACATGAACACAACACCATCTGTACATAACATTTCATATACAACATGTACATAACACTCTATGTACATAGCATTGCATATCCAACATGCACAAAACACCATATGCAAACAACATCGCGTATCCATCATGTGCATAGTATCATATGTACACAACACTACATATCCAACATGTACATAGCACCATCTATACCCAGTACTTCGTATTCAATATTCACACAACGTTATCTATACCACCTTGTATATAACATCACATAAACATGTACACACTCTATATATACACAAACCGAATGTGCACAACATCACAGATGCAGCATGTACAACATATATACAACAGTAGCACCACACATCCAAAACCACATTATCTCTACCAAGCAACCTTGCTTCCAGTGTCTCTCTACCATCCATGATTATCCTAGCATGCCTCCGATTTCACTTCTTTCATTCAGCTGATGTATCCCTTAGATTTACCTATCATAACATAAACATAGTATAATCACATAATATCAAATCATAACCACATGATACTGACCTCATATATTTGTCATGGCTACTCTTTCACTTGATTCCTCATAAACCAGAAACCTCTTCATGTCATTCACCTGCGTAAGCAATCATTCCTCCACAAGAATGATTCTTGGTGATCATAAATATGTACATATAAACATTTAGCGTCAAACAACCATGATCCATGATGACCCTATTAGACATGACATACATACATACATGTATGCACATATAAACATCAACATAGTCATGATCACAACATAATTACCAGATAATATAAGGTCAAGGTTAAGAGAACTTCCTTTATGTCTGCAACACATGTGCAACATCGAGAACAACAATTTCCAACATAGCCAAGGCATATGATGCCTCAAATCTATTTACTTTACCTTTCCTTATTACTTTTCTCATGGTTGTCCCACCATCGTCCATTTACACCAATGGACCCAACCATTCCAACTAGTTGTCATAGTCTTACCTTCCGTTGCGCTTACTCATGCACCGAGCTTCATTTGTGTCTTACATTACTTGTTGGGTACCACACAACTCTCCCCAAGCTCCATTAACTTTCCTCTTTCCCATCCAAATCCCAAGACTCTCAAAACAATAAAGGAAAGACCGAGGAGAAAACAAGAAGAAAACCATGGAAAACCAACAGCAATATGACACCACAAACAAAATGGCATGTCCATGCAAAAAATGCAAATAAAACCACAATGAAGCACAACAAATTACCAAAATACCAAAGAACAAGACTAACAACAGATGCCATGACTCAATCCCCATGGTTCACAGTGCTTCCAAAGGAAAGCTCAACCTAAGCCTTCTTCATAATTTCATGGCAGTCTCTTGCCATGTAGTCTCTTGCATCATACTGCCATAAACACATAACTGTCAATGCATAAATGAACATAACAATACACTAGTTACCTTACCTTATTGTTCCAAGAATGTCGCTTTCAATTGAACACATCCAAGCCATCTCAGGGACTCCAATCCTTTGACGGATATAACTATAACTAGCAACTAGTTGATGTACCTATCAAATACATGTTCATAACTATATCACATATCCACATAATTTCAGACAAAATCAAGGTTAAGAAGGCTTCCTGTATGCAAAGCACTCATTCATTTGGAATTAGGGTTTTCAAACATAGCCAAAGGAATTCTTGTCCAATTCCTTTCTTTTACCTTTTTACCTTGTTGCAATCGAGGCTTACTATGTATTGTCACATCACCCAACTGTTAGTTATTTAAACACATCAATTGTTACCTTGTCATGCTAATACCAAGCATGTTTCCTGCAACTGTTTACATATGTCAACCACATGTTCCAAATATCAAGACAATTATATCTATCAATTTGAAATCAACCTTTACAAAGACTAACAATCATGTCATAATCTATAGTCAACTCATAGTCATTAGACATAATGCTACAACTATCACCTACTACACTCAAGTACATATCAACTGCCTCAACACATATGTGTGAGTAAAACCATCTTAAAACAAGATAATTTCTTGATGCAATATGATAGACACATACTCATATCATGCGATTAATCAAACATTCAACCAACTTGCAAACATACCATGCCAAATAAATCAACTAGATGACATAATAGACACCAAACACTCAAACATGAAATAAAAGTCATAATCAAATAATCAAGAACTGTTGAAAATGGCAACAAGAAATGCTAAAAATAGAAATAATATAAATAGCATTTCAGGTACCAGTGTGGAAAATAGCAACAAGGAATGATAAAATAGAAATGCTAAAAATAGCATTGCTATAAATAGCATTTCGGGATAGATTCCAATTTTAATTAGTCCCTGAATTAAAATTGAGAATTAAAATTCGAATTTAGTCTCACTAGCTGTTTGAAAAATAATTAATTAATTCATCTTGAGTTAATTAGTTGGAGAAAATAAAAAATGAAATCTATGTGAAAACATGCAACCGTTATCCCTTTGATTGAGGAAGTTATCCCTTAATTAAGGAGATAAGGATGAGTTGTATTTGAGTTGTAATTAATTAGCTCAGTTAACTGAGTTAAGTCCAGTTAATTAGTTCCAAACAGTTTGTGGAACTAATTGTGAGTTCAGTCAGTTAATGCATGCATGCATGCAACTAGTGTTCTCCAGATAACTAAATATTCTCTCATAGATAATTCATGCATGTTAGTTTAGACAGAGACTAGTTGAGATTAGAGGAAGGGATATTGTACTATCAGTTGGAGGATTTTTCCTATATAGGAAACTCATCCATGCAAAAGGAATTATCTCCTTCAGGATTGTGTAGTTAGATTAGAGGTTAGTGAGTGTGTGAAGAGGCCAATTCACACAGGTGGCAGCACTGGACCCCAAGGAAAACTGCGCAAGGAAATAGGAGGCTTGGAGGGTAGAGGAGAAGGTTTGTGAGAAGCCTTTGACTGTCTATGAGCAGCAGTTGGATTGCAAAGAGAGTAGGATAGCTTGTGAGATGATTTTTTTTGTAATCTGGACATATTTCCACTTGTATGATAATACAGAGATCGGGGTTTTTAGCTAAGGCTTTCCCCAGAGTATTCTTCTATGTTCATGTGTGATTGATTTCTCATTCTCTGTTATATGTCTTCCGATTGATCTTGCTCAAATTGATTAAGCTTCTGCAAAGTTTGTTGTAGAAGTACATCTTGTATTTTGCATTAGTATATTGCATAGTCTGTTGATCTACGATGAAATTTCTACATGGTATCAGAGCAAAGGTGATGAAAGCAGTGAACAATATACGAAGAAGAAAATTTGAAAATAAATAAATAAATAAAAATAAAAAAATGGGCCGCAAGTCTTCAGAGCAGGTCTAAAAATTTTTATGCAAAATTTTTAGAAACAAATAACAGATCTAGATTCCTTGTGGAAAAATACTCAAATTCAAAAAACAAAAAAATTGGTTGAATCGGAGTTCGGATGAGGGAGATATCATTGATTTAAAATCAGCTCTTTTTCCAGAAAATTTCATGACTGTGGAAAGATGAAACAGATTGGTGTGCTAGCCAAGAACCTGTATGCTCTTGAGGTTCAAGATGCATGCAAAGCCTTGAGGAGCAAGGAAAATTTTGGAGACTTGGTGGTTGAGAGGGAGAGTACATTACCTCTCAACATGCAGTGCCAGAAGAAGTCTCAAACAATTGTGGAGGAGCCACAATTTGTGAAGCAGCTTCAAGAGGTTGTGGAGCAGCCACAACTGGAGAAGCCGAGACCTCCAGAAGGGGGAAATTTTGAGCCAAGTGGGTAGAGGGATCACATGCAGCCATACCTCCAAGTGTGAGGTGGGGCAATGTGAAGTGATAGTCCCAAGAAGGCTGAAATAGGGACAGGATCCTTGAGGTACCCAGCCTCTTTGATTAGACCTTGCTACGGGATCCCGACAAAGAGTAGAAAGACTGGCTAAGTGGGTAGAGACAGATGCGAAGGGAGCGGCAGCGGGAGCTTCAGAATTAGAGGGGGTTTCTAGCCTAACAGGGAGGTCAGTTGGGAGATCAGTTACTTACTTCTCAATAACTGAGTTGTAATGCAACAGTGGGCAGCATGATGCAACATGATGAGAGGAGGTGCAGTGCGGGTGCAGTGCTGGGAGATAGGACCAATAGCAACACGGATGCAGTAGGAGGAATAAGTGTGATTGATGCAGTCAGAGATCAAAGTGAGAGAGGCTAGAGCAGTCAGATACTGAAGGGCACAAAGGTGTAGAGTTTTTAGTCGACAAAGGTAATAACAGTCAGAGACTTTGATGACAGAGGCATCATTCTAATTTAGGTTGGATATTTTTTTTTTCTAGAGTTGTTGGAGCAACAACACTTGAGAGAAGTGTTGCATGCAGAAAATTCCAAAGGTTCAGGATTGGGTTCGAGTTGAATGTCTTTCTTCTTGAGAGGAAGTGATGAAAATAGCAACAAGAAATGCTATAAATAGAATTTCAGGTACCAATGTGGAAAATAGCAACATGGAATGATAAAATAGAAATGCTAAAAGTAGAATTGCTATAAATAACATTTCGGGATAGATTCCATTTTTAATTAGTCCCTGAATTAAGATTGAGAATTAAAATTCGAATTTAGTCCCACTAGCTGTTTGAAAAATAATTAATTAATTCAACTTGAGTTAATTAGTTGGAGAAAATCAAACATGAAGTCTATGTGAAGACTTGCAATAGTTATCCCTTTGATTGAGGAAGTTATCCCTTAATTAAGGAGATAAGGATGAGTTGTATTTGAGTTGTAATTAATTAGCTCAGTTAACTGAGTTAAGTCCAGTTAATTAGTTCCAAACAGTTTGTGGAACTAATTGTGAGTTCAGTCAGTTAATGCATGCATGCATGCAACTAGTGTTCTCCAGATAACTAAATATTCTCTCATAGATAATTCATGCATGTTAGTTTAGACAGAGACTAGTTGAGATTAGAGGAAGGGATATTGTACTATCAATTGGAGGATTTTTCCTATATAGGAAACTCATCCATGCAGAAGGAAATATCTCCTTCAGGATTGCACAGTTAGATCAGAGGTTAGTGAGTGTGTGAAGAGGCCAATTCACACAGGTTCCAACATTAGACCCCAAGGAAAACTGCGCAAGGAAATAGGAGGCTTGGAGGGTAGAGGAGAAGGTTTCTGAGAAGTCTTTGACTGTCTATGAGCATCAATTAGATTGCAGAGAGAGAAGGATAGCTTGTGAGCCGATTCTTTTTGTAATCTGGACATATTTCCACTCGTATGATAATACAAAGATCGAGGTTTTTAGCTGAGGCTTTCCCTAGAGTATTCTTCTGTGCTCATGTGCGATTGCTTTCTCATTCTCTATTATATGTGTTCCGATTGATCGTGTTCAAATTGATTAAGCTTCCACAAAGTTTGTTGTAGAAGTAGATCTTGTATTTTGCTTTAGTATATTGCATAATCTGTTGATCTACAATGGGAATTTCTACAAGAACAAAGTAGATGACATAAGAAAGTTCATACCTTAATGTATCTTAGGGGAGGCTATCTTGTCTTCACAATCGATCTATTTAGCACAATATAACTTCACAACATATCAACTCAAACACAAATAAGATCATGATATCCATAACAATAACTAACTAACATTTTCACATCATAAGCTCATAAATGTTTTCCGTTCATGCATAACAAGCACTTATGTATGATCTGTTGAAAAGTGTGCAACAAGAAATGCTAAAAATAGCACTGCTATAAATAGCCCGACTATAAATAGCAGTTCAGCGGTTGGAGATCTTAGCAACAATGGGTGAAAAGTGAAAGTGCTAAAACTAGCTTTTCTAAAAATAGCATTTCGGGAACCCTTCTTATTTTAGTCAGTACCTGGACTAAACATAGGAAGTAAAATTTGAATTTGATATCAACAATAGTTTGAAAATTAATTAATTAATTCATCTTGAGTTAATTAGTTAAGGAAAATCAAACTTGAAGTTTATGTGGGGACATGCAACAGTTTCTCCATTAATTGAGGAATTTAACCTTTAGTTAAAGAGATAAGGATGAGTTGTAATATTGAGTCGTAATCAGTTGACATAGTTTAACTGAGTCAAGTCCAATTAGATTGATTTAACAGTTTGTTAAATTAATGAGAGTTCAGTTAGTTAATGCTTGCATGCATGTAACTACTGTATTTTAGATAACTGAGTATTCACTCATGGATAAATCATGCATGTCAGTTCAATCAAAAACCCAGTTCAGATCAGATGGAGGGACAGTGTACTATCAGTTGCTAGGATATTCCTTGGTGAATATTCCTTGCATGCAGAAGGAATATTATTCCTTGAGGATTATGCAGTTGGACCTGAGGTTACAGTGAGTGTGCTGAGGCCAATTCACACATGTGATATCATTAGACCCCAATCAAAACTGCGCAAGGAAATAGGAGGATTGTAGGGCTTGAGAAAGGTATATTCTATGTCTATTGACTCTGTGAGCTATATTGTTTGAGTACAGAGAGAGCAGGATAGCTTGAGAGCTGATTATTTTGGTAACTTGAACAAGATTTCCACTTGTATGATAGTACAAAGTTGGGATTTTAGGCTAGTGCTTTTCCTAGTGATATATCTTTTGTGTTATGGTTGATTACTTCTCATTCTCAGTTATATTTGTTCATGCTTAATGTTGCTCATGTTTGATTAAGCTTTCGCTAAATTGTTTGTAGAAGTAGATCAAGTGTTTTGCTTTAGTCTATTGCATTACCAAGTGATCTACACTGAAAATTCTACATGGTATCGGAGCAAAGTTGATCAAGGAAGAATAGTATACAAGCAGGAAAGTACAAAGCTTGGTTTCTGAATATTGAATTGAGTTCTTATCACATTTATTTCACCTATGGCGTTCAGTGGTTTAAGACTCGAATATGCCCTTGATGGTAGTTTGAATTATATAGCGTGGAAGGATCGCATGGAGGCAGTATTGGAAGATAACGGTCTCAAGGACTTCATTGGTCAGGAAGTCCAAAAGCCAACTGACGCTACTCAACTAGCAGAATGGAAAAAGTGTGTGGCTAGATCAAGGAGAATCCTTCTTGAGGGAGTTCGAGATCACATTGTCTCGAGCCTCCATGGGAAGGAGATTCCATTTTCAATGTGGAAAACATTGAAAGATCTTTATCAGAATAGCAGCGATCAGAGGAAGCTGGCGCTGAAGGACAAACTTCGAAAGATCAAGTGCGAAAAGGGTGACACAATCTCTACATTCCTGAACAAGCTCACCACCTGCAAGGATGAGCTTGCAAGTGTAGGGGTTGTGACTGCTAATGACGACATGGTGAGTCTAGCACTCCTCGGTCTTCCTAAGAGTTGGCATAGCTACCAGGACTCGGTTAATGGAAGAGAGAAACTGCCAAATTGGGAACGACTTTGGTCAGACCTAATGTAGGAGGAGATAAGGCAGAGCATCAGGGATGGATCTTCATCAAAACAAGATGATGAAGAAAATCTAGCTTTAGCGAGTAAAGTTAAGAAAGGGAAAGGGAAGGCGTCCTAATCCAAATATTCTCATGGTGGGAAGAAGGTTGACAAGTAGAAGGTGTGATGCTTTCACTGTCATGAAGTGGGCCATTATGATATGAATTGTCCACAAAAGAAATCCAAGAAGGGTTCCTCAAAGGGATCTGATGGTGATGCACTAGCTTCACAATTTGAGCTGGATTTCTCATTTATCGCATGCATGTTTTCATCCATGGTGGGATGTGTTTGGTACCTGGATAGTGGAGCTTCTTTCCACATGTCGAGTGACAAGAATATTTCCAGTACCTTGGAGGAGAAGGATCTCCAAATTCATATCGAGATGGGTGATGATGGAAAGTACTGTGTCTCAGGTGAAGGTACAGCTATGTTTTAGAGGGAGCATGGTGCTCCTCTCACCCTATCTGCTGTTAAGTATGTACCAAGTTTGAAAAAGAATCTTGTGTCTGTTTCTATGCTAGAAGATAAAGGCTATGATGTAGTCTTTAGTAAAGGAAAAGTTTCCCTGAGGCATATCAACACTGGACAGACCAAGTGAATTGGGATTCGAGTAAAGAATCTTTACAAGCTGGAGGTAGATGACTGTGCTACACTGAGTTCCAAAGCAGAGGTGGTGCAAAGCCAAGATGTTGGTGAGCTATGGCATAGGAAACTGGGCCACTTACATCACACGGCCTTGAAGATCATGCAGCAAATTTCTACCGGCTTACCGAAGGGAAAACTGGAGCAAATAGACACATGCAAAGGATGTGCCCTGGGTAAGTATGAGAAATCTTCCTTTCAGGATTGGGATAGTAGAGCTAGAGCAATCCTGGAGCGAGTTCACTCAGATGTATGTGGACCATTCTCTATAGCCTTCACCACTAAGCAAAGGTACTATGTTATTTTTATTGATGATTTTTCTCGTAGATGTTGGATCTACTTTATGCAAAAGAAGGATCAGGCCTTCTTGAGGTTTTGCGAGTTTAAAGCCTCAGCAGAGAAAGAATCTGGGAACAAAATAAAAGCCTTGCGTAGCGACAATGGTGGAGAGTATGTTTCCCAGCATTTTAAAGACTTTTGTGTCGCAGAAGGAATTAAACGGGAACTGATGGCACCTCATAACCCACAACAGAATGGGGTGGCCGAAAGGAAGAACAGATCTATTGTGGGAGCAGCCCGAGCAATGTTGCATGACCAAAGCCTACCACTTCATCTATGGGTTGAGGCATGCAATACATCAGTGTATCTTCAGAATAGAAGTCCTCATCATGTTTTGGGGATGAAGACACATATGGAGATTTTTTCGGGAAAGTGACCAGATGTAAGTCACTTTCGTATCTTTGGATCACCAGTTTTTTTTCATGTGACCAAAGATGTTCGGAAGAAGCTAGACCCAACAGCTAAGTTGGGGATACTTGTGGGGTACACAGATATACCCCACAACTATTGTGGGTTTCTGCCTGCCAATCAAAGGACTGTAGTGCACAGGGATCTAAATTTTGACGAGCAGAGAGCCATGCGAGTGTCACATGAGAGGGAGCTCAAGTTGCATGGTGATGAGGAAATTTTAGTTCCAAAGCAGGAGGAGCCTCTTGATGATGTGGATCAGCTACATGTAGAGGATCCAGTATTGGATACCACCACTTCTGGAGAGTCTTCCAGAGACAGGAGAAAACGCTCACGGGAAGCTAACAGATTGATGCTAGATGCGAGAAAGAATGTGGGGCAGCCATCCTCTCAGCGCAGACAGAGGAGATCTCCCAAGAGATACACTGGCTACATGGCCTTGGTTGGGGAGTGTGTAGCGACCGAACCTTCTTCTTTTTAGGAGGCAGTGCATTAACCAATCTGGGTTTATGCAATGGTAGAAGAGTATGATTCTATCATACGGAACAGTGTGTGGGATGTTGTCCCTAGACTTAGGGACAAGTCAATGGTTAGTTCTTGGTGGCTTTACAAGGTAAAGTAGGTAGCTGATGACAGTGTTGAGAAACACAAGGCAAGGTTTGTTTCCCAAGGTTTCTCACAGGTTGAGGGGATCGACTACGATGAGACCTTTTCTCCCGTAGCAAGGTACTCATCTATCATATTGATGCTAGCTCTATCAGCTTAGATGGGTTGGAAGATCCATCAGATGGATATGAAGATGACATTCCTCAATGGGAAGATTGAGGAAGAGGTATACATTAAGCAACCCAAAGGATTTGAGACCTTCGATTGCGAGACACATGTCTGCCGACTCAAGCGAACACTATATGGGCTGAAGCAAGCACCTCGTGCTTGGTATACTAGGATCGGCAGCTATATCATCAGGTTGGGCTTCACCAAGAGTGAAGAAGATGCTAACCTATACCACATCATGGTAGATGGTAAGCCATTGATTATTGTACTTTATGTCGATGATCTAATTTTGATAGGTGATGACCAGATGATACAGTCTTGCAAGGAGGAACTTGCAAGAGAGTTAGAGATGAAGGACATGGGCCTCATACACTACTTTCTAGGCATGGAAGTGTGGCAGAAAGATGGGGAAGTATTTGTATCTCAAGGCAAGTATGCCAATGAGATACTCAGGCGCTTTCACATGGAGAAGTTCAAACCCATGCAGACTCCTCTAGCTGGGAACTGGAAGAAGGAGGATGCTACTTCAGGTGAGGTAGTAGTGATGAGCCCCAATAATGTACAATTATTTGGGCTCATTCAACCTCCTAATTTGGCTTAGTCCACCATTCTCATTTGTTTATTGCATGTTTTTATTATTTTTACGTTAATAGAGTGAATTTGGTTAGTCATTATGCCAACAAGTCTAATGGGTGCTTTGTGTAGCCTTTTTGGTCAACTTGGAGACAAATTTGAAGGTCTTAATGAGCACTTGGCAGCCAAATTCGTGGGAGAACAAGCTAGAGGATTTGTAGGAAGGTGTCCCCCTCATTTATGGGCCCTTGCCTCGAATTCTCCACCATCAGCTCGGAGTTCAATGGCCACCGAATCAATCAGCTCAAGGGCAGCCAAGCAAGTCAAGTTGGACTGTTGTTAACTCCAAGTCTTGGGCAGCCAAGTCCCTAACTTTTAGGAGGACTGTTGGGTCCTCAAATTGTATAAATAAGAAGGCTTGGGGCCTCATTTTGGTTAGCTAGTGAGTAGTCATTTTGTGTATCTAGTTAGTCAATTTGGGGTTAGCTAGTTAGTCAATTTGGTTAGTCATGTTGCAGCTCGGTTTTTGCTCCTTGTAAGCTAGTTTTGGCATGTCATTAGATTCATGATTATTCAATAAAGACAGGTAGCTTTTGATCCAATTCTGAGTTTTTAAGATAGCAACAGACCTCCTCTGTGTTGTAATGTTAATTTCTTTTTGTTTCAGCACTTTAGTTCATTGCTTTACCATGAAATTTGAAATTACAGGTTTGCTGAGTTAGTTTTTATGAGATTGAATGAGTTTAGCTTATGGTTGAATTACTTTCGGTTGTTTAGTTAGACTAGCAGGTTGATAATACATTGGAGCTCCAAGGAAAAAGGTTGAGGAAGTCTCCACTGCCATCTCTGTTTGGAGATTGGAGTGCAGCCTATACCAACCACAAAAATACGCAGTTCTTCACTTTATACATGCTGCAACATAGTCTCGTTTATGATAGATCTTTCCATGCACTTCACTCTTGCACCATACACCTTCATCACAGCTTCATGCACATTCCTCTACATGCTTTATATTGCTGTTCATTGTGTTCATAGCATAGGTAGCATAGGTTAATGAATTTTCATCTTGGTGACAGTCATAAGCCATTTGGTTTCTTTACACTGCTCTTCATCGTTCTATTACCTTCTTCTTCATCTTGATCACGCATACAACCACATCCTTGACCTCTGCTCCGCTCTGTTATCTCCCAAACTCCTCCACTCCTCACGTAACTTCATTCTTTAGACATTTCGCTGTTATAACCTTCCATCCATCAGCCCACTTCATACACTCGTTCTCCATCCTACTTCTCCACTCCTGAGCCATCACCAACTCTATCCCTACCTTACACATCTCCCCCTACCATTCCATCACTCCACCATCACTTCAAACACCCACGGTAGGTCATCCTGTAGCAATTTGTAGACTTCCTGTAGAAACCCCTGCGTTTCCTGTAGGATCCCCTGCAGACATCCTGTAGGAGGCCATTCACTCGGTTTCTGAGCCTCTGAGCATGAGGAACCTATGTGGATGGATGCTAAGGATCCTTGGGAACCTCTCCTAGCCTCCCCAACCTTTCCCAAGCTTCCCTTCCTTCCGCATCACATCTGCACAACCAAACCCTAATAAACACAAAATCACAATCACTCCATCCACTTAAAGAAAAAATACAAAAACATGTCTTTTAAGATGCAAGTAGCTTAGATTCATGCATTTTCACTCATTAGAAGTAATGGCATCATTGGTAGAAGTTTCATTCACATTCTTTGCATTATAGAGGTTAGACTAGTCAAATTAGGGTTTTCCTAGGGTTTCCATGCTTTGGTTTGCTTTCAGTTCATTTTCGCCAAGTAGATTAGTTTTCTCTGAGCTAGCTTTCGTCCATCATTTAGCAAGCTTCTTCTGAGAGCCTATAGAAGTTGGCTTGAGCCCTAGCGGACTTGTGCCAGCTGACCAAGTGACAGATGCGACAAAAGCTAGTACTTGTGCATATAGCACCGTCGCTTCCAAGTTTGTACAAACTACCGGGTTGATAAAATTAAGAGACAAGAAGCCCCAGGAGTTGTAGCAGTATTGCTACAATACTGGAGCTCACCATCTTTTTGGCGTCGTTGCCGAGGAAGCGGCAGAGTATTGGTGATTGTTGCTATTCTTCTATTTTCTAATACAACCTTCTGCTAAGTAGTTTATTTCATTTCCATTATGCAATTTCATTTATGCAAAAGTAGATTAGCATTTCTTGCTTTCATAGATTAGCATTTCAATTCCGTAATTTCATTTCTGCAAGCATAGGGTAGCATTTCAATTCTGCAAGCGTAGCCTAGCATTTCATTCTTGCAATTTGATTTGAGAAAAATAGATTAGTCCTTTCCTGCTTTCATTTCAATTCCGCATTTTCATTTTTGCAAGATAGTTAGTTGTAGTTCCATTTATTTCAGTTTTGCAAGTAGAAGTAGAAAAAAGCAAAAATCAACCAAAAAGATTTCATTTCATGCTTTGTAGGAGTAGAGATAAGTTAGAAAAATGATTGCACAACACCCCCACTGCTTCACATAGCCAACGTTCTTCTTCGATGGCTGTGATGAAAGAACCCCTGGGTGGACATCAAGACATATCTGAAGAACCTCTAGGGGAGAAGAAGAAGAAACATTCCTCTAAAGCAAATGGCTACAAGCAGAAATGTTGGGAGCAATCCCTTGTCCAAAGATGAATTTGCAAATCAGATCGAAGATTTCAAGAATGATATGAGGCAGTTTCTTGCCATGCAACTGGATACCTTGCGGATCCAAAAGAAGCAAGAAGAAGCCAAGAGGGCTTTGGTCATTTTTTGTCCTAGGTGCCTTAAAAAGCATCCTAGGAACGAATGTCCAATGCACTCCCTAGAAGTGTGTTTTGTATGTGAAGAATACCATCCTACATATCAGTGCCCTTCCTTGCCCAGAATCAAAGCTGCATATCAGAGAGCCAAGGGAGCCACTGAATCACTCTATTATATGAACCAAAGGAGGCCACATGGACCTAGATCTTACCAGCAGGAACTGCAAGGGATACCCGAGACCTATTATGACCCTTATCAAGCCACTTTCATGCCTTCTTGGGATCCCCCTGCTCATCCTTCCTAGTCTACACCTCCTCCTTGGTCATATTCTCCTTGTTCCTTCATAGATCCATATTATTCCCAACCAGTTGCTCATTCATTTCACTCTTATGCTCAGCCACAGCCGCAGTGGAATGCACCTTATCAGGAGTGGAGGCCCCAGTACAACTCTCATCCCGCTCATTTTCCTCCACCACCTACTCATCCACAACCATCGCCTCCTCCTCCACCAAGGCAACCCCAAATGCCTACCCAACCACAATGCCATCCATCTCCATCTCAATTTCACACCTCCACTCAGCTACCCGTACCATTTCCAAAGCCATGCAATGGAGTAGCTCAACCCAATTGCAAATTTGAGGCACAACATGTGCAAATGACTCCTCTTGAGCTCAATGATGTTCACCAAAGCTCAGGAAGAGTGTTGCAAAACAAAGATTCTATTGAAGGACCAAAGGAAAGAGAAGATTCCAAAGAGGAGATCAAAGAACCATGGGCTGCACTTGATGAAGAGAAGAGATCAGAATCAGAGATCGAGAGAGTTCCTTCATGGTTACCATCAGATCTTCCATGTATTCAAGAGAAAGATCAGCAAAAAGAGGAAGATGAGAAAGTCATGTTAGAAGGTGACATGAAGAATGATCCAGATCAGCAAAAGAACCAAGGATATCAAAGCTATATTGAGATATGGTTTCAGAAGGTCACTAAGTTGCAGCAGTACTTTCTTCCTCAGTTTTGTTTGATCCCTTCAACGCCAGATCATTTGGTCTTTGAGATCTGGATACCTGTCAAAGCATGCATCTCGAGCCTTCACATCATTTTGTCTCTAATCTCGATGTGCACATGGCTCCATTGGAAGTATTCTTATACTTGAAAATGATTTTGTTTTTCAAGTAGGGTAGGGTAGAGAAAAAATGAAAAAAAAAAGAAAAAAATAAAGAAATGAAAAAATGAAAATAAGAGAAAAATAAAAATCTAAGGTGAAAACCCCCTCGGAGGCGCCTTAGATTGGCTCATTGATTGAAAACCTCCATGAGGCGGTCAATGGGTTGGAAAGAAAAGAAAAGAAAAAGTGGGAATAAGATCCCTGGGTGAAAACCTTCCTTGGAGGCGCCCAGGGCAGGCAATTAGGGTGAAAACCTCCATGAGGCGCCCTAGTTGTTTTTCAAAAAAAAAAAAAAGAGAAAAAAGAAAAAAACAAATAAAACTAATTTCCATTGGCTAATTGCAGGTTGCAAGACGGACATTGTAGGTCAGGTGGATCACTCAAAACAAAGACAAAGGAGTTTTTGTGCCTTCTACAGGAAGTTTCGTATCTTCTACAGGAAGTTTAAAAAAAAAAGCCAAATTGATCTCCGAGGAGGACCTGAAGGCTTGGAATATGTCCATGAGGCCTACCCACATCCATGTTTCCATTCCTCACCCCTTTTCCATCATTTTTTCATGTCATTATGCTTCTTTCCTCAAAACTGTGCCTTCTACAGGAAGCTCTGTATTTCTACAGGAAACATCCTGTAGAACCTTGGGACGAGCCAAATCCAATTTCAAAAGTGAATCTAATGGTGGGAATCTGTTGATTAGGCCTAAAAGCACTTGTGTGTCCATCCCTTGCCTTCACCCATCATTTTTTCAACCTCCTTGTGCTTCTCATTGTGCTTCTACAGGATCTTCCTGTAGAAATTGTGGGAAACTAGGCATGCATTTCAAAAAGTGGTTTGGCGAGCATGGTAGCTTCCTCAAGGGTTCAGAAGCCCTCATGCAATCTTCCAACTCCTCCTCCATCATCTCCATACCTACATCACAGCCAAAATTCATTTTGTCATACCATGCAAATACATGCAAAGTGCCTTGAAGCAAAAATCCATAGAGCAGAATTTGTTTTTGCCATAACTTGAAGACCATGCATCCATTTGACAAACCATTTTATGGGGGATTGTACAAGGTCGATGACAACATGCCTGAGCAGTTTCATGCAATTCTGGTGCACGGTTTCCAAGAAATCAGCCTCCATCACCATCAGCCATTTTTGCATTTTCTCCATATCCGTGCATCCATTTTAAAACATGTTTCATGGGGAGATGCACATGGGTGATAGTAGCCTACCCAAGCAGTTTCAGCCGATTCTGATGCACGGTTTCCGAGAAATCGAGCTCTGAAATCTTCAGCTATTTTCCATTTTTCTCGAAATCCGTGCATCCATTGATCTCGAATTTGCTATGGGAGATGCATAATGATGGTAGGAACATTCTCCCCGAGTTTCAGATCAATCCGATCTACCGTTTGGGAGAAATGGAAAAAAGAAGTTCTGGTTTTGTGACCATGCAGCAGCAGCAGCTTGAACGGGCAGAGTTGAACGTGGAAATGATTGCATGCACTCAGATCCGGCCAGAGGACACCTGCACATGAAAAAAACAATCAAAGATTAGCAGCCAAGCCACATCCAAGCAGGAATCCAAGCATGCAGCAGCAAAAAGCTTCACAGCAGCCAGTCGACTTGCAGGTACGTGACTAAACTAATTCCTCTGTCGCATGAATGTAATTCGAGAACTGCGTGAACAATGAGATGGTTGGATTTAGACAAATTGGTGGCCAGCTAACTGGCCACCCTCATCCAGTTCAACAGCACTTGGTGGGTGAATGAGACACGTGCGCTCAGCCATGCACGTGAAAGAAAAAACGGACAGTGTTGGTTGTTTAAACTCCAGTGCAACGGGTGGATGAAATCACAGGCATAGAACACAGTTAACAACTGCAGTTCATGCACAATTGCATGGGCCAGCACGTCTCTGCCACCTCACTCCAAAAATCACGCAGACATCACTGAGCGCTCGGCTGAAATCCAAAGACCGTTAGTCAACTTGCACTTGCATCATGTTCACTCAAAGAATACATCCTCTGCTTCCACAATCGGCTTAATCTATCGTCCTCCGCTGAGTTTCCTACCTATTTTCAAATTTCTCTAGTGCAGCGGGCTCACTCAAAGGCCGAATCACGCTCTACAGGCGTTTCTACAGGATGTCGTCTACAGGAAAGGCAGAAAACAGCCCTGCAGAAAGAAAACATGAGGAGCTTCTGTGGGTTGATGCTTCTGTTGGCTGACCACGAGATTTTTAGAAAAGTTCAAGCTCAAAACGAGGAGAAAGGAGGAATATGCTGAAGGCCACATTCTTGTTTCCATGCATTTCCTTTTGCATTTTCTTTATTCTCAATGCACTGCTATGAAAAAAATCAGTTGGTATAGTTCCTTTCGAGACTATGTTTGCCTCAGTCCTTTTATGGTTTGGAGTTGTATCCATTGGATTGTTCTTCAGATTAACTTCAATATGGCTGCATCAATCCTACTGTATATTTGGGTTCCTGTTCATTATCTTTGTGATCCTCATGGTTACATGTGCAGAAATCACTGTTATCTTGTGCTACGTTGAAATGTGCAGTGAAGATTACAACCGGTGGTGGAGATCTTATTTGACTGCAGGCTCCTCCGCATTCTACTTGTTTCTCTATGCCACATTCTATTTATTCACCAAGCTGGAGATGACAAAACTTGTTTCTAGAATTTCATATTTTGGCTACATGCCCATCATGTCATACTCATTTGTTGTTCTGACCGGTATAATAGATTTCTATGCATGCCTTTGGTTTGTGCGGACAATGTACTTATCAGTGAAGATTGACTGAGGCTCTGCATGCAGCTACCATTTTTCAGAGGGGCCGTTTAAATTTCAAGATTTGGACATAATCTGATCATGGTTCAGCCTTCTACAAGAATATACTTGCACACTCATACCAAGGCTGAGGGCACTAAGAAAAGCAGCAGAAATGGAGGATGTCTTGGCAAATGATTCTGCATATCTAAAGGAGACTGAAAATTTTGAAGCTTTTGAGACAAAGGATGTATTAACAAACAGCATTGCAGAGCAAGTAGATTTTCAGAGAAGAGGAAAAAGCAGTTTCAAATTTGAATGATGCAGTGTCCGAGTCCAATCCATCTGGTGAAACTATCAGTGTACCTGTGAATGTAAGCCTTCAACAAGCCACTAAAACAGAACAAGTTGAGACAATACCGCAGGAAAAATCAGAGAAAATTCGTTCTACAGGAAGCTAGTAGACTGTTTCTACAGGAAGCCAGCGAAGAGTTTCTACAGGAAAGTTTGAAAAGCGGGAAGCCAAAGGAGAAATTGGCTGAGATGCTAGCCAAGGAAGTCACCAGGGCCATCAAAGACAAGGGGAGAGATTTGGTTGCTCAGAGGATGAGCAACACTTTCAGTAGGGGGGTGATGATGAGCCCCAAAAATGTACAATTATTTGGGCTCATTCAACCTCCTAATTTGGCTTAGTCCACCATTCTCATTTGTTTATTGCATGTTTTTGATTATTTTTATGTTAATAGAGTGAATTTGGTTAGTCATTATGCCAACAAGTCTAATGGGTGCTTTGTGTAGCCTTTTTGGTCAACTTGGAGACAAATTTGAAGGTCTTAATGAGCACTTGGCAGCCAAATTCGTGGGAGAACAAGCTAGAGGATTTGTAGGAAGGTGTCCCCCTCATTTATGGGCCCTTACCTCGAATTCTCCACCATCAGCTCGGAGTTCAAGGGCCACCGAATCAATCAGCTCAAGGGCAGCCAAGCAAGTCAAGTTGGATTGCTGTTAACTCCAAGTCTTGGGCAGCCAAGTCCCTAACTTTTAGGAGGACTGTTGGGTCCTCAAATTGTATAAATAAGAAGGCTTGGGGCCTCATTTTGGTTAGCTAGTGAGTAGTCATTTTGTGTAGCTAGTTAGTCAATTTGGGGTTAGCTAGTTAGTCAATTTGGTTAGTCATGTTGCAGCTCGGTTTTTGCTCCTTGTAAGCCAGTTTTGGCATGTCATTAGATTCATGATTATTCAATAAAGACAGACAGCTTTTGATCCAATTCTGAGTTTTTAAGAGAGCAACAGACCTCCTCTGTGTTGTAATGTTAATTTCTTTTTGTTTCAGCACTTTAGTTCATTGCTTTACCATGAAATTTGAAATTACAGGTTTGCTGAGTTAGTTTTTATGAGATTGAATGAGTTTAGCTTATGGTTCAATTGCTTTCGGTTGTTTAGTTAGACTAGCAGGTTGATAATACATTGGAGCTCCAAGGAAAAAGGTTGAGGAAGTCTCCACTGCCATCTCTATTTGGAGATTGGAGTGCAGCCTATACCAACCACAAAAATACGTAGTTCTTCACTTTATACATGCTGCAACATAGTCTTGTTTATGATAGATCTTTCCATGCACTTCACTCTTGCACCATACACCTTCATAACAGCTTCATGCACATTCCTCTACACGCTTTATATTGCTGTTCATTGAGTTCATAGCACAGGTAGCATAGGTTAATGAATTTTCATCTTGGTGACAGTCATAAGCCATTTGGTTTCTTTACACTGCTCTTCATCATTCTATTACTTTCTTCTTCATCTTGATCACGCATACAACCACATCCTTGACCTCTGCTCCGCTCTGTTATCTCCCAAACTCCTCCACTCCTCACGTAACTTCATTCTTTAGACATTTCGCTGTTATAACCTTCCATCCATCAACCCACTTCATACACTCGTTCTCCATCCTACTTCTCCACTCCTGAGCCATCACCAACTCTATCCCTACCTTACACATCTCCCCCTACCATTCCATCACTCCACCATCACTTCAAACACCCACGGTAGGTCATCCTGTAGCAATTTGTAGACTTCCTGTAGAAACCCCTGCGTTTCCTGTAGGATCCCCTGCAGACATCCTGTAGGAGGCCGCTCACTCGGTTGCTGAGCCTCTGAGCGTGAGGAACCTCTATGGACGGATGCTAAGGATCCTTGGGAACCTCTCCTAGCCTCCCCAACCTTTCCCAAGCTTCCCTGCCTTCCGCATCACATCTGCACAACCAAACCCTAATAAACACAAAATCACAATCACTCCATCCACTTAAAGAAAAAATACAAAAACATGTCTTTTAAGATGCAAGTAGCTTAGATTCATGCATTTTCACTCATTAGAAGTAATGGCATCATTGGTAGAAGTTTCATTCACATTCTTTGCATCATAGAGGTTAGACTAGTCAAATTAGGGTTTTTTTAGGGTTTCCATGCTTTGGTTTGCTTTCAGTTCATTTTCGCCAAGTAGATTAGTTTTCTCTGAGCTAGCTTTCGTCCATCATTTAGCAAGCTTCTTCTGAGAGCCTATAGAAGTTGGCTTGAGCCCTAGAGGACTTGTGCCAGCTGACCAAGTGACAGCTGCGACAAGAGCTAGTACTTGTGCATATAGCACCGTCGCTTCCAAGTTTGTACGAACTACCGGGTTGATAAAATTAAGAGACAGGAAGCCCCAGGAGTTGTAGCAGTATTGCTACAATACTAGAGCTCACCAAGTAGCTGCTAGTATTTATCAGTAGCTGGTGGGTTCACTTATGTATTTGGTGAACACATGACCTGACTTATGCTTTGCAGTGAACCAACTGAGTCAAGCTATGCTTCAACTTACCAGGCAATTTTGGAAGGTTGCGAAGCATGCGCTGAGATATCTCAGAGGCACTACACAGTACGGATTATGGTATAGACAGACAGAGGGAGTGAAGATGCAAGGCTTCACAGATGTGGATTGGGCAGGTAGTCCATCAGACCGGAAGAGCACTTCTGGAGGAATCTTCAACCTTGGTTCAGCTACAGTTTCTTGTTACAACAGGAAACAGAGATCAGTTGCACTTAGCTCAGCAGAGGCTAAATACATGGCTGCGAGTCATGCAGCATGTGAGGCCATTTGGATGCGGAAGATTCTAGTGGGACTGTTTGGTCAGATGATGGATCCTACAGTGATATACTATGATAATTAGAATTGCATAAAACTCTCTTAGAATCCAGTGTTTCATGACAGGTCCAAGCATATAGATATCTGTTACCATCATCTATGGGACTATGTGGTCAAGAGGATCACGATGTTGCAGTATGTTTCGACCGAGGAGCAGGATGCAAATATTTTGACTAAGGCATTGTCAAAATGCAAGTTTGAGTTCCACAGAGACAGGATCAGGGTTGTTGATAATCTCTTTCTTGTTGAGAGGGAGTGTTGAAAAGTGTGCAACAAGAAATGCCAAAAATAGAAAATGCTAAAAATAGCACTGCTATAAATAGCCTGAGTATAAATAGCAATTTAGCCATTGGAGATCTTAGCAAGAATGGGTGAAAAGTGAAAGTGCTAAAAATAGCTTTTCTAAAAATAACATTTCAGGATCCCTTCTTATTTTAGTCAGTCCCTAGACTAAACATAGGAAGTAAAATTCGAATTTGATATCAACAGCAATTTGAAAATTAATTAATTAATTTATCTTGAGTTAATTAGATAAGGAAAATCGAACTTGAAGTCTATGTGGGGACATGCAACAGTTTCTCCATTAATTGAGGAATTTAACCTTTAGTTAAAGAGATAAGGATGAGTTGTAATATTGAGTTGTAATCAGTTGACTTAGTTTAACTTAGTCAAGTCCAGTTAGATTAATTTAACAGTTTGTTAAATTAATGAGAGTTCAGTTAGTTAATGCTTGCATGCATGTAACTACTGTATTTCAGATAACTAAGTATTCACTCATGGATAACTCATGCATGTCAGTTCAGTCAGAGACCCAGTTGATATCAGATGGAGGGATAGTGTACTATCAGTTGCTAGCATATTCCTTGGTGAATATTCCTTGCATGCAGAAGGAATATTATTCCTTGAGGATTGCACAGTTGGACCTGAGGTTACAGTGAGTGTGATGAGGCCAATTCACACATGTGATATCATTGGACCCCAATCAAAACTGTGCAAGGAAATAGGAGGCTTGGAGGGCTTGAGAAAGATATATTCTATGTCTATTGAGTCTGTGAGTTGTATTTTTTGAGTACAGAGAGAGCAGGATAGCTTGAGAGCTGATTCTTTTTGTAACTTGAATAAGATTTCCACTTCTATGATAATACAGAGTTGGGGTTTTAGGCTGGTGCTTTCCCCAGTAATATATCTTCTATGTTATGGTTGATTACTTCTCATTCTCAGTTATATCTGTTCATGCTTGATGTTGCTCATGTTCGATTAAGCTTCCGCTAAATTGTTTTTAGAAGTAGATCAAGTGTTTTGCTTTAGTACATTGCATTTCCAGGTGATCTACACTGAAAATTCTACATGATCAGTCTAGGTAAGTATAACACAATATCACAATTATATTAGCTCATACCTAAATTTCATAACCCTAACCATTTGCATAGACCAATCCAAATTAGCATGATACATATAACATCAAGATCTTAGTTGCAATAACCTAATCATCAAGTTAACTAACATATAACAACAACAAGTTATATATCATACTCATCAACAACATATAACATAATCATCAAGTTATCTAACATAAAAAAAAAATAACAATGCATACAGCCACGGGTTACTATCATTCATGACTATCTGACACATGTGCATATGACTACACTAATCAATTAGCATCTATCATGTATGTAACCATAACATCAATAGAATGAAAGACATACACATAACCATAATTCATATAACATCTTAAACTACATACCTGCATCATGCCCAACATACAAACCCGCATGATGACATGCTCTTGCCTCAAGGTCCAATGTTACAATTTCCCTTTGATGATCTACATCTCCTGCTCTATCTCAGCCAACACATCAGGATAATAACATACCAATATCATCATGATGACCTAATTACATACAATGACTTCATGCACAACAACCTTAATCGTGACAATTCATGCATAACAATATATTAACACTATCATGCATAACAAATGCAAATACAACCATAGAATCATGATGACACATTCCACAAAAGCACCATCAACCTTCACATGGCGACGACACTACAACCATGATCAACACCATGCAAATGCAACAAGCACATGGACTATAAGCATAAGGATCACAATGCAACTGACATGAATGCATGACCAACACACCACTCATTCAGTTTGAGGGGTGAACCATGCTCCAATACCACTATGTAACACCCTCCTCCCACATCTAGCCCAAGCAACCTGCCAAATATGGGTAAACATGCGACGAGAGGCCACTATGATATGATTCGACCTCCTAATTCACATTAAGGAAGTGGAACCAATGAATACACCCCATACAGGCATTCAACATCAACATCAGGACCCTCAAGAACCAACCCAACCTTGTTGTCATTCATCCCTTCGGTCCCACTGAGATTTTGGACCACTTGACCTTTGGACGCTCTCATGCTATGGGCATGCCAGCGTCCAGGGACCTCTGGATGCTCTCACAAGCCTCCAAGCCAGTGTCTAGGGACTATTTTTCTCATTTCTCTGTCAGCGTCCCCAAGATTTAAGCCACATTTTTAGGCCCAGACCTCATGTCACTGCCCAGAATTGAATGACACCTTCAAAATAGTAAGATAACATGGAAATAACATTACTAATGCAAATACTTGAATAAGACCTTACTAGAAATGATAGACATTTCATTAAACATATCATGAATAAGTAATCTATAGGTGTAAATAGCATATCTGAGCACATGAGTCTCATACTTATTCGCTATGAGACACTGTTTCCTTGTCACTTTAGTTGCAGTTTCATCCATTAGGCCATAGATACATTGTTCATTCATATACAAGTAAAAAACATCATGGGAACCCTACATAGCCACTGTCATAATACATATTCATAACCAACATAATAACAACAAAAATACCAAGGATACAACAACCATAGAATCCACACATAAACCAGTATATTACTCATGAGATAACAAGGAGAAATAACCTCATATTATTGATGCAAAAGTCAAACCGGTATGGGACTTCCACATTCCACCTGACCGTAGAATGGCTGAGCCAAATCTCTCTTCAACCATTCAACCCCGTGCCATATTCTAAGCATGAATGTGGGATCTCACTAAATACATCAAATCAAAACCATCCAGGGCTTCCAGAGGCCATCCACCTCAACCCATCAAACAGTGATTCCACCTCATCATCGAACATCACAAAAGCATCATTAAATTGGTCTCTATCCAAGCCTTCTAGGGCTTCTAGAGAATTTGTCCAATGAAGGCTTCCATGGCTTCTAGAGCGTTTGTCCAACGAAGGCTTCTAGGACTAGTGACTCAACCCGCAACTTTTATCGGGCTTCCAAATTGTTTAGCCAATCAAGGCTTCCAAGACTAGTAACTCAACCCACCAAGGGCCTCCAGAGCATTTTTTTACCCAAGTCTTCAAGGACTAATAACTCAACCCAAGTTGTTACAGGGCTTCCAGAGCATTTGTCCAACCTAGGGCTTCCAAGACTAATAACTCAACCCAAGCTAAGGAATCATGAGAACCAACCAAAACAAAAAAAGGAAAACAAATCCACAATCACCATGGCTATCCAGGAAATGGAAAGGCTAGGAAATCCACTGTCAATCCCACCCGTCCTCCATGCCAATGGTAGATCATGACCAATAAACCACATGCATGGACCATGCATGCCAAAATTAGTGAGGCAAGCATACATGCAACTCGATACCTGTAAGTAAAACCCACTGTAATTGTTGATATTGATGTCCTCTTGCACTTTCCTACTCTTCGCTTGCCTTCTTACTCTAAAAATCTAAGTATGCCACACTCTCCAAGAGTTCTCCAAGAAAACTCTAAGTATCCAAGAGTATGAGAGAGAGAGAATAGAGAGAGAGCTCCAAAACTAAACTGACCAAGCTTACACTAACCAAGCTTGCCCACTGATCCTCAGAATCCTTTTTATGAATAAGGCCTCTATTTTCTTCATTTTCCTCCTCACATGCAACATGTGACATTTCACCTTCCTTTTCCCCTAATTTTCATTATTTTCATAAATAATTGTGCCAAAAATGTCATTTTTCCTTTCCAAATTCTTTGCCATTGTCTTTGTCAATTTCCTTAGTCATAATAAACCTATGAACACCCACACTAAAATGTCTTGCCCAACATTCAACTTGGAATACCTATCCCATCAACCATGATCTTATATATTTTACATGATTTTTTACCAAAATTATTACATATACTCCCAAATGACCTAAAAGATTGCCTATTCTTATTCCATGATCATGATCATTATATGATAAATAAAAGCAATTTATATAATGGATAAAGGAGTAAAAATCTTCCTAACTTATTAAAATAATCAATCAATATAATTAGCATGTACATGGTGTAGACTACCATATATAACTTTCTATTAGTATGAAACAACTTGAAACTACATCAAAACCACATCGAGCCAACTATATTGACCCTTCATTATTCACAATGACTAAAGTAATGAAAAAGACATCCATCCAAAAAATATATTTGTTTTAATAATATTAAATTTATTCTCTTTATATAATTTTATATTATATTTAATTAATAATTTGATTAAAATTGTATTTTATTAAACCGATGATACATTAACTTTAGCATTTACCAGAGTATCTAGCAATTTCATAAATAATAAAATTTATTATATATTTTAGTTAATTTGA
Source organism: Pinus tabuliformis (assembly GCA_031772625.1). Lineage (NCBI taxonomy): Eukaryota > Viridiplantae > Streptophyta > Pinopsida > Pinales > Pinaceae > Pinus > Pinus tabuliformis. The sequence continues at coordinate 973,006,186 of CM062806.1, forward strand.
ATTTTAATGAGAGTTCATTTGAATTGTGTTTTATTTATGGTCTGAATAATATTAAATTTCTTAATGTTGATTTTTTTATTAAATAGAAAAAATCTAAAAAATATATGACATTAACATTTAGCATTTAATTTTGAAAATCACTAATATTTATGGAATATTTTAGATTGTTCAGCCGTGTTGTATTGTAATATATTTATTACATATTTTGGCTCATCCAAATCTGGTTTGTTTATTTAATAATGTGAAGTTGCTATATATATATATATATTTTTAATTAGTGTAAGTAAAAAAATAATATTGTTAAATAACGTTTTAATAATAAGAAGGTAAAAAAGAAAATCACTTATTTTTAAATACACACATTAAATCATAATTTCAAAATATGTATTACAATTCAATTTTTTTCATTTTTTAACTTATTATAGTTGAGTTGTTTTTTTTTTTTCCTTTTTTCGTACACAATTAATATGTATTACAATTCAATTTTTTTCACTTTTTAACTTACTATAGTTGAGTTGACCCGGATGCAGGTGTCACTGCAGAGCATTTATGAGGATTTACTCCTCGCCGGCAGTTGTCCCTGCACTTGGCTCGCGGACGCGGATCCCACAATCCCACAGCATTCGATATGAATTCGCCAGGGTACAGAATAATAGTCACGCATTTGGTATTGAATGTGCGCTCGACTCGAGAGACTGTGCGCGGTGATTTATCCATGGCCTGGTCTCTGGATTATGCAATTTCCCTACTTGGCTCTTTCTACCTCCGCCTGTTATTCTTCCCACACCACTGCTTCGTTCAAGCTGCTTGGAAGCTCATCTCGATTCTAAGTCTGGCCTAGTCCGCCTGTGCTCGGCCCTTTCCCCTTTGGCTCTGGCAATTTCCCTTCCCTGGTCTCTCTGTTAATTCGGAAATGGTTCATCGTCGTGGAGTCTCTCGCCGTGGAGGCACCACTGGCAATCGAGGCCCGACCTCTCAATCTGCTCCCCAGAACATTGTCCCTCTTGCTTCTACCTCCCCGTCCTCTCAGCCTTCTGGTCATGCTAGGTCTCTTCCGCACAACTCCTTTCAAACAACCCGCTTCAAATTCCATAGCAGGCTCAATAATCCCGTGCTGTCAGCCAGTATCACTGTAATCCTTGCTGAGGAGGATAAGCCCAGCAGCTCGGCCCACACCACAATGTCTCAGTCTCAGGATGAAAGTGTCCTTCAGGGGGAGGCGGCTGGGGTCGTGCTCAAAGGTGACAACATGCAGGAAGAGGGCAATGTGCCTGAAGCTCCTCAGCCTCCGGCAGACTCTACTCAGCGCAAGGTGCTTGCATGCGAGCCGATACATCCTCCAGGTAGCATTTTGAATTTGGTGATTCCTCCAGATGGTGGTGTCACGGGAGATGCAGATAACGCGGTCGTCACGTGGATTGGCTCTCCTAGCCAGGTGGATAAGGATACTCTCGACTCTCCTAAACATGTTCAATGAATTTGGTTCAATGCCTACTGTTGGCACTCTTGCCTCTGATCTGTTTCTTTTTATGTTATGCGTCTCTGGATAGTGTCAACTCTGTTCTTGCTTCAGTTCTTGTTTTTGTATCGGTGCGAGCCAATATAGTCTTATGAATAGTAACAAGTCATGTGTCGGCAAGCCTGGTTTTTGCTTTAATTTTGTTTATGCCAGTTATGACAGAATGTTTATCAGCAAAGTCATAGTTGGTGATAGTACTGTAGTGTTAGACACAAAACTGGTTTACTTTCTTGTCTGTCAGGGACTTATAAATCATGTTTCAAGGTCTCTCAATCCTGGAAGGGCGGTTGAAAGGATCGGTATGTATCAGAATCTCTGGTTGAGGGCTGGCTTCTGCCCCCCTCTGAGGTCTTGACCTCTTTGTACATATTTTTCTCTATTTAATAGAAATAGTCTTTACTCAGAAAAAAAAAAAAAAAAAAACTTACTATAGTTGAGTTTTCTTTTTTCTTTTTCTTACACAATAATTCATAACAAAGTTTTCTTTTTTCTTTTTCTTACACGATAATTCATAACAAGGTGATGGCCAGATAAGTCGCCTCAATGGGAAACTCATCGTAGTTGGTTTGGTAATACTTCTTTAAAGCTCTTTTTTTTTTTTAAGTTTCTTAGCGACTTATACACAAAATTTGACTTTAATGGACATTAACTATCACTATCATTATCATTTTGATGAAAATTAATCATATTTTTTTCTCCATCATACATTTCTTGCATTCTAAATTTCTCAAAACTTTTTACTATTCTTATTGTTTTTATACTTAAGTATGTTAATGAGGTGTCAATATTGGAGATTACAATGCTAGATGCTAATTATGATCATTCATTATAAAGAAAAGATGCAATCATTTACCTATTTAATAGGAATTCAATTACCTATTTAATAGGAATTTTCTGCCTATTTCAACCTTATAATAATGGATTCATTCATTTTGGACGAAGAAATAAGAGATTTCTCATTGTTTTCAATACTATTCAATTGTTTGATGGCATTAATTATTAAGACAAATTTTAAGGAGGACATTTTTTTAAGGAGGATCTTAGTTTTGGGAAAATGTTAGTTCTCTTATAATTCTTTAGATTCCATATTTTGATCATAATTTTGTCAATTACAATCTAAGGTTCATAGCAAGTGGCTAGGTAAGTTGTTTTTTCTCTCTCTAGTTAGCTTTAATTCTGACAAGTGACATGTTGGCTTGTTGTGATAAAGCTTAAAGGAAAGATGAATTCTTGGGATAAAGACCCACTTCAGTGTGCCTTGAGATACCTCACCCTTGCTAAGTCATAAGCTATTGGTATATTTGGATTATATTATGTTGGATATACTCTTGAGTTATAATGGTAGTGAGTATGTTTGTTCTTGGGCCTAGCCTAGATCACTCCAATAAATTACCAATTCTCATGGTTTAAAAAAAAGTACTCTGTGCCATTTACTAAAATGAAAATTGAGGTTCATTTTCTTAATTTGCCATTACATTTATGGAATTTACTAATTTTTGAGGATATTAGAAACTCTTTAAACATGTACATAAAATCAAATAAAAAACTTAGTGAGATCATGTATATATGCTCATATTTATATTGAGATAAAATATATAATATATTATTAAAAATATATTTAATATTAAAAAGATAAAATATATTATTAAAAAATTATTTTTAAATATATATATTATATACTACCAAAGAAGATTATTTTTAATCAAAAAGCTTCACTTCCCACTCTCTACCTTACCTAATGCAAATTTTAAGATTCTATATCTGTGTATTCCTTTTCAAAAAGTTGCCATGTATGTATTTTGAGAAACTTTGCTATTAAGTTTTTTTATTATTATAAAAATGTAGAGTTGTTATATATATATATATATAAAAAAGTTGTGAGTGTATTATTAAAAATTAATATCATGGCCAAGGTAAATATAAATTTCTGTATAAGACATATATTAGTTTTTCATTGTTAAAGTTTATGCAAATCTACACACTCTTATCTTTTTTTAGATTTGGATTTTTGACTTTTTACCAAAAAAAACTCAGGTTATTAACCATTAAACCCAATCAAATTATAATTTACACATAAAAATCATAAAAATCAAACGTATTAAATATAGATTATTGTATATATTTAAAAATAACAAATAAATCACTAACAAGTAAGCGGATTAAGAGGATTTTGTGAACTTTCACTTATAATTAATTTATAATAATTTTCCTAGTATTTAAATAAATACAAAATTCCTGATTCAGATAAAACAAATTTTCTTATAAATTTAATATTTAACTTTTATTTATATATATAGATAGAAATTTTACTTTAAAAACACATTTTCTTTTAAAAACACATTTTCTTTAAAATCCTTATACAATGGAGAATATGATTATTGTTTTTTAATATAAAAAAGAAATACAATTACATATTATTGATTAATATAATTATTGTATTTTAATAGAAATAAATTAAAACTAGGTAAGTAATTATTGTTTTTTAATATAAAAAAAAAATACAATTACATATTATTGATTAATATAATTATTGTTTTTTAATAGAACTAAATTAAAACTAGGTAAGTAATTTGATTTTTTAATAGGCTTATTGTTTTTTAATATAAAAAAAAAATACAATTACATATTATTGATTAATATAATTATTGTTTTTTAATAGAACTAAATTAAAACTAGGTAAGTAATTTGATTTTTTAATAGGCCTTTTTGATCTTTAGCTTTAAATTGGCTCACTTTATTTTATACTATTAAAATAAAAAATTATTAATAAATTATTTTAACTTTTCAAAATTAATAAAAAAAATATATATAAGTTTCTTTTATATTATATTTAATCTATCTAAATTTTTTTATAAATTTAAAATTCAACTCACATTTTTGAATAAATAAAATATATATTAAAAAATAAATAAGAAACTTACTTTAAAAACATATTTTCTTTAAAATACTATAAATTTAAAAAATGTGCATGCATGTCACACAAACTCTTTAATGTTAGAGAAACTGAAATACAATCACCTATAAAACCAATGGAGAACATAATTATTGTTTTTTAATATAAAAAAATGAAACACAATAAGCTCTTTAAACAGTCCATACAAGACTCCAAAAGCTCTCATTAACAATATGTTATTGACTGTGGAAACATTCATGCTATTATAATATGATTATCGTTTTTTAATATAAATAAATTTACAATAGGTAAAGAATTTTATTTTTTAATAGCCATTTTTGATCTTCAGCTTTAAATTTGCTCACTCTCTTTTATGCACTATCAAAATAAAGAATTATTAATAAACTATTTTATCTTTTAAAAATTAATAAAAACAAGTGTAATATGCATCATTTTTTAGTAACTGTTTCTTATGTAAAAAGTAATTAATAGTTAATTTAGATTAATTTAAATTTTAGAGTTAAAAACCTTCAAAACTATGTAATTGATGGCTAATTTAGATTAATTTAAATGTTTACAGAGTTAGAAACCTCTAAAACCATGTATATATAAAGTATGCTACATAGTAATCATAACCCTCAATTTAAAATAGCCTTACATATAATATCTTATTTATATATCTTAAAATTAAATTATTATTATGTAAAAATTATATTAAAAATTAAAAATATATAAATTTTGAAATGCAACATCAATATTTTTAATATAAAATTATAAAAAATTAATTAATTAAACACGTTCTAAATAAATAAATTATATTTAAAAAAAATCTAAATATTTTATACAAATAAATTAATTTATATAAATATTATAACTAAGAAATATGTAATTATTATTACGCCGTAGGGCGTTTCCCTTTGAAATGAATTGCCCCAGCCGCCACCGTGTCCTATTGTTGACCGTGGATTTGTGGTGTTAGACGATTGAATGAATTGTGATCGTTGATCCAACACTGATCCAGAACTGAACAGTTAATGAGAAAGTGGGACGGACGCACTGCCAGCGAGCCATTCGTTTTGCAGCTGACATGTGCTTGGCTTGCACTGCCAACAAGGGCTCTGCCTGGACTCTAGCTCTGAACCACTGCCTCATGCGCAAAAAAAAAGACCATCACGATGATGAAGCAGAAGAAATCCTCCCAGAAAAATGAAATCGGCATCTTTCCATCGAAAATGTTAGTAACTTCTCAGGTAGGAGCGGGAGCGGCCGAGGCCTTGAAATGCGAAGTTAGAAGTCTTGAATTCCTGCAGCCATGGCAGAACAGGTATTCCAGCTCTATTCCTTGAAGGCTTTTTATGGTTTGTTTTATGTATTTTGGATTTTTTAGGGTTTCCGCAGAAGAACAAGCGAGTTTCTGGAGTGAAGAAGATTTTGGTTTATTGAGCTCTTTCAGATTCATGTCGTTTTATGGTAGCTGTTGTTTTTCTTACATTTGTTTGGCCCACAATATCCAGTTTTTATTAAGAAAACCCTTCTTTTTCATCCTGTCTCTCTTCCTATGAAAAACGTGGGATTGGGGCTTAAGCTATTTGCAGCGATTTTGTTTTGTATGACTCTAGCGCTGATCAAGGTGACATACATTGCAATTACCAGCTATTTCGCATTGAACTGCTATCTGCCCTATTTAGAAAGTGAGAAGGTTTCGTTGTTTGTGGACAACATTCTGCATAGTCCCTTGTTCTGGCTATATGCAATAAGGCAAGGATCCAGGGCTTTAGTCGTTGGGGCGTTCACTCCCTGCTGAGATTTTCTGAGACAGATTTGATCTTTCTGTGACAAGAATTCGGCCTTCCTAAGTCACAAATTTCATCATCCCTAAGGTTGTGTTAAGGACAAGACATCGGCTATTTGAGGATGAGACAGAAGCTGGTTAAGAACGACGCTAAGGCTGTTTCTGAGGATAATTTTGAAGCTGAATTTGTAAGACATAGCCTGTTGAAAATGAGCTCCAAGTTGCTGATCATGCTCAATTTTTGCTAACGTTTAAGGCCTAATTAAGGCTGCAGTAGCAAGCCATTAAATCACTGTCAAAGCGACCTGATTAGGGCGAGTCTCAGTGAAGCAAGATCGGTCCTGTCACAGAAGCAAGATCTAGGGCTGCTTTGGCTGCATAAAGAATGTCTTGTTAAGGCACAGAAGAAGGTCTAATCAGGAAGCCTCTTGAAGCATTTGTAAGGGTTAATTTGGGCCTGTTTGAAGGAACAAGATAAATTGCATGGTACAATAGTTCAGGGTCGGATTAGAGGTTTGACAAGAATTCGGCCTTCCCAAGGCACAAATTCCATCATCCCTAAGGCTGTGTTAAGGAAAAGACAGAGGTTATTTGAGGACGAGACAGAAGTTGGTTAAGAACGATGCTAAGGTACGATGGCTTGTTGATATGAGTATGTGTAGATGAATAAGAGTTCTTACATAGGCTACTATTAGATCAGACTGCAAAGGTTTACTTGGTGTTGCATATAGCATTGTGGTGGATATGCTACTGTATGTGCTGAGTGTTGTGGCTAGAGATTATCTCCTGAGGTTATGTTTCAGAGAAATCTGAAGGTTCAATGTTCCTAAGATTTGTATGCAGTAGAGGGCATTTAATGGTACCATGCATAGCTGTGTGTATGTATTGCAGAGTTTTAATTGAGTACCTAAAGTGCCGAGTACACTACTGGATTGTTGAGCTAGGGCTTGGGCTTCATAAGGTGATTTCGTCTCTCGCTGGCAGCCCTTGTTACTCAACAATAGTAGATTCAACAACCATACGAATTTTAGAGTAAAGTATTGTAGAATATAATGAGTATGTTCCAACAACTTCTCACCACTCAATAGTAAGAACTCTAAGATACCCTGCAACACCAACTACAACCTTAATCCAATATATCCATAAGTATCCCCATCGCCCAACAACCTTTAATATTGGACATAAATAGTTTCATCTATAAATTTGATGAAGCCTTTAATGGGGACATAAATAGGTTCATCTGAAAATTTTATGAAAAATCTCATGGGAACTGTATGCATGTGATGCAAGTGAGCTAATGTATCTAACCCCTGCAACACCAAGTTATATGTAATATTGGGATAGGCTCTCCGATCATCAATTCTATTATTCTATCGATATGCTCAAATATTGGTAGATGGGTTTATTTATAAAAAAGTAGTTAATCAGAACAAGCCCTTTTAATAGAAGCCAAACGCCTTTTTGCAATATTCTATGCCATTCTGAAGCTTGTATTTGTGGGTGAACAGTGAAAACGTTGTTGTTAGTATTGTCATTGTTATCAACTAATGGGACATCTCTGATACAAATTCCTTGTATTGTTTTCATAGACTGAGAGAGCTTTTCTAAAGCAACCAAAAGTCTTTCTCAGGTAATCATATTGTAGTATTATTTGATTTTATTTCATGTTTAGAATCTTTTGATTTGCTTCTCTTTTGATCCTTAATTTATATTGTTGCAGTTCTGAGAAGTCTGGGAAGGGGAAACGTCCTGGAAAAGGTGGCAACAGGTTTGGGAAGAATGTGGGTCTTGGCTTCAAGACCCCCAAAGAAGCTATTCAAGGTATGGTGATTAAATTCTGGGCAGATTTGATTATTGCGATATATTTTGTTTGTATATATTATTGTGCATTTAATTGTTGTTTCTATTAAATTATCCATTTGAATGCCAAAATGCTTCCTTGTAGCAAGGTTGCACGAGTAAGAAGACACACCAGGTATAGAAATGGTGTAGTTGTTATGAATTCCCAAAATATTGTTTGTTAGTATGGGGGTATGGTTGAATGAACTCATAATGGTTGAGATCATATCTGCTCTACTAACAACATATATTGGGAACTCGATGGGACAAGAATGCTTGATTGTGGCAACGAACATCTTGTGACTATCTTAGTGCTACCCATTACTTGGAGACATTTTAGTTTCCTATGTGGGCATCGACCATCTTGGTGTTTCTCTCGAGAAGACTGAAGCTGCATGCCACCTGCATGCAAGGAAATTACCATGATTCCACCCATAACACTGAAAATTATCACCGTCTGGAAAGCAGGGATCCTGGTGCCATTTGAAATGTCTTTGTGCTTGCCAATTTAAATGTAACTTACTTGATCCATGTGTATTGGACTCTAGAGATAATTCTAACATTGCCTTTTAGTTGTTTCCCATAAATACATTTGAGGTTGAAATACATTTTAAGTCTTCATATTTAAGACTGAAAATTGACTCCATCATGATAAAAACACAATTAAACCTGTAAACAAAATCCCCTTATAATTTAGTATAGACTGGAACAGACTTCTTATGCCCAATATGTGCATCAATCACTTACCAGGCTTACACTATGTTGTAGATCTTCAACTATCAATCCATATGAATTAATTGAATGCAGAATCACATTTTTTTCTTATTGTTTACCAGAATATATAGTGTCTGTGAAGTCAGGGAAGTAGCTGTTGTGATTCAAAAATAGCTATATGATGAATCATCCAAATTGATACAATAAAAATCATTTTTGTAGGATGTTTTGAATTCTTTGAACACACGTTCTGTAGATCTCTGTAGCTGAAGAGCCCCTATTTAGTAAGAACGTTAGTGGTAAAAGTAGCATGCCAGGTATGGAAGTGCTTTTTGAGTACCAAATTCTAATAGCATAAGTAATGATGCAACAGTCTTGTCTAAAGCTTTTACAATATATCTTGTGTTCTAAGACACCTTTTGAGCATTTTCAAAGAAGATAGGAACTCTCTTCATCATAGGTTTGCCAACAAAACCAACTTGCAACAATTTTATCTCTTGCGTTTACAATATATCTTGTGTTCTAAGACACCTTTTGAGCATTTTCAAAGAAAGTAGGAACTTCCTCCATCATAGGTTTGCCAACAGAACCAACTTCTACTATCTGGTCAATCAGTGCCAAGGCAATTAATTAAATTCACTACCAGCAGGGAACTTACCAAGAAAACATCAACTGCAAAGATAACCCCATGCTTGCCCTGTATCAGCTGTGGCCAACAAACAATCATTCCAGATGCAGGAAAATCATCTACGGGGTTACTGTCATAAAAATAATACGGGCTCGGTTTTTACTTTTAATTATTTCTTTACAGAGAAAGATGGTATTCTTTACAGACTCGATTTTCGCTTTTAATTATTTCTTTACAGAGAAAGATGGTATTCTTTACAGACTCCGTTTTGCATATCCGATCTTACCTGAAAGATTCAAAGCTTTGGAACTAATTTCAAGAAGCTATGATACTCGGTGTTGAGAGGCATTTGAATGATCATTGCCCTACTGTTTTTATTTTTAATATTATCTATATGCACTAATTAATTTTTTTCTTTTTCCTTCATCGTTAACATATGATAATAAAAGCAAAATTAAGAATCTTAAGAATAATCAAGATGTCATTCTTATGATTAGTTTTCATTTTTTCTTGATTCTGATACATGAGCTAGAAGTTGTGCAATCATCTTGGTTTTATTTATTTATTTATTATTTTATTTTTATCTATAATTTTTATTTTGGTCTTTCGGTTTCCACTGATTCGTGCAAATATTTTCTGATTGGTGCATATTATTTTATATTGCTGCAGTCTTTCTCAACTAGATTGTCAATACACGTATTTGTCCGTTATATGTTTTTGGGTCTTTCTCCACTGGATTGTGTGAACTAGGTTTTCTTGGTTTTTATGTAGGGACCTACATCGACAAGAAGTGCCCATTCACTGGTACTGTTTCAATAAGAGGTCGTATATTAGCTGGAACATGTTACAGTGCTAAAATGACACGGACAATTATTGTCCGTAGGGACTATCTCCATTTTGTCAAGAAATATCAGAGGTAACTAGAGAACATTATAGTGAATTGCAATTATATTTGTATACAGTTCCATTTAAGTAGTAATTTTTGAATGTCTGCATACTTAACAGATATGAAAAGAGACATTCGAACATACCAGCCCATATTTCACCCTGTTTCCGTGTCAAAGAAGGGGATCATGTTATCATTGGGCAATGCAGGTAAATCTATTTATGGGAATATCCACTTAAACCTGTGACTCTTTTTTGTGTTTTTATTGGTTGTTAACATTTTATATGATTTTCTTGTATCATGCCCTTGTCCAAGACTGTAAGGTTTAATGTTCTGAAGGTGATTCCTGGACTCGAGCTCTGAACCTCTGCCTCATGCGCAAAAAAAAGACCATCACGATGATGAAGCAGAAGAAATCCTCCCTCATAATGCTGGCGAGAAAAATGAAATCGGCATCTTTCCATCGAAAATGTTGTAACTTCTCAGGTAGAAGCGGGAGCGGCCGAGGCCTTGAAATGCGAAGTTAGAAGTCTTGAATTCCTGCAGCCATGGCAGAATAGGTATTCCAGCTCTATTCCTTCAAGGCTTTTTATGGTTTGTTTTATGTATTTTGGATTTTTTAGGGTTTCCACGGAAGAACAAGCAAGTTTCTGGAGTAGAGAAGATTTTGGTTTATTGAGCTCTTTCAGATTCATGTCATTTTATGGTAGCTATTGTTTTTATTACATTTGTTTGGCCCACAATATCCAGTTTTTATTAAGGAAACCCTTCTTTTTCATCCTGTCTCTCTTCCTATGAAAAACGTGGGATTAGAGTTTAAGCTATTTGCAACGGTCTTGTTTTGTATGACTCTAGCGCTGATCAAGGTGACATACATTGCAATTACCAGTTATTTCGCATTGAACTCTTGTCTGCCCTATTTAGAAAGTGAGAAGGTTGCGTTTTTTGTGGACAACATTCTGCATAGTCCCTCGTTCTGGCTATATGCAATAAGGCAAGGATCCAGGGCTTTAGTCGTTGGGGCATTCACTCCCTGCTGAGATTCGCTTGAAATGGGTTAATGTAGGGATTTGTTTCGTTGGCAAAGTTTTGTATGGTGTTTGTTTTTGTGTGGAATGGTTCAATGCATTGATTAATGGCCCAGATTTGATAAGTGTTTACTGGTTAGACCCTCAGTAATCTGTGGTGTAGAATGGCCAAAAGCTATTTTTGGTCCCTTGTTAGTTTGGCTTGTAAGATTCACGTTAGACTGTTTGGTGCTTATTTGGAAAATTTTGGAAATAACATAAATTCGTAGACAAAGTTCCATGACGCCAACTTTATTAGGATCTTGTTAATAATAAAAACAAGATATTCCAATGTGTTGGTGCCTTGCGCTGGTCTTTTTTTCTCCAGTTGTCTTACGAACGGCCAGCTCGGGATTTGCCCAAGACTTTTAATTTTTTTAAACAATGGGGATTTGAGTTTAGACTTTAGTACTTTAATCAAATAGGGTTCTTGATTTTTTCATGGTTCTTTTGCGTTTTTGGAGTTGCAAGCTCATGTTAAAGCTATTGATCTCAATGCAGGGTATGGGTATATACTGTGCAACAACAAGTTCTGAGGCCAATCTTGGCCTGGTCTGAGGCCTACTGAGGCACTGTTTTGGCCCCCTTCCTGAGGCCATTTTCTGAGGTCCGAAGTGAAATCCAAACCCTATCCTGAGGCACAGTCTGAGGACTATCTCGCAGCATTTTCTGAGACAGATTTGATCTTTCTGTGACAAGAATTCGGCCTTCCTAAGGCACAAATTCCAACATCCCTAAGGTTGTGTTAAGGACAAGACAGAGGCTATTTTAGGACGAGACAGAAGCTGGTTAAGAATGACGCTAAGGTTGTTTCTGAGGAGAATTTTGAAGCTGAATTTGTAAGACATAGCCTGTTGAAAACGAGCTCCAAGTTGTTGATCATGATCAATTTTTGCTAACGTTTAAGACCTAATTAGGGCTGCAGTAGCAAGCCATTAAATCACTATCAAAGCGACCTGATTAGGGTGAGTCTCAGTGAAGCAAGATTGGTCCTGTCACAGAAGCAAGATCTAGGGCTGCTTTGGCTGCATAAAGAATGTCTTGTTAAGGCACAGAAGAAGGTCTAATCAGGAAGCCTCTTGAAGCATTTGTAAGGGTTAATTTGGGCCTGTTTGAAGGAACAAGATAAATTGCATGGTACAACAGTTCAGGGTCAGATTAGAGGTTTGATAAATATCAACAATAAGACTATTTTAAGTGTCAATATTGAGGAAGGGCAAAAGTCAGTAGCATTTTTTGTATAGGAAAGTAATCAAATTCTGATCAGTGTCAAGGCTAAGTCTTGCTGATTGTTGTATACTCATGAATTGATAAAATATGTCCAAAACTGCAAGAAGGAATGAAGTACAAAATTGCTGAGATGACAGTACTGCTAAAAGTATATGAGACTCATTGACGTGCATGGTGTATCTCCTAGTTGTTGATGTCATGCGATATGGTCATGAAAAGATAGTGGAGCCAGTACATGGTGATTGTCTGAGATGCACCCAGAACGTGTGTGGTCTTGATTGACTGCTAAGGTACGATGGCTTGTTGATATGAGTATGTGTAGATGAATAAGAGTTCTTACATAGGCTACTATTAGATCAGACTGCAAAGGTTTACTTGGTGTTGCATATAGCACTGTGGTGGATATGCTACTGTATGTGCTGAGTGTTGTGGTTAGACATTATCTCCTGAGGTTAAGTTACGGAGAAATCTGAAGGTTCAATGTTCCTAAGATTTGTATGCAGTAGAGGGCATTTAATGGTACCATGCATAGCTATGTGTATGTATTGTAGAGTTTTAATTGAGTACCTAAAGTGCCGAGTACGCTACTGGATTGTTGAGCTAGGGCTTGGGCTTCATAAGGTGATTTCGTCTCTCGCTGGCAGCCCTTGTTACTCAACAATAGTAGATTCAAAAACCATACAAATTTTAGAGTAAAGTGTTGTATAATATAATGAGTATGTTCCAACAACTTCTCACCACTCAATAGTAAGAACTCTAAGATACCCTGCAACACCAACGACAACCTTAATCCAATATATCCATAAGTATCCCCATCGCCCAACAACCTTTAATATTGGACATAAATAGTTTCATCTATAAATTTGATGAAGCCTTTAATGGGGACATACATAGGTTCATCTGAAAATTTTATGAAAAATCTCATGGGAACTGCATGTGATGCAAGTGAGCTAATGTATCTAACCCCTGCAACACCAAGTTATATGTAATATTGGAATAGGCTCTCCGATCATCCATTCTATTATTCTATCGCTATGCTCAAATATTGGTAGATGGGTTTATTTATAAAAAAGCAGTTAACCCTAACAAGCCCTTTTAATAGAAGCCAAACGTCTTTTAGCAATATTCTATGCCACTCTGAAGCTTGTATTTGTGGGTGAACAGTGAAAACGTTGTTGTTAGTATTGTCATTGTTATCAACTAATGGGACATCTCTGATACAAATTCCTTGTATTGTTTTCATAGACTGAGAGAGCTTTTCTAAAGCAACCAAAAGTCTTTCTCAGGTAATCATATTGCAGTATTATTTGATTTTATTTCATGTTTAGAATCTTTTGATTTGCTTCTCTTTTGATCCTTAATTTATATTGTTACAGTTCTGAGAAGTCTGGGAAGGGGAAACGTCCTGGAAAAGGTGGCAACAGGTTTGGGAAGAATGTGGGTCTTGGCTTCAAGACCCCCAAAGAAGCTATTCAAGGCATGGTGATTAAATTCTGGGCAGATTTGATTATTGCGATATATTTTGTTTGTATATATTATTGTGCATTTAATTGTTGTTTCTATTAAATTATCCATTTGAATGCCAAAATGCTTCCTTGTAGCAAGGTTGCACGAGTAAGAAGACACACCAGGTATAGAAATGGTGTAGTTGTTATGAATTCCCAAAATATTGTTTGTTAGCATGGGGGTATGGTTGAATGAACTCATAATGGTTGAGATCATATCTGCTCTACTAACAACATATGTTGGGAACTCGATGGGACAAGAATGCTTGATTGTGGCAACGAACATCTTGTGACTATCTTAGTGCTACCCATTACTTGGAGACATTTTAGTTTCCTATGTGGGCATTGACCATCTTGGTGTTTCTCCCGAGAACACTGAAGCTGCATGACACCTGCATGCAAGGAAATTACCATGATTCCACCCATAAGACTGAAAATTATCACCGTCTGGAAAGCAGGGATCCTAGTGCCATTTGAAATGTCTTTGTGCTTGCCAATTTAAATGTAACTTACTTGATCCATGTGTATTGGACTCTGGAGAAAATTCTAACACTGCCTTTTAGTTGTTTCCCATAAATACATTTGAGGTTGAAATACATTTTAAGTCTTCATATTTAAGACTGAAAATTGACTCCATCATGATAAAAACACAATTAAACCTGTCAACGAGAGCCCTTTATAATTTAGTATAGACTGGAACAGACTTCTCATGCCCAATACGTGCATCAATCACTTACCAGGCTCACACTATGCTGTAGATCTTCAACTATCAATCCATATGAATTAATTGAATGTAGAATCACATTTCTTTCTTATTGTTTACCAGAATATATAGTGTTTGTGAAGTCAGGGAAGTAGCTGCTGTGATTCAAAAATAGCTATATGATGAATCGTCCAAATTGATACAATAAAAAGCCTTTTGTAGGATGTTTTGAATTGTTTGAACACACGTTCTGTAGGTCTTTATAGCTGAAGAGCCCCTGTTTAGTAAGAACGTTAGTGGTAAAAGTAGCATGCCAGCTATGGAAGTGCTTTTTGAGTACCAAATTCTAATAGCATAAGTAATGATGCAACAGTCTTGTCTAAAGCTTTTACAATATATCTTGTGTTCTAAGACACCTTTTGAGCATTTTCAAAGAAGGTAGGAACTCTCTTCATCATAGGTTTGCCAACAAAACCAACTTGAAACAGTTTTATCTCTTGCGTTTACAATATATCTTGTGTTCTAAGGCACCTTTTGAGCATTTTCAAAGAAAGTAGGAACTCCCTCCATCATAGGTTTGCCAACAGAACCAACTTCTACTATCTGGTCAATCAGTGCCAAGGCAATTAATTAAATTCACTACTAGCAGGGAACTTAGCAAGAAATCATCAACTGTAAAGATAACCCCATGCTTGCCCTGTTGATCCGGATTTAAACAGGAACGCAACAAATTACAGAGATAACCATATACACAAAGATGCAGCGGAAATAATACTTCATTTCATTAATGGAAAATACTGAAATATGCTTACAGACAGAAATGGAAATAAACTAGCTAGGGCGATGGTAGCTTATCTCTGAGAAGAGATGTGATGGCTACATGCCTCTGAACTGTGTTACAATGAGGCTTGAAGGCCTATTTATTGTTGAGAAACAATGGAAAAACCCTTAACATTCCAAAACCTAACCCTAGGAGATGAAATGCCAAACTGTGGGCCCCGTTTGGGGGTAAGTTGGTACATCAACTTCCCGGGGTCGTAACTTTGGCATATGATCTCCGTTTGACGCGTACAATAGCTCATTAGAAAGATCTATCCGAGCACTATCATTGTTGGAACGGGCAACACCAGTCCATTCCATGGACTCGTGTTGCCCCTGGATTCCCCAAAAAACGTCGTTTAGGGCCTCAAAACGGCTCCGGAAGTTCAAGACCCGAAAAACTGCTAAAAATAGTAAGTTGTGCTACAATTAAGGAAACTGAAAATGCTGAGAAAGACAATGGTGGGGGTCCAGGTGGACTTGGAAGGTGGCCACCAATATCCACCTGGATCATTCCTCCCCCCTTAGGAAGCAATGGTCCCCATTGCGTTGAGCTCCTCCATGAGATGAGGAAACTTCTGCTGAACTTGTTCCCTGGTGAGCCACTTGCCCTGCTGAAGGAGTTGGCCCGCTTTGACAACTCGATACAGTTGGATATTCTGTTGGCGAGTGTTCTTGATCTGTGTGTCCATGATCCGATCAGTTGCAGCTTGTTCCATGCAATCTGGATTTAATTCTGTGGGTTTGAGCTGTTCTGCAATGTCGGATGTGTCTAGCAATGGTGGAAAGTATGGCCGAAGGCGGTCCACATTGAATACTGGGTGCAGGCCAAGGAATGGGGGAATGCTGAGCTCAAATGCATTGTCTCCCATAGCCTTAGTAATGGTGTAAGGACCATATCGGAGTGGTCTCAATTTCCGATAGGCTCCAGTAAGGCGTTCCTTTTGCAAATGCAACCAGACTTTGTCGCCCACCTGAAACTTGTGTGGCACCCGATGTTGATCATGTCGCTGCTTGTACTTGGCATTTGATTTCTCAAGAATGTCATGGACCTGCTGGCGAATATGTTGGATGCGCTCAATGAAGCTGGTGGCCTTATCTGTTTCGGACTGGACATGAGCTGAATTCATGTGAGTAGCTGCAAGTGGCATGGCCACATCAATGGGGCATAGTGGCTGGAATCCCAAACCCACCTGAAAAGGGCTATGGCCAGTGGAGCTGTGAAGAGCTCGGTTGTAGCTGTGCTGAACGTAGGGGAGGCTCTCGTCCCATGTGCGTGGATGCTTTGAGTTATACATGCGCAGAATGTGCACAATCATCCTATTGACAACCTCTGTCTGGCCATCAGTTTGAGGATGGAAGGCTGTGGACTTCGTGAGTTTGGTGTCCAGCATTGACCAGAGACTGGACCAAAAGGTGCTGAGAAACCGACTGTCCCGATCTGAGATGATAGACTGTGGGATCCCAAAGTGCACCCACACTCGTTCAAAGAAGAGTTTAGCAGTGGCTTCTGCTGTGATATTCTTCTTGCAGGCCATCATAATGGCCATCTTTGAGAACCTGTCGACGACCACAAAAACACAGTCATTTCCATGCTTAGTGGAAGGAAGGCCTGACATGTAATCCATGGAGATGGATTCCCAAGGTCGACTAGGGGTAGGCAACGGGGTATAGAGGCCTTGCTTCTTAATGGTCGGTTTGGCAATGGCACAGGCAGTACATGATCGGATGTACTTCCCAACATCCTGTCGAAGATTCGGCCAATAGAAATAGTTTTGCAGTACTGCCACTGTTTTCTCGACCCCGAAATGCCCAGCAGCCCGACTGTAGTGTGCTTCCCAAATCATCTTGGCACGCTCGCTTGAAGGAACACAAAGGTGACCGAGGTGGCATAATAGGGCATCTTGGAGGTGAAAATCTGCAACCTGCCGACCCTCCAAGAGTGTCTGGTATGTGTGGCCGAATTCTGGGTCGCTTTTGTAGAGAAGTGGCCAATCAGAAGTCTCGTGCCCGCAAGAGTTGAGCACGGTGGTTAGCGCCATGATCGGTGGTCGACTGAGGCAATCTGCAACATTATTGGTGCTGCCCTTTTTATACTTGATATTCAAGTGAAACTGTTGCAGGTATGTAGACCACTTCTGATGGCGATCATTCTGCAATTTCCCTTGGGTCTGTATGAACTGCAGAGGTCGGTGGTCTGTGTGGATGACCGTTTCCTTCCCCAAAATGTAATGCTTCCATTGTCGGCAGGCCTGTACAATGGAATACATCTCTTTATCATAAGTGGGGTACTTCCGGACTGTGTCTGAAAGTGTTTCACTGTGATATGCCACTGGATGTCCATGTTGAGTAAGGACTGCCCCAATAGCATAGTCAGAGGCATCTGTCTCGACCTCAAATGGTTGTTGTAAATCTGGTAACGCGAGCACTGGTGCCGTGCAGAGGCGATCCTTCAACTCCTTGAATGCCTTCTGTTGAGATTCAGACCAAAAGAATTTTGCTTTCGCCCCGCCCTTGGTGACTTGACTCAAGGGCCAAGAAATATGAGAAAATCCCAACACAAACCTGCGGTAGAAGTTGGCAAGACCTAGAAAGTTGCGGAGCTCTGTTAGAGTGGTTGGAGAGGGCCAATCCCGAATGACTTGGACCTTGGCTGGATCGACATGCACCCCCTGTTCATCAATGATGTATCCCAGATACTGAACCTCGGTCATGCCAAAAGTGCATTTCTCCAAATTGGCACATAGCTTGTGTTGCCGCAGTGTTTGGAGAACCTGTCGGATGTGGTGGAGGTGCTCTTCCCAACTCTGGCTGAAGATCAGAATGTCATCCAAGTATACTACTACAAAGGAGTTGGTGAATGGCCGCAAGATGTCATCCATTAGCCTCATAAAGGTTGCAGGAGCATTCGTCAATCCGAAAGGCATGACCAACCATTCGAAGAGGCCCTCCTTGGATTTGAAGGCAGTCTTCCACACATCTGAGGGTTCAATTGGTACCTGGTGATATCCTGACTTCAGATCGATCTTGCTGAAATATTTCGCCCCCTTTAGTTGGTCTAGGAGGTCATCAATCCGCGGGATCGGGTACCTATTACGGACAGTGATCTTGTTCAGCGCCCGATAGTCAATACAGAGTCTCCACGTCCCATCCTTCTTCTGTACCAACACTATCGGGCTCCCACAGGGCGAAGAACTCGGACGGATGTGACCTTTCTGCAGGAGCTCCTGAATCTGCCTCTTGATTTCATTGTTCTCCAGAACGGAGCGCCGATAAATTGGTCCATTGGGTAGCGGCACACCTGGGGTCAGATCGATGGAGTGCTTGACTTGACAGTGCAGAGGAACCCCTGCCGGGGAGGTGAAGATGTCTTCGTACTCCTCCACAATCTTGTCCATCTGTAGCTGCCGTGCAGAGGGACCCCGTTTGGAGGCCGCGGCCACTGTCTTCTTCTTCCCTTGAGGGCGTATCATCAGGAAAACAAATTTCCTGGTTTTGGAAATGATCTTACTGCATTGTTTTGCAGTAATCAAAGAGATGGCGGCAGGTGGTGCTACCTCTGGTATCCTGAACAACTTATTTCCCAATGTAATAATAACAGCACGGGGCCTTGATTCATACACAGCATGTCGCTTCCACAAGTATGGTTGTCCTAGTAATACATCACAAACTTCAAGGGGAGCAATGTCACACAATACCTCATCCGTGAAGGGCTTGATGTTGTATGGAAGGCGACACTGCTGGCTCACGCGAAGATCTCGCCCTTGGTGAAGCCACCCAATGGTGTATGGTTGTGGATGTGTTGTGGTCGGTAAGCCCAACCGCTTCACGACCTCTGCCGAAATGAGGTTCTTTTGACTCCCGCTATCAACAATGAACTGTATCGGGGAGCCCTTTACCCACATCTGGGAGTGGAAGAGACGCTCCTCCTCCTCTGGATCTTCGGGTTCATTTTTCTGGATCTTTGCGGTAGCAACAGTGGCGCTGGGATCCGCATCAATGATCTGCTTCCCTTTTTCATACCCCTTATCGGGTTCTGACTCAGAGTCGGAACATGCATCTGATTCTGAAACCTTTAGCTCAGCCACCAGTGACTGCTTGGCCCGACACTCACTTGTGTTGTGAGTGGAGCTCTTATGGAACTCGCACCATTTTCCAGTGTCCTTTCTCGGCTTCGCGGCGTTGCTCTTTGCTTGCAGCTTCGGCTGGTTGTCTTGGGTTGTCCCGCCTTGGCTTTGTCCTTTGTTCTGTGGTTTAGGGGCACCTTTCCCCTGCTTTGGATTCGCAGATCCAAAGTCTCGCTTCTTTTGTTTAAACTTCTGCTCGACCTTGACGGCATACCGGTATGCTGCGCCGAGCGAGGGGATGTTTAGGAACTGTATTTCTTCCTGGATGTACTTGTGCAGGCAGCCACGGTATTTGAGTATCAAATGTTGCTCTGAATCCTTGATACCCAACTTTGTGCGAAGGGTATGGAAAAGATTGGTGAACTCCGGCACGTCTTGGTCCCTTCCCTGCCGCAGCGTGGTCCACTTTATGTATTCATCCTCATAGCTTCCGACAGGGTAGTACTGCTCCTTGATGGCATCCCGGAACGAATCCCAGGTGGGTGCGGCTGAAAATAGTGAGCCAGTACTTTCATCCTTCTGCTCGCAGTAGGTTTCCCACCAGTCCTTGACGTGGGGGGCTGCTTTGAGAAGAGCAAAAACAATCTTTTCCCGACTCGAAAATTCATGAACAGAAAAATAACCCTCTAGCAGATTTAACCATTTATCTACGGCATCGGCGTCTATCTGACCCTCGAATATGGGGATTTCAAAATTAACTTGTACCTTAAAGGGTGTGGCGTTTCCGGAGGAGCTGCTGGAAGCCGATGCGCCGCTTCTGGGTAGCCGCTGAAGGATCTGCGCAAAGCTGTCCATCATCGCGTTCCGTTGTCGCTCGAGCGCTTCTTCGAGCAAGATTTTGATGGGATCTCCTGCCCCCTCGTCTTTCTTCTCGTCCGCCATGGGAGGCCGTCGGGATTTGCGAGGTTGGTCTTGCAAAGGTTCAACCAGTTCAAGCCCTAACTCCTTATATCCTGACCTTGTTGGGGACATGCAAAGAAAAACAGAGAAAAAGCAGACCGCTCTGATACCACTGATCCGGATTTAAACAGGAACGCAACAAATTACAGAGATAACCATATACACAAAGATGCAACGGAAATAATACTTCATTTCATTAATGGAAAATACTGAAATATGCTTACAGACAGAAATGGAAATAAACTAGCTAGGGCGATGGTAGCTTATCTCTGAGAAGAGATGTGATGGCTACATGCCTCTAAACTGTGTTATAATGAGGCTCGAAGGCCTATTTATTGTTGAGAAACAATGGAAAAACCCTTAACATTCCAAAACCTAACCCTAGGAGATGAAACGCCAAACTGTGGGCCCCGTTTGGGGGTAAGTTGGTACATCAACTTCCCGGGATCGTAACTTTGGCATATGATCTCCGTTTGACGCGTACAATAGCTCATTAGAAAGATCTATCCGAGCACTATCATTGTTGGAACGGGCAACACCAGTCCATTCCATGGACTCGTGTTGCCCCTGGATTCCCCAAAAAACGTCGTTTAGGGCCTCAAAACGGCTCCGGAAGTTCAAGACCCGAAAAACTGCTAAAAATAGTAAGTTGTGCTACAATTAAGGAAACTGAAAATGCTGAGAAAGACAATGGTGGGGGTCCAGGTGGACTTGGCAGGTGGCCACCAATATCCACCTGGATCACCTGTACAGCTGTGGCCAACAAGCAATCATTCCAGATGCAGGAAAACCATCTGCGGGGTTACTGTCATAAAAATAATACGGACTCGGTTTTCACTTTTAATTATTTCTTTACAGAGAAAGATGGTATTCTTTACAGACTCGATTTTCGCTTTTAATTCTTTCTTTACAGAGAAAGATGGTATTCTTTACAGACTCTGTTTTGCATATCCGATTTTACATGAAAGATTCAAAGCTTTGGAACTAATTTCAAGAAGCTATGATACTCGGTGCTGAGAGGCAGTTGAATGATCATTGCCCTACTGTTTTTATTTTTAATATTATCTATATGCACTGATTAATTTTTTTCTTCTTCCTTCATCGTTAACATATGATAATAAAAGCAAAATTAAGACTCTTAAGAATAATCAAGATGTCATTCTTATGATTAGTTTTCATTTTTTCTTGATTCTGATACATGAACTAGAAGTTGTGCAATCATCTTGGTTTTATTTATTTATTTATTAGTTTATTTTTATCTATAATTTTTATTTTGGTCTTTTGGTTTCCACTGATTCGTGCAAATATTTTCTGATTGGTGCATATTATTTTATATTGTTGCAGTATTTCTCAACTAGATTTTCAATACACGTATTTGTCCGATATATGTTTTTGGGTCTTTCTCCACTTGATTGTGTGAACTCGGTTTTCTTGGTTTTTATGTAGAGACCTACATCGACAAGAAGTGCCCATTCACTAGTACTGTTTCAATAAGAGGTCGTATATTAGCTGGAACATGTTACAGTGCTAAAATGACACGGACAATTATTGTCTGTAGGGACTATCTCCATTTTGTCAAGAAATATTAGAGGTAACTAGAGAACATTATAGTGAATTGCAATTATATTTGTATACAGTTCCATTTAAGTAGTAATTTTTGAATGTCTGCATACTTAACAGATATGAAACGAGACATTCGAACATACCAGCCCATATTTCACCCTATTTCTGTGTCAAAGAAGGGGATCATGTTATCATTGGGCAATGCAGGTAAATCTATTTATGGGAATATCCACTAAAACCTGTGATTCTTTTTTGTGTTTTTATTGGTTGTTAACATTTTATATGATTTGCTTGTATCAGGCCCTTGTCCAAGACTGTAAGGTTTAATGTTCTAAAGGTGATTCCTACGGGTTCTAGCAGTGGTTCTGCAAAGAAAGCCTTCACTGCAATATGAATCCTTTTTTTGTCTTCCATTAAGTGTGATAGAGTGGGCTTCTACAGAGTTGAGGGTTACTTACTATTTTATCATTTGGTCAAAATTATTTGTGTTAGTTTAATCCTTCTTTTGGTTACTGTGTTGCATTTTGAAGAAGGTGTACGGCGAATGTTTACTCTTTGGTGGTTGAAAGTCCATTGTTCTTGGATACTTTTGTTTTGGTTTTAGCATCCAGTAAACCTTTGAAGGCATATTCTTCGAATATATATATTTTCCAATAGCCAAATATGACGATGTCATATTTATTTTATTATATATGGCAAGGAGTTTCGCTTTTAATTATTTCTTTAGGAGGTGACATTCGTGTGCTTTAAGCTGTTGACGAGTGCAAGATTGTCGAATGAGTATTGGATGAAATACCGGATCACTGAGCTTCCTGAGTATTGGGACGCTGAACTAGCTGAGTACCAAAATACTGAATTGATAGAGTATCGAAATGCTAAACGAATCTGGAAGAGTAGAAAATCCAGAGATCTATGAGAACCAATCAGAAAAATTAGAGTAAAAGATCAAATAATGATATTTTTACTATAAGAAAACATAGAAATTGCATTTTGAATAAGTTATTGTAGCATATGCCGCTAATCAATGCCAATGGCATCTTTGTGTTTATTTCAAAATGATTTTATGTATCTAACATCATCTACAATATAATCTAAAAGATAACCCATCGATCATAACAAACCATTGAAAGATAACCCATCAATCATAACAAACCATTGAAAGATAACCCATCGATCATAACAAACCATAGCAGCTAGACTTTTTTAATGTCTTAAAAAAAACCAATGGATGCAACTTTGCAAGAGAAAAATGGCATTGCCAATATAAATCATAGCAGAGATCTTCATTCATATATATATATATATATATATATAATGAGTATGTACTATAGAGATTTATTTATCTCAATGATAACTTGAGATTCTTCTAGTTATGACAAAAGAGTAAAATATTTAAAATAGAGCATGGACTATAGAAAGTAATATAAATCATAGCACAGATCTTCATTCATATATATATAACGAGTATGTACTATAGAGATTTATTTATCTCAATGATAACTTGAGATTCTTCCAGTTATGACAAAAGAGTAAAATATTTAAAATAGAACATGGACTATAGAAATTTATCTAAATGATAACTTGAGATTCTTGAGATTCTTATCCCACGCTGCATACGATTTCAGTGTATGTAAATGAAAAATTAATAGATCAATTTAATCTTAATTTTGATGGATTTGATTACCTATTCTTCCCCACTCTATGCCTTACGGCGTTTCCTTTGCAACATAAGATTCAAATGCTAGTTTTATATTTTATTATCCCATTATTAACTAAAAAATTAAAAAATTAAAAATAATTAGGAGGAATTGAGGAAACGCTGTTCACCGTACCCAATTACAATATTTTATTTTCGTCCTCCTCAGTCCTATTAAAATATAACACGTGGACTCCAATCTATGGTTACACGGCACCCAAGTCCACCCGTTTCACTCCTCGTCGCATAAGGCACCGCATCTCAAATGTATGTT
Source organism: Pinus tabuliformis (assembly GCA_031772625.1). Lineage (NCBI taxonomy): Eukaryota > Viridiplantae > Streptophyta > Pinopsida > Pinales > Pinaceae > Pinus > Pinus tabuliformis. The sequence goes on from CM062806.1 coordinate 973,030,341, forward strand.
ATTTGCGGGGATGAAGCCATTGCTCAAAAGATGCAGGGTCTCCCAAAAGAAGGTCATGGCACCAGAAACAATGCTAGGGTTGCCACGAGCTACGGTCAAACTCGAGCCTTGCCCATTCTCTTTGTTCTCAAATCGCCCAACGCTTCAAAAATTTGAAAACCAGAAAACGAAGATTCTATGGAACAGCTTGAGTATTTTTCAAGAATTCCTGTGTTGTCCTCTAATGGTGGACCTATAGTAGGAGCCTCTAGCCGATCCGCTGGATTCCAACCCAATTATTACTGCCACAGATCGCAAGGGTTTCCGTAGCTAGATTCTCTCGACTATGACAGGTTTCCCAATCTAATATAGCCTGCCCCAAAGGGTTCTAGCATGCTACCTTGATAAAAAAATAAACTGCAAACAAGGTTATCAGTTTAAGATCTAGCCATTTTACCACATTTGTCAATGTCATGGGTGAATGAGATGTGCTTCTATATGTTTTTCATATCTTTTTTTTTGTGAGATGGAGATTTAAATCAAAATCCATTCTGTTTAATTTGTGGTAAGTTGATATTTGTGGTAAGTTGAAAAACAGTCACAATAATGAAGGTCTAAATTTTTGTATATAAATCTGGGTTATTATTAAATGGTAATTCATAAAACAGGTTTATGAAAAGAGTCTTCAGCGAAATCACATTATAATTCATATTATCGAGCGTTTCAAACCAACGAGTGTGGTTCATCGTGAGGTCATTCAAGAACCAGATGAAAGATGCATGTTAAATAGGGAGAGTAGGTCATCCAATGGCTATATTTGACTTGGAAACAACTAAATTTGACTGGGCAACTAAACTGGACCAATGGCTATTAAGTAACATCTATGATTCATTGGGCAACAAGACCAAGGGAAAAGGAAAAATTAATTAGTTAATTAAATTTTTAGTTATATTTATTATCATATGAATGAATCAATAATCTATTAAAAAACCTTTTTTAACACTCAATAGATAAATAATTAGTTAATTAATTTAAAGATTATTTTGTTATATTTATTAAATTGTCTAGAAAAATAACCTATTAATAGGTTCATTAAATATTATTAAAATCATCTAAATGAATAAAACATATATCAATGATTTATGAAATAAAAAGAAAAATTAAAATGAATAACCTTTAAATTAGTTAAATAATGACATAATACTAACCGAAAGGAATTGGATAATTAGCAATTTTAACCACTTCTATATATGTCCGTTAGTTACTAAATCACTTATATATATATCTATCTATCTATCTATCTATATATATATATATATATATATATATATATATATATATAAGTATAAAGGTCCATTAATTATTAGGAAAATAAATAATTTGTAAGCTAGTCTCTTATAATTAACACCCTAAATATGAGCAATGGGCTTTTTTACTAAACTTAGATAGACAAATAGTTAGTTAAATAATTTAATGGTTGGTTATTACATTTATTACCCTAAAAAATAAATGTTTGTATTTAATTACCAAGAACCATAACCTATTAATAGATACATTTAATATTATTAAAACTATTTAAATGAATAAAACCTATATGAAATAAGAAAAATTAAAATAGATATCTTATTAAATTAGTTAAATGATGACCTCAAGCTAACTATAAGAAATCCAACTTAAATGGAAAATAATTAAATTAGAAAGAATATAGTTTCTTCACTAGGTTAGTTGATTTAATATTGATTTTATCTAATAACATCTAAAGGGTTGGTAAGAAAAATTCATATCTTTGGAATCCTTTCAACAATGTTTGGGAACATAGAATAATAGTGTATTGTGTTAATTAAAAGGATTTTAAAAACTACTTAAACATTTAGTTCTGAAAATTTATCTAGGAGTGAAATAAAATCCTGAAAATGAATAAAAGCCTAAGAGATGAGAAGGGAAAAATGACAAAATATGATCAGGAAGACGAGGGGGAAAAACAAAGAAGACCTCAAAGCAAAGAACAACCAAGGGGCGGAGGCGGGAGGGGGAAAGGGGCAGCTAGGAAGAAAGGGCAGGGATCCAACAACTGCTAATTTTCCAGTTGTCATCTCTATTGAGATTCCTTGGCCTTTTTTCAATTTCAATAGCCTCCCTAAATTTCTGGTGATGAAAAGGAGCAATCTTGGCAATGACCTGGGCCTCCTCAATGCATATGTGATGCTTGGTCTTTTCCACGTGTTCTGCCAAGGTGGAAGACCTAGTCCTCCCATGTTTAATGTCAGCTAAGTGTTCATGAATCCTTTGATTAATAGAATGCCCCGTCTCACCAACATAGGGGGTCCCACAGGAGCAAGAAATAACATAGACACCTTTCATTTCCTTGGGGTCAATGGGGTCTTTTACAGACTTAAGGGGCCTACAGATGGTGCTAAGGGGTCTAAAGGTAGAGGGAACATTATGCTTTTTGAGGATCCTCGCAATCTTATCCATCACATAGACACCTTTCATGTCCTTGGGGTCAATGGGGTCTTTTACAGACTTATGGGACCTACGAATGTGCTAAGGGGTCTAAAGGTAGAGGGAACATTATGCTTTTTGAGGATCCTCGCAATCTTATCCATGGTCCCCTGGATGAAAGGGAGATGAACCCCTAAGACTCGATCCTTAGGGTCTCCCTTAACCTTGGGACCTTCTCTGGCTTTTAGTAAAGCTTTCAGACCCTGGTGCCTGCTATAACCATTATTAACAAAAACGTTAATGAGATCTCCTATAATGTTGTTAAATAGTTTATACTCATAATGCTATTAATGGCAAGGTGATAACAACTTCTTTGTTTATTTATTTATTAGGCATTGGAGCTGCTTTAGGCTTCTTTGGTTTCCAAAACGCCTTTGAGCGATGATTTGGGTGACGTTGTCTCCACATGTAAATGTAGGTAATGGTGATTTGAAGTCGTAATTTATGGAAGGGCATGTGCTACTTTCCTTACTATCTTCATTGTTAAAAGATATGTTAATGTTGACATAAATTCCATGTCTTTTGGTGTTGCATAGTGGAGGATGTTCCAAGTAGCATAGGTAAACAAGGGAGCGATTATCGTAGCGGTAGTCCTTGCCGGGGTGCTTGAAGCATGAACAATGCCTGGAGGTGAGCAGGATACAGTGAGAGATCTATGAGTTCGGTGAGGTGAGCAGGATACAGTGGGCTTAACTATTGTTTTATATTGTAGGACCTTAGAAAAACAACCCTCAATAGCTCACGGCCAGGCAGGAAAAAAGGCCCCAAAATTTAATTTAAATTTTACAAATTTTTTCTGGGTAATTTCCTTAGATTTCAAGCCTTGAAACCCTCAATGCTAATCTAAAATAGAAATGTTGATATGAACTGCGCAATAAGGCCTCAAATTTTTACAGCGAATAATCTTTGAAAGAAATGGTATTTAAAATATAATTTATATTTATGCCTTTCACAATAGTAGCATTAAGTGTTACATATCACAAAAATAGATTTAGAGTAGCATTAAGTGCTACATATTGCTTCTTCCGTACAGAAATGATGCTCCATGAGATCTGAAGATAGTTGACTTGTTCTTTTTTTCAGGCCATGTTGTGCTTATGAGTTGATGAGAGAGCTTTTATTCCAGGTAATGTAGTTGTTATAAAATCACACTAAAATATGTCAGTGGCAGATGCGTAGTGCGAGACATATACAATGAACATGTATGCATTGCATTAAGTTGAGATAGAGACAATTATTTTGAAAGAAAACGTACCTGAAGATCGAACTGTTCATTTGCAAGACAGAATTCTCTTTCTGATGTTGACATATTAATTCTCTTTCTGATGTTGACATATTGATAAAGGAGGAAAGCAGATGTAGCAGACCTGAATCGTACAAAATTCAATTTGAACATCAGTATAGATGCAAATATCAAAAGAAAACATAATTTAATTCTAGAGACAGATCAGAAGACATACCATAGTCGAACAGTGCAAGTCGAACAATACAATTGCAGAAGCTTTCTCGAAAAGCTGAAAAGCTCCAGAGACATCTACCAACTGGTAGAGCTGTCAAATCGAGGGTGTTTCTATTTTAGAAGTTGGGAGATGCAGAAGCTTTCTTGAAAAGCTGGTCCAGAGACATCTACCAACTGGTAGAGTTGTCAGATTGGGGGTTGTTCTTGATAAATCATTGTTTTTTTAGATCAGATTTGCAGATTTGCAGAACTCGATATGCAAATTGACAAAATTTTGGAATGTCAGCAATCGGTGCAGGAATGATGTATGTGACACCAAAATAAAATCACGAATTAAATGATCTATCTGACATCAGAGGCAAATCGTGAATAAAATCCTGGTGTTAGATTGAAAAAGTTTCATTGGCTGCCAATCATAAATGACTAGATTAGATGTTTTTTCAAAGTTACAACTACTTTCACTAACTTTTATCTACCCAATTAATTGCTTGGATAAACAATAAAGGACATCGGTTTTCAGGTTTAGCGGTTCAGTCCAATAGGCTTCAACTTCTTGGTTCTGTTGTAGTAAACAATCTCATCCATGGTTTTTCTAGCCTGGCCATTGTTAAGTTGATTGTGACATAAGATCAATTAGAAGTTGCAATGGTAACGTTCAAGGCAATATTCATTACAGTAATGACAAATTTTGCAGTATCATAAACTATACCGAATGCAACAGTCCAGCCTTGCAATTGTTAAGTTGATTGTGATATAATATCAATCAGAAGTTGCAGTGGACAATATCATATGATTAACAGTTGGATAGGCATTATTTCTCTTAATAGGTCTCAAGGTAATATTCGTTATAGTAATGAAAAATTTTGCACTAGCATAAACTACACCAAATCCAACAATAACAACATTGCCAGCCTACATATTCTTTAGCTAATTCTACATGATTTTCTGGTAGTTTTGGCCCCCATGTGCAATGCATGATAGATTTACTTGTGTTAAGGTAAAATATGATGACTATGTAGAAATTTTCTGAGGATTTCTATTACCTGGCATGGATGCTATAGAGGCAGAAGCACTAGATGGATAGTCTAATAGCTGAGGACTTGTCGTAGATTCGTATGCTCCCCATGATTGATAGTTGGGGAACAGGAGTTGGGATTCCTGTTCGAGATGTTGTTGTTAGTGGTTGTTTCTTGGTTTCCTTTTCCTTTGTGCTTCTACTTTTAGGATGTCCATAATCAGAAGAGTCATGAGAACAACCGCTAAAAGAAACAACACTGCTAGTTGAGTAAGTTCGGTTATGCTAATGGATTCCATGTAGCTTGGTACTACATTGATAAAAAATGGTATTCAAATTGACGCTATGTTATATGAGGCAGAGAGATGTATGTCAATATATAGGTGCAGAAAGAAGTTATGTGTTCCAAGCAAGTGAGGAGTTGGGCATTGCTTTTGCCAATTTATAGAAAAGTTCAAGGTGTTTGCAAACTGGTTTTAAGTGTGAATGGAACTAAGTTTTTGGGAATATTTAACAGTAAGCAAGAAGCAATTAGTTGAAAAGATTGAAAGACAGTGGGTAATGGATGTCAGTGCCTACAGAATTTAAGCATCTCAAGGACATTATATGAAATATAGAGACTCTGGAGATATCAGATTTGCAAGTCTGCATTTGCAAAAAAGTGAAGCAACAAAAGTACACTTTAACTTGTAAGTAAACAAACATTTATCGGTTTGCAAGCTCTTCTAAAGCAGGACAGTTTGCATAAATGTTTGTACCCAGTTGCCTTTGACAGTTATCGTTCCACCTCTGTTCCAGTTTGCATAAAGTGAACTTTTCCTCGAAGCTACCCTACTGAGGAATTGTAAAGCGGGACAGTCTAGGAATTGTAAAGAAGGACAGTCCAGCAAGTTAGTTTGCATAAATGTTTGTCCCCGTTGCCTTTGGCAGCTATTCTCCCACCTCTGTTTCAGTTTGCATAAATGTTTGTTCCCCGTTGCATTTGATAGTTATGCTCCCACCTCTATTTCTGTCTTTGTGACAGAATACTTCACATCAAACTATGAATTTTCAACTAAGCTTCCGGTTATTATCTTAGCTGGCCTGTGTAAAGATTTCATGTTGAGTTTGGAATCCGATTCGCAATTCCCAACCGGGTTGACCCAGAATAGTTGGTCGCATAGAAAGTTATATTTTTATATATTATTATTATTTATGCTATATAAGCATGTGTATTACTAATTTCTATTTATTTAATTAAAGTATACAATATCACAAGAATAATAATTGAAATTATAAATAAAATAAATCAATTTAAGTAAAATAACTAAAGAGCTAGTTGGACAAGCATGTAAGTGCATGTGGGCTGCATGTGGCCCACGTGTCTCAAATTTTATCATTAGAAGGAAGGAATGACACGGAATGACATTAAGGATTGTTGAACACGAAGAAGAGATTAGTGTATGCCAGGAGGAAAAAATTGAAATGGTTTGTATTACTTGTTATTTATAAGATGTCATTAATCTAGCTAGTTATTGAGAGAGCCTGAAAATTTTCAAAAGAGAACGAGATAGCAGTAATCAAAGAGAGCATCATTGGAACAGCTCCAACATATTCTTTCGTGAACTTTTGTTAAAATATGTAAGTGCTTTTTATTTTCCCTCAAATTTAATTTTAATTTTGATAAATTTCAAGCAAATACAGACCAAAAGGGGTTGCTGACAAATAATAAAAGGCTGAAAATCCATGCATACCTTTATTTTCAAACTGAAATCAGAATTTAAATTATTTCTAGTTCAATTTATCACAGTAATATAAATTTAGGACACTTCACGGAATGACAGAAATCCAAAATCTTTATCACGGAAGTTTCTTTCATTCTTTTCTCAAATGACAGAGATGCAATAAATTTATGGCAGAAATTAGTTGTTTTTTTAATTCCAATTTCAAACTATAATTTAAATTATTTTCCATAAATTTTTTCGTAGGGATGTAGATTTATGACACTTGACGGAATGAGAGAAATGCTAGAGCTTTATCACAGAAATATATTCGATTATTTCCTCAAATGACAGAAACTCAAGACAATTAAGTTATTAACGCAGAATATTCTTGCAAACAAAACTTAAATTCTAATTATTTTTGGGTAAATTTACCGCAGGCATATGACTTTATCGTGCTTCATGCAAATGACAAGATGAAAGAAATGAAGAACTTTATCACAGAAATTTCTTGGATTTATTTGATTTCGAATCATGGAAATGCAAAAAAAGAAAAAATGTGGCACATAAATTCATGACAGAAAAATGCAAGAAATTCAGACCATTAAAGGATAGAATGAAAATCTTAGGGCATCAACAAATATAGAATAAAAGAAATAGCCCCTCTGCCAGAAGATGAGGGGAAAAAATGAATATTGGACGGACTGACCGTTCTAATAGCATTGTCCGAGCAGTCTTTTGAGCACCATGAGTTAGAGAGGGTCGTCATCCACCACCAGAACCTTCATGTCGCTCGGAGAGAAATTATCAATTTGTTTCATGCATCTCGACTCCTTCGTGAGCCTGACGCGAGTCCTCATCGCGGTCTCCACCTTTGGTGGGCTACTCCCTTTTGATTACACTTTGATATTTCACCTTTGCAACAACGACAAACAAACGTGTCGTACTAACATTTCCCAACTCTGCACTGGATCGAATCTTGTAAAATACTTAACCAGAAATAGTAACAGTAATCTTGTAGTCTCTATCACAAACCTGACCATAACCTGCCCCCTTTCGTAGCTAATTTCCCCCGGTAACTGAGATTACACGATAATTGACTGCCTGTTCTGGACGATAGAACCCAAGAGTTGGTTGAAAACCCAAGAGTTGGTTGAAAGAAAGAATCAATTCAAGGTTGGGATGGATAATAAATTGGCTTGTTGGGATGGATAATAAATTGGTTTTTTGGCTTGTAGATAGCATTAGACATGTGGCAGCAAATTTGGACATAAATAAATTACACGGGTTGTAAAAAAATTTGATATAAAAAACGTTTGCACTAGGATACCAAAAACTTTGGATATTATAAAACTTTGCCGCAAGTCAACTTTGGATAAAATTACTTTGTCACTGCATTTTATTGCATCAGGATCAGGAAAACAAATTGTGGAATAAGACGTCCGTTCAAAAATTCGCTAAAAATCAATTAATAAATATAGTAGTTTTAAAACTTTGATTAAACCATAATGAATAAAAATTTTAATTTAAAAATATATTTTCTTTAAAATCCTTAAAGCTTTTAATGTTAGGAAATGGAATAAAATCACTTATGAAATCAATAGACAATATGATTATCGTTTTTTAATATAAAAAAATAAAAATACAATAATTTATGAAAAATTATTATAAAATAATTATTTTATAAATTTAAGATTCAACTCGAATTTTTGAATAAAGAAAATATATATTAAAAATAATTTTTTTTTACTTTAAAAACATAATTTCCTTAAAATCCTTATAAATTATAAATTCAAAAATTGTGCATGCATGTCACACAAACCCGTTAATGTTAAGGAAACGGAAACACAATCACCTATTAAATTAATGGATAATATGATTATTATTTTTTAATATAAAAAACAGAAATACAATCACCTATAAAGACTTCTTATAAAAAATATATTTAAAAATAGATAAACAGAAATTTTACTTTAAAAACATATTTTCATTAAAATCCTTATAAATTCAGAAATTGTGAATGCAGGGCACACAAGCTTTTTAATGCTAGAGAAAGAGCAATACAATCGCCTATGAAATTAATAGAGAATATAATTATTATTTTTTAATATAAAAAACAGAAATACAATCACCTATAAAATCAATCTACAATATAATTATTATATTTTAATATAAATAAATTTACAATAGGTAAAGAATTTGATTTTTTTAATAATCCTTTTTTATTTTCAGCTTTAAATTTGCGCACTTTATCTTATGCAATATCAAAAATAAATAAATAAATAAATATTAATAAACTATTTTAACTTTTAAAAATTATTAAAAAAAAATTAATTTTTTTATATTATTTTTAATCTATTTATTAATTATTCCGATCAATGTATTTTATTAAACTTTCCTTCAGAAACAAGTTAGTGTCCCAATCAATGTATTCCATTAAACTTTCCTTAAAACACAAGCTAGTGTTTTATTAATCTATTGGTTAATTATTCTGAAATTGTTTCATGTATTTGACATTGTGGGTCCTAGAAACCTCTGTGTATTCAACAATAAAACAAATTTTCTTATAAATTTAAGATTCAGCTCACTTTTTAAATAAATAGAATATATATTAAAAAATAAATAGAAATTTTATTTTAAAAATATTTTTTCAAAAAAATATAAATTATAAATTTAAAAATTATGCATGCATGTCACACAAATATTTAAATGTTAGGGAAATGGAAATACAATCACTTATGAAATAATTGGACAATATGAATATCTGTTTTTAATATAAAAAACGAAAATACAATCACATAGGAAAATTTTTTATAAACAAATTTTCTTATAAATTTAAGATTCAACTCACATTTTTGAATAAATAAAATATATATTAATAAATAAATAAATAAATAGAAATTTTACTTTAAAAACATATTTTATTTAAAATTTTTATAAATTATAAATATAAATTATAAATTGCCTACGGGACTTCGGATTGACGGTGAATGAGTGCGCTGTTAAGGTACTCCTTGCGATAGGTCACCGCTTCAAATCTTCATAAGTACTTAGATTAGTCTTAACTAACAAAAAAAAAATATAAATTATAAATTCAAAAATTTGCGTGCATGTCACACAAACCCTTTAATGCTGGAAAAACAAAAATATAATCGATCACCTATGAAATTAATGGACAATATAATTTTTTTTTTAATATTAAAAATAGAAATACAATCACCTATAAAATCAATAGACAATATGATTATTGTTTTTTAATATAAATAAATTTACTAACAGATAAAGAATTTCATTTTTTTTAATAAGCCTCTTCGATCTTCTTTAAATTTACTCAGTTTAGTTTACGCAATATCAAAATAAACAATTATTAATAAACTATTTCAACTTTTAAAAATTAATAATAATAAAAATATTTAAGTTTCTTTTATATTATTTTTAATCTATTTATTAATTATTCCGATCAATGTATTTCATTAAACTTTCTTTCGGAAACAAGTTAGTGTACCATTAATGTATTTTATTAAACTTTCTTTTGGAAACAAATTAGTGTTTAATACCAATCTATTTATTTAGTATCCTGATCAATGTATTTAATTAAACCTTCTTTCGGAAACAAGTTAGTGTTTTATTCTAGGAGATGTAAAGGTCCATTGTTTTTTTTTTTTTAAGAAAGGTTGATTATGTAGAAGCGTAGACACTTTGAAATTGTTTCACGTATTGGACATTGTGGGTTTTATGAACATTTATGTATTCAACTTGATAAAGTGAAAAGGTGGTTAGTGATAAAATATGTTGCTATTTTAATTAAATGGCTCTCCAGGTAAGATCTTTGGAGGGTGTCTAAGCACTTCATATATATACATCATATATAATTAGGAGAACAGTTTAGTATATATAAAGTTCTCACAATGATTTAAACCACTCTTTGGATATTATGATATGAAATCTAAAATTAGAATCTCAATCTTATTATCACTATAACAATAATCTAATTTTAACATTTTTCCATTATCTCCAACCGTTAGTGCTAACATCTTTATGTCTTTGTCCTTCATACATCCAATGAAGTAATTGTCATGGCTACTCCACTACAGATTCAGGTATCGAAAATAAGAAATGGAAGAGATAGTAATGGTAACATTGTGAGTTTATCGTCGGTGACTTTAAATTGTTTCACGCCACGAAAAGAATAATAATTTGTTAATTGGCATCATGAGGTTAAAGGCAACAGGATAATTGCGAAGGGCTTTAGGGCATGCGCAACTTTCGTATGGCCTGGCCTACCTTTGTTCATCTTTATGTCTCTATCATGTCTCTAAGTCAAATGCATGTAACTTTTACATTGAAAATGAAAAATATATAATTATAGTGTATATATAATATTTTATTTTTAAAAACAACTATCAATTTTTTCTTTTTTACTTTTATAGTTTTTCTAGTAACTTCTTATTATGTTATTCAAAGGAATTCACGTAAACTAATTGCAAGCAGTAGGTGGTGTATTTAAAAATAAAGTTATTTCAATCTAATGGATTGGTCTCATGAAGTCTTCTTTATTTTTTTCTTCAAAGAGGTTTTAATTACAAATGTGTCATTCACATAAAACATTTGGGTAGAGTTTAAAGCTTTAAAAGTTGTAAAGTTTAAATCCTTTCTAGTCCTTGGTATTGATGTCAATTTAAATAGAGTCTCAAGCCTGATACAGAGAACCTTGTTAAGCAAAATGTTATATATCTCCTTTACTAAGGAAAGTATTCAATATTGGGTGGAGACAACATGGAAACCTCTTATTGGCTATACTCCTAAGAATAATCTTCTTGCAAATGATTGGTTTGCTTTTCATTTCTTGCAGGAGGAAGACTTGAACAAAATTTTGGCTAAGCCCTGGGTGTTCGAAAGAGGGTTTCGATGGAAACAAAGATGGCATGTAAGTTTCAATCGTACTCTTGAAAACCCTCATCTTAAGTATTATTGGGTCAAGCTACCAGGATTTCTCCTTGAACTTTGGACGAGAAACATTCTCATCGGTATAGTCAACACTCTGGGAAAATGTATCTACTTTGATAACAAGTCTTTGGTGGAATTTGACAAGAGGGTTGCATGGGTGTTGGTGGAGATGGATTCAGAGATTTTCTTTCCCGAGGAAGTGGTTATCAAATGTGGTGAGAGGCAATATGTGCAGCCTCTGGATTACTAGAAAATCCCCTTTCAGTGCGTTGACTACCATAAAACCAAACACCTTCAAGAGGATTGTAATCGTCCTCATAGAACAAAGAAATTTGTGCATCATCATCGAGACACGTATGATATGGCTAAGTATATTTCATCTTAGAAAGGAACTTCCAGTTCGGTGGAAGCTCATTACGGCTTTGCTTCTTTGGGGCTTTGCAACCAGGTCAATAATAATGATTCAGGATCCAAACAGGTCTCATTGGACTTCAATTCCACTGATACCAGTTTGACGAAGGTTGTGGCAAATGGAAATGACACTTCAAATGCTCATCCTTTGGACCCTTCTCTACATAGGTAGCCCCTATCCAAGACTCTTTAATTATTGCACTTACTCCTGAAGACATTTTAATGCTTGATGAACTCAACCATAGCTCTATGATCCATGACGATTCTCCCAAGTTGATGACTAGTATGCTCCAAAAATCTCTTGCTCCCTTGGTCTCAGACCCACTTCTAGTCCCCCTACACACAATTCTCCTAATTTAAGCACCTCCTTCAGACCTCATAATCCTTCTCATTTGTTTCAACTTGTAAATAAAATTTCCCCTTCTAATTGTGCTTCGGTGGACCCTATTCTCTCCTCTACTCCTCTTAAGGATTTAAATCCTACTACCATAAGTGGAGGTCAAAATTCTTTTTTTGGTTTCCTTGATGTATCTTCCTTTCCTCCTCTTCCTTCTCTGAATAAAGATAGATCCCTGCTTGTTGTAGCCTTTTCAATTGGATTGATGACCCCCTCTCTTCCACATATCATAGAATGTTTGAACCCCATTCCTCTTATTATAATTAATTCCTTTGTTGACCCATATTCCTTGACTGAACTCCTAGTTATCTTTGGTGCCTTCATTAATATTAGACAATGAGAAAACAAGAAATTGATGGCTAGATAGGGTCCCTCTTGTGGAACTTAAACCCTTGGAGCACAGTCGCCCATATTTAGAATTCGGGAATGATAATTCTATAATTGAACATTAGGAGCATTAGGAGGTCCTACAAATTTCTTCTCAAAAGGCTAGTCGAATCTTATCAACCTTTTTTGATGTTATTTCTAGAAACAACTGTTACAGGATCCAAAGCCTCAGAATTCCTATCAAAATTTTTCCCTAACTAGTGCGTTTGTGCATCCAATGCTGAAGGTCAATCTAGAGGCTTGGTCACAATGTGGAATCCTTCTATGACATCCTTCTCAGCCTTTCATTCCAATATTGATCTTATTTTGGAAGGCATATTAAATAGTTTTTCCAACTCGGTGATTTTGGTCAACTCTTATAGTCTATATATCGAAAGAAATTTTTCTGGAATGTTTTTCAGTCTAGTGGGCTGTTGGATAGGGGTAATTTAATCATAGCAAGAGATCTTAATTTGACTCCATATTCCACTAAAGTATGGGAAAATAAAGCTGGGCAAGACCCTCTTGCTTTGTATTTTTCTTCCTAGTTCCAAAATGTTGCTCTTATTAACATTTGCCTAAATCCTTTAGTTCCTTTTTGGAGAAATTGTAGAGTGGGCAGTGAGGGTATAGCTAAGTGGTTGGATTGCTATTTATTGGCTAAAAACCTGTTGTAGCAACTGCAACACCCTCCAAAATTTTTCCCTGCATCCAAATTTCAGAGCCTTCCTTGGTTTTTCCCCTTGATGGCATGCCACTAGCTCTTTTCGAGTCTTCACACCCTTTTTTATTGATTGACCATCGATTTTGTTTTATCATATTGATTGTTATGTCATGCTTGCGGGTTTGTTCTAGCAATTTTGAAGGTTTTTCTTTGTGTGCATGCGTTTTTTTCACTTTGTCGACATCGGTTGCACTCACACGCAAATTTTCATGCATTGTCGCACAAGTGTCATCACAGTTGTTCAAAGACATATCTCAAGTGTCGCACATGGCGCTCTTAACCTTTGAGTCAATCTCACTGAGCACAGGTTTGTCTTGTCGGTTTGAGGGGCCTTGTCATTGAGCCGTGCTAAGTGTGTGATCATAATGTCATGAATGCACAAGTTCACTTGCTTTCACACTTAGTCATTTTTCCTAAAAATTTGTTGACCAGACAATCCTCCTTCAACCGGACCCCGATCTCAGTGACCCTGCGCTACTGCCCAAAACTACGCAGAGCTTTAGGCTGTCCTCTGGGTAGCTTGCACTACATAATTTCATAAATGAGCTAGCTCACTGTCTCCCAAAATTGCACAGAAGTTGGCCTAGAACCCAATCCAGTCTGCGCTTCCTGCAAGATGAACCATCAAGCCTCACTTTGGTCAACTGGAAAAACTGACTTGAGTTCTGACCCAGGGCTGCACTAATATCGAAAACTACATAGAACTTGTCCAACCTTCCTTCCTTGCACTACCTACAGAAACTGTGCAGACATGTGGGATAGGCCTCTGCTGCCTGTCACTAGACTATCCCAAATTGTGCATATCTGATAGGTAGGCTCCCTTGCTAGCATGCTCTACTCTCCCTCATAAAATTGCACACTTTTTCCTATCACCTCCCCTATTGCCCCCACTCTGCACTCAGCCCAGAAATTGCGCAGATATGTCCAAGAGCCCCTGTTGCCTATCCCAAACTATCTCCCAGAATTGTGCAATTTTGACCAACAGCTCTTGCAGAGTGATCCTATCCTCCTCTAGAAAACTGTGCAGATTTTCCTGTCAGTGCCTCCTGCTTCCTACTCTGTCTTCCCCAGAGAAACTGCTTAGATCCTAGCTGGATGACCTACTTGGTGCTCCCCTTAAAAATTGTGCAGATTGGCCCAGCAGTTCCCCGACGCCCTCCCTAGTCTTCCTCCTAGAAACCACCACCCTTGCTAGTGCTTATGGCTCTGCTCCTGTCTTTCTCGTTGCTTCTCCCTCACTGGCGTCCCTGCCCACATACATGATGGAACATGGGACAGGCACGGTATCAATATAGTTCGATCTAGTTTGTTCTGGTCCGGGCAGGAATGGTCCCAATGGGATGTGAGAAGGAAGGGAAAGGACCAAGAGACAGAAAGAAGAAAGAACCCAGCCTAGTAAGAAGGCCTCACAGAGAAATGATTAGACCCCAGAAAGAATGTTATGAAACCAGCTCAAGAAAAGATAGAAAAGATAGATCAACGCCTTAGAATTCAGCCTCTTCGAGGGGGCAACCTCCTTTACATTACATAAATGAACAATTCTTGGATGATTCAAATGACAAAACCTCCTTTCTATATATAGGAGTCTAAGGAGTCACAATATAATCCAACCGACCTAAAAATAATAATATAAAGCCACAAAAATAACAATAGAGGGATTCTATGGGCACATTAATAACAATATGGGGGCAATGGGGGCACAACAATATAAATAAGGGGTATAACTACAATAGTAATGGGGTAATCACTAGTATTATAGGGACCCAACATGCCCCTCTCCTTCAAAAAAGTGTTGTCCTCAACGCTTGAGTAGTTCTGGATACTTCTGCATAAAATTCTCATCCTCCCATGTGGAATCTTCAGCGGATAAGTTCTTCCACTTGATAAGATACTCTGAAATTGATCGATTTCGTAGCTGTCGAGTTCTTGTTTCTATGACTGCTTCTGGTTCCAATATAATTTTTCCTTCCTCGTCAAGTTCTGGCAATATTGTTTGAACTGGGAGCTTGTCACCTATAACCTTCTTTAAACATGAAACATGGAAAACTGGGTGCAATCGAGAAGCTGCAGGAAGCTCCAATTTGTATGCCATAGTACCAATCTTTTGCAACACCTTGTACGGACCATAATACTTTGGTGATAATTTATTATCCTTCTTAGCTTGCTTGAGGGACATTTGCTTATATGGTTGTAGCCGTAGGAATACCCAATCACCTACATCAAAACTTCTTTCACTGCGATGTTGATCTGCCTGTTGTTTCATTCTATTCTGTGCCAACACGAGGTTATCCTTTAAGAGTTGGAGGACTTGTTGTTGATGTTCGATGTGATGTTCCACTGCCTGAACCTTAGAATTTTCTCTTAAATATGATGTGATGGATGGTGGTTGATACCCATAAAGTGCCATAAATGGGGTCATTTTTGTTGCTGTATGGAAGGAAGTGTTATACCACCATTCAGCCAGAGGCAACCATTTGACCCATTGTGTCTGTTTATCAGATACAAAGCAACGAAGATATCCTTCCAAACATTTGTTTACTATCTCAGTTTGCCCATCAGATTGAGGATGATAAGATGAGCTATGAGCTAACTGAGTACCAAGACAAGAAAATAATTTGTCCAAAAATTTCCAGTGAAAATGGGATCTCTGTCACTTACAATAATCTTTGGGTTTCCATGTAGCTTTTGAATTGTTTCCATAAATGCAGTAGAAACTGTACTGGCTTTAAATGGATGTGATAATGCACAAAAGTGTGCATACTTGGTAAGTCTGTCAACTACCACCATGATGACACTCTTTCCCTCAGACTTGGGTAAACCTGTGATAAAATCCATTGAAACCTCCTCCCAACGTTGGCTTGGAATGGATAAAGGTTGTAATAGACCGGTGTCTTAATTGTTTCAACTTTATTTTGTTGGCAAACCAAACATTCTGCCACAAACTTTTGAATATCTGATTTAAGGCCATCCCAAAAAAATTCCTTCTTAACCCTGTGGTAAGTTTTTAAAAATCCTGAGTGCCCTCCTAAGGGAGAAGTGTGCAATTCCATAAGAATCTTTTGTTTTAGCTGGGAATTCTTACAGAGGTATAAGCGATCTTTGTACCATAACGAATCATTTTTCCAGCTAAATGTATCAGACGTACTGGAATCTTGTTGTAACTTTCAAATAAGTGCCCACACTTCTTCGTCATTCTTCCATTCCTCCCTTGCTTCGTTTATCCAATCTGGTTGGATAATAGAAATGGCGCACAACAATGCTTCCACATCCTCATCCTTTCTTGAGAGTGCATCTGCCACCACATTTTGCTTCCCTTTTTTGTAGATGATTTCAAAGTCATAACCCAACATCTTTGTGACCCACTTTTGTTGCTCTTCAGAGGATAATCTTTGTTCTAAAAAGTATTTAAGGCTATCATGATCCGTTTTTACCTTGAAGTGTCTTCCCATTAGGTAGGGTCGCCATTTCTTAAGTGCATGGAGTATTGCCAACATTTCCTTCTCATAAATAGCTTTGCTTAAAAACTTTCCCTTGATTGGACGACTTTCAAAAGCAATGGGTCTTTCATCTTGCATTAGAACAGCACCAATTCCATTTCCTGAAGCATCACATTCCACAATAAAGGTTTTTGTGAAGTCCGGTGTAGCTAAGACCGGTGCTTGGCACATTGCCTCTTTAAGATGTTCAAAGGCCTTTGTTGCTTCCGGAGTCCATGAAAATGCATCTTTCTTCAATAATGTTGTTAGAGGTGCTGCTATTCTCCCATAATTCTTAACAAACTTGCGATAATACCCTGTCAACCCAAGAAATCCTCGCAGATGCTTTATGGATGTGGGGATTTTCCATTCCTTAATGGCTTTAATTTTGCTAGGGTCTACCTTAACTCCTTCATGAGATACAATATGACCCAAATATTCCACCTCCTGGACTCCAAAGAAACATTTGGATCTTTTTGCATATAATTGTTTCTCCTCCAATAGTTGTAGCACCCTGTCAACATGTTCAACATGATCCTTCCAAGACTTGTTGTAGATTAGTATATCATCAAAAAATACTAACACAAATTTTCTAAGGAATGGTTTGAAAATTGAATTCATCAAACCTTGAAATGTTGAAGGTGCATTGGTAAGGCCAAAAGGCATGACCAAAAATTCATAATGACCCTCATGAGTTCTAAATGTCGTTTTCGGAATGTCTTCAATCTTCATTCTGATTTGATGATATCCTGAACGAAGATCCAACTTGGTGAAGTAAATTGATCCATGCAATTCATCCAGTAATTCATCAATGACAGGAATGGGGAACTTATCTTTAATAGTGAGCTTGTTGAGCTCCCTATAATCCGGACACATGCGCCATGATCCATCCTTCTTGTGCACCAATACTACTGGAGCAGAGAAAGAACTTTGACTCGGTTGAATTATACCAGCCTCTAGCATTTCTGCAACCATACGTTCAATTTCACTTTTTTGGACATAGGGATATCTGTACGGCCTGATGTTTGGAGGAACACTTCCTGGAATCAGATGAATAGCATGATCATGATCACGCATAGGTGGGAGACCTTTGGGAGTCTCAAATACCTTGGAATGATTGTCCAGGACTTTTTGGAGATCTGGAGAAATAGATGATTCCAATGTGGAAACATCTAGCGAACATAATTGTGCAATTACACCTCTTTGCTCCTTTTTTAGAAGCTTTGTCATACCATTAGAGCTGATTATCTTTCCTGGTTTCCCTGCAATACCCCTTAATTCAACTTCCTTTCCTTCCGTAGAAAATTTGATGAAAAGTTCTTGAAAATTAAAAGCTATTGTACCCAAGGATTGTAGCCATTGGACTCCTAGTACAACATCAGCACCTCCCATTGGAATGGAAAGCATTGGGCTAGTCAATACATATTCTCCCATGGATAGCTTGATATTATGGCACTTTCCAGAGCAATTTATTGTTCCTCCATTTGCAATCATCACTTGACACTCTGGTGCTGGATATAGGAAGCAATTCAATTCTTTTGCTACCCTACAATGAATAAAATTGTGGGTGCTTCCTGAATCAATCAACACTATTACCTTTTTCTTCTTGATTTGTCCTTCTATCTTGATGGTTTGAGGAGTGGTAATTCCCGCCAATGCATTACAAGATATGGTCGGATTTATTTGTTCTTCATCTAGGCTTTGTTCCTGGAGTATATCCTCTTCTTTTGACCTTTCTTGCTCCTTTTCTTCTTCCTCTTCACAATCTATGTAGAATAATTTCTTCTCAGCACACTTATGACCTTTAGTGTATTTGCTATCACAACTGTAACAAAGCCCTTTTGCTCTTTTTTCTTCCAATTGTTGTGGTGTCAACCTTATAGGTTGTGGAAGACTAGGGGCAACAACACTTCCGTCTTTATAGTTGTGAGTGGTATGCTTCCTGGTTGCCATAATTTTGCTTTCCATTTTTCTTGCTAACCTGAATGCCTTCTCTAATGAATCAGGTTCCCAAAGGCGAACATCATGTTGGATATTATCCTTTAAAGACCCTATGAACACATCAATCCTATGCTCCTCTGGAATATCTTTTACCCTTATGTTCAATTTTTGGAACTCCTCAATGTGCTCCATTATTGAACCCTTTTGTTTGAGACTTATCAATTGGCTAAAAAAAGTGTTGCTTTTTGTATCCTCATAATGTGCTATCAATTCTTCCGTAAAAATTGCCCAAGTGATAAATTGTTTACGAGAGCAAAGCCATTGATACCATACAAACTGATTTGGTTCCAAATATAAAGTTGCCATACGTACCTTTTGTGTGTTTTGCACATTATTGAGATCGAAGAATTGCTCCATCTGTAATATCCATGTGGCGGGATCCTTGCCATCAAACTTCCTCATATCGATTTTTGGAATATGGTGGGTCTTCGATCCAACATTAGAGTCTATGGAATCATGATTAACATTTCTTTTGTTCACATCATGAGTTTCCTTTACAACCTTTTCACCATTAGTAAGTATTTCTTGTAGAAAATTTTTCAAATCTGTCTTCAAATCTACCATGTCTGTCTTCAAATATGTCTTCAGATCATCCATCTTAGCTTCCATGCCCTTTATCTTAGATTCCACGCCATTTATCTTAGCATTTGTTAGCTTTTGTGAGCGTGACATTTGTTGCACTTGTTCTTGTAATTTTGATATATCATGTAGCATTTCTTCCTCTTCTTCATGAGTCATGCTAGAGCTTTCAGGTTCCTTACTAGGTGTTTGCATTTTCTTTCCTCGGGGCATCAGTTACCGATAATAATGCTTTACTATGCCCTTTGAATTCCTTCAAACCAAGCTTATGAAAAAAAAAAAAAAAAAACTACACACCTTTTTTTTACTTTGTAGAAGCCTGATATTGAATCTGATGTATCTCTGTAATTTCGAATCATCCAGTTCTGAAATTGTGACCTGTAGTAGCCTTCTATGTCCTCTTTCCAATGCCACTAGTCTGATCCAAATTGGATTCTCCAAGAAAGAGTTATGCACAATCTCTCGCAGTGACCTGATTATAGACTAGTTCAGTAGAGCGAACTTGTATGAAGTGCCACGTGTCACTGTTTCAACCTTTGACTCTAAAAAATATATAAAAGAAAACTAAAGTCCATCCTCTTTCTGTACCTTCTTACGAAATTTCAATCTGATGCTCAGAAAGAAAGTTATGACGATTTTCCCAAGGTCACCTGTTTTGAATGTAATTCAGGAGTCTGCAAAAAGACCAACTTCCTTAGATCATATCTCCGAAAATATCGTGTGAAAAGCTCTGAAATTTGGACCCAAGGTTCAGCGCAATTTCTTCTCAAATGGGTTTTTTTTGTGACTTTTGAAACATCACAGAAAAAAAGTTATAGCGAAAATTCCACGATGACCTGTTTGGAGCAGCGAAACCCTAGAATCCAAAGCTCTGATACCAAATGTTATGAAACCAGCTCAAGAAAAGATAGAAAAGATAGATCAACGCCTTAGAATTCAGCCTCTTCGAGGGGGCAACCTCCTTTAATTACATAAATGAACAATTCTTGGATGATTCAAATGACAAAACCTCCTTTCTATATATAGGAGTCTAAGGAATCACAATATAATCCAGCCGACTTAACAATAATAATATAAAGCCACAAAAATAACAATAGAGGGATTCTATGGGCACATTAATAACAATAT
Organism: Pinus tabuliformis; assembly: GCA_031772625.1. Lineage (NCBI taxonomy): Eukaryota > Viridiplantae > Streptophyta > Pinopsida > Pinales > Pinaceae > Pinus > Pinus tabuliformis. Next base: position 973,051,025 of record CM062806.1, read on the forward strand.
GGGGGCAATGGGGGCACAAAAATATAAATAAGGGGTATAACTACAATAGTAATGGGGTAATGACTAGTATTATAGGGACCCAACAAAGAAAGAAGCCCACGATCCCACCCCTTCCTCCTAGCTCAGTTTCACCCCACAGCTGTCATTGTTGTCCCAGATTGTGCAAATCTGCATCCCAGTGACATCTACGCAGTTTTTCCCGATAGTGCTCTGGAGCCTCGCATATTGGCTTCAATTGTTCTCTACACAGTTTCAGTGCCTTGTCCTTCTCCCAGTCACCTGCACCGAAACGGTAAATAATGCATCATGTTAGACTAGGAGATTTCTGGATCTGATGTCATCTCATCATGAGTGATTGCAGGAACAGGTACACTGATGAAACATGGTGCTACGACGAACAAGTTGAAGAAGGAGTGCACACTAGAAGACCTGCTCGTAGTTTAAGGAACACGAAGCACAATGAGCAGCGAGCGAAAGGGACACATACACATGCACCATCAAGCAAAAACCAAGACCATCGAAGACCCCATGCACTTTTCCATGTGGGGGTGAAGACATGTTACACCGAGAGCACATCATCACTCAGCAACATAGCAGCTTGACACAGACACCATAGTTAGCCAGTACATGTCAGTAGTGTCATGTCGAGTTGTGTCATGAGTCGTCTCGGCCACATCATCACTATGGGCCATACTTGTTGTAATCAATGTAATGTAAAGTGGAAGTCCAAGAGACCCACATATGAAGTTGAAGAGTCATGTAAAGTTGAAAATTCATAGGAAGTTAAAATATTTGAGGGAAGTCGAAGAGTCACAAGGGTCAGTTATCACCCCTTGGCTATATATACCTCCTCATTATATGAGCAAAGGACTTTTCACCTTGTCTCCTTCCACATAGCCTTGAGAGTCTGTAGTTTGTTCTTTGAGGAGTGAGGAGTGACTCTAATGTCCCACTATTGGGGCTAGTGATGTATGTTGTACAAATGTGTCTTGGATCTTTTTCTTAATTCGGGAGCCTATCTCAGGCCATTACGCTTTCACGCATGTTTTGTATCTGTTTGTAAGACTATTCTTTAAATTTTTGTAATTTATGTTTTCTTAACCTGTACTAAGATAGTTGAACTAATTCGGCTACTTTAGTACTTACATTGTTGAATATGTGTTGTATTTTTTATCACTGTTTGTCTCACCCATGTGGACTACTCCATTAGACACTAGACAGACCATATTTGTGTTTTCTTGGTTTTAACGACCGTCACCCTTGTGTGGACTACTCTGCTGGAGAGTGTATGTGTTTTTCTTTGAACTTTGGTTTTCATGACTACCACATCCATTGTGAACTATTTCGCTGGATGCTGGGCAAACCCTTTCTATTGTTCAAGTGTGTTTTTTCCTGGGTTGGGACTATTACCTCTCATCAAGAGGCTCACTTTACTTCTTCCTTTTGACAATAAGAGAACCCAGACACATAGTTACATTACACACTCACCAGGCATACTCACCTGACTTTCTTAAAGTTACAATCATAACACTGTCATGTGTTGAAAAACAAGAGCTAAGGAAAAACTCTAAGATAATGGAAACCGGGCCATCGTACCGGATGGGACTCCTACACCAAACAACGTGAGGTCTAGTTGGGACTTCATACCGAGGAGATCCCCTGAACATTGGTGAGTGAATATTTTTCAACATTTCTGGCGCTAGAAGGAGGGTCGCCATTGTTTTATGGTTGAATGTCCTCTCAACCACACGTATCAATCATTTGGTCAAGGTAGTAACACGAACTTCCTCCCTCCCACGCACAACTGTGAAGTTGGTTACTCCTCACCTCCTAGACCTGAACAAGAAATTTCATATCATCACATTTTCTCTATCTGTCCCATCACCCGTCAGCTTTCCAAGGCGGTTGGACTGATTCCAGGAGTACACAATCTTCCCTCTTTGCAGAGGAAGCAAAATATTACACCCAGAGTGTTATAGACAATTTTGTGCCTTGCAGCATTAGGCATGAATTGTCAATAATCCAAGGGATCCAAAGTCCCTAAACATGATGTTCCTACCCCTAGAGGAACAAGGTCAGCAAACCAACAACTCTCAGATCAGTTCTCCACCTGAAAACACTCAAAAACAAGCAATCCTGAAATCAAAGCAGGTGCTCCACTAGGCTTCTGCGCTGAAACTCAACTCCTCCATGGTGTACCTGCGTTGCAAAGCAGGTAGAACAAAGGCCACCTGCGCTGAGCGAGATGGGACAAGTGGCACACTGAGTCATTGCTCTGGAATCTTCCAAAAATGACACTTGGATCAGGGATTTCGCCTTGTGATGAGTCAGAGGCTCAGTTTCTCCAAGTGGAAGAAAGGTTCTCCAAGTGGACTCAAGAACTGAAGATCAACTGAAGAGAGAGAGGACACAAGGTAGCTACACATCAGTTGCAAGCTGACTCATCCTTTCTCAATTCATCTATATATTGAGCTCTCTCCTATGAGCTGAGGAGGCTGGAATTTTGTGCAAAGTAATGATATGCTGTTGGTTTCACTATAGAACTATTGGGTGATTGCTTGAAGGAGGTGAAGAGGAGAAATTCTTTCTGCTGGGAGGTGTTGCTGGATTGGGGCCTTCAATGGTTGTAACACTCTCAGAACTTTACTTCTTCCATTAATAAAAGCTATTGAGGTTCTTCTATATGCACTTGTTTCAATGATGTATTGTGATAATTGTATATTTGATTTATGCTAATCCTTGAATCAGTTATGATTGCATGCTTCTTGTAGTTTCCTTCTTTGTTATTTTGCAGGATCTCATTGTAGCTGGGCCAGCAAAAGAGCAAGGAGCTGGGTGCAAGCAGCAAAGAGAAGAGTTTGGATTCGACATTAAGCGCAAGGCAACGGTTAGTGCATTTCTTCATTCTCTCTTGCTTTCATAAAGAAGTAAACCTTAAGTAGTTTTCTTTACAGTTGTTGCTGAGGTACTATCACCCTTAGAGTGGGATAGGGTCATCCGAGTCGGATACTTTTCCCTACAACAAACTGGCGAAATGAAATAAGGAGTCAAGAGGATAGTTCTTTACGATGTCAACCTCATTAAAAAATGAAATGTCCCCTTAAAAGTTTAGGGGGCATACGCCCCGTCTGCATTATTATGCTGGGGGCATCCATCATTGAGCAGGGTTTGGTCGCATTCAAGCTCGTTAAAAAATGAATCCATCATCGAGCAGTTTTAGCACACAGTTCATGCTCGTTAAAAAATAAACGCAAGATCCGAGCAGTTTTAGCACATAGTTCATGCTCGTTAAAAAATAAACATAAGTTGTGAGCAATCTTCCCCTAGAGTTCGAGCTCACCCAGAAAAAATGAACTGGTAAATAACCTTGGTAAATGTAACCTTTGACAGCCATATTAAAGCCCTTGGTCGTGTTCTTGCAGTCTCACCTCCATCTGGTCATTTGGCCAATCGTTCATCTCCATATGTTTGTTTACCCATTTTGAGGAACAGCTGCGAAGAGTGATTTCACTTAGCCATCCTTGTGACACTGCCGTGATTGGAATATTCCAACCTGTACTTGGAATCTGCTGCTATCCCTGTTTATCACTCGTTCCTCAAAAGACGAGTCTTCTTTGAGCTCTTTTCTCCTGACTCGTAAAATATGAAAAGTTTGCCGAGTTTTGGCCTTCCAGCTCGTTAAACGACAGGAAGAGCTATCCCTCCTTTAGATTTTAATCGTTTTGGACCTGAGGGATTATTGCACAAAAAGATCGAGCGCTTGTTTTGTTCGGCTCGTTAAAGCAATCGAAAATTCATCCCTTCTGTATTGTTTTATACTTTTTCGGACTTAAGGGATTAGATGACGAAAAAGGAATTCTGGAGTTGACTTTATGTACCTTTTCAGACTCTCTAAAAATGAAAAGGACCGAGTTATCCTTGTCGTTAGACTCGTTAAATTCATTAAATAGCGACAAACTTGTCTTTAGACGAGAACGAGTTTCCCTATCGCTAGGCTCGTTAAAACATAGCGATGGGCTTGCCCGAAGGGTAGGTTACAGAACAAGCATATGTTATCCTCCTCAAGCTTGATAAAAATAAAGAGGTACTGGTCAGCAATGACTGGGGAAAAATTGGGAGAACCTCACAACTTTAATGGTAGCAAGTCGCTCTTGAACATGACACTTTGTCCTCCGTATCACATCGGGTTGGGTTGTTTCATTCACCGGTCTCATCACCATGGTCCTCGCCACACCATCCACATTTGGGGTAATGCTACCAATCCATCACATCAGTGTCGTTATATGTTCAAGAGATGTTGTTCTGCAAAGAGTCAACCGTGTCCCATCCACTGCCATACATTGTCCTTCATCCATTTCATGACCGCCACCCTGAATCATACATCACAGTTTGTTTTTCACCTCATCACAATCACTAGCTCCGTTCCGTGTCACTGATGTGGGATTCATTAAGGCCCTCCTTTGACGGATCGCTCCTTGTCGACATCAGCTCATTATCCAAGGAGTTGATCTAGGAACAACCCCTTCAGTACTTTGAAGCTTGCATGCCTCAATGGCAAGTTTCTCACTTCCGACGACAGGTATACATCAATGACCTTCGACCAGAAGATTTTGCATGGTGGTCGACGCCAAGTCCTTTATTCCCACCATGTGAATTGTACTGCTGTACCTTGAGGGTCATCATCCTTATCGGTGATTCCTCTCGCGCTTGTTAACGGTTTACATCATTGACCGGTAATCAAGCGATGTCTTTCCATGTTCGACTTCAAGAAATTCTCACATGGATCGACTTGTACATCGAGTAAAGATCGGAAGAGATTGAAGACCCCGGATCTAGTTTCATCCATCCGGGCTGCGATATATATTCAGGATATAAAGACATTTGATATGTACATCATTGCAGCAGATGATCATCCTTCTCAAAGGATGATAATTTCAGCAGAGAATTATCAGTCTATCATCAGACGATCGTCTGTGCTATGTACCAAAATGAATTTATAAAGCTGAGCATGGGAATGCCCGCCTCAGCTAGATCATGAAAAAGAATGAAAAATAATGTATTGTATTGTATCTTATTACAGGACACTTCTCAGCAGATTGAATGAACTTCGGATCCTCCTAATAAAGCATTTCACCCGATAAACGACCTCATACTTTAGGGGGCATCTGTGATAGACAATTTTGTGCCTTGCAGCATCAGGCATGAATTTTCAATAATCCAAGGGATCCAAAGTCCCTAAACATGATGTTCCTACCCCTAGAGGAACAAGGTCAGCAAACCAACAGCTCTCAGATCAGTTCTCCACCTGAAAACACTCAAAAACAAGCAATCCTGAAATCAAAGCAGGTGCTCCACTAGGCTTCTGCGCTGAAACTCAACTCCTCCATGGTGTACCTGCGTTGCAAAGCAGGTAGAAAAAAGGCCACCTGTGCTGAGTGAGATGGGACAAGTGGCACACTGAGTCATTGCTCTGGAATCTTCCAAAAATGACACTTGGATCAGGGATTTCGCCTTGTGATGAGTCAGAGGCTCTGTTTCTCCAAGTGGAAGCAAGGTTCTCCAAGTGGACTCAAGAACTGAAGATCAACTGAAGAGAGAGAGGACACAAGGCAGCTACACATCAGTTGCAAGCTGACTCATCCTTTCTCAATTCATCTATATATTGAGCTCTCTCCTATGAGCTCAGGGGGCTGGAATTTTGTGCAAAGTAATGATATGCTGTTGGTTTCACTATAGAACTATTGGGTGATTGCTTGAAGGAGGTGAAGAGGAGAAATTCTTTCTGCTGGGAGGTGTTGCTGGATTGGGGCCTTCAATGGTTGTAACACTCTCAGAACTTTACTTCTTCCATTAATAAAGCTATTGAGGTTCTTCTATATGCACTTGTTTCAATGATGTATTGTGATAATTGTATATTTGATTTATGCTAATCCTTGAATCAGTTATGATTGCATGCTTCTTGTAGTTTCCTTCTTTGTTATTTTGCAGGATCTCATTGTAGCTGGGCCAGCAAAAGAGCAAGGAGCTGGGAGCAAGCAGCAAAGAGAAGAGTTTGGATTCGACATTAAGCGCAAGGCAACGGTTAGTGCATTTCTTCATTCTCTCTTGCTTTCATAAAGAAGTAAACGTTAAGTAGTTTTCTTTACAGTTGTTGCTGAGGTACTATCACCCTTAGAGTGGGATAGGGTCATCCGAGTCGGATACTTTTCCCTTAGAGTGGGATAGGGTCATCCAAATCGGAATTTTTTAACGAGTCGAATTAGCTGCCAAACTAGGGCTATCTCACGGCAGCTCTACTCCGTATTATCCACAAGCCAACGGACAAGTTGAAGCAATCAACAAGGTCCTGAAGCGTATGTTGCAAAGGATGATCGGAGTTCATAAAAGAAGATGGCACCTAATCCTGTATGCAGCCTTGTGGGCCTACCGAACTTCGGTAAGAAACGCAACCGGATTCACACCTTTCCAATTGGTGTACGGTCTAGAAGCAGTCTTACCGATCCAGTGTGAAATTTCGTCGCTTAAACTCGCAATTGATCTCCTCCCCGGAACTTCGGAAGAAGAGGCTCGTTTCTTGGAATTAATCCACTTGGATGAAACCCGTCGTGATGCCACTTTGGCTAACGAAGCCCATAAGAAACGAGTCAAGGCTCAGTTCGACAAAAATGTCAAACCCCGTGTCTTCTCAGAAGGTGATTTGGTCTTGCTTTATGACCAAGAATCTGATAAATTAGGAGCAGGTAAATTCAATTCCTTATGGATGGGCCCCTATATTGTTAAAAGAGTGTTAGCAAAAGGAGCCTACGAGTTAATAGATTACGACGGAATTCCACTGGTGCAGCCCCGGAACGGGCTGTACCTCAAGCGTTACTATGCTTAAATAGTAACCTGCATGCTTTTGTTGTATTTTGTTTTCGCCAAAGTTCTTGTTCTGGTTGAGTGATTCCCCTTTTTCATTCGTTGCAGATGTCGAACCTTATGGAGACATGTGTTGGATATGCCGACGGAGCGAGTCGTAGTTCGCGGAACCTATCCTCCGCAGCATGGGCCATTTTTGATCCAAGTGGCGAGTTAGTAAGTTTCAGAGGTGTATGTATTGGGCAATCAACGAATAACATCGCTGAGTATAGCGCGTTGATAGAACTACTCTCTGATGCCGTCACACGAGGCATATGCCGACTAATTGTCAGGCTAGACTCACAGCTCGTAGTACTACAACTCAATGGCATATATTCTGTTCGTAATCCAGCTATTTATCGCATGTTCCTAAGAGTAAAGATCTTGGAAAGATGATTTGATTCAATTCAATATCAACATATTTCAAGAAATTTAAACACATTAACTGACTCATTAGCAAACTATGTGTTAGATAGACATCTGCAACATTTATAAAAGGGACACATCATAAAAAGTGTACATATGAATCATCCAAATCAACCAGAATGAAAATCGAAAATCAAAATATATATAAGCTGTTCATAAAGTTCATACATAACGTTCTGTAACCAAGACAAAATTGGTCATGTGACCTAAAAACTCAAAAGTATCCGATTCGGATGACCCTATCCCACTCTAAGGGTGATAGTACCTCAGCAACAACTGCAAATAAAACTACTTAAGGTTTACTTCTTTATGAAAGCAAGAGAGAATGAAGAAATGCACTAACCGTTGCCTTGCACTTAATGTCGAATCCAAACTCTTCTCTTTGCTGCTTGCTCCCAGCTCCTTGCTCTTTTGCTGACCCAGCTACAATGAGATCCTGCAAAATAACAAAGAAGGAAACTACAAGAAGCATGCAATCATAACTGATTCAAGGATTAGCATAAATCAAATATACAATTATCACAATACATCATTGAAAACAAATGCATATAGAAGAACCTCAATAGCTTTTATTAATGGAAGAAGTAAAGTTCTGAGAAGGTTACAACCATTGAAGGCCCCAATCCAGCAACACCTCCCAGCAGAAAGAATTTCTCCTCTTCACCTCCTTCAAGCAATCACCCAATAGTTCTATAGTGAAACCAACAGCATATCATTACTTTGCACAAAATTCCAGCCTCCTGAGCTCATAGGAGAGAGCTCAATATATAGATGAATTGAGAAAGGATGAGTCAGCTTGCAACTGATGTGTAGCTGCCTTGTGTCCTCTCTCTCTTCAGTTGATCTTCAGTTCTTGAGTCCACTTGGAGAACCTTGCTTCCACTTGGAGAAACAGAGCCTCTGACTCATCACAAGGCGAAATCCCTGATCCAAGTGTCATTTTTGGAAGATTCCAGAGCAATGACTCAGTGTGCCACTTGTCCCATCTCGCTCAGCGCAGGTGGCCTTTGTTCTACCTGCTTTGCAACGCAGGTACACCATGGAGGAGTTGAGTTTCAGCGCAGAAGCCTAGTGGAGCACCTGCTTTGATTTCAGGATTGCTTGTTTTTGAGTGTTTTCAGGTGGAGAACTGATCTGAGAGCTGTTGGTTTGCTGACCTTGTTCCTCTAGGGGTAGGAACATCATGTTTAGGGACTTTGGATCCCTTGGATTATTGACAATTCATGCCTGATGCTGCAAGGCACAAAATTGTCTATAACAGATGCCCCCTAAAGTATGAGGTCATTTATCGGGTGAAATGCTTTATTAGGAGGATCCGAAGTTCATTCAATCTGCTGAGAAGTGTCCTGTAATAAGATACAATACAATACATTATTTTTCATCCTTTTTCATGATCTAGCTGAGGCGGGCATTCCCATGCTCAGCTTTATAAATTCATTTTGGTACATAGCATAGACGATCGTCTGATGATAGACTGATAATTCTCTGCTGAAATTATCATCCTTTGAGAAGGATGATCATCTGCTGCAATGATGTACATATCAAATGTCTTTATATCCTCAATATATATCGCAGCCCGGATGGATGAAACTAGATCCGGGGTCTTCAATCTCTTCCGATCTTCACTCGATGTACAAGTCGATCCATGTGAGAATTTCTTGAAGTCGAACATGGAAAGACATCGCTTGATTACTGGTCAATGATGTAAACTGTTAACAAGCGCGAGAGGAATCACCGATAAGGATTATGACCCTCAAGGTACAGCAGTACAATTCACATGGTGGGAATAAAGGACTTGGCGTCGACCACCATGCAAAATCTTCTGGTCGAAGGTCATTGATGTATACCTGTCGCCGGAAGTGAGAAACTTGCCATTGAGGCATGCAAGCTTCAAAGTACTGAAGGGGTTGTTCCTAGATCAACTCCTTGGATAATGAGCTGATGTCGACAAGGAGCGATCCGTCAAAGGAGGGCCTTAATGAATCCCACATCAGTGACACGGAACGGAGCTAGTGATTGTGATGAGGTGAAAAACAAACTGTGATGTATGATTCAGGGTGGCGGTCATGAAATGGATGAAGGACAATGTATGGCAGTGGATGGGACACGGTTGACTCTTTGCAGAACAACATCTCTTGAACATATAACGACACTGATGTGATGGATCGGTAGCATTACCCCAAATGTGGATGGTGTGGTGAGGACCATGGTGATGAGACCGGTGAATGAAACAACCCAACCCGATGTGATACGGAGGACAAAGTGTCATGTTCAAGAGCGACTTGCTACCATTAAAGCTGTGAGGTTCTCCCAATTTTTCCCCAGTCATTGCTGACCAGTACCTCTTTATTTTTATCAAGCTTGAGGAGGATAACATATGCTTGTTCTATAACCTGCCCTTCGGGCAAGCCCATCGCTATGTTTTAACGAGCCTAGCGATAGGGAAACTCGTTCTCGTCTAAAGACAAGTTTGTCGCTATTTAATGAATTTAACGAGTCTAACGACAAGGATAACTCGGTCCTTTTCATTTTTAGAGAGTCTGAAAAGGTACATAAAGTCAACTCCAGAATTCCTTTTTCGTCATCTAATCCCTTAAGTCCGAAAAAGTATAAAACAATACAGAAGGGATGAATTTTCGATTGCTTTAACGAGCTGAACAAAACAAGCGCTCGATCTTTTTGTGCAATAATCCCTCAGGTCCAAAAAGATTAAAATCTAGAGGAGGGATAGCTCTTCCGGTCGTTTAACGAGCTGGAAGGCCAAAACTCGGCAAACTTTTCATATTTTACGAGTCAGGAGAAAAGAGCTCAAAGAAGACTCGTCTTTTGAGGAACGAGTGATAAACAGGGATGGCAGCAGATTCCAGGTACAGGTTGGAATATTCCAATCACGGCAGTGTCACAAGGATGGCTAAGTGAAATCACTCTTCGCAGCTGTTCCTCAAAATGGGTAAACAAACATATGGAGATGAACGATTGGCCAAATGAACGGATGGAGGTGAGACTGCAAGAACACGACCAAGGGCTTTAATATGGCTGTCAAAGGTTACATTTACCAAGGTTATTTACCGGTTCATTTTTTCTGGGTGAGCTTGAACTCTAGGGGAAGATTGCTCACAACTTATGTTTATTTCTTAACGAGCATGAACTATGTGCTAAAACTGCTCGGATCTTGCGTTTATTTTTTAACGAGCATGAACTGTGTGCTAAAACTGCTCGATTGTATGGTTTACTTTTTGATTTTTTTACCATAACTAGCTTCTCTTTTTCACTGATAGCACTGCATTTTCAAATTGCTGCAACAAACTAGTTAGAAATGAGTAATATTTACTTGAAAATGAGATTAACACATTAATATTTACCTTGAACTACGTAAAAAAGCAAATAAAAAGGGTTTTTACCTCTCACTTTACCATTTCATTTGCATTTTGCTTGTTGGAGCTTTGGAGGAGCCTCTTTCCCCTTGATTTTCATCAGCTGATTCCGGGAGATTCTGCGGACGATTTTCGGCGCCGTTTGGACCAGGTAGGAGCTAAACCTTAGCTCTTCATTTTCATGGTTTCATTTTCCTGTTTTATGCATGTTTTGCTGTTCTATTGAGCCTCTGGGGTTTTGCCAGGGCGCCCTCTGATCAGCGCAGGTTCCCCATTCGAAAACTGCGTTGGGATTCAAGCTGTTTGAAGGCAGCTTGTCCCCCAACGCAGGTAGTACACTGGGCACCTGCGTTGGGGCATAAAAACAACAATTTTTCACAGATTTTGATGAAATTTTCGCCAGTTTTTCATCAATTTCAGGAGCTGACTCATTCTCTTGTTTGTTTTGCAGGGATTCTTGATCAAGATGGCCCTAACATGGCGAGAACGAGAACATGAAGAAGAAGATATGATTGCCCTTCATGATCCTGTTATGGTGGGCGCATTACGAGACTGTGGTTTGCTGAAGTTTTTCCGTATCTCTAGCATGAGAGCACAGATTTCTCTACTGCAGTATATGCTTGATGCTTGGGATCCTGTTAACCAAGTATTCCAGATTAGGAACAAACCTATTCCATTGACCGTGACAGATATTTATTTCTTGACTGGCTTGTCAAGGCGGGGTGCCCCCATTTCTTTATCAGGTACAGTTCGGGGGAATGATTCTGTGAGAGATTATGTCCGCCAGTACTGCAGGGAGGGGTCCCAGCCGAGCAGAGATGGCAAGGTGGTTATCTGTGATGTTACTAGCAGGCCTCTCAGGTCCATTCTGTATACTCTAGGTAGGATGGCCGGTAGCGCATCTTTACATGTTGCCAACAGGTCTCATATGCAGCACGCCTTGGAATGTCTCCAACCGAAGATCTTCAACTGGAGTGATGCGGTGCTTACTCAGATGAAAAATCAATTGAACAAGGTGAAGGACGGGAAGCTGAAGAACTTTGGTTTTGGTTCGATTCTGACTGCCTTCGCCTTGGAGAAGATCCCTCTGATGCAACCTCAGTACATTGATCTCGGAGTGCCTTCTCCTACCGAGCCACGTATGCAGCGATGGGTTGATCACATGTCCAGACATGCAAGTCAATCCCAGATTTCTTTCAATGCCGCTTTCTTCAGGTGGTTCGATCGCCAGGAGATGGCTTTTTCCGAGTACCCATATGTTGGTATGGATTTCTGGGGTGATCCGGATATGGTACTGCCAGACGGTGCTCAGTGGGATGCTACTGGTAAGAACTTCAACCATATTACTGTTCATTGTTTTCATTTATAATGTTCTTGTGCTTTATTCTATCAAGACTTTAATTGAACTCATGTGCGCTTGCAGATGTCGGTCCTGTTCATTCGGCAGTTCGTCTGAGACCACCTGTTGCTGCTCCGGCAGAGGAACTTGCTCGGAGAGTTATTATCCGTGATCTTAGCGATACTGAGACCCTTACAGCTGTGCAGGGGCAGGTTGAGAACCTTACCCGTGGTCTTCCGGATGTACAGATTGACGAGTTACCTTTACCGATGCAGCAGCATACTATCGGTGTACCTAGACGATGGACCCGTCTTCTGCGTATGATAGCACAGACTGTGGCTTACTATCAGGAGCATCACTAGGCTAGGGTGCCCCCTAGCACTTTTGAGTTTTTAGGTCACATGACCAATTTTGTCTTGGTTACAGAACGTTATGTATGAACTTTATGAACAGCTTATATATATTTTGATTTTCGATTTTCATTCTGGTTGATTTGGATGATTCATATGTACACTTTTTATGATGTGTCCCTTTTATAAATGTTGCAGATGTCTATCTAACACATAGTTTGCTAATGAGTCAGTTAATGTGTTTAAATTTCTTGAAATATGTTGATATTGAATTGAATCAAATCGTCTTTCCAAGATCTTTACTCTTAGGAACATGCGATAAATAGCTGGATTACGAACAGAATATATGCCATTGAGTTGTAGTACTACGAGCTGTGAGTCTAGCCTGACAATTAGTCGGCGTATGCCTCGTGTGACGGCATCAGAGAGTAGTTCTATCAACGCACTATACTCAGCGATGTTATTCGTTGATTGCCCAATACATACACCTCTGAAACTTACTAACTCGCCACTTGGATCAAAAATGGCCCATGCTGCGGAGGATAGGTTCCGCGAACTACGACTCGCTCCGTCGGCATATCCAACACATGTCTCCATAAGGTTCGACATCTGCAACGAATGAAAAAGGGGAATCACTCAACCAGAACAAGAACTTTGGCGAAAACAAAATACAACAAAAGCATGCAGGTTACTATTTAAGCATAGTAACGCTTGAGGTACAGCCCGTTCCGGGGCTGCGCCAGTGGAATTCCGTCGTAATCTATTAACTCGTAGGCTCCTTTTGCTAACACTCTTTTAACAATATAGGGGCCCATCCATAAGGAATTGAATTTACCTGCTCCTAATTTATCGGATTCTTGGTCATAAAGCAAGACCAAATCACCTTCTGAGAAGACACGGGGTTTGACATTTTTGTCGAACTGAGCCTTGACTCGTTTCTTATGGGCTTCGTTAGCCAAAGCGGCATCACGACGGGTTTCATCCAAGTGGATTAATTCCAAGAAACGAGCCTCTTCTTCCGAAGATCCAGGGAGGAGATCAATTGCGAGTTTAAGCGATGAAATTTCACACTGGATCGGTAAGACTGCTTCTAGACCGTACACCAATTGGAAAGGTGTGAATCCGGTTGCGTTTCTTACCGAAGTTTGGTAGGCCCACAAGGCTGCATACAGGATTAGGTGCCATCTTCTTTTATGAACTCCGATCATCCTTTGCAACATACGCTTCAGGACCTTGTTGATTGCTTCAACTTGTCCGTTGGCTTGTGGATAATACGGAGTAGAGCTGTCGTGAGATAGCCCTAGTTTGGCAGCTAATTCGACCATCATGTGATTGCGGAAATGCGATCCATGATCTGTAACTATAGCCTGGGGTACGCCGAACCTGGCGACTACGTGATTGAAAAAGAATAGGGCAGCTGTTTCACCGGTATTGTCCAATGTAGGCATCGCCTCGGCCCACTTGGTAAAATAGTCTACTGCGACTATAATATACCCATGCCCCCCGGTCGAGGTGGGGTTACATTGCATGAAATCGATGCCCCATTTGGCGAAAGGCCCAACTGCAACTATTGGTTGCAGGGGTGCGGGCGGTCTTCTGGTTTTGCTATCAAAGATTTGGCAGGAATGGCAACTTCGGACTGCGATTATGCAATCTTTGAACATTGTTGGCAAAAAATATCCTGCTCTTAATATCTTTTGGGCTGTAGCGAAACCTGATTGATGCCCTCCACACGCACCTGAATGACACTCATTCAGGGCTTTTTCGGCCTCTTCATGGGTGAGACACCTCCTCAGAACTGTATCGATACCACGACGGTAAAGGGTATCACCGACGATCACGTAGTCTTTTGCTTGGTATCGTATACGTTTCTGTTCGGAGTGTGAGGTGTCTGGCCGAAACTTTTGGGTTTGGAGATAGATAATTATATCTCCATACCATTCATCGCTTGCAGATATCAAAAATAAAGTCTCGTCCACGATTGATTCCTTGGAAGTTTCATCGTTGGACGACGATGGGAGATCGCATAATAATTCTGCGAATACCAGAGCTTTCTTTGACTTGGATTTCACAAATTCCAGATCAAACTCTTGAAGGATCGCTATCCATTTGGAATACTTGCCCCCCAGCAATTGTCGTGACAGTATATAAGTCATGGGGTTGCAATCTGACAGAATGGTAGTTTTCCTAAAGAGGATATAATGTCGAAATCTCTGTACCGCTTGAACAGCAGCAAGCGCTAGCTTTTCAACGTAAGAATATTTACTTTCTGTATCATTTAAGTTTTTACTTAAATAATATACAGGATGTTCAACTCCATCGACTTCTTGAACTAAAACCATCGCAATGGTTGTATCCGCTGCAGCTAGATACAGGTTAAAATCCCTAAGATAATCCGGGGCGTACATTAATGATGCTTTTACTAGAGACTCTTTCAAAGCGTCAAAGGAAGCTTGCACAACCTGGTCCCAGTCGAAGGGTACATCTTTTTTCAAAAGACGTGTGTAACCTTTAGCAAGTTCTGCGTAATTTGGAATGAACCTCCTCAGAAAGTTTGCTTTCCCTTGGAGTTTCTGAATCTGAAGCAAATTTGAAGGTGGAGGCAAATTGATGATTGCCTGAACCTTACAGGGGTCGAGACGAATCCCATCTTTAGAGACTACAAAGCCAAGTAAACGACCAGAACCGACGCAAAACACACATTTGTGTGGATTGAGTCTTATCTTGTAGTGTCGGCAACGTAGAAATATCGCTCTTAGATGCTGCGGATGATCAGTCCGCATTCGCGAATGAGCCGGAAGATCGTCGAGATATGGTTGAACAATGCTCTTGATGTCGTGGAAGGCATAATTCATAGCCCTCTGAAAAGTCGCCCCTGCGTTCTTCAAACCAAAGGGTAATTTTCGATAGGCGAATGTGCCCCACGGACATATAAATGCAGTCTTAGACTGGTCCTGTGGGCGGATATTAATTTGATTATATCCAGAGAATCCGTCCATAAAGGAAAAGATTTCACATCCGGCGCATTCATCAATTATCTGGTCGATGAAGGGTGTAGGGTAGTTGTCCTTTGGACAAGCTTGGTTTACATCCCTATAATCGACACACACTCGTATTGTTCCTTGTTTTTTCATAACAGGAACAATATTCGATACCCAATTGGTTAGAGGAACCGGGTAGATGAATCCAGCATGGAGAAGTTTCTCAACTTCTGCTTTAATGGCAGTGGCTTTCTTAGGGTGCACCTGTCGAAGCCGTTGTCTTACTGGTTTGACATCAGGATACATTTTAATTTCATGTTCAACGATACTTGAGTCGATGCCTGGCATTTCATCATATGACCAAGCAAAGACATCTCTAAATTCGCGAAAGAGAGCGTTATATATTTCCAGTTCTGAAGGGGAACAACCTTTGCCAACATGAATATTCTCTACAATACCTGTTTTGGTCGAGATATTTATGGCTATAGTCTCTTCAATATTGGATAAGTTTCGCTCAGAATCCACCGTGTTTACAGTATTTGTTAGGAATTCAAAGACTGAAGGGTGGTAAAGATCTTTCTGAGTATCTTCTTCGTATTCCGGAAGAAGGGAACGATGGTGGTGATCATTCCATGGTGCCCCCTCAATCATCATTGATTGCAAGATTCCTTCGTCAGTCCCATGTACTTTCGACCAAGGATCTAATGGGGTAGCATATTCTCTAGATCTATCTACCCAAACAATGAAAACAATGAACAGTAATATGGTTGAAGTTCTTACCAGTAGCATCCCACTGAGCACCGTCTGGCAGTACCATATCCGGATCACCCCGGAAATCCATACCAACATATGGGTACTCGGAAAAAGCCATCTCCTGGCGATCGAACCACCTGAACAAAGCGGCATTGAAAGAAATCTGGGATTGACCTGCATGTCTGGACATGTGATCGACCCATCGCTGCATACGTGGCTCGGTAGGAGAAGGCACTCCGAGATCAATGTACTGAGGTTGCATCAGAGGGATCTTCTCCAAGGCGAAGGCAGTCAGAATCGAACCAAAACCAAAGTTCTTTAGCTTCCCATCCTTCACCTTGTTCAATTGATTTTTCATCTGAGTAAGCACCGCATCACTCCAGTTGAAGATCTTCGATTGGAGACATTCCAAGGCGTGCTGCATATGAGACCTGTTGGCAACATGTAAAGATGCGCTACCGGCCATCCTACCAAGAGTATACAGAATGGACCTGAGAGGCCTGCTAGTAACATCACGGATAACCACCTTACCGTCTCTGCTCAGCTGGGACCCCTCCCTGCAGTACTGGCGGACATAATCTCTCACAGAATCATTCCCCCGAACTGTACCTGATAAAGAAATGGGGGCACCCCGCCTTGACAAGCCAGTCAAGAAATAAATATCTGTCACGGTCAATGGAATAGGTTTGTTCCTGATCTGGAATACTTGGTTAACAGGATCCCAAGCATCAAGCATATACTGCAGTAGAGAAATCTGTGCTCTCATGCTAGAGATACGGAAAAACTTCAGCAAACCACAGTCTCGTAATGCGCCCACCGTAACAGGATCATGAAGGGCAATCATATCTTCTTCTTCATGTTCTCGTTCTCGCCATGTTAGGGCCGTCTTGATCAAGAATCCCTGCAAAACAAACAAGAGAATGAGTCAGCTCCTGAAATTGATGAAAAACTGGCGAAAATTTCATCAAAATCTGTGAAACATTGTTGTTTTTATGCCCCAACGCAGGTGCCCAGTGTACTACCTGCGTTGGGGGACAAGCTGCCTTCAAACAGCTTGAATCCCAACGCAGTTTTTGAATGGGGAACCTGCGCTGATCAGAGGGCGCCCTGGCAAAACCCCAGAGGCTCAATAGAACAGCAAAACAGGCATAAAACAGGAAAATGAAACCATGAAAATGAAGAGCTAAGGTTTAGCTCCTACCTGGTCCAAACGGCGCCGAAAATCGTCCGCAGAATCTCCCGGAATCAGCTGATGAAAATCAAGGGGAAAGAGGCTCCTCCAAAGCTCCAACAAGCAAAATGCAAATGAAATGGTAAAGTGAGAGGTAAAAACCCTTTTTATTTTCTTTTTTACGTAGTTCAAGGTAAATATTAATGTGTTAATCTCATTTTCAAGTAAATATTACTCATTTCTAACTAGTTTGTTGCAGCAATTTGAAAATGCAGTGCTATCAGTGAAAAAGAGAAGCTAGTTATGGTAAAAAAATCAAAAAGTAAACCATATAATCGAGCAGTTTTAGCACACAGTTCATGCTCGTTAAAAAATAAACGCAAGATCCGAGCAGTTTTAGCACATAGTTCATGCTCGTTAAAAAATAAACATAAGTTGTGAGCAATCTTCCCCTAGAGTTCAAGCTCACCCAGAAAAAATGAACCGGTAAATAACCTTGGTAAATGTAACCTTTGACAGCCATATTAAAGCCCTTGGTCGTGTTCTTGCAGTCTCACCTCCATCCGTTCATTTCGCCAATCGTTCATCTCCATATGTTTGTTTACCCATTTTGAGGAACAGCTGCGAAGAGTGATTTCACTTAGCCATCCTTGTGACACTCCCGTGATTGGAATATTCCAACCTGTACCTGGAATCTGCTGCCATCCCTGTTTATCACTCGTTCCTCAAAAGACGAGTCTTCTTTGAGCTCTTTTCTCCTGACTCGTAAAATATGAAAAGTTTGCCGAGTTTTGGCCTTCCAACTCGTTAAACGACCGGAAGAGCTATCCCTCCTCTAGATTTTAATCTTTTTGGACCTGAGGGATTATTGCACAAAAAGATCGAGTGCTTGTTTTGTTCGGCTCGTTAAAGCAATCGAAAATTCATCCCTTCTGTATTGTTTTATACTTTTTCGGACTTAAGGGATTAGATGACGAAAAAGGAATTCTGGAGTTGACTTTATGTACCTTTTCAGACTCTCTAAAAATGAAAAGGACCGAGTTATCCTTGTCGTTAGACTCGTTAAATTCATTAAATAGCGACAAACTTGTCTTTAAGACGAGAACGAGTTTCCCTATCGCTAGGCTCGTTAAAACATAGCGATGGGCTTGCCCGAAGGGCAGGTTATAGAACAAGCATATGTTATCCTCCTCAAGCTTGATAAAAATAAATAGGTACTGGTCAGCAATGACTGGGGAAAAATTGGGAGAACCTCACAGCTTTAATGGTAGCAAGTCGCTCTTGAACATGACACTTTGTCCTCCGTATCACATCGGGTTGGGTTGTTTCATTCACCGGTCTCATCACCATGGTCCTCGCCACACCATCCACATTTGGGGTAATGCTACCAATCCATCACATCAGTGTCGTTATATGTTCAAGAGATGTTGTTCTGCAAAGAGTCAACCGTGTCCCATCCACTACCATACATTGTCCTCCATCCATTTCATGACCGCCACCCTGAATCATACATCACAGTTTGTTCTCACCTCATCACAATCACTAGCTCCGTTCCGTGTCACTGATGTGGGATTCATTAAGGCCCTCCTTTGACGGATCGCTCCTTGTCGACATCAGCTCATTATCCAAGGAGTTGATCTAGGAACAACCCCTTCAGTACTTTGAAGCTTGCATGCCTCAATGGCAAGTTTCTCACTTCCGGCGACAGGTATACATCAATGACCTTCGACCGGAAGATTTTGCATGGTGGTCGACGCCAAGTCCTTTATTCCCACCATGTGAATTGTACTGCCGTACCTTGAGGGTCATCATCCTTCTCGGTGATTCCTCTCGCGCTTGTTAACGGTTTACATCATTGACCGGTAATCAAGCGATGTCCTTCCATGTTCGACTTCAAGAAATTCTCACATGGATCGACTTGTACATCGAGTGAAGATCGGAAGAGATTGAAGACCCCGGATCTAGTTTCATCCATCCGGGCTGCGATATATATTCAGGATATAAAGACATTTGATATGTACATCATTGCAGCAGATGATCATCCTTCTCAAAGGATGATAATTTCAGCAGAGAATTATCAGTCTATCATCAGACGATTGTCTGTGCTATGTACCAAAATGAATTTATAAAGCTGAGCATGGGAATGCCCGCCTCAGCTAGATCATGAAAAAGAATGAAAAATAATGTATTGTATTGTATCTTATTACAGGACACTTCTCAGCAGATTGAATGAACTTCGGATCCTCCTAATAAAGCATTTCACCCGATAAACGACCTCATACTTTAGGGGGCATCTGTTATAGACAATTTTGTGCCTTGCAGCATCAGGCATGAATTGTCAATAATCCAAGGGATCCAAAGTCCCTAAACATGATGTTCCTACCCCTAGAGGAACAAGGTCAGCAAACCAACAGCTCTCAGATCAGTTCTCCACCTGAAAACACTCAAAAACAAGCAATCCTGAAATCAAAGCAGGTGCTCCACTAGGCTTCTGCGCTGAAACTCAACTCCTCCATGGTGTACCTGCGTTGCAATGCAGGTAGAACAAAGGCCACCTGCGCTGAGCGAGATCGGACAAGTGGCACACTGAGTCATTGCTCTGGAATCTTCCAAAAATGACACTTGGATCAAGGATTTCGCCTTGTGATGAGTCAGAGGCTCTGTTTCTCCAAGTGGAAGCAAGGTTCTCCAAGTGGACTCAAGAACTGAAGATCAACTGAAGAGAGAGAGGACACAAGGCAGCTACACATCAGTTGCAAGCTGACTCATCCTTTCTCAATTCATCTATATATTGAGCTCTCTCCTATGAGCTGAGGAGGCTGGAATTTTGTGCAAAGTAATGATATGCTGTTGGTTTCACTATAGAACTATTGGGTGATTGCTTGAAGGAGGTGAAGAGGAGAAATTCTTTCTGCTGGGAGGTGTTGCTGGATTGGGGCCTTCAATGGTTGTAACCTTCTTAGAACTTTACTTCTTCCATTAATAAAAGCTATTGAGGTTCTTCTATATGCACTTGTTTCAATGATGTATTGTGATGATTGTATATTTGATTTATGCTAATCCTTGAATCAGTTATGAATGCATGCTTCTTGTAGTTTCCTTCTTTGTTATTTTGCAGGATCTCATTGTAGCTGGGCCAACAAAAGAGCAAAGAGCTAGGAGCAAGCAGCAAAGAGAAGAGATTGGAGCAAATATTAAGCGCAAGGCAACGGTTAGTGCATTTCTTCATTCTCTCTTGCTTTCATAAAGAAGTAAACCTTAAGTAGTTTTATTTACAGTTGTTGCTGAGGTACTATCACCCTTAGAGTGGGATAGGGTCATCCGAATCGGATACTTTTCCCTACAACAAAGTTTTAGCAGTTTTAGCACACCGTTCATGCTCGTTAAAAAATAAACGCAAGATCCGAGCAGTTTTAGCACATAGTTCATGCTCGTTAAAAAATAAACATAAGTTGTGAGCAATCTTCCCCTAGAGTTCAAGCTCACCCAGGAAAATGAACCGGTAAATAACCTTGGTAAATGTAACCTTTGACAGCCATATAAAAGCCCTTGGTCATGTTCTTGCAGTCTCACCTCCATCCGTTCATTTGGCCAATCGTTCATCTCCATATGTTTGTTTACCCATTTTGAGGAACAGCTGCGAAGAGTGATTTCACTTAGCCATCCTTGTGACACTGTCGTGATTGGAAAATTCCAACCTGTACCTGGAATCTGCTGCTATCCCTGTTTATCACTCGTTCCTCAAAAGACGAGTCTTCTTTGAGCTCTTTTCTCCTGACTCGTAAAATATGAAAAGTTTGCCGAGTTTTGGCCTTCCAGCTCGTTAAACGACCGGAAGAGCTATCCCTCCTCTAGATTTTAATCTTTTTGGACCTGAGGGATTATTGCACAAAAAGATCGAGCGCTTGTTTTGTTCGGCTCGTTAAAGCAATCGAAAATTCATCAATTCTGTATTGTTTTATACTTTTTCGGACTTAAGGGATTAGATGACGAAAAAGGAATTCTGGAGTTGACTTTATGTACCTTTTCAGACTCTCTAAAATTGAAAAGGACCGAGTTATCCTTGTCGTTAGACTCGTTAAATTCATTAAATAGCGACAAACTTGTCTTTAGACGAGAACGAGTTTCCCTATCGCTAGGCTCGTTAAAACATAGCGATGGGCTTGCCCGAAGGGCAGGTTATAGAACAAGCATATGTTATCCTCCTCAAGCTTGACAAAAATAAAGAGGTACTGGTTAGCAATGACTGGGGAAAAATTGGGAGAACCTCACAACTTTAATGGTAGCAAGTCGCTCTTGAACATGACACTTTGTCCTCCGTATCACATCGGGTTGGGTTGTTTCATTCACCGGTCTCATCACCATGGTCCTCGCCACACCATCCACATTTGGGGTAATGCTACCGATCCATCACATCAGTGTCGTTATATGTTCAAGAGATGTTGTTCTGCAAAGAGTCAACCGTGTCCCATCCACTGCCATACATTGTCCTTCATCCATTTCATGACCGCCACCCTGAATCATACATCACAGTTTGTTCTCACCTCATCAAAATCTCTAGCTCTGTTCCGTGTCACTAATGTGGGATTCATTAAGGCCCTCCTTTGACGGATCGCTCCTTGTCGACATCAGCTCATTATCCAAGGAGTTGATCTAGGAACAACCCCTTCAGTACTTCGAAGCTTGCATGCCTCAATGGCAAGTTTCTCACTTCCGGTGACAGGTATACATCAATGACCTTCGACCAGAAGATTTTGCATGGTGGTCGACGCCAAGTCCTTTATTCCCACCATGCGAATTGTACTGCTGTACCTTGAGGGTCATCATCCTTATCGGTGATTCCTCTCGCGCTTGTTAACGGTTTACATCATTGACCGGTAATCAAGCGATGTCTTTCCATGTTCGACTTCAAGAAATTCTCACATGGATCGACTTGTACATCGAGTGAAGATCGGAAGAGATTGAAGACCCCGCCTTGGTCGTGTTCTTGCAGTCTCACCTCCATCCGTTCATTTGGCCAATCGTTCATCTCCATATGTTTGTTTACCCATTTTGAGGAACAGCTGCGAAGAGTGATTTCACTTAGCCATCCTTGTGACACTGCCGTGATTGGAAAATTCCAACCTGTACCTGGAATCTGTTGCTATCCCTGTTTATCACTCGTTCCTCAAAAGACGAGTCTTCTTTGAGCTCTTTTCTCCTGACTCGTAAAATATGAAAAGTTTGCCGAGTTTTGGCCTTCCAGCTCGTTAAACGACCGGAAGAGCTATCCCTCCTCTAGATTTTAATCTTTTTGGACCTGAGGGATTATTGCACAAAAAGATCGAGCGCTTGTTTTGTTCGGCTCGTTAAAGCAATCGAAAATTCATCCCTTCTGTATTGTTTTATACTTTTTCGGACTTAAGGGATTAGATGACGAAAAAGGAATTCTGGAGTTGACTTTATGTACCTTTTCAGACTCTCTAAAAATGAAAAGGACCGAGTTATCCTTGTCGTTAGACTCGTTAAATTCATTAAATAGCGACAAACTTGTCTTTAGACGAGAACGAGTTTCCCTATCGCTAGGCTCGTTAAAACATAGCGATGGGCTTGCCCGAAGGGCAGGTTATAGAACAAGCATATGTTATCCTCCTCAAGCTTGATAAAAATAAAGAGGTACTGGTCAGCAATGACTGGGGAAAAATTGGGAGAACCTCACAGCTTTAATGGTAGCAAGTCGCTCTTGAACATGACACTTTGTCCTCCGTATCACATCGGGTTGGGTTGTTTCATTCACCGGTCTCATCACCATGGTCCTTGCCACACCATCCACATTTGGGGTAATGCTACCAATCCATCACATCAGTGTCGTTATATGTTCAAGAGATGTTGTTCTGCAAAGAGTCAACCGTGTCCCATCCACTGCCATACATTGTCCTTCATCCATTTCATGACCGCCACCCTGAATCATACATCACAGTTTGTTTTTCACCTCATCACAATCACTAGCTCCGTTCCGTGTCACTGATGTGGGATTCATTAAGGCCCTCCTTTGACGGATCGCTCCTTGTCGACATCAGCTCATTATCCAAGGAGTTGATCTAGGAACAACCCCTTCAGTACTTTGAAGCTTGCATGCCTCAATGGCAAGTTTCTCACTTCTGGCGACAGGTATACATCAATGACCTTCGACCAGAAGATTTTGCATGGTGGTCGACGCCAAGTCCTTTATTCCCACCATGTGAATTGTACTGCTGTACCTTGAGGGTCATCAGCCTTATCGGTGATTCCTCTCGCGCTTGTTAACGGTTTACATCATTGACCGGTAATCAAGCGATGTCTTTCCATGTTCGACTTCAAGAAATTCTCACATGGATCGACTTGTACATCGAGTGAAGATCGGAAGAGATTGAAGACCCCGGATCTAGTTTCATCCATCCGGGCTGCGATATATATTGAGGATATAAAGACATTTGATATGTACATCATTGCAGCAGATGATCATCCTTCTCAAAGGATGATAATTTCAGCAGAGAATTATCAGTCTATCATCAGACGATCGTCTGTGCTATGTACCAAAATGAATTTATAAAGCTGAGCATGGGAATGCCCGCCTCAGCTAGATCATGAAAAAGAATGAAAAATAATGTATTGTATTGTATTTTATTACAGGACACTTCTCAGCAGATTGAATGAACTTCGGATCCTCCTAATAAAGCATTTCACCCGATAAACGACCTCATACTTTAGGGGGCATCTGTTATAGACAATTTTGTGCCTGGCAGCACCAGGCATGAATTGTCAATAATCCAAGGGATCCAAAGTCCCTAAACATGATGTTCCTGCCCCTAGAGGAACAAGGTCAGCAAACCAACAGCTCTCAGATCAGTTCTCCACCTGAAAACACTCAAAAACAAGCAATCCTGAAATCAAAGCAGGTGCTCCACTAGGCTTCTGCGCTGAAACTCAACTCCTCCATGGTGTACCTGCGTTGCAAAGCAGGTAGAACAAAGGCCACCTGCGCTGAGCGAGATGGGACAAGTGGTACACTGAGTCATTGCTCTGGAATCTTCCAAAAATGACACTTGGATCAGGGATTTCGCCTTGTGATGAGTCAGAGGCTCTGTTTCTCCAAGTGGAAGCAAGGTTCTCCAAGTGGACTCAAGAACTGAAGATCAACTGAAGAGAGAGAGGACACAAGGCAGCTACACATCAGTTGCAAGCTGACTCATCCTTTCTCAATTCATCTATATATTGAGCTCTCTCCTATGAGCTCAGGAGGCTGGAATTTTGTGCAAAGTAATGATATGCTGTTGGTTTCACTATAGAACTATTGGGTGATTGCTTGAAGGAGGTGAAGAGGAGAAATTCTTTCTGCTGGGAGGTGTTGCTGGATTGGGGCCTTCAATGGTTGTAACACTCTCAGAACTTTACTTCTTCCATTAATAAAAGCTATTGAGGTTCTTCTATATGCACTTGTTTCAATGATGTATTGTGATAATTGTATATTTGATTTATGCTAATCCTTGAATTAGTTATGATTGCATGCTTCTTGTAGTTTCCTTCTTTGTTATTTTGCAGGATCTCATTGTAGCTGGGCCAGCAAAACAGCAAGGAGCTGGGAGCAAGCAGCAAAGAGAAGAGTTTGGATTCGACATTAAGCGCAAGGCAACGGTTAGTGCATTTCTTCATTCTCTCTTGCTTTCATAAAGAAGTAAACCTTAAGTAGTTTTCTTTACAGTTGTTGCTGAGGTACTATCACCCTTTGTTATAGACAATTTTGTGCCTTGCATGAATTGTCAATAATCCAAGGGATCCAAAGTCCCTAAACATGATGTTCCTACCCCTAGAGGAACAAGGTCAGCAAACCAACAGCTCTCAGATCAGTTCTCCACCTGAAAACACTCAAAAACAAGCAATCCTGAAATCAAAGCAGGTGCTCCACTAGGCTTCTGCGCTGAAACTCAACTCCTCCATGGTGTACCTGCGTTGCAAAGCAGGTAGAACAAAGGCCACCTGCGCTGAGCGAGATGGGACAAGTGGCACACTGAGTCATTGCTCTGGAATCTTCCAAAAATGACACTTGGATCAGGGATTTCGCCTTGTGATGAGTCAGAGGCTCTGTTTCTCCAAGTGGAAGGAAGGTTCTCCAAGTGGACTCAAGAACTGAAGATCAACTGAAGAGAGAGAGGACACAAGGCAGCTACACATCAGTTGCAAGCTGACTCATCCTTTCTCAATTCATCTATATATTGATCTCTCTCCTATGAGCTCAGGAGGCTGGAATTTTGTGCAAAGTAATGATATGCTGTTGGTTTCACTATAGAACTATTGGGTAATTGTTTGAAGGAGGTGAAGAGGAGAAATTCTTTCTGCTGGGAGGTGTTGCTGGATTGGGGCCTTCAATGGTTGTAACCTTCTCAGAACTTTACTTCTTCCATTAATAAAAGCTATTGAGGTTCTTCTATATGCACTTGTTTCAATGATGTATTGTGATGATTGTATATTTGATTTATGCTAATCCTTGAATCAGTTATGAATGCATGCTTCTTGTAGTTTCCTTCTTTGTTATTTTGCAGGATCTCATTGTAGCTGGGCCAGCAAAAGAGCAAAGAGCTAGGAGCAAGCAGCAAAGAGAAGAGATTGGAGCAAATATTAAGCGCAAGGCAATGGTTAGTGCATTTCTTCATTCTCTCTTGCTTTCATAAAGAAGTAAACCTTAAGTAGTTTTATTTACAGTTGTTGCTGAGGTACTATCACCCTTAGAGTGGGATAGGGTCATCCGAATCGGATACTTTTCCCTACAACAAACTGGCGACTCCGCTGGGGATCGTATCTGTTTGATTGTTTGTAGTATTTTGCTATTCATTTCCTGAACAAAAGAGTACCAAATCGAAAAGCTTTTGACTATATCAAAAGCGAAGTAGAGGGCAGCTACTCTAGCTCATTTCTGAGCATGTTCATGATTTGAAGAGCTGATCTACAAGGATCCTTGTAAGCTCTTAGTGATAGCTTTTCATCTTCCTTGTCATCCCTTAGTGTGTGCTTGACTGATAGCTTCTGATTTGAGCAAAAACTGTGAATTTTTGAGAAAATTGTGACCCGGAAACTGAGAAAACGCAACTTTCGTTTTCCAAAGCAGGTAGTACACAGGCTACCTGCTTTGCAACGCAGGTCCCGAAGGGGCTACCTGCGCTGAGAGCCAGACTGGCTGTGCAGCACCTGCGTTGGCCCAATTTTGCCTTGTGCATTTGCGGTTTCCTCCCTTTTTCTTGCCTGTTTTCACTATAGATTTTGCAGCCAGTTACCAGTCTTGTACCTGTTCTGAAACCAACCTTACTTGCCATCATTCCGCCTCTGTTATATAACGAAATTGTACTTGTTCTTTTGTATTTCTTACATCATTTACAATTTCCCATAACGAAAGTGAACTAGTCTTGCTTTGGCCTCTTAGATCTGAACCTGTGTTAGGCATTTTGCTGGTCTAAAGAGTTAGCTTGTTTGCTGTCCATAGCTGATTAGTCTTTTTACTTTCGTCATTATGGTTTGATTTCATGCATTTCCAGTGTTTAAACAAGTAAATCTTAAGGTGTCTTTTGATTTTGGACTAGCTTGTTTACTTTCGCTTGAAATCGAAATCAAAGTTATATAACAACTTTATTTTTGTAATACATCAACATTAAGAAAGGGAAAAGAAAATACATGCATTGTGCATTTTGCATTTGACTGTTTGCATGCTGATTTAGGAAATTTTGCATTAGTGTGTGCTCTATGATCTGTGTGAAAAGATTTTCCTTTCTTCTCCTCAGTAGTTAAGATTTTCAAAGTTGAAAGATTGAAAAGTTTGCTTCTCATCTTAGACTGCATTCAGGAATTTGTTACATACATCTCGTGGTGATCCTTAAAGGCAAACTGCTAAACAAGATCAACATTAAAATAAATTCAATTTACATAACAACGCTTTGTAAAATAACGCAAACACATAGAGGTCTAGGTAGAGACGTGTTCCAACGTTGTTAAACATAGTGACTGTCGATCTCTACGAAGGTGGGTGATTCCTCCTGAGAGTCGGTGGCACTAATACGGACTTGTGCTCCCACGTACCGTCGCGTATATATTGAGAGACCCCTATAGGAACAAAGCCTTTATCCATAGGAAGCTGTGTCGGCCGCCCTACTGATCGCGATGCAGTGAACACACCATTCACGAAGATCGACCACCCGTACCGTAAAACGTATTCTGTGGTTTCGTGAAAAGTTTGGCACACCCTCTGCCTAGAACTCCAGAGTAGTTTCTTTTGGCCTTTTTCAAACTCTATAACTGAAAAAGTCCATCCAAGCATTTGTCACTTCGGGCTCGTTAAAACATCGAAGGAGACTAGAGTCATATTTAGCTTTTTCTCGACTCTTAAAACATGAAAAAGCAAAGTTGTGTCTAAAGCGTCGTTAATAAAATTTATTTTAATCGGAACATAATCACCTGTTATTCCCACGTTGATCTTTCAGTTGAAAAGTATGGAGCCCACCAACCAAGGAAGTCACCTTGGTGGAAGTCCCAATCCCTTCTCCTCTTGGGGAGATGTTGGTGCGCCTCATATGGCCACATTGTCTGATCTAAATATGAAACTACTTGAAATTCGTTTGCAAGGTATTCAATTCAGAAATAAACATATTTAAAAGCTTCCCATGTCTTGCAGAAATGAAACACATGAATTTTTCAGCTGATTACAACCCATTTAAGCATAGCAGAATTATTTCTTTTTACTGTTTAACACATAAAAACGAATTTGTTCTGCAAAATAAACCAACCACATATGCACAAGAAGTTGATAAAGCAGTTCACCCCCTCCAGGGCTACGTCTGCTGGGTCCAAAGCCTCCAAATGGGCTTGTCCTTGTTTTTATTAAATGCTCAAATTGAAAATACAGCTGAATAGAAGCATCTACAGGAGAAATAGATGGTATAAATGGATTCAGAACACATGAATCCTTCAGGATTGACTATTGGATCACCTCCAATGGATACCTGCAACCCTGTACAGTCTTCCCAATACTGGCCCCTAGTGGCTCCTAGAACTTTCACGGCTCCAAAACGTATGCAAATGACCTCTGATGGCTGTAAGACCTGCACCAATGGCTTCAGAAGGTCGAAATTATCCAAAATCAAAAAAAAATTCGTCCAAAACCGACTTTCTGGGCCAAAGTTATGGCCATTTACTCCAGACTGCCAGTTTCCCCTAAAAAACTCAAGTTATCTTTAGTGGAGGCCAGTTAGGCCCGCCAAATATGGCGGGTCCGCCAAATATGGCGGGTCCGCCAAATTTGGCGCCACCGCCAACTAATCCGCCAAAGCTGCAGTTACAATTAATGCCTTCCTCGGAGTGCGTGCCCAGCTGTTAGGTGTGCTGGCGGTTAGTTTAGCTCTTGGTTCCCGGCGCTGGTCGTATGGTGTATGGGGGCTGGCCCTTAGGGGCTGGCCCCCTTTAGTTTCCCGCCCAAACCAGTTTAAAATTTAAAATACGTTTGTTCCGCCCATTTAACAAATGAGCTCGCCGTGGGCTAACGGTAGCGCGTTGGATTTGTTTGGCAATGGTCGTGGGTTCAAACCACCAAACCTCCACATTGTTTTTAAACATAGGCGCAATTGCTTGATGACGTCATCTGGGCCACATGGCGCCCTTCGGGCCTGCCACGTGGCGGCTTGTGATTGGCTGCCGAAAGGGAATATTTTCTGGAATATTCCAAGGAATATTCTGCGGAATATTTTTTTTTAATTTTTTTTTAAAAATTCCAATTTTCTAATGTTTTGGGCAAAATATTGTTTTGGCCATATCTCCCTCATACGGCGACCGTTTTCCGAACCGTTTGCGGCGCCGGAATCGGGAGGACGAGCACTTTCCAGTCGTTCAGCTGTGAACCAGTTCTGAGCACTTTGAATTTTGAGCATTTTTACAACACCTAGGACTTGAGCACCTGATCACGCCTCCCCATTGGGAAGCTTTTGGACCCCAAAAGCCTTCAACTACCTGTTAAAGAGGTGAGGGTACAGCTCCCTCACTCTGTCCACCTCCATCCATTTTTCCTTGTTCGGTTTGCTGCCTTTGAAACCAACCCGAACATAATCTACACTGCCCCTCCTTGAAGTGCGTGTCCTTCTGTCAAGGATTGTATCTTCTTTCAGCTCATCTAAAAATTCTGGCGAGAAATCTTCTATAGATGGCAGCTGAACAGCACTTTCATGATCAGCAATCAAAGGAGGTTCATACAAACGTAAGTTCTCCACATTGACAACAGAATACATTTGCATGTAGGAAGGCAAATCTAATTGAAAAGCATTATTTCCAACCTTCTTGAGGATTTTGAATGGACCATAACGAATAGGCTTCAGCTTTTTACCTTCTCCTTGCATCCTTTCCTTACTAATGTACAGCCATACCTCATCCCCTTCTTGAAACTTGTGATCGACTCTATGCTTGTCGTGTCTTTCCTTGTACTTGCTTTGACTCTTCTCAAGCTGTTCTTGAATTTGCTGATGTATTTGCTGAATTCTTTCAATGAATGAACGAGCTTTGTCAATATCACTATGTCCCTCAATGGCGACATCTTTCTCAAGAATGAAATCAAGAGGTGATTTTGGCAAGTAACCAAAACAAGCTTCAAACGGTGAGGTGTTGGTGGAGGAGTGCTTGGCACGATTGTAAGCATGCTGTATGTAGTGCAAATGTTCATCCCAAAGCTTGGGATGCTTGCTGCAATAACCTCTCAAGAGGTGCACAATGGTTCTGTTCACAACTTCGGTTTGTCCATCTGTTTGTGGATGGAAAGCAGTGCTTTTCTTCAACTTTGTGTCCATCATCTCCCATAAGTTGGACCAAAAATTCCCCACAAATCTGGAATCCCTGTCACTAATAATGGAAGTAGGCAAACCAAAGTGAATCCATACATGATGAAAAAATAATTCAGCAGTTTGTTCAGCAGTTATAGTTTTCTTACAAGGCATAAGTATACACATTTTGCTGAAACGATCAACTACTACATATAAATAATCATGCTGCTTTCTAGATGTTGGCAAACCTCCTACAAAATCCATAGAGATACTCTCCCATGGTCTAGAAGGTACCGGCAAAGGAGTATACAAACCAAGCTTCCTATTGCTAGGCTTGCTTGTAGCACATAATGAACAACCTCTTATGAACCTTGAAACAGAATCTACCATGCGAGGCCAATAGCAATACCTCTGTAGATGTGCAATTGTTTTGCTCACACCAAAGTGGCCGGCAATAAGAGAAGAATGAGCTTCTCTCATGACATTTATCCTCTCCCCCTGTGGTATACACAACTTGCCCAAATGAAACAGCAAATTGTTATGCATGTGATAATCATTTTCCTCTACATGATTCCCTTTACTCAAGTTAGCATACACATCTTTAAAGTCATCATCAGATGCATATTGTTCTATGTAACTATCATGTACAATGGAATCATTCTTAAGTAAAGTAACAACACCAATAATATGCCTTGAAAGCATATCAGCAACCTTATTCAAAGTACCTTTCTTGTACCTTATTACCAAATGGAACTGTTGCAAGAAGCCCATCCATCTGAAGTGTCGTGACTGTTGTAACTTGCTTTGTGATTGCAAGTACTGTAAGGGCTGATGGTCGGTATGTATAACAGTTTCTTTGCCCATCAAATAGTGTTTCCACTTTTTGACGCTTTGTACCAACGCATACAACTCCTTATCATATGTAGGATAATTTACAACAGCACCATTAAAAGTTTCAGAATGAAATGCAATAGGCTTACCATGCTGTAGAAGAACTGCACCCATAGCATAATCACTAGCATCAGTTTGTATCTCAAATGGTTGTCTCAAATCCGGTAATGCAAGGACTGGAGCTGAACTAATCTTCTCTTTCAAAGATTCAAAAGCTTTTTGCTGCTTGCCTCCCCATTGGAAAGACTGCTTCACACTTGTCACTGCATGCATAGGAGCTGCTATAGAAGAGAAGTTAGAGATAAACTTCCTCCAATATTGAGCTGCACCCAAAAAACTTCTTACCTCTATTATGGATTTGGGAGTAGGCCACTTCACAATAGCCTCAATCTTAGCAGGATCAATTCTCAAAGCACCTCCTCCTACTATGTGTCCCAAATAAACCAAAGAAGTCTTTCCAAATTCACACTTTGACATTTTAAGAAATAACTGATTCTTCTTCAAAACATCAAGTACTTTTCTAACATGCATGACATGATCTTCTCTAGACTTGCTGAAAATTAAGATATCATCTAAGTAGACAATAACGAAATCATCAAGAAAAGGACGCAAGACATCATCCATTACCCGCATGAAAGTTGCAGGTGCATTGCACAAACCAAACGGCATCACAAGCCACTCAAAGAGTCCTTGTTTGGTTTTAAAGGTTGTCTTCCAAATGTCACTTTCTTCAATTCTTACTTGATGATATCCACTACGCAAGTCTAACTTAGTGAAATATCATGCATCTTTCAGCTGGTCTAGCAAATCATCTATCCTTGGGAGTGGGTAACGATTCTTTACCGTTATCTTGTTCAAGGCCCTGAAATCAACACACATACGCCAAGTGCCATCTTTCTTTGGAATCAATACAATCGGTGACCCACATGGCGAAGTACTTGGCCTTATGAAACCTTTGTCCAACAAGTCCTTGATTTGCTTCTTTATTTCAGCATTCTCCATAATAGACATGTGGTACATGCCTATGTTTGGAAGAGGACAATCTGGATGCAAATGGATTTCATGCTGAATCTCCCTCTTAGGAGGCAAACCTATTGGCTCCTGAAACATCACATGATATGCATCAACTACATCATACAGATCTGATTTAAGTTTTGGATCACAATTTTCAAATGACTCATGATTCACATCAACCTTGGGCTTAATCATAAGAAGAACAAAATTCTTACTTGAATTGACCAGCCTTTTTACCTGTCCTGCATTCACCATCGCTATATTTGTCTTCTTGCGATGAGCTCTAACAATGAACTCCTTGCCATCTTTGAACAGATGATATTTGTTTTCATGGCGATGAAAGATAGCTTTCCTGTCAAACAAATAAGGACTTCCCAAAACAATTCCTGCTATATCAAAAGGTACCACATCAAGTTCAACTGTATCAATAAAATGTGCAGTAATTGCAAAGCGCAATGTGCACTTTCTTGAAACTTGTAAATTTGCATCCTTGCAAA
Organism: Pinus tabuliformis; assembly: GCA_031772625.1. Lineage (NCBI taxonomy): Eukaryota > Viridiplantae > Streptophyta > Pinopsida > Pinales > Pinaceae > Pinus > Pinus tabuliformis. Next base: position 973,083,521 of record CM062806.1, read on the forward strand.
TCCATCCAAGTGGATATGGCTTCGGATGTGGAACGGTCTCAAGTTTAAGCTGCTTGACCAAGTCCTCTGATATAAGATTTGCTTGTGACCCACTATCAAAAAGTGTGTCAATCTTAGTATGTTTTGAAATCACCCTCACATGAAACAGTTCAATTCTTTCTTCCTCATTAGGAGCTTGTACATGGCAGTTTGAGGTACTAGTGCTGGCTTGGGTTTCAATTTCTTTTCCCTTCAAGTTTTTCAAACCCATGGCTGCAATTTTGGTTTCATCACCTGAGTCTTCCCCTAAATCTTGTGGTGTAGATGTAGTAGCAGCAGTTTTCTGTTTCCCTTTGGATTTGTTAAATTGAGGTCTTTTTTCAAGATGTAATTTCCAACAGTTTTTTTCCTCATGGCCTGGTTTAGAACAGTGTTTACATATCACTTTCTCACTCTCCTGCTTGACAGATGCATTCTTTTTCCCTTTTCCCTTGGAGGTTTTCTCTTTGCTTTTCCCCTTGGGGGGCTTGTTTCTACCCTCTTCAAATGTGTTTTTTCCCCTTGCCTCTAAATGGGTAGCTTGGACACAAACCTCGTCCAGGCTAGTAGGGTTAAACATCAAGATGGTGTGTCTAAGGTAGCTATGCAAACCACCAATGTATTTCAGCAAGGTGTCTTGGGACTGTAAATCTACCCCTAACAAGAGAGCTCTTCTCCTGAATTCTTGGGTGTAGTCTTGGACACTCTGACCCTTAAGTTGTCTGAAATTTTGCCAGTTCATAATGGCTTTCTGCATGTGAGCAAGAGGATAAAATTGTTTTTTAATGGCTAACAGAAATTCAGGCCATGTTAAGGTAACCTTACCAAATTTCTTGATCTCCTCTTTAGTCTTGGCTTCCCACCAGACTAAGGCTGCTCCATCCATTCTCAAAGAAGCCAACTGAATCTTTGTGGCATCATCATGCATATTTTGGATCCTCAAGTAAACTTCCAACTGCCTAATCCAGTTGTCAAGCTCTTCTGCATTCACTTCACCATTAAACATAGGTAATTCGAATTTTACATCAAGCTTTAAAAAAGGACTTTTTCCAGAGGATCTATGCTTATGAACAGAAGAAGACGAAGATGAAGAGGAAGAAGGTGAAGATGGGGGTGGTGGATCACCATTTCCTCCATGTCCTTTCTTGGAATGATCATCATCCTTCTTACCTCCTGAAGAGCCTTCTCCTTCAGGTGGATGTTTGGACCCTTCTCCAGCCAATTTCTCATTTCTTTCTTGGTACAATATCCTCACCATTTCAGTGAGATCTAAGAAAGCTTTTCTGAAGACTCTTTCTTCTTCTCTTGAATCTGTCTCTAGAGGAATTTCTCCTCCATGTTCAGACATTCTTGAAGCTTCTGCTGAGACTCTTGAGGGTGAAATTGAAGGTGTAGGTGATGGCTCTCTGGCCTTCCTTGACTGAGGATTCTCTCTTTCTCTAGTCAACTGTCCTTCCCCTCTTTTAAGTTTCAACCTGGTAAGCATCAATACTTGCAAGACAGTTAGAAGATCTTTGCACAAAAACCCTGAGCTCTGATACCAACTTGATCTGAATATGAAACTACTTGAAATTCGTTTGCAAGGTATTCAATTCAGAAATAAACATATTTAAAAGCTTCCCATGTCTTGCAGAAATGAAACACATGAATTTTTCAGCTGATTACAACCCATTTAAGCATAGCAGAATTATTTCTTTTTACTGTTTAACACATAAAAACGAATTTGTTCTGTAAAATAAACCAACCACATATGCACAAGAAGTTGATAAAGCAGTTCACCCCCTCCAGGACTACGTCTGCTGGGTCCAAAGCCTCCAAATGGGCTTGTCCTTGTTTTTATTAAATGCTCAAATTGAAAATACAGCTGAATAGAAGCATCTACAGGAGAAATAGATGGTATAAATGGATTCAGAACACATGAATCCTTCAGGATTGACTATTGGATCACCTCCAATGGATACCTGCAACCCTGTACAGTCTTCCCAATACTGGCCCCTAGTGGCTCCTAAACCTTTCACGGCTCCAAAACGTATGAAAATGACCTCTGATGGCTGTAAGACCTGCACCAATGGCTTCAGAAGGTCGAAATTATCCAAAATCAAAAAAAAATTCGTCCAAAACCGACTTTCTGGGCCAAAGTTATGGCCATTTACTCCAGACTGCCAGTTTCCCTTAAAAAACTCAAGTTATCTTTAGTGGAGGCTAGTTAGGCCCGCCAAATATGGCGGGTCCGCCAAATTTGGCGCCACCGCCAACTAATCCGCCAAAGCTGCAGTTACAATTAATGCCTTCCTCGGAGTGCGTGCCCAGCTGTTAGGTGTGCTGGCGGTTAGTTTAGCTCTTGGTTCCCGGCGCTGGTCGTATGGTGTATGGGGGCTGGCCCCCTTTAGTTTCCCGCCCAAAGCAGTTTAAAATTTAAAACACTTTTGTTCCGCCCATTTAACAAATGAGCTGGCCGTGGGCTAACGGTAGCGCGTTGGATTCGTTTGGCAATGGTCGTGGGTTCAAACCACCAAACCTCCACATTGTTTTTAAACATAGGCGCAATTGCTTGATGACGTCATCTGGGCCACATGGCGCCCTCCGGGCCTGCCACGTGGCGGCCTGTGATTGGCTGCCGAAAGGGAATATTCCCTGGAATATTCTGCGGAATATTCTTTTTTTAATTTTTTTTAAAAAATTCCAATTTTCTAATGTTTTGGGCAAAATATTGTTTTGGCCATATCTCCCTCATACGGCGACCGTTTTCCGAACCGTTTGCAGCGCCGGAATCGGGAGGACGATCACTTTCCAGTCGTTCAGCTGTGAACCAGTTCTGAGCACTTTGAATTTTGAGCATTTTTACAACACCTAGGACTTGAGCACCTGATCACGCCTCCCCATTGGGAAGCTTTTGGACCCCAAAAGCCTTCAACTACCTGTTAAAGAGGTGAGGGTACAGCTCCCTCACTCTGTCCACCTCCATCCATTTTTCCTTGTTCGGTTTGCTGCCTTTGAAACCAACCCGAACATAATCTACACTGCCCCTCCTTGAAGTGCGTGTCCTTCTGTCAAGGATTGTATCTTCTTTCAGCTCATCTAAAAATTCTGGCGAGAAATCTTCTATAGATGGCAGCTGAACAGCACTTTCATGATCAGCAATCAAAGGAGGTTCATACAAACGTAAGTTCTCCACATTGACAACAGAATACATTTGCATGTAGGAAGGCAAATCTAATTGAAAAGCATTATTTCCAACCTTCTTGAGGATTTTGAATGGACCATAACGAATAGGCTTCAGCTTTTTACCTTCTCCTTGCATCCTTTCCTTACTAATGTACAGCCATACCTCATCCCCTTCTTGAAACTTGTGATCGACTCTATGCTTGTCGTGTCTTTCCTTGTACTTGCTTTGACTCTTCTCAAGCTGTTCTTGAATTTGCTGATGTATTTGCTGAATTCTTTCAATGAATGAACGAGCTTTGTCAATATCACTATGTCCCTCAATGGCGACATCTTTCTCAAGAATGAAATCAAGAGGTGATTTTGGCAAGTAACCAAAACAAGCTTCAAACGGTGAGGTGTTGGTGGAGGAGTGCTTGGCACGATTGTAAGCATGCTGTATGTAGTGCAAATGTTCATCCCAAAGCTTGGGATGCTTGCTGCAATAACCTCTCAAGAGGTGCACAATGGTTCTGTTCACAACTTCGGTTTGTCCATCTGTTTGTGGATGGAAAGCAGTGCTTTTCTTCAACTTTGTGTCCATCATCTCCCATAAGTTGGACCAAAAATTCCCCACAAATCTGGAATCCCTGTCACTAATAATGGAAGTAGGCAAACCAAAGTGAATCCATACATGATGAAAAAATAATTCAGCAGTTTGTTCAGCAGTTATAGTTTTCTTACAAGGCATAAGTATACACATTTTGCTGAAACGATCAACTACTACATATAAATAATCATGCTGCTTTCTAGATGTTGGCAAACCTCCTACAAAATCCATAGAGATACTCTCCCATGGTCTAGAAGGTACCGGCAAAGGAGTATACAAACCAAGCTTCCTATTGCTAGGCTTGCTTGTAGCACATAATGAACAACCTCTTATGAACCTTGAAACAGAATCTACCATGCGAGGCCAATAGCAATACCTCTGTAGATGTGCAATTGTTTTGCTCACACCAAAGTGGCCGGCAATAAGAGAAGAATGAGCTTCTCTCATGACATTTATCCTCTCCCCCTGTGGTATACACAACTTGCCCAAATGAAACAGCAAATTGTTATGCATGTGATAATCATTTTCCTCTACATGATTCCCTTTACTCAAGTTAGCATACACATCTTTAAAGTCATCATCAGATGCATATTGTTCTATGTAACTATCATGTACAATGGAATCATTCTTAAGTAAAGTAACAACACCAATAATATGCCTTGAAAGCATATCAGCAACCTTATTCAAAGTACCTTTCTTGTACCTTATTACCAAATGGAACTGTTGCAAGAAGCCCATCCATCTGAAGTGTCGTGACTGTTGTAACTTGCTTTGTGATTGCAAGTACTGTAAGGGCTGATGGTCGGTATGTATAACAGTTTTTTTGCCCATCAAATAGTGTTTCCACTTTTTGACGCTTTGTACCAACGCATACAACTCCTTATCATATGTAGGATAATTTACAACAGCACCATTAAAAGTTTCAGAATGAAATGCAATAGGCTTACCATGCTGTAGAAGAACTGCACCCATAGCATAATCACTAGCATCAGTTTGTATCTCAAATGGTTGTCTCAAATCCGGTAATGCAAGGACTGGAGCTGAACTAATCTTCTCTTTCAAAGATTCAAAAGCTTTTTGCTGCTTGCCTCCCCATTGGAAAGACTGCTTCACACTTGTCACTGCATGCATAGGAGCTGCTATAGAAGAGAAGTTAGAGATAAACTTCCTCCAATATTGAGCTGCACCCAAAAAACTTCTTACCTCTATTATGGATTTGGGAGTAGGCCACTTCACAATAGCCTCAATCTTAGCAGGATCAATTCTCAAAGCACCTCCTCCTACTATGTGTCCCAAATAAACCAAAGAAGTCTTTCCAAATTCACACTTTGACATTTTAAGAAATAACTGATTCTTCTTCAAAACATCAAGTACTTTTCTAACATGCATGACATGATCTTCTCTAGACTTGCTGAAAATTAAGATATCATCTAAGTAGACAATAACGAAATCATCAAGAAAAGGACGCAAGACATCATCCATTACCCGCATGAAAGTTGCAGGTGCATTGCACAAACCAAACGGCATCACAAGCCACTCAAAGAGTCCTTGTTTGGTTTTAAAGGTTGTCTTCCAAATGTCACTTTCTTCAATTCTTACTTGATGATATCCACTACGCAAGTCTAACTTAGTGAAATATCATGCATCTTTCAGCTGGTCTAGCAAATCATCTATCCTTGGGAGTGGGTAACGATTCTTTACCGTTATCTTGTTCAAGGCCCTGAAATCAACACACATACGCCAAGTGCCATCTTTCTTTGGAATCAATACAATCGGTGACCCACATGGCGAAGTACTTGGCCTTATGAAACCTTTGTCCAACAAGTCCTTGATTTGCTTCTTTATTTCAGCATTCTCCATAATAGACATGTGGTACATGCCTATGTTTGGAAGAGGACAATCTGGATGCAAATGGATTTCATGCTGAATCTCCCTCTTAGGAGGCAAACCTATTGGCTCCTGAAACATCACATGATATGCATCAACTACATCATACAGATCTGATTTAAGTTTTGGATCACAATTTTCAAATGACTCATGATTCACATCAACCTTGGGCTTAATCATAAGAAGAACAAAATTCTTACTTGAATTGACCAGCCTTTTTACCTGTCCTGCATTCACCATCGCTATATTTGTCTTCTTGCGATGAGCTCTAACAATGAACTCCTTGCCATCTTTGAACAGATGATATTTGTTTTCATGGCGATGAAAGATAGCTTTCCTGTCAAACAAATAAGGACTTCCCAAAACAATTCCTGCTATATCAAAAGGTACCACATCAAGTTCAACTGTATCAATAAAATGTGCAGTAATTGCAAAGCGCAATGTGCACTTTCTTGAAACTTGTAAATTTGCATCCTTGCAAATCCATCCAAGTGGATATGGCTTCGGATGTGGAACGGTCTCAAGTTTAAGCTGCTTGACCAAGTCCTCTGATATAAGATTTGCTTGTGACCCACTATCAAAAAGTGTGTCAATCTTAGTATGTTTTGAAATCACCCTCACATGAAACAGTTCAATTCTTTCTTCCTCATTAGGAGCTTGTACATGGCAGTTTGAGGTACTAGTGCTGGCTTGGGTTTCAATTTCTTTTCCCTTCAAGTTTTTCAAACCCATGGCTGCAATTTTGGTTTCATCACCTGAGTCTTCCCCTAAATCTTGTGGTGTAGATGTAGTAGCAGCAGTTTTCTGTTTCCCTTTGGATTTGTTAAATTGAGGTCTTTTTTCAAGATGTAATTTCCAACAGTTTTTTTCCTCATGGCCTGGTTTAGAACAGTGTTTACATATCACTTTCTCACTCTCCTGCTTGACAGATGCATTCTTTTTCCCTTTTCCCTTGGAGGTTTTCTCTTTGCTTTTCCCCTTGGGGGCTTGTTTCTACCCTCTTCAAATGTGTTTTTTCCCCTTGCCTCTAAATGGGTAGCTTGGACACAAACCTCGTCCAGGCTAGTAGGGTTAAACATCAAGATGGTGTGTCTAAGGTAGCTATGCAAACCACCAATGTATTTCAGCAAGGTGTCTTGGGACTGTAAATCTACCCCTAACAAGAGAGCTCTTCTCCTGAATTCTTGGGTGTAGTCTTGGACACTCTGACCCTTAAGTTGTCTGAAATTTTGCCAGTTCATAATGGCTTTCTGCATGTGAGCAAGAGGATAAAATTGTTTTTTAATGGCTAACAGAAATTCAGGCCATGTTAAGGTAACCTTACCAAATTTCTTGATCTCCTCTTTAGTCTTGGCTTCCCACCAGACTAAGGCTGCTCCATCCATTCTCAAAGAAGCCAACTGAATCTTTGTGGCATCATCATGCATATTTTGGATCCTCAAGTAAACTTCCAACTGCCTAATCCAGTTGTCAAGCTCTTCTGCATTCACTTCACCATTAAACATAGGTAATTCGAATTTTACATCAAGCTTTAAAAAAGGACTTTTTCCAGAGGATCTATGCTTATGAACAGAAGAAGACGAAGATGAAGAGGAAGAAGGTGAAGATGGGGGTGGTGGATCACCATTTCCTCCATGTCCTTTCTTGGAATGATCATCATCCTTCTTACCTCCTGAAGAGCCTTCTCCTTCAGGTGGATGTTTGGACCCTTCTCCAGCCAATTTCTCATTTCTTTCTTGGTACAATATCCTCACCATTTCAGTGAGATCTAAGAAAGCTTTTCTGAAGACTCTTTCTTCTTCTCTTGAATCTGTCTCTAGAGGAATTTCTCCTCCATGTTCAGACATTCTTGAAGCTTCTGCTGAGACTCTTGAGGGTGAAATTGAAGGTGTAGGTGATGGCTCTCTGGCCTTCCTTGACTGAGGATTCTCTCTTTCTCTAGTCAACTGTCCTTCCCCTCTTTTAAGTTTCAACCTGGTAAGCATCAATACTTGCAAGACAGTTAGAAGATCTTTGCACAAAAACCCTGAGCTCTGATACCAACTTGATCTGAATATGAAACTACTTGAAATTCGTTTGCAAGGTATTCAATTCAGAAATAAACATATTTAAAAGCTTCCCATGTCTTGCAGAAATGAAACACATGAATTTTTCAGCTGATTACAACCCATTTAAGCATAGCAGAATTATTTCTTTTTACTGTTTAACACATAAAAACGAATTTGTTCTGCAAAATAAACCAACCACATATGCACAAGAAGTTGATAAAGCAGTTCACCCCCTCCAGGGCTACGTCTGCTGGGTCCAAAGCCTCCAAATGGGCTTGTCCTTGTTTTTATTAAATGCTCAAATTGAAAATACAGCTGAATAGAAGCATCTACAGGAGAAATAGATGGTATAAATGGATTCAGAACACATGAATCCTTCAGGATTGACTATTGGATCACCTCCAATGGATACCTGCAACCCTGTACAGTCTTCCCAATACTGGCCCCTAGTGGCTCCTAGAACTTTCATGGCTCCAAAACGTATGCAAATGACCTCTGATGGCTGTAAGACCTGCACCAATGGCTTCAGAAGGTCGAAATTATCCAAAATCAAAAAAAAATTCGTCCAAAACCGACTTTCTGGGCCAAAGTTATGGCCATTTACTCCAGACTGCCAGTTTCCCTTAAAAAACTCAAGTTATCTTTAGTGGAGGCCAGTTAGGCCCGCCAAATATGGCGGGTCCGCCAAATATGGCGCCACCGCCAACTAATCCGCCAAAGCTGCAGTTACAATTAATGCCTTCCTCGGAGTGCGTGCCCAGCTGTTAGGTGTGCTGGCGGTTAGTTTAGCTCTTGGTTCCCGGCGCTGGTCGTATGGTGTATGGGGGCTGGCCCCTTTTAGATTCCCGCCCAAAGCAGTTTAAAATGTAAAATACGTTTGTTCCGCCCATTTAACAAATGAGCTGGCCGTGGGCTAACGGTAGCTCGTTGGATTCGTTTGGCAATGGTCGTGGGTTTAAACCACCAAATCTCCACATTGTTTTTAAACATAGGCGCAATTGCTTGATGACGTCATCTGGGCCACATGGCGCCCTCCGGGCCTGCCACGTGGCGGCCTGTGATTGGCTGCCGAAAGGGAATATTCCTTGGAATATTCCAAGGAAGATTCTGCGGAATATTTTTTTTTTTAATTTTTTTTAAAAAATTCCAATTTTCTAATGTTTAGGGCAAAATATTGTTTTGGCCATATCTCCCTCATACGGCGACCGTTTTCCGAACCGTTTGCGGCGCCGGAATCGGGAGGACGAGCACTTTCCAGTCGTTCAGCTGTGAACCAGTTCTGAGTACTTTGAATTTTGAGCATTTTTACAACACCTAGGACTTGAGCACCTGATCATTGTCACTTCCAGGAGTGACAATTGGCCTACCTGTATGGCTCTTTTCAACTAATGTAGTTCAGATCACCACTAATCCTGAGCAGTCGAATCAACAGTCAGACCAGTCTGGAGCTACCCACCAGCCTTCCACTTCTTACAATTCTTCCTCTGATCCTTCATCTTCGCAAGGTAGAGCCGGCAAAAGTCAGCCTCCCATGGAGAAGAAGGAGAAGAAGAAGAAAGAAAAGAAGCAGAAGGAGCCTAAGGCGAAGGCGACTGGGGGCAAGCAAAAGACATCTGACAAAAATCCACACACTGCACCGACCGGGCCTAAATCGCCATGTGTCATTTGCAAAGGGACCCACTTCCACCGTGACTGTCCTTGTATTCCCCGGATACTAAGGGACTGGTCCCCCAGGTTGCACAATCCGGTAGCATCAACCTCTGATAGACATGTTGATTGCATTCCGTCAACTAGCGAGAGTGAAGGACAAAGAGGGAGACCAAGATCACCCTGCAGACTGTGTGAAGGCGATCACGCCATCCACCGTTGTCCATTCTTAGATGAGGCAAAGAGAGTTTTGGAAGATCGTCCGGTTTCACCGTTACGACTTCCTCCTGGATACCAAAAACTCGTGCCAAGTCCCTCGATAGTTGAAAATCCAGCTGGCCCGATCAAGTGGTCAGCTGAAGTGTCGGTCATTGAGAATGAACCTACTGAATCCAGACCAGACGAAAGTCTAAAGGTCGAAACGGCAGTTGACCCGGTTCTTCCTTCAGAGGTTTCATCCTCAAATGACACCGTCGTTGAAGATTCATCTTCAAATGACACCCTCACTGAAGAGAACGAGGATGACACCATCCAGATTCTTTTCATCAACACAGACTCTGATGAGCATCAGGGCAACGCGCCCATTCCTTTATCGCAGGAAGGAACGTCGTCAGGGTCGTATCCGGCCGTGTATTCGGTCCCACCACCAAGCAACCTGGTTGTGTCCTTTGATTGGAATCAACTAGGCAGACCCCGGTTACCAGCCAGTATCCCATTCAGAATCATCGTCCAAATCTACAGAATGGTGATGGCTGGAACTATCATTGATGAAGGGGCATCTGTGAGTATCCTTTCCTCTATTGCTTGGAAAGCACTGGGTTCCCCGGCGCTTTTACCTGAGATGAGAAATCTATCAGGTTTTGATAAAGGAACCAGTCGCCCGTTAGGGATTCTCCCCAATGTTCCCATTACATTGAGGGGGAAGACAGTTCATATGAACGTCATGGTCATCCAGGGACCCTTGGTTTATAACTTACTCCTTGGACGAGACTATATATATTGCATGGAGGCGATAGTGTCCTCACTCTTCAGAGTTATGTGTTTTCCACACGAAGGAAGAATGGTCAAGCTCGTAGACCAACTTTCATTTCCAGGATCACGCATCGCAAATAGTCAAATACCATCCCTTAACGGTTTATTCACTCAAGGAATGCCTCCACCCCCGGTTCTACTTCCCGATGAATGCGAGTGATTCGGAAGAAAGAACTGGGACCCAGGGGGCATGCACCCTGGCCTGCCTTGGGCAGAGGAAACCTTGGGTATAAAGTTAATTTCCACAGAAGAATGGGACTAGTCCGTACCCCGTCCGAAAGAAGCAAGAGAGGGTTGTTCTAGGATAAAGTTCTTTTGTCAAAGTTATGTGAGTGAGATAATCAGCTTCTCGCTCCCTTTGTCTAAAAAGTAGGCTCTCCTGAGGGAGGAGATCCATTTGTGGCGGCAAGTAGCCACCATCTTTGAAGGCAAGCCTCACCCATTAAAACATATGTTTTGAAGGATAAGTAGGGGCAGCCTCCAAAGAAAGAGATGAAATTGCTGCAACAAGTAGTCACCATCCTTAGCAACCTAATGATAGACATCGCCGAAAAGAGAGTTTAGTTTGCGGCAGCGAACAGAACCATTTTTCGGATAGTAAGAAAGAGGCAGCGCCGTGAAATTATACTTTATACCTGGGGGCATGCGAACCTTTTGGAGTGCAAGCACGGGACGACTATTTATTTTTTAAATTTTTAGGTCCTCCCTTTAAACCTGTAGGTCTAACCCGTTAAACTCGTAGGATTAGCCGTTTCCAGCTTGCATAAAGAAAGGATGTGGGGCAAAAGTTAAAACTTGCCAAATTGGAGTAACTAGTGAGGTATAGCTCCTTAAATATGACTACCTCACCTGAGGCGTTCCTTGTATTAAGACTGGTATAATCGAGCAGTTTTAGCACACAGTTCATGCTCGTTAAAAAATAAACGCAAGATCCGAGCAGTTTTAGCACATAGTTCATGCTCGTTAAAAAATAAACATAAGTTGTGAGCAATCTTCCCCTAGAGTTCAAGCTCACCCAGAAAAAATGAACCGGTAAATAACCTTGGTAAATGTAACCTTTGACAGCCATATTAAAGCCCTTGGTCGTGTTCTTGCAGTCTCACCTCCATCCGTTCATTTGGCCAATCGTTCATCTCCATATGTTTGTTTACCCATTTTGAGGAACAGCTGCGAAGAGTGATTTCACTCAGCCATCCTTGTGACACTGCCGTGATTGGAATATTCCAACCTGTACCTGGAATCTGCTGCCATCCCTGTTTATCACTCGTTCCTCAAAAGACGAGTCTTCTTTGAGCTCTTTTCTCCTGACTCGTAAAATATGAAAAGTTTGCCGAGTTTTGGCCTTCCAGCTCGTTAAACGACCGGAAGAGCTATCCCTCCTCTAGATTTTAATCTTTTTGGACCTGAGGGATTATTGCACAAAAAGATCGAGCGCTTGTTTTGTTCGGCTCGTTAAAGCAATCGAAAATTCATCCCTTCTGTATTTTTTTATACTTTTTCGGACTTAAGGGATTAGATGACGAAAAAGGAATTCTGGAGTTGACTTTATGTACCTTTTCAGACTCTCTAAAAATGAAAAGGACCGAGTTATCCTTGTCGTTAGACTCGTTAAATTCATTAAATAGCGACAAACTTGTCTTTAGACGAGAACGAGTTTCCCTATCGCTAGGCTCGTTAAAACATAGCGATGGGCTTGCCCGAAGGGCAGGTTATAGAACAAGCATATGTTATCCTCCTCAAGCTTGAGAAAAATAAAGAGGTACTGGTCAGCAATGACTGGGGAAAAATTGGGAGAACCTCACAGCTTTAATGGTAGCAAGTCGCTCTTGAGCATGACACTTTGTCCTCCGTATCACATCGGGTTGGGTTGTTTCATTCACCGGTCTCATCACCATGGTCCTCGCCACACCATCCACATTTAGGGTAATGCTACCGATCCATCACATCAGTGTCGTTATATGTTCAAGAGATGTTGTTCTGCAAAAAGTCAACCGTGTCCCATCCACTGCCATACATTGTCCTTCATCCATTTCATGACCGCCACCCTGAATCATACATCACAGTTTGTTTTTCACCTCATCACAATCACTAGCTCTGTTCCGTGTCACTGATGTGGGATTCATTAAGGCCCTCCTTTGACGGATCGCTCCTTGTCGACATCAGCTCATTATCCAAGGAGTTGATCTAGGAACAACCCCTTCAGTACTTTGAAGCTTGCATGCCTCAATGGCAAGTTTCTCACTTCCGGCGACAGGTATACATCAATGACCTTCGACCAGAAGATTTTGCATGGTGGTTGACGCCAAGTCCTTTATTCCCACCATGCGAATTGTACTGCTGTACCTTGAGGGTCATCATCGTTATCCGTGATTCCACTCGCGCTTGTTAACGGTTTACATCATTGACCGGTAATCAAGCGATGTCTTTCCATGTTCGACTTCAAGAAATTCTCACATGGATCGACTTGTACATCGAGTGAAGATCGGAAGAGATTGAAGACCCCGGATCTAGTGTCATCCATCCGGGCTGCGATATATATTGAGGATATAAAGACATTTGATATGTACATCATTGCAGCAGATGATCATCCTTCTCAAAGGATGATAATTTCAGCAGAGAATTATCAGTCTATCATCAGACGATCGTCTGTGCTATGTACCAAAATGAATTTATAAAGCTGAGCATGGGAATGCCCGCCTCAGCTAGATCATGAAAAAGAATGAAAAATAATGTATTGTATTGTATCTTATTACAGGACACTTCTCAGCAGATTGAATGAACTTCGGATCCTCCTAATAAAGCATTTCACCCGATAAACGACCTCATACTTTAGGGGGCATCTGTTATAGACAATTTTGTGCCTTGCAGCATCAGGCATGAATTGTCAATAATCCAAGGGATCCAAAGTCCCTAAACATGATGTTCCTACCCCTAGAGGAACAAGGTCAGCAAACCAACAGCTCTCAGATCAGTTCTCCACCTGAAAACACTCAAAAACAAGCAATCCTGAAATCAAAGCAGGTGCTCCACTAGGCTTCTGCGCTGAAACTCAACTCCTCCATGGTGTACCTGCGTTGCAAAGCAGGTAGAACAAAGGCCACCTGCGCTGAGCGAGATGGGACAAGTGGCACACTGAGTCATTGCTCTGGAATCTTCCAAAAATGACACTTGGATCAGGGATTTCGCCTTGTGATGAGTCAGAGGCTCTGTTTCTCCAAGTGGAAGCAAGGTTCTCCAAGTGGACTCAAGAACTGAAGATCAATTGAAGAGAGAGAGGACACAAGGCAACTACACATCAGTTGCAAGCTGACTCATCCTTTCTCAATTCATCTATATATTGAGCTCTCTCCTATGAGCTCAGGAGGCTGGAATTTTGTGCAAAGTAATGATATGCTGTTGGTTTCACTATAGAACTATTGGGTAATTGCTTGAAGGAGGTGAAGAGGAGAAATTCTTTCTGCTGGGAGGTGTTGCTGGATTGGGGCCTTCAATGGTTGTAACCTTCTCAGAACTTTACTTCTTCCATTAATAAAATCTATTGAGGTTCTTCTATATGCACTTGTTTCAATGATGTATTGTGATGATTGTATATTTGATTTATGCTAATCCTTGAATCAGTTATGAATGCATGCTTCTTGTAGTTTCCTTCTTTGTTATTTTGCAGGATCTCATTGTAGCTGGGCCAGCAAAAGAGCAAAGAGCTAGGAGCAAGCAGCAAAGAGAAGAGATTGGAGAAAATATTAAGCGCAAGGCAACGGTTAGTGCATTTCTTCATTCTCTCTTGCTTTCATAAAGAAGTAAACCTTAAGTAGTTTTATTTACAGTTGTTGCTGAGGTACTATCACCCTTAGAGTGGGATAGGGTCATCCGAATCGGATACTTTTCCCTACAACAAAGTTTTAGCACACCGTTCATCATCAAAGTAAATTGGAAAAGTATCTGACTCGGATGACCCTATCCCACTCTAAGGGTGATAGTACCTCAGCAACAACTGTAAATAAAACTACTTAAGGTTTACTTCTTTATGAAAGCAAGAGAGAATGAAGAAATGCACTAACCGTTGCCTTGCGCTTAATATTTGCTCCAATCTCTTCTCTTTGCTGCTTGCTCCTAGCTCTTTGCTCTTTTGCTGGCCCAGCTACAATGAGATCCTGCAAAATAACAAAGAAGGAAACTACAAGAAGCATGCATTCATAACTGATTCAAGGATTAGCATAAATCAAATATACAATCATCACAATACATCATTGAAACAAGTGCATATAGAAGAACCTCAATAGCTTTTATTAATGGAAGAAGTAAAGTTCTGAGAAGGTTACAACCATTGAAGGCCCCAATCCAGCAACACCTCCCAGCAGAAAGAATTTCTCCTCTTCACCTCCTTCAAGGAATCACCCAATAGTTGCTGAGGTACTATCACCCTTAGAGTGGGATAGGGTCATCCGAATCGGATACTTTTCCCTACAACAAACTGGCGACTCCGAATAAAAGCAACAACTGCAAATAAAACTACTTAAGGTTTACTTCTTTATGAAAGCAAGAGAGAATGAAGAAATGCACTAACCGTTGCCTTGCGCTTAATGTCGAATCCAAACTCTTCTCTTTGCTGCTTGCTCCCAGCTCCTTGCTCTTTTGCTGACCCAGCTACAATGAGATCCTGCAAAATAACAAAGAAGGAAACTACAAGAAGCATGCAATCATAACTGATTCAAGGATTAGCATAAATCAAATATACAATTATCACAATACATCATTGAAAACAAATGCATATAGAAGAACCTCAATAGCTTTTATTAATGGAAGAAGTAAAGTTCTGAGAAGGTTACAACCATTGAAGGCCCCAATCCAGCAACACCTCCCAGCAGAAAGAATTTCTCCTCTTCACCTCCTTCAAGCAATCACCCAATAGTTCTATAGTGAAACCAACAGCATATCATTACTTTGCACAAAATTCCAGCCTCTTGTGCTCATAGGAGAGAGCTCAATATATAGATGAATTGAGAAAGGATGAGTCAGCTTGCAACTGATGTGTAGCTGCCTTGTGTCCTCTCTCTCTTCAGTTGATCTTCAGTTCTTGAGTCCACTTGGAGAACCTTGCTTCCACTTGGAGAAACAGAGCCTCTGACTCATCACAAGGCGAAATCCCTGATCCAAGTGTCATTTTTGGAAGATTCCAGAGCAATGACTCAGTGTGCCACTTGTCCCATCTCGCTCAGCGTAGGTGGCCTTTTTTCTACTTGCTTTGCAACGCAGGTACACCATGGAGGAGTTGAGTTTCAGCGCAGATGCCTAGTGGAGCACCTGCTTTGATTTCAGGATTGCCTGTTTTTGAGTGTTTTCAGGTGGAGAACTGATCTGAGAGCTGTTGGTTTGCTGACCTTGTTCCTCTAGGGGCAGGAACATCATGTTTAGGGACTTTGGATCCCTTGGATTATTGACAATTCATGCCTGGTGCTGCCAGGCACAAAATTGTCTATAACAGATGCCCCCTAAAGTATGAGGTCGTTTATCGGGTGAAATGCTTTATTAGGAGGATCCGAAGTTCATTCAATCTGCTGAGAAGTGTCCTGTAATAAGATACAATACAATACATTATTTTTCATTCTTTTTCATGATCTAGCTGAGGCGGGCATTCCCATGCTCAGCTTTATAAATTCATTTTGGTACATAGCACAGACGATCGTCTGATGATAGACTGATAATTCTCTGCTGAAATTATCATCCTTTGAGAAGGATGATCATCTGCTGCAATGATGTACATGTCAAATGTCTTTATATCCTGAATATATATCGCAGCCCGGATGGATGAAACTAGATCCGGGGTCTTCAATCTCTTCCGATCTTCACTCGATGTACAAGTCGATCCATGTGAGAATTTCTTGAAGTCGAACATGGAAAGACATCGCTTGATTACCGGTCAATGATGTAAACCGTTAACAAGCGCGAGAGGAATCACCAATAAGGATGATGACCCTCAAGGTACAGCAGTACAATTCACATGGTGGGAATAAAGGACTTGGCGTCGACCACCATGCAAAATCTTCTGGTCGAAGGTCATTGATGTATACCTGTCGCCAGAAGTGAGAAACTTGCCATTGACTCATGCAAGCTTCAAAGTACTGAAGGGGTTGTCCCTAGATCAACTCCTTGGATAATGAGCTGATGTCGACAAGGAGCGATCTGTCAAAGGAGGGCCTTAATGAATCCCACATCAGTGACACGGAACGGAGCTAGTGATTGTGATGAGGTGAAAAACAAACTGTGATGTATGATTCAGGGTGGCGGTCATGAAATGGATGAAGGACAATGTATGGCAGTGGATGGGACACGGTTGACTCTTTGCAGAACAACATCTCTTGAACATATAACGACACTGATGTGATGGATTGGTAGCATTACCCCAAATGTGGATGGTGTGGCGAGGACCATGGTGATGAGACCGGTGAATGAAACAACCCAACCCGATGTGATACGGAGGACAAAGTGTCATGTTCAAGAGCGACTTGCTACCATTAAAGCTGTGAGGTTCTCCCAATTTTTCCCCAGTCATTGCTGACCAGTACCTCTTTATTTTTATCAAGCTTGAGGAGGATAACATATGCTTGTTCTATAACCTGCCCTTCGGGCAAGCCCATCGCTACGTTTTAACGAGCCTAGCGATAGGGAAACTCGTTCTCGTCTAAAGACAAGTTTGTCTCTATTTAATGAATTTAACGAGTCTAACGACAAGGATAACTCGGTCCTTTTCATTTTTAGAGAGTCTGAAAAGGTACATAAAGTCAACTCCAGAATTCCTTTTTCGTCATCTAATCCCTTAAGTCCAAAAAAGTATAAAACAATACAGAAGGGATGAATTTTCGATTGCTTTAACGAGCCGAACAAAACAAGCGCTCGATCTTTTTGTGCAATAATCCCTCAGGTCCAAAAAGATTAAAATCTAGAGGAGGGATAGCTCTTCCGGTCGTTTAACGAGCTGGAAGGCCAAAACTCGGCAAACTTTTCATATTTTACGAGTCAGGAGAAAAGAGCTCAAAGAAGACTCGTCTTTTGAGGAACGAGTGATAAACAGGGATAGTAGCAGATTCCAGGTACAGGTTGGAATATTCCAATCACGGCAGTGTCACAAGGATGGCTAAGTGAAATCACTCTTCGCAGCTGTTCCTCAAAATGGGTAAACAAACATATGGAGATGAACGATTGGCCAAATGAACGGATGGAGGTGAGACTGCAAGAACACGACCAAGGGCTTTAATATGGCTGTCAAAGGTTACATTTACCAAGGTTATTTACCGGTTCATTTTTTCTGGGTGAGCTTGAACTCTAGGGGAAGATTGCTCACAACTTATGTTTATTTTTTAACGAGCATGAACTATGTGCTAAAACTGCTCGGATCTTGCGTTTATTTTTTAACGAGCATGAACTGTGTGCTAAAACTGCTCGATTATATGGTTTACTTTTTGATTTTTTTTTTTACCATAACTAGCTTCTCTTTTTCACTGATAGCACTGCATTTTCAAATTGCTGCAACAAACTAGTTAGAAATGAGTAATATTTACTTGAAAATGAGATTAACACATTAATATTTACCTTGAACTACGTAAAAAAGCAAATAAAAAGGGTTTTTAACTCTCACTTTACCATTTCATTTGCATTTTTCTTGTTGGAGCTTTGGAGGAGCCTCTTTCCCCTTGATTTTCATCAGCTGATTCCGGGAGATTCTGCGGACGATTTTCGGCGCCGTTTGGACCAGGTAGGAGCTAAACCTTAGCTCTTCATTTTCATGGTTTCATTTTCCTGTTTTATGCCTGTTTTGCTGTCCTATTGAGCCTCTGGGGTTTTGCCAGGGTGCCCTCTGATCAGCGCAGGTTCCCCATTCGAAAACTGCGTTGGGATTCAAGCTATTTGAAGGTAGCTTGTCCCCCAACGCAGGTAGTACACTGGGCACCTGCGTTGGGGCATAAAAACAACAATTTTTCACAGATTTTGATGAAATTTTCGCCAGTTTTTCATCAATTTCAGGAGCTGACTCATTCTCTTGTTTGTTTTGCAGGGATTCTTGATCAAGATGGCCCTAACATGGCGAGAACGAGAACATGAAGAAGAAGATATGATTGCCCTTCATGATCCTGTTACGGTGGGCGCATTACGAGACTGTGGTTTGCTGAAGTTTTTCCGTATCTCTAGCATGAGAGCACAGATTTCTCTACTGCAGTATATGCTTGATGCTTGGGATCCTGTTAACCAAGTATTCCAGATCAGGAACAAACCTATTCCATTGACCGTGACAGATATTTATTTCTTGACTGGCTTGTCAAGGCGGGGTGCCCCCATTTCTTTATCAGGTACAGTTCGGGGGAATGATTCCGTGAGAGATTATGTCCGCCAGTGCTGCAGGGAGGGGTCCCAGCCGAGCAGAGACGGCAAGGTGGTTATCCGTGATGTTACTAGCAGGCCTCTCAGGTCCATTCTGTATACTCTTGGTAGGATGGCCGGTAGCGCATATTTACATGTTGCCAACAGGTCTCATATGCAGCACGCCTTGGAATGTCTCCAACCGAAGATCTTCAACTGGAGTGATGCGGTGCTTACTCAGATGAAAAATCAATTGAACAAGGTGAAGGACGGGAAGCTGAAGAACTTTGGTTTTGGTTCGATTCTGACTGCCTCCGCCTTGGAGAAGATCCCTCTGATGCAACCTCAGTACATTGATCTCGGAGTGCCTTCTCCTACCTCATATTACAGTTACACCTCAAAAACTGAAGAAATAACTGGAGATATTTCTGATCTGGTATTTCATCAACATAGACTCTGATGAGCATCAGGGCAACGCGCCCATTCCTTTATCGCAGGAAGGAACGTCGTCAGGGTCGTATCCGGCCGTGTATTCGGTCCCACCACCAAGCAACCTGGTTGTGTCCTTTGATTGGAATCAACTAGGCAGACCCCGGTTACCAGCCAGTATCCCATTCAGAATCATCGTCCAAATCTACAGAATGGTGATGGCTGGAACTATCATTGATGAAGGGGCATTTGTGAGTATCCTTTCCTCTATTGCTTGGAAAGCACTGGGTTCCCCGACGCTTTTACCTGAGATGAGAAATCTATCAGGTTTTGATAAAGGAACCAGTCGCCCGTTAGGGATTCTCCCCAATGTTCCCATTACATTGAGGGGGAAGACAGTTCATATGAACGTCATGGTCGTCCAGGGACCCTTGGTTTATAACTTACTCCTTGGACGAGACTATATATATTGCATGGAGGCAATAGTGTCCTCACTCTTCAGAGTTATGTGTTTTCCGCACGAAGGAAGAATGGTCAAGCTCGTAGACCAACTTTCATTTCCAGGATCACGCATCGCAAATAGTCAAATACCATCCCTTAATGGTTTATTCACTCAAGGAATGCCTCCACCCCCGGTTCTACTTCCCGATGAATGCGAGTGATTCGGAAGAAAGAACTGGGACCCAGGGGGCATGCACCCTGGCCTGCCTTGGGCAGAGGAAACCTTGGGTATAAAGTTAATTTCCACAGAAGAATGGGACTAGTCCGTACCCCATCCGAAAGAAGCAAGAGAGGGTTGTTCTAGGATAAAGTTCTTTTGTCAAAGTTATGTGAGTGAGATAATCAGCTTCTCGCTCCCTTTGTCTAAAAAGTAGGCTCTCCTGAGGGAGGAGATCCATTTGTGGCGGCAAGTGGCCACCATCTTTGAAGGCAAGCCTCACCCATTAAAACATATGTTTTGAAGGATAAGTAGGGGCAGCCTCCAAAGAAAGAGATGAAATTGCTGCAACAAGTAGTCACCATCCTTGGCAACCTAATGATAGACATCGCCGAAAAGAGAGTTTAGTTTGCGGCAGCGAACAGAACCATTTTTCGGATAATAAGTAAGAGGCAAGCCTCCCTCCGTAACGCCAATGTTTTATCTGTTGCGATCTTGCAAAAATCTAAAAGTGAACTGATGGGAAGACAAGTACCGTCGGCACCGAAAAATAACGAGAAGACAAGTATCGTTAAAAATATAGCAAGACGACAAGTAGAAAAACAGAGGTGGGACAGAGGAGGGGTAGCCTTGAAATTATACTTTATACCTGGGGGCATGCGAACCTTTTGGAGTGCAAGCACGGGACGACTATTTATTTTTTTAAATTTTTAGGTCCTCCCTTTAAACCCGTAGGTCTAACCCGTTAAACTCGTAGGATTAGCCGTTTCCAGCTTGCATAAAGAAAGGATGTGGGGCAAAAGTCAAAACTTGCCAAATAGGAGCATAGCTTCGTGAGATAAAGCTCCTTAAAAAATAGCTATCTCACCCGAGGCGTTTCTTGTATTATGACTGGTATAATCGAGCAGTTTTAGCACACAGTTCATGCTCGTTAAAAAATAAATGCAAGATCCGAGCAGTTTTAGCGCATAGTTCATGCTCGTTAAAAAATAAACATAAGTTGTGAGCAATCTTCCCCTAGAGTTCAAGCTCACCCAGAAAAAACGAACCGGTAAATAACCTTGGTAAATGTAACCTTTGACAGCCATATTAAAGCCCTTGGTCGTGTTCTTGCAGTCTCACCTCCATCCGTTCATTTGGCCAATCGTTCATCTCCATATGTTTGTTTACCCATTTTGAGGAACAGCTGCGAAGAGTGATTTCACTTAGCCATCCTTGTGACACTGCCGTGATTGGAATATTCCAACCTGTACCTAGAATCTGCTGCTATCCCTGTTTATCACTCGTTCCTCAAAAGACGAGTCTTCTTTGAGCTCTTTTCTCCTGACTCGTAAAATATGAAAAGTTTGCCGAGTTTTGGCCTTCCAGCTCGTTAAACGACCGGAAGAGCTATCCCTCCTCTAGATTTTAATCTTTTTGGACCTGAGGGATAATTGCACAAAAAGATCGAGCGCTTGTTTTGTTCGGCTCGTTAAAGCAATCGAAAATTCATCCCTTTTGTATTGTTTTATACTTTTTCGGACTTAAGGGATTAGATGACGAAAAAGGAATTCTGGAGTTGACTTTATGTACCTTTTCAGACTCTCTAAAAATGAAAAGGACCGAGTTATCCTTGTCGTTAGACTCGTTAAATTCAATAAATAGCGACAAACTTGTCTTTAGACGAGAACGAGTTTCCCTATCACTAGGCTCGTTAAAACATAGCGATGGGCTTGCCCGAAGGGCAGGTTATAGAACAAGCATATGTTATCCTCCTCAAGCTTGATAAAAATAAAGAGGTACTGGTCAGCAATGACTGGGGAAAAATTGGGAGAACCTCACAGCTTTAATGGTAGCAAGTCGCTCTTGAACATGACACTTTGTCCTCCGTATCACATCGGGTTGGATTGTTTCATTCACCGGTCTCATCACCATGGTCCTCGCCACACCATCCACATTTGGGGTAATGCTACCGATCCATCACATCAGTGTCGTTATATGTTCAAGAGATGTTGTTCTGCAAAGAGTCAACCGTGTCCCATCCACTGCCATACATTGTCCTTCATCCATTTCATGACCGCCACCCTGAATCATACATCACAGTTTGTTTTTCACCTCATCACAATCACTAGCTCCGTTTCGTGTCATTGATGTGGGATTCATTAAGGCCCTCCTTTGACAGATCGCTCCTTGTCGACATCAGCTCATTATCCAAGGAGTTGATCTAGGAACAACCCCTTCAGTACTTTGAAGCTTGCATGCCTCAATGGCAAGTTTATCACTTCCGGCGACGGGTATACATCAATGACCTTCGACCAGAAGATTTTGCATGGTGGTCGAAGCCAAGTCCTTTATTCCCACCATGTGAATTGTACTACTGTACCTTGAGGGTCATCAGCCTTATCGGTGATTCCTCTCGTGCTTGTTAACGGTTTACATCATTGACTGGTAATCAAGCGATGTCTTTCCATGTTCGACTTCAAGAAATTCTCACATGGATCGACTTGTACATCGAGTGAAGATCGGAAGAGATTGAAGACCCCGGATCTAGTTTCATCCATCCGGGCTGCGATATATATTCAAGATATAAAGACATTTGATATGTACATCATTGCAGTAGATGATCATCCTTCTCAAAGGATGATAATTTCAGCAGAGAATTATCAGTCTATCATCAGACGATCGTCTATGCTATGTACCAAAATGAATTTATAAAGTTGAGCATGGGAATGCCCGCCTCAGCTAGATCATGAAAAAGAATGAAAAATAATGTATTGTATTGTATCTTATTACAGGACACTTCTCAGCAGATTGAATGAACTTCGGATCCTCCTAATAAAGCATTTCACCCGATAAACGACCTCATACTTTAGGGGGCATCTGTTATAGACAATTTTGTGCCTGGCAGCACCAGGCATGAATTGTCAATAATCCAAGGGATCCAAAGTCCCTAAACATGATGTTCCTGCCCCTAGAGGAACAAGGTCAGCAAACCAACAGCTCTCAGATCAGTTCTCCACCTGAAAACACTCAAAAACAAGCAATCCTGAAATCAAAGCAGGTGCTCCACTAGGCTTCTGCGCTGAAACTCAACTCCTCCATGGTGTACCTGCGTTGCAAAGCAGGTAGAACAAAGGCCACCTGCGCTGAGCGAGATGGGACAAGTGGCACACTGAGTCATTGCTCTGGAATCTTCCAAAAATGACACTTGGATCAGGGATTTCGCCTTGTGATGAGTCAGAGGCTCTGTTTCTCCAAGTGGAAGCAAGGTTCTCCAAGTGGACTCAAGAACTGAAGATCAACTGAAGAGAGAGAGGACACAAGGCAACTACACATCAGTTGCAAGTTGACTCATCCTTTCTCAATTCATCTATATATTGAGCTCTCTCCTATGAGCTCAAGAGGCTGGAATTTTGTGCAAAGTAATGATATGCTGTTGGTTTCACTATAGAACTATTGGGTGATTTCTTGAAGGAGGTGAAGAGGAGAAATTCTTTCTGCTGGGAGGTGTTGCTGGATTGGGGCCTTCAATGGTTGTAACCTTCTCAGAACTTTACTTCTTCTATTAATAAAAGCTATTGAGGTTCTTCTATATGCATTTGTTTCAATGTTGTATTGTGATGATTGTATATTTGATTTATGCTAATCCTTGAATCAGTTATTTTACGAGTCAGGAGAAAAGAGCTCAAAGAAGACTCGTCTTTTGAGGAACGAGTGATAAACAGGGATAGCAGCAGATTCCAGGTACAGGTTGGAATTTTCCAATCACGGCAGTGTCACAAGGATGGCTAAGTGAAATCACTCTTCGCAGCTGTTCCTCAAAATGGGTAAACAAACATATGGAGATGAACGATTGGCCAAATGAACGGATGGAGGTGAGACTGCAAGAACACGACCAAGGGCTTTAATATGGCTGTCAAAGGTTACATTTACCAAGGTTATTTACCGGTTCATTTTTTCTGGGTGAGCTCGAACTCTAGGGGAAGATTGCTCACAACTTATGTTTATTTTTTAACGAGCATGAACTATGTGCTAAAACTGCTCGGATCTTGCGTTTATTTTTTAACGAGCATGAACTGTGTGCTAAAACTGCTCGATTATATGGTTTACTTTTTGATTTTTTTTTTTACCATAACTAGCTTCTCTTTTTCACTGATAGCACTGCATTTTCAAATTGCTGCAACAAACTAGTTAGAAATGAGTAATATTTACTTGAAAATGAGATTAACACATTAATATTTACCTTGAACTACGTAAAAAAGCAAATAAAAAGGGTTTTTACCTCTCACTTTACCATTTCATTTGCGTTTTGCTTGTTGGAGCTTTGGAGGAGCCTCTTTCCCCTTGATTTTCATCAGCTGATTCCGGGAGATTCTGCGGACGATTTTCGGCGCCGTTTGGACCAGGTAGGAGCTAAACCTTAGCTCTTCATTTTCATGGTTTCATTTTCCTGTTTTATGCCTGTTTTGCTGTCCTATTGAGCCTCTGGGGTTTTGCCAGGGTGCCCTCTGTTCAGCGCAGGTTCCCCATTCGAAAACTGCGTTGGGATTCAAGCTGTTTGAAGGCAGCTTGTCCCCCAACGCAGGTAGTACACTGGGCACCTGCGTTGGGGCATAAAAACAACAATTTTTCACAGATTTTGATGAAATTTTCGCCAGTTTTTCATCAATTTCAGGAGCTGACTCATTCTCTTGTTTGTTTTGCAGGGATTCTTGATCAAGATGGCCCTAACATGGCGAGAACGAGAACATGAAGAAGAAGATATGATTGCCCTTCATGATCCTGTTACGGTGGGCGCATTACGAGACTGTGGTTTGTTGAAGTTTTTCCGTATCTCTAGCATGAGAGCACAAATTTCTCTACTGCAGTATATGCTTGATGCTTGGGATCCTGTTAACCAAGTATTCCAGATCAGGAACAAACCTATTCCATTGACCGTGACAGATATTTATTTCTTGACTGGCTTGTCAAGGCGGGGTGCCCCCATTTCTTTATCAGGTACAGTTCGGGGGAATGATTCCGTGAGAGATTATGTCCGCCAGTACTGCAGGGAGGGGTCCCAGCCGAGCAGAGACGGTAAGGTGGTTATCCGTGATGTTACTAGCAGGCCTCTCAAGTCCATTCTGTATACTCTTGGTAGGATGGCCGGTAGCGCATCTTTACATGTTGCCAACAGGTCTCATATGCAGCACGCCTTGGAATGTCTCCAACCGAAGATCTTCAACTGGAGTGATGCGGTGCTTACTCAGATGAAAAATCAATTGAACAAGGTGAAGGACGGGAAGCTGAAGAACTTTGGTTTTGGTTCGATTCTGACTGCCTTCACCTTGGAGAAGATCCCTCTGATGCAACCTCAGTACATTGATCTCGGAGTGCCTTCTCCTACCGAGCCACGTATGCAGCGATGGGTCGATCACATGTCCAGACATGCAGGTCAATCCCAGATTTCTTTCAATGCCGCTTTCTTCAGGTGGTTCGATCGCCAGGAGATGGCTTTTTCCGAGTACCCATATGTTGGTATGGATTTCCGGGGTGATCCGGATATGGTACTGCCAGACGGTGCTCAGTGGGATGCTACTGGTAAGAACTTCAACCATATTACTGTTCATTGTTTTCATTTATAATGTTCTTGTGCTTTATTCTATCAAGACTTTAATTGAACTCATGTGTGCTTGCAGATGTCGGTCCTTTTCGTCCGGCAGTTCGTCTGAGACCACCTGTTGCTGCTCCGGCAGAGGAACCTGCTCGGAGAGTTATTATCCGTGATCTTAGCAATACTGAGACCCTTACAGCTGTGTAGGGGCAGGTTGAGAACCTTACCCGTGGTCTTCCAGATGTACAGATTGACGAGTTACCTTTACTGATGCAGCAGCATACTATCGGTGTACCTAGACGATGGACCCGTCTTCTGCGTATGATAGCACAGACTGTGGCTTACTATCAGGAGCATCACTAGGCTAGGGTGCCCCCTAGCACTTTTGAGTTTTTAGGTCACATGACCAATTTTGTCTTGGTTACAGAACGTTATGTATGAACTTTATGAACAGCTTATATATATTTTGATTTTCGATTTTCATTCTGGTTGATTTGGATGATTCATATGTACACTTTTTATGATGTGTCCCTTTTATAAATGTTGCAGATGTCTATCTAACACATAGTTTGCTAATGAGTCAGTTAATGTGTTTAAATTTCTTGAAATATGTTGATATTGAAGTGAATCAAATCGTCTTTCCAAGATCTTTACTCTTAGGAACATGCGATAAATAGCTGGATTACGAACAGAATATATGCCATTGAGTTGTAGTACTACGAGTTGTGAGTCTAGCCTGACAATTAGTCGGCGTATGCCTCGTGTGACGACATCAGAGAGTAGTTCTATCAACGCGCTATACTCAGCGATGTTATTCGTTGATTGCCCAATACATACACCTCTGAAACTTACTAACTCGCCACTTGGATCAAAAATGGCCCATGCTGCAGAGGATAGGTTCCGCGAACTACGACTCGCTCCGTCGGCATATCCAACACATGTCTCCATAAGGTTTGACATCTGCAACGAATGAAAAAGGGGAATCACTCAACCAGAACAAGAACTTTGGCGAAAACAAAATACAACAAAAGCATGCAGGTTACTATTTAAGCATAGTAACGCTTGAGGTACAGCCCGTTCCGGGGCTGCGCCAGTGGAATTCCGTCGTAATCTATTAACTCGTAGGCTCCTTTTGCTAACACTCTTTTAACAATATAGGGGCCCATCCATAAGGAATTGAATTTACCTGCTCCTAATTTATCGGACTCTTGGTCATAAAGCAAGACCAAATCACCTTCTGAGAAGACACGGGGTTTGACATTTTTGTCGAACTGAGCCTTGACTCGTTTCTTATGGGCTTCGTTAGCCAAAGCGGCATCACGACGGGTTTCATCCAAGTGGATTAATTCCAAGAAACGAGCCTCTTCTTCCGAAGTTCCGGGGAGGAGATCAATTGCGAGTTTAAGCGACGAAATTTCACACTGGATCGGTAAGACTGCTTCTAGACCGTACACCAATTGGAAAGGTGTGAATCCGGTTGCGTTTCTTACCGAAGTTCGGTAGGCCCACAAGGCTGCATACAGGATTAGGTGCCATCTTCTTTTATGAACTCCGATCATCCTTTGCAACATACGCTTCAGGATGTTGTTGATTGCTTCAACTTGTCCGTTGGCTTGTGGATAATACGGAGTAGAGCTGTCGTGAGATAGCCCTAGTTTTGCAGCTAATTCGACCATCATGTGATTGCGGAAATGTGATCCATGATCTGTAACTATAGCCTGGGGTACGCCGAACCTGGCGACTACGTGATTGAAAAAGAATAGGGCAGCTGTTTCACCGGTATTGTCCAATGTAGGCATCGCCTCGGCCCACTTGGTAAAATAGTCTACTGCGACTATAATATACCCATGCCCCCCGGTCGAGGTGGGGTTACATTGCATGAAATCGATGCCCCATTTGGCGAAAGGCCCAACTGCAACTATTGGTTGCAGGGGTGCGGGCGGTCTTCTGGTTTTGCTATCAAAGATTTGGCAGGAATGGCAACTTCGGACTGCGATTATGCAATCTTTGAACATTGTTGGCCAAAAATATCCTGCTCTTAATATCTTTTGGGCTGTAGCGAAACCTGATTGATGCCCTCCACACGCGCCTGAATGACACTCATTCAGGGCTTTTTCGGCCTCTTCATGGGTGAGACACCTCCTCAGAACTGTATCGATACCACGACGGTAAAGGGTATCACCGACGATCACGTAGTCTTTTGCTTGGTATCGTATACATTTCTGTTCGGAGTGTGAGGTGTCTGGTCAAAACTTTTGGGTTTGGAGATAGATAATTATATCTCCATACCATTCATCGCTTGCAGATATCAAAAATAAAGTCTCGTCCACGATTGATTACTTGGAAGTTTCATCGTTGGACGACGATGGGAGATCGCATAATAATTCTGCGAATACCAGAGCTTTCTTTGACTTGGATTTCACAAATTCCAGATCAAACTCTTGAAGGATCGCTATCCATTTGGAATACTTGCCCCCCAGCAACTGTCGCGATAGTATATAAGTCATGGGGTTGCAATCTGACAGAATGGTAGTTTTCCTAAAGAGGATATAATGTCGAAATCTCTGTACCGCTTGAACAGCAGCAAGCGCTAGCTTTTCAACGTAAGAATATTTACTTTCTGTATCATTTAAGTTTTTACTTAAATAATATACAGGATGTTCAACTCCATCGACTTCTTGAACTAAAACCATCGCGATGGTTGTATCCGCTGCAGCTAGATACAGGTTAAAATCCCTAAGATAATCTGGGGCGTACATTAATGATGCTTTTACTAGAGACTCTTTCAAAGCGTCAAAGGAAGCTTGCGCAACCTGGTCCCAGTCGAAGGGTACATCTTTTTTCAAAAGACGTGTGTAACCTTTAGCAAGTTCTGCGTAATTTGGAATGAACCTCCTCAGAAAGTTTGCTTTCCCTTGGAGTTTCTAAATCTGAAGCAAATTTGAAGGTGGAGGCAAATTGATGATTGCCTGAACCTTACAGGGGTCGAGACGAATCCCATCTTTAGAGACTACAAAGCCAAGTAAACGACCAGAACCGACGCAAAACACACATTTGTGTGGATTGAGTCTTATCTTGTAGTGTCGGCAACGTAGAAATATCGCTCTTAGATGCTGCGGATGATCAGTCCGCATTCGCGAATGAGCCAGAAGATTGTCGAGATATGGTTGAACAATGCTCTTGATGTCGTGGAAGGCATAATTCATAGCCCTCTGAAAATTCGCCCCTGCGTTCTTCAAACCAAAGGGTAATTTTCGATAGGCGAATGTGCCCCACGGACATATAAATGCAGTCTTAGACTGGTCCTGTGGGCGGATATTAATTTGATTATATCCGGAGAATCCGTCCATAAAGGAAAAGATTTCACATCCGGCGCATTCATCAATTATCTGGTCGATGAAGGGTGTAGGGTAGTTGTCCTTTGGACAAGCTTGGTTTACATCCCTATAATCGACGCACACTCGTATTGTTCCTTGTTTTTTCATAACAGGAACAATATTCGATACCCAATCGGTTAGAGGAACCGGGTAGATGAATCCAGCATGGAGAAGTTTCTCAACTTCTGCTTTAATGGCAGCGGCTTTCTTAGGGTGCACCTGTCGAAGCCGTTGTCTTACTGGTTTGACATCAGGATACATTTTAATTTCATGTTCAACGATACTTGAGTCGATGCCTGGCATTTCATCATATGACCAAGCAAAGACATCTCTAAATTCGCGAAAGAGAGCGTTATATATTTCCAGTTCTGAAGGGGAACAACCTTTGCCAACATGAATATTCTCTACAATACCTGTTTTGGTCGAGATATTTATGGCTATAGTCTCTTCAATATTGGATAAGTTTCGCTTAGAATTCACCGTGTTTACAGTATTTGTTAGGAATTCAAAGACTGAAGGGTGGTAAAGATCTTTCTGAGTATCTTCTTCGTATTCCGGAAGAAGGGAACGATGGTGGTGATCATTCCATGGTGCCCCCTCAATCATCATTGATTGCAAGATTCCTTCGTCAGTCCCATGTACTTTCGACCAAGGATCTAATGGGGTACCATATTCTCTAGATCTATCTACCCAAACGCTCGAAGAGCGCTGATTGGGATTCGCCTCCCAGGCATGAAACATTGATTGCTACAATATTTCAATGGGGCTTGGTGGCAAAACCATTGCATGATCCATAGCGACTTTTCCTTCTGTGTCTTTCAAGGTGGATACCATATTGCATGTTGCTACAAATGGTACATTTCCTATGCAACTAGGAGGTGGTAGCACGAAAGTTCCCATCATAGTGGGATCTTTCAACAGACCTACTCCAATATCTTGAATCGACCGGTCGCTGCCATGGATCATGGGAACGCTTCCTGTAACTTGTGAACCATTAGGGAGGAAGTTTTGTTGATCGACGACCGTAATCCCTCCTTCAAAGGGGAATGCGATCTTCCTAAAATAAGTCGACACAACAGCTTGCATGGCATAAATCCATGGCCTTCCCAGTAGGATGTTATAGTCAATATTGCCATCAATGACTTCAACATCTATTTCTACTGTTTTGCCCCCTAGTTCAACTTTCAGGTTACTAAGGATACCGTAAGGGGTATATATCCTTCCGTCGAATGCTTTTAATGTTGTCGATGATCGCGACAAGGTTGGAGATCCTAAATTTTTCCAGCAACTCATCGACATAATACATGTCGATGCCCCCTCATCAATAATCATTCTATGAACTGTTTTGTTGAGGGCTTTCACTTGGACGAGGAAAGCTAGTTGAGCTGGTAACTGAGGATCATACCCTTTGTGATCAAAGGATACCAGATTGGAATCTTTAGGATCCACCCCACCAATTGCTGATAACAATGCCTGCCTTTGGGATGGGCAATGTTGTAGTACCTCAAGAGTCAACATAGCAGATGGCGATTGTGCCAAATCTTCCACTATGTTATAATGTTGTGCCGCTCTGGCACGAGGATTAAATGTAGATTTGTGTACTACTCCCTTTGGCGGTTTTATCGTTAATTCGTGCGTGATGGGGGGTACAACTTCTGCCGAAGTTGTTGTCGAACTGCTAGGTTGATCTTTACCTTTATCATTTAAGTTTTTACTTAAATAATATACAGGATGTTCAACTCCATCGACTTCTTGAACTAAAACCATCGCGATGGTTGTATCCGCTGCAGCTAGATACAGGTTAATATCCCTAAGATAATCCGGGGCGTACATTAATGATGCTTTTACTAGAGACTCTTTCAAAGCGTCAAAGGAAGCTTGCGCAACCTGGTCCCAGTCGAAGGGTACATCTTTTTTCAAAAGACGTGTGTAACCTTTAGCAAGTTCTGCGTAATTTGGAATGAACCTCCTCAGAAAGTTTGCTTTCCCTTGGAGTTTCTGAATCTGAAGCAAATTTGAAGGTGGAGGCAAATTGATGATTGCCTGAACCTTACAGGGGTCGAGACGAATCCCATCTTTAGAGACTACAAAGCCAAGTAAACGACCAGAACCGACGCAAAACACACATTTGTGTGGATTGAGTCTTATCTTGTAGTGTCGGCAACGTAGAAATATCGCTCTTAGATGCTGTGGATGATCAGTCCGCTTTCGCGAATGAGCCGGAAGATCGTCGAGATATGGTTGAACAATGCTCTTGATGTCGTGGAAGGCATAATTCATAGCCCTCTGAAAAGTCGCCCCTGCGTTCTTCAAACCAAAGGGTAATTTTCGATAAGCGAATGTGCCCCACGGACATATAAATGCAGTCTTAGACTGGTCCTGTGGGCGGATATTAATTTGATTATATCCGGAGAATCCGTCCATAAAGGAAAAAATTTCACATCCGGCGCATTCATCAATTATCTGGTCGATGAAGGGTGTAGGGTAGTTGTCCTTTGGACAAGCTTGGTTTACATCCCTATAATCGACGCACACTCGTATTGTTCCTTGTTTTTTTCATAACAGGAACAATATTCGATACCCAATCGGTTAGAGGAACCGGGTAGATGAATCCAACATGGAGAAGTTTCTCAACTTCTGCTTTAATGGCAGCGGCTTTCTTAGGGTGCACCTGTCGAAGCCGTTGTCTTACTGGTTTGACATCAGGATACATTTTAATTTCATGTTCAACGATACTTGAGTCGATGCCTGGCATTTCATCATATGACCAAGCAAAGACATCTCTAAATTCGCGAAAGAGAGCGTTATATATTTCCAGTTCTGAAGGGGAACAACCTTTGCCAACATGAATATTCTCTACAATACCTGTTTTGGTCGAGATATTTATGGCTATAGTCTCTTCAATATTGGATAAGTTTCGCTCAGAATCCACCGTGTTTACAGTATTTGTTAGGAATTCAAAGACTAAAGGGTGGTAAAGATCTTTCTGAGCATCTTCTTCGTATTCCGGAAGAAGGGAACGATGGTGGTGATCATTCCATGGTGCCCCCTCAATCATCATTGATTGCAAGATTCCTTCGTTAGTCCCATGTACTTTCGACCAAGGATCTAATGGGGTACCATATTCTCTAGATCTATCTACCCAAACGCTCGAAGAGCGCTGATTGGGATTCGCCTCCCAGGCATGAAACATTGATTGCTACAATATTTCAATGGGGCTTGGTGGCAAAACCATTGCATGATCCATAGCGACTTTGCCTTCTGTGTCTTTCAAGGTGGATACCATATTGCATGTTGCTACAAATGGTACATTTCCTATGCAACTAGGAGGTGGTAGCGCGAAAGTTCCCATCATAGTGGGATCTTTCAACAGACCTACTCCAATATCTTGAATCGACCGGTCGCTGCCATGGATCATGGGAACGCTTCCTGTAACTTGTGAACCATTAGGGAGGAAGTTTTGTTGATCGACGACCGTAATCCCTCCTTCAAAGGGGAATGCGATCTTCCTAAAATAAGTCGACACAACAGCTTGCATGGCATAAATCCATGGCCTTCCCAGTAGGATGTTATAGTCAAGATTGCCATCAATGACTTCAACATCTATTTCTACTGTTTTGCCCCCTAGTTCAACTTTCAGGTTACTAAGGATACCGTAAGGGGTATATATCCTTCCATCGAATGCTTTTAATGTTATCAATGATCGCGACAAGGTTGGAGATCCTAAAGTTTTCCAGCAACTCATCGACATAATACATGTCGATGCCCCCTCATCAATAATCGTTCTATGAACTGTTTTGTTGAGGGCTTTCACTTGGACGAGGAAAGCTAGTTGAGCTGGTAACTGAGGATCATACCCTTTGTGATCAAAGGATACCAGATTGGAATCTTTAGGATCCACCCCACCAATTGCTGATAACAATGCCTGCCTTTGGGATGGGCAATGTTGTAGTACCTCAAGAGTCGACATAGCAGATGGCGATTGTGCCAAATCTTCCACTATGTTATAATGCTGTGCCGCTCTGGCACGAGGATTAAATGTAGACTTGTGTACTACTCCCTTTGGCGGTTTTATCGTTAATTCGTGCGTGATGGGGGGTACAACTTCTGCCGAAGTTGTTGTCGAACTGCTAGGTTGATCTTTACCTTTATCGTTCGACACCTGTGGATTCCCGTAATCTTTGTTCCTTGTCGAAATCAAAGCATCATTTTGCTGTTTTGAAACCGACAACATAAGCACTTGAGATGGGGAAGCGTTTCCACTATCAACCAGATTTTGACCTGGGTTAGGAAATGGATCACTTGACACAGCTGAGGTATGCGGACTCTTAAAGAACCTCTTTAGCTCAGCTTTGAATGGGCAATTCTTAGTGTTATGATCCTTGTCATCGCATATTTGACATGGATTCGGTTTCCTATTCCCAGGAGGGTTCGAAGAATTTTTCTTAGGGGATGACTCACCTTGTTTATTCTTCTTCCCTTTGTTTTGCTTCTTCTTGCTTCCTGGTTGATTGGTTTCTTTGCCTTTATCTGTCGATACGGCATTTACTTCCGAAGCAAGAACTTCTCCATGCGCATTTTGATTCGAATCCTTACGGGCCTTCTTTTGATTGGTCCTTTTCGGATTCGTGTTTGCCGTGCCAATCACGCCATCGCTAGCATGAGAGTCACTATTTGATTTAGGAGGAGGAGGGATTGAAAACTCTGGTCTAGGGGCGTCTGGTATTTTGTCATAGAGCGTGCCGGACTGAGTATATACTAAGTCCAAATATTGTGCACGAGCAATAACCTGCTCTTCTGTTACGACTCCCCCCTTTGCCACATCTTCCGTTATGGCCGGAAGTAACGACTTTATAAACCACTCAGCTAAAAGCTGATCAGGAACGTATGTTTTAACCATTCTTCATCGACGTCGCCACTCATGTATATGATCTGATATATGAGTTGCGGTTGTCTGTTTGAAGTTAGTCAATATCTCTGTTCCCGTTTCATACCTTATCGGTAATTGAAAGTGGGTTAAAAATGTCGTGGCAAGGGAGCTAAAATTGTCGAACGAAGCTCTTGGCAATTCTATATACCATTTCGCCGCTGGACCTGTCAATGTCCTCTGAAAGAGGCGAAGCCTTATCGAATCATCATTTAAAGTGTTCGACGAACACCATAGATGAAATGTCATCACATGATTCGACGGGTCTTCACCTGGATTTCCATTAAATTTAGGAATGTCGGATGGGAGTTTGTGCGGGATCACTGGCCACCATGGGGCGTAAGCAATTGGATCATTGGTTAACCGATGTAAATCAGGCAACTCTAAAGTCGCCACGAATGGTAACTGTTGATTCAAGTTAGGGGAAGCGTATCCAGGGTACGATGGAATCGCCTGAACAGTTGGTCTTTGCATACCAGCATAATGGAGTTGATGTTGGTATGACTGATACGGTTGATGGACTTGACCACTATAAAGTGGTTGATTTTGACCATTTTGGATATATGGTTGTCCAGTATTCGCAAAGATTTGCTGTTCAGAACCTTGGTACACTTGTTGGAATTGTGGCTGTTGGTATTGCACTATCCACGGTTGCGATACCATGGGTTGTTGTGCTATACTAACCATTGGACCAAGATGTGGGGTGATTGTACCCGATTGTACTTGTGTCGCCCCACCAGTAGGCGATTGTGGTTGGGTCGCAGGGTCAAGGGGCTGTTGCATGAGGACCTGAGAAATCTGAGGTTGACATACAACAGGCATCGTTTGAACTTGCGACACGGTTACAATAGCCGGTGTAGTTGGGATGTTCGTCACAGGTACACACTGTTGCATAGAATATACAACTCTTGGTGGCTGGGATAGCATAGGTACCCAACTACTCGTTGCAATTCCACCATAACTTGAATAAGGTTGAGAACTCCCATATGGGTACCCTCCCGGAGGGGGTAATGAAAGGGCGTACTGCGCCCCATACGGTGGTAATCCAGAACTCAAGGCAATTGATTGTCCTGGAGGACTGGATGGCCTAAATTGATTCCCAAAAGGGTCAATTTTTTGAGTCTCACCATAAGAGTTACCAGACATTACTCCGGAACAAACAGGAACAGACCATACTGCCGAGATAGTCCCTTGGTGGACTCCTTCTAGCGACTGAGAGCTAGTTGGGACAGATGGTATGCCGGCGAACATTGTTGGATTCGCAGCAGGTAATTCTGCCGTCGCCGTGTCATTTGACACAGTCCTAGATGTCGACGGTTGTTTAGACATTTTGAGTCTATCCAATTGATTGCCTAGTGATTCTACAGGAACTTCCACTGGTGATGGACAAACTTCTGTTGTAGCAGGAAATAGAGTGACCCCTACTCCAAAATGAGTTGGAGTGGATACTTGCGGTTCCTCTATAATTTCCTCTATCGCAATCAGACCAGGTGGAAGAGGAAGACCGTCAGGTCCGTAATAGATTTCCGGTGCCGAAGAAGGGGTTGTATCAACAGCGACAGATGTTTGAGGAACAAAACTCTCTGGACCAGTTACAGATGGAACTGGTTCAGTTATACAAGTATTTGCCCCTAGACTAGGATCAGTATTACTGTCCTTCTGCGGCGGTTGAACTTCTTCTATAGAGGCAGGGTTTCCGGAAATGTTTGGAGTAACCAGAATCTCAGATGTTGTTGGAACACTTGTTCTAACTTTTAAAGGAGATTTTGAACTGGTTCGACGAGCTCGCTTTGTCCGGACTGTTTTCAATTCCGGAGACAAAGACGGTTGACTCGCAAGCCTCCGAGAACGACGGATATTCAATTGACTTTCTTCCACGATTGCGGATTACTCGATCAACTAAAATATAAAGGGGAAAATTTGCGTTTCCGATTTGAATGAATTTTATTAGACGCTTTTAAACATAACTTTGCTTTTTCATGTTTTAAGAGTCGAGAAAAAGCTAAAGATGACTCTAGTCTCCTTCGATGTATTAACGAGCCCGAAGTGACAAATGCTCGGTTGGACTTTTTCAGTTATAGAGTTTGAAAAAGGCCAAAAGAAACTGCTCTGGAGATCTAGGCAGAGGGTGTGCCAAACCTTTCGCAAAACCACGGAATACGTTTTACGGTACGTGTGGTCAATCTTCGTGAATGCTGTGTTCACTGCATTGCGATCAGTAGGGCGGCCGACACGGCTTCCTAAGGATAAAGGATATATGCCTATAGGGGTCTCCCAATATATACTCGACGGTACGTGGGAGCACAAGTCCGTATTAGTGCCACCGACTCTCAGGAGGAATCACCCACCTTCGTAGAGATCGACAGTCACTACGTTTAACGACGCCGGAACACGTCTCTAGCTTAGACCTCTATGTGTTTGCGTTATGTTTCAATGCGTTGTTAGGTTCATTCAGTATATTTTAAGTTGATCTTTTTAAAGTTTGCCTTTCAAGGTTCACCACGAGATGTATATGACAAAAATCCTAAATGCAGCCTAAGATGAGAAGCAAGCTTTTTCAAATCTTTTTGACTGATGAAAATCTTAACTACTGAGGGAGAAGAAAGGCAAATCTTTTCACACAGTTCATACAGCACAAACTAATGCACTTTCTCCTAAATCATCATGCAAACCTTTTTCAAATGCAAAATGCACAATGCATGTATTTTCTTTTCCCTTTCTTAATGTTGATGTATTACAAAAAGAAAGTTGTTATTTAACTTTGATTTCGATTTAAAGCGAAAACAAACAAGCTTGTCCAAAATCAAAAGACGCCTTAAGATTTACTTGTTTAATCACTGGAAATACATGAAATCAAACCATAATGACGAAAGTAAAAAGACTAATCAGCTATGGACAGCAAACAAGCTAACTCTTTAGACCAGCAAAATGCCTAACACAGGTTCAGATCTAAGAGGCCAAAGCAAGACTACTTCACTTTCGTTATGGGAAATTGTAAATGATGTAAGAAATACAAAAGAACAAGTACAATTTCGTTATATAACAGAGGCGGAATGATGGCAAGTAAGGTTGGTTTCAGAACAGGTACAAGATTGGTAACTGGCTGCAAAATCTATAGTGAAAACAGGCAAGAAAAAGGGAGGAAACCCCAAATGCACAAGGCAAAATTGGGCCAACGCAGGTGCTGCACAGCCAGTCTGGCTCTCAGCGCAGGTAGCCCCTTCGGGACCTGCGTTGCAAAGCAGGTAGCCTGTGTACTACCTGCTTTGGAAAACGAAAGTTGCGTTTTCTCAGTTTCCGGGTCACAATTTTCTCAAAAATTCACAGTTTTTTCTCAAATCAGAAGCTATCAGTCAAGCACACACTAAGGGATGATAAGGAAGATGAAAAGCTATCACTAAGAGCTTAAAAGGATCCTTGTAGATCAGCTCTTCAAATCATGAACATGCTCAGAAATGAGCTAGAGTAGCTGCCCTCTACTTCGCTTTTGATATAGTCAGAAGCTTTTCGATTTGGTACTCTTTTGTTCAGGAAATGAATAGCAAAATACTACAAACAATCAAATAGATACGATCCCCAGCGGAGTCGCCAGTTTGTTGTAGGGAAAAGTATCCGACTCGGATGACCCTATCCCACTCTAAGGGTGATAGTACCTCAGCAACAACTGTAAAGAAAACTACTTAAGGTTTACTTCTTTATGAAAGCAAGAGAGAATGAAGAAATGCACTAACCGTTGCCTTGCGCTTAATGTCGAATCCAAACTCTTCTCTTTGCTGCTTGCTCCCAGCTCCTTGCTCTTTTGCTGGCCCAGCTACAATGAGATCCTGCAAAATAACAAAGAAGGAAACTACAAGAAGCATGCAATCATAACTGATTCAAGGATTAGCATAAATAAAATATACAATTATCACAATACATCATTGAAACAAGTGCATATAGAAGAACCTCAATAGCTTTTATTAATGGAAGAAGTAAAGTTCTGAGAGTGTTACAACCATTGAAGGCCCCAATCCAGAAACACCTCCCAGCAGAAAGAATTTCTCCTCTTCACCTCCTTCAAGCAATCACCCAATAGTTCTATAGTGAAACCAACAGCATATCATTACTTTGCACAAAATTCCAGCCTCTTGAGCTCATAGGAGAGAGCTCAATATATAGATGAATTGAGAAAGGATGAGTCAGCTTGCAACTGATGTGTAGCTGCCTTGTGTCCTCTCTCTCTTCAGTTGATCTTCAGTTCTTGAGTCCACTTGGAGAACCTTGCTTCCACTTGGAG
Organism: Pinus tabuliformis; assembly: GCA_031772625.1. Classification (NCBI taxonomy): domain Eukaryota; kingdom Viridiplantae; phylum Streptophyta; class Pinopsida; order Pinales; family Pinaceae; genus Pinus; species Pinus tabuliformis. The sequence continues at coordinate 973,121,495 of CM062806.1, forward strand.
AAACAGAGCCTCTGACTCATCACAAGGCGAAATCCCTGATCCAAGTGTCATTTTTGGAAGATTCCAGAGCAATGACTCAGTGTGCCACTTGTCCCATCTCGCTCAGTGCAGGTGGCCTTTGTTCTACCTGCTTTGCAACGCAGGTACACCATGGAGGAGTTGAGTTTCAGCGCAGAAGCCTAGTGGAGCACCTGCTTTGATTTCAGGATTGCTTGTTTTTTAGTGTTTTCAGGTGGAGAACTGATCTGAGAGCTGTTGGTTTGCTGACCTTGTTCCTCTAGGGGCAGGAACATCATGTTTAGGGACTTTGGATCCCTTGGAGGATTGTATATGTTGGTATGGATACATCACAGTTTGTTTTTCACCTCATCACAATCACTATCTCCGTTCCGTGTCACTGATGTGGGATTCGTTAAGGCCCTCCTTTGACGGATCGCTCCTTGTCGACATCAGCTCATTATCCAAGGAGTTGATCTAGGAACAACCCCTTCAGTACTTTGAAGCTTGCATGCCTCAATGGCAAGTTTCTCACTTCCGGTGACAGGTATACATCAATGACCTTCGACCAGAAGATTTTGCATGGTGGTCGACGCCAAGTCCTTTATTCCCACCATGTGAATTGTACTGTTGTACCTTGAGGGTCATCATCCTTATCGGTGATTCCTCTCGCGCTTGTTAACGGTTTACATCATTGACCGGTAATCAAGCGATGTCTTTCCATGTTCGACTTCAAGAAATTCTCACATAGATCGACTTGTACATCGAGTGAAGATCGGAAGAGATTGAAGACCCGGATCTAGTTTCATCCATCCGGGCTGCGATATATATTCAGGATATAAAGACATTTGATATGTACATCATTGCAGCAGATGATCATCCTTCTCAAAGGATGATAATTTCAGCAGAGAATTATCAGTCTATCATCAGACGATCGTCTGTGCTATGTACCAAAATGAATTTATAAAGCTGAGCATGGGAATGCCCGCCTCAGCTAGATCATGAAAAATAATGAAAAATAATGTATTGTATTGTATCTTATTACGGGACACTTCTCAGCAGATTGAATGAACTTCGGATCCTCCTAATAAAGCATTTCACCCGATAAACGACCTCATACTTTAGGGGGCATCTGTTATAGACAATTTTGTGCCTTGCAGCATCAGGCATGAATTGTCAATAATCCAAGGGATCCAAAGTCCCTAAACATGATGTTCCTACCCCTAGAGGAACAAGGTCAGCAAACCAACAGCTCTCAGATCAGTTCTCCACCTGAAAACACTCAAAAACAAGCAATCCTGAAATCAAAGTAGGTGCTCCACTAGGCTTCTGCGCTGAAACTCAACTCCTCCATGGTGTACCTGCGTTGCAAAGCAGGTAGAACAAAGGCCACCTGCGCTGAGCGAGATGGGACAAGTGGCACACTGAGTCATTGCTCTGGAATCTTCCAAAAATGACACTTGGATCAGGGATTTCGCCTTGTGATGAGTCAGAGGCTCTGTTTCTCCAAGTGGAAGCAAGGTTCTCCAAGTGGACTCAAGAATTGAAGATCAACTGAAGAGAGAGAGGACACAAGGCAGCTACACATCAGTTGCAAGCTGACTCATCCTTTCTCAATTCATCTATATATTGAGCTCTCTCCTATGAGCTCAGGAGGCTGGAATTTTGTGCAAAGTAATGATATGCTGTTGGTTTCACTATAGAACTATTGGGTGATTGCTTGAAGGAGGTGAAGAGGAGAAATTCTTTCTGCTGGGAGGTGTTGCTGGATTGGGGCCTTCAATGGTTGTAACCTTCTCAAAACTTTACTTCTTCCATTAATAAAAGCTATTGAGGTTCTTCTATATGCACTTGTTTCAATGATGTATTGTGATGATTGTATATTTGATTTATGCTAATCCTTGAATCAGTTATGAATGCATGCTTCTTGTAGTTTCCTTCTTTGTTATTTTGCAGGATCTCATTGTAGCTGGGCCAACAAAAGAGCAAAGAGCTAGGAGCAAGCAGCAAAGAGAAGAGATTGGAGCAAATATTAAGCGCAAGGCAACGGTTAGTGCATTTCTTCATTCTCTCTTGCTTTCATAAAGAAGTAAACCTTAAGTAGTTTTATTTGCAGTTGTTGCTGAGGTACTATCACCCTTACAACAAACTACAATGAAGAAACTATAATAGGTAGTCTTCATTTGCCTACCATGAAGATCAACTGAAGAGAGAGAGGACACAAGGCAGCTACACATCAGTTGCAAGCTGACTCATCCTTTCTCAATTCATCTATATATTAAGCTCTCTCCTATGAGCTCAGGGGGCTGGAATTTTGTGCAAAGTAATGATATGTTGTTGGTTTCACTATAGAACTATTGGGTGATTGCTTGAAGGAGGTGAAGAGGAGAAATTCTTTCTGCTGGGAGGTGTTGCTGGATTGGGGCCTTCAATGGTTGTAACCTTCTCAGAACTTTACTTCTTCCATTAATAAAAGCTATTGAGGTTCTTCTATATGCACTTGTTTCAATGATGTATTGTGATGATTGTATATTTGATTTATGCTAATCCTTGAATCAGTTATGAATGCATGCTTCTTGTAGTTTCCTTCTTTGTTATTTTGCAGGATCTCATTGTAGCTGGGCCAGCAAAAGAGCAAAGAGCTAGGAGCAAGCAACAAAGAGAAGAGATTGGAGCAAATATTAAGCGCAAGGCAACGGTTAGTGCATTTCTTCATTCTCTCTTGCTTTCATAAAGAAGTAAACCTTAAGTAGTTTTATTTGCAGTTGTTGCTGAGGTACTATCACCCTTAGAGTGGGATAGGGTCATCCGAATCGGATACTTTTCCCTTGAAGATTGCATGCCTCAATGGCAAGTTTCTCACTTCCGGCGACAGGTATACATCAATGACCTTCGACCAGAAGATTTTGCATGGTGGTCGACGCCAAGTCCTTTATTCCCACCATGTGAATTGTACTGCTGTACCTTGAGAGTCATCAGCCTTATCGGTGATTCCTCTCGCGCTTGTTAACGGTTTACATCATTGACCGGTAATCAAGCGATGTCTTTCCATGTTCGACTTCAAGAAATTCTCACATGGATCGACTTGTACATCGAGTGAAGATCGGAAGAGATTGAAGACCCCGAATCTAGTTTCATCCATCCGGGCTGCGATATATATTCAGGATATAAAGACATTTGATATGTACATCATTGCAGCAGATGATCATCCTTCTCAAAGGATGATAATTTCAGCAGAGAATTATCAGTCTATCATCAGACGATCGTCTGTGCTATGTACCAAAATGAATTTATAAAGCTGAGCATGGGAATGCCCGCCTCAGCTAGATCATGAAAAAGAATGAAAAATAATGTATTGTATTGTATTTTATTACAGGACACTTCTCAGCAAATTGAATGAACTTCGGATCCTCCTAATAAAGCATTTCACCCGATAAACGACCTCATACTTTAGGGGCATCTGTTATAGACAATTTTGTGCCTGGCAGCACCAGGCATGAATTGTCAATAATCCAAGGGATCCAAAGTCCCTAAACATGATGTTCCTGCCCCTAGAGGAACAAGGTCAGCAAACCAACAGCTCTCAGATCAGTTCTCCACCTGAAAACACTCAAAAACAAGCAATCCTGAAATCAAAGCAGGTGCTCCACTAGGCTTCTGCGCTGAAACTCAACTCCTCCATGGTGTACCTGCGTTGCAGAGTAGGTAGAACAAAGGCCACCTGCGCTGAGCGAGATGGGACAAGTGGCACACTGAGTCATTGCTCTGGAATCTTCCAAAAATGACACTTGGATCAGGGATTTCGCCTTGTGATGAGTCAGAGGCTCTGTTTCTCCAAGTGGAAGCAAGGTTCTCCAAGTGGACTCAAGAACTGAAGATCAACTGAAGAGAGAGAGGACACAAGGCAGCTACACATCAGTTGCAAGCTGACTCATCCTTTCTCAATTCATCTATATATTGAGCTCTCTCCTATGAGCTCAGGAGGCTGGAATTTTGTGCAAAGTAATGATATGATGTTGGTTTCACTATAGAACTATTGGGTGATTGCTTGAAGGAGGTGAAGAGGAGAAATTCTTTCTGCTGGGAGGTGTTGCTAGATTGGGGCCTTCAATGGTTGTAACACTCTCAGAACTTTACTTCTTCCATTAATAAAAGCTATTGAGGTTCTTCTATATGCACTTGTTTCAATGATGTATTGTGATAATTGTATATTTGATTTATGCTAATCCTTGAATCAGTTATGATTGCATGCTTCTTGTAGTTTCCTTCTTTGTTATTTTGCAGGATCTCATTGTAGCTGGGCCAGCAAAAGAGCAAGGAGCTGGGAGCAAGCAGCAAAGAGAAGAGTTTGGATTCGACATTAAGCGCAAGGCAACGGTTAGTGCATTTCTTCATTCTCTCTTGCTTTCATAAAGAAGTAAACCTTAAGTAGTTTTCTTTACAGTTGTTGCTGTGGTACTATCACCCTTAGAGTGGGATAGGGTCATCCGAGTCGGATACTTTTCCCTACAACAAACTGGCGACTCCGCTGGGGATCGTATCTGTTTGATTGTTTGTAGTATTTTTCTATTCATTTCCTAAACAAAAGAGTACCAAATCGAAAAGCTTTTGACTATATCAAAAGCGAAGTAGAGGGCAGCTACTCTAGCTCATTTCTGAGCATGTTCATGATTTGAAGAGCTGATCTACAAGGATCCTTGTAAGCTCTTAGTGATAGCTTTTCATCTTCCTTGTCATCCCTTAGTGTGTGCTTGACTGATAGCTTCTGATTTGAGCAAAAACTGTGAATTTTTGAGAAAATTGTGACCCGGAAACTGAGAAAACGCAACTTTCGTTTTCCAAAGCAGGTAGTACACAGGCTACCTGCTTTGCAACGCAGGTCCCGAAGGGGCTACCTGCGCTGAGAGCCAGACTGGCTGTGCAGCACTTGCGTTGGCCCAATTTTGCCTTGTGCATTTGGGGTTTCCTCCCTTTTTCTTGCCTGTTTTCACTATAGATTTTGCAGCCAGTTACCAGTCTTGTACCTGTTCTGAAACCAACATTACATGCCATCATTCCGCCTCTGTTATATAACGAAATTGTACTTGTTCTTTTGTATTTCTTACATCATTTACAATTTCCCATAACGAAAGTGAACTAGTCTTGCTTTGGCCTCTTAGATCTGAACCTGTGTTAGGCATTTTGCTGGTCTAAAGAGTTAGCTTGTTTGCTGTCCATAGCTGATTAGTCTTTTTACTTTCGTCATTATGGTTTGATTTCATGCATTTCTAGTGTTTAAACAAGTAAATCTTAAGGTGTCTTTTGATTTTGGACTAGCTTGTTTACTTTCGCTTGAAATCGAAATCAAAGTTATATAACAACTTTCTTTTTGTAATACATCAACATTAAGAAAGGGAAAAGAAAATACATGCATTGTGCATTTTGCATTTGACTGTTTGCATGCTGATTTAGGAAATTTTGCATTAGTGTGTGCTCTATGATCTGTGTGAAAAGATTTGCCTTTCTTCTCCTCAGTAGTTAAGATTTTCAAAGTTGAAAGATTGAAAAGTTTGCTTCTCATCTTAGACTGCATTCAGGAATTTGTTACATACATCTCGTGGTGATCCTTAAAGGCAAACTGCTAAACAAGATCAACATTAAAATAAATTCAATTTACATAACAACGCTTTGTAACATAACGCAAACACATAGAGGTCTAGGTAGAGACGTGTTCCGGCGTCGTTAAACATAGTGACTGTCGATCTCTACGAAGGTGGGTGATTCCTCCTGAGAGTCGGTGGCACTAATACGGACTTGTGCTCCCACGTACCGTCGCGTATATATTGGGAGACCCCTATAGGAACAAAGCCTTTATCCATAGGAAGCCGTGTCGGCCGCCCTACTGATCGCGATGCAGTGAACACAGCATTCACGGAGATCGACCACCCGTATCGTAAAACGTATTCTGTGGTTTCGCGAAAAGTTTGGCACACCCTCTGCCTAGAACTCCAGAGTAGTTTCTTTTGGCCTTTTTCAAACTCTATAACTGAAAAAGTCCATCCGAGCATTTGTCACTTCGGGCTCGTTAAAACATCGAAGGCGACTAGAGTCATCTTTAGCTTTTTCTCGACTCTTAAAACATGAAAAAGCAAAGTTGTGTCTAAAGCGTCGTTAATAAAATTTATTTTAATCGGAACATAATCACCTGTTATTCCCACGTTGATCTTTCAGTTGAAAAGTATGGAGCCCACCAACCAAGGAAGTCACCTTGGTGGAAGTCCCAATCCCTTCTCCTCTTGGAGAGATGTTGGTGCGCCTCATATGGCCACATTGTCACTTCCAGGATTGACAATTGGCCTACCTGTATGGCTCTTTTCAACTAATGTAGTTCAGACCACCACAAATCCTGAGCAGTCGAATCAACAGTCAGACCAGTCTAGAGCTACCCACCAGCCTTCCACTTCTTACAATTCTTCCTCTGATCCTTCATCTTCGCAAGGTAGAGCCGGCAAAAGTCAGCCTCCCATGGAGAAGAAGGAGAAGAAGAAGAAAGAAAAGAAGCAGAAGGAGCCTAAGGCGAAGGCGACTGGGGGCAAGCAAAAGACATCTGACAAAAATCCACACACTGCACCGACCGGGCCTAAATCGCCATGTGTCATTTGCAAAGGGACCCACTTCCATCGTGATTGTCCTTGTATTCCCCGGATACTAAGAGACTGGTCCCCCAGGTTGCACAATCCGGTAGCATCAACCTCTGATAGACATGTTGATTGCATTCTGTCAACTAGCGAGAGTGAAGGACAAAGAGGGCGACCAAGATCACCCTGCAGACTGTGTGAAAGCGATCATGCCATCCACCGTTGTCCATTTTTAGATGAGGCGAAGAAAGTTTTGGAAGATCGTCCGGTTTCACCGTTACGACTTCCTCCTAGATACCAAAAACTCGTGCCAAGTCCCTCGATAGTTGAAAATCCAGCTGGCCCGATCAAGTGGTCGGCTGAAGTGTCAATCATTGAGAATGAACCTACTAAATCCAGACCAGATGAAAGTCTAAAGGTCGAAACGGCAGTTGACCCGGTTCTTCCTTCAGAGGTTTCATCCTCAAATGACACCGTCGTTGAAGATTCATCTTCAAATGACACCCTCACTGAAGAGAACAAGGATGACACCATCCAGATTCTTTTCATCAACACAGACTCTGATGAGCATCAGGGCAACGCGCCCATTCCTTTATCGCAGGAAGGAACATCGTCAGGGTCGTATCCGGCCGTGTATTCGGTCCCACCACCAAGCAACCTGGTTGTGTCCTTTGATTGGAATCAACTAGGCAGACCCCGGTTACCAGCCAGTATCCCATTCAGAATCATCGTCCAAATCTACAGAATGGTGATGGCTGGAACTATCATTGATGAAGGGGCATCTGTGAGTATCCTTTCCTCTATTGCTTGGAAAGCACTGGGTTCCCCGGCGCTTTTACCTGAGATGAGAAATCTATCAGGTTTTGATAAAGGAACCAGTCGCCCGTTAGGGATTCTCCCCAATGTTCCCGTTACATTGAAGGGGAAGACAGTTCATATGAACGTCATGGTCGTCCAAGGACCCTTGGTGTATAACTTACTCCTTGGACGAGACTATATATATTGCATGGAGGCGATAGTGTCCTCACTCTTCAGAGTTATGTGTTTTCCGCACGAAGGAAGAATGGTCAAGCTCGTAGACCAACTTTCATTTCCAGGATCACGCATCGCAAATAGTCAAATACCATCCCTTAACGGTTTATTCACTCAAGGAATGCCTCCACCCCCGGTTCTACTTCCCGATGAATGCGAGTGATTCAGAAGAAAGAACTGGGACCCAGGGGGCATGCACCCTGGCCTGCCTTGGGCAGAGGAAACCTTGGGTATAAAGTTAATTTCCGCAGAAGAATGGGACTAGTCCGTACCCGTCCGAAAGAAGGAAGAGAGGGTTGTTCTAGGATAAAGTTCTTTTGTCAAAGTTATGTGAGTGAGATAATCAGCTTCTCGCTCCCTTTGTCTAAAAAGTAGGCTCTCCTGAGGGAGGAGATCCATTTGTGGCGGCAAGTAGCCACCATCTTTGAAGGCAAGCCTCACCCATTAAAACATATGTTTTGAAGGATAAGTAGGGGCAGCCTCCAAAGAAAGAGATGAAATTGCTGCAACAAGTAGTCACCATCCTTAGCAACCTAATGATAGACATCGCCGAAAAGAGAGTTTAGTTTGCGGCAGCGAACAAAACCATTTTTCGGATAATAAGTAAGAGGCAAGCCTCCCTCCGTAACGCCAATGTTTTATCTGTTGCGATCTTGCAAAAATCTAAAAGTGAACTGATGGGAAGACAAGTACCGTCGGCACCGAAAAATAACGAGAAGACAAGTATCGTTAAAAATATAGCAAGACGACAAGTAGAAAAACAGAGGTGGGACAGAGGAGGGGTAGCCTTGAAATTATACTTTATACCTGGGGGCATGCAAACCTTTTGGAGTGCAAGCACGGGACGACTATTTATTTTTTAAATTTTTAGGTCCTCCCTTTAAACCTGTAGGTCTAACCCGTTAAACTCGTAGGATTAGCCGTTTCCAGCTTGCATGAAGAAAGGATGTGGGGCAAAAGTTAAAACTTGCCAATTTGGAGTAACTAGTGAGGTATAGCTCCTTAAATATGACTACCTCACCTGAGGCGTTCCTTGTATTAAGACTGGTATAATCGAGCAGTTTTAGCACACAGTTCATGCTCGTTAAAAAATAAACGCAAGATCCGAGCAGTTTTAGCACATAGTTCATGCTCGTTAAAAAATAAACATAAGTTGTGAGCAATCTTCCCCTAGAGTTCAAGCTCACCCAGAAAAAATGAACCGGTAAATAACCTTGGTAAATGTAACCTTTGACAGCCATATTAAAGCCCTTGGTCGTGTTCTTGCAGTCTCACCTCCATCCGTTCATTTGGCCAATCGTTCATCTCCATATGTTTGTTTACCCATTTTGAGGAACAGCTGCGAAGAGTGATTTCACTTAGCCATCCTTGTGACACTGCCGTGATTGGAAAATTCCAACCTGTACCTGGAATCTGCTGCTATCCCTGTTTATCACTCGTTCCTCAAAAGACGAGTCTTCTTTGAGCTCCTTTCTCCTGACTCGTAAAATATGAAAAGTTTGCCGAGTTTTGGCCTTCCAGCTCGTTAAACGACCGGAAGAGCTATCCCTCCTCTAGATTTTAATCTTTTTGGACCTGAGGGATTATTGCACAAAAAGATCGAGCGCTTGTTTTGTTCGGCTCGTTAAAGCAATCGAAAATTCATCCCTTCTGTATTGTTTTATACTTTTTCGGACTTAAGGGATTAGATGACGAAAAAGGAATTCTGGAGTTGACTTTATGTACCTTTTCAGACTCTCTAAAAATGAAAAGGACCGAGTTATCCTTGTCGTTAGACTCGTTAAATTCATTAAATAGCGACAAACTTGTCTTTAGACGAGAACGAGTTTCCCTATCGCTAGGCTCGTTAAAACATAGCGATGGGCTTGCCCGAAGGGCAGGTTATAGAACAAGCATATGTTATCCTCCTCAAGCTTGATAAAAATAAAGAGGTACTGGTCAGCAATGACTGGGGAAAAATTGGGAGAACCTCACAGCTTTAATGGTAGCAAGTCGCTCTTGAACATGACACTTTGTCCTCCGTATCACATCGGGTTGGGTTGTTTCATTCACCGGTCTCATCACCATGGTCCTCGCCACACCATCCACATTTGGGGTAATGCTACCAATCCATCACATCAGTGTCGTTATATGTTCAAGAGATGTTGTTCTGCAAAGAGTCAACCGTGTCCCATCCACTGCCATACATTGTCCTTCATCCATTTCATGACCGCCACCCTGAATCATACATCACAGTTTGTTTTCACCTCATCACAATCACTAGCTCCGTTCCGTGTCACTGATGTGGGATTCATTAAGGCCCTCCTTTGACGGATCGCTCCTTGTCGACATCAGCTCATTATCCAAGGAGTTGATCTAGGAACAACCCCTTCAGTACTTTGAAGCTTGCATGCCTCAATGGCAAGTTTCTCACTTCCGGCGACAGGTATACATCAATGACCTTCGACCAGAAGATTTTGCATGGTGGTCGACGCCAAGTCCTTTATTCCCACCATGTGAATTGTACTGCTGTACCTTGAGGGTCATCATCCTTATCGGTGATTCCTCTCGCGCTTGTTAACGGTTTACATCATTGACCGGTAATCAAGCGATGTCTTTCCATGTTCGACTTCAAGAAATTCTCACATGGATCGACTTGTACATCGAGTGAAGATCGGAAGAGATTGAAGACCCCGGATCTAGTTTCATCCATCCGGGCTGCGATATATATTCAGGATATAAAGACATTTGATATGTACATCATTGCAGCAGATGATCATCCTTCTCAAAGGATGATAATTTCAGCAGAGAATTATCAGTCTATCATCAGACGATCGTCTGTGCTATGTACCAAAATGAATTTATAAAGCTGAGCATGGGAATGCCCGCCTCAGCTAGATCATGAAAAAGTATGAAAAATAATGTATTGTATTGTATCTTATTACAGGACACTTCTCAGCAGATTGAATGAACTTCGGATCCTCCTAATAAAGCATTTCACCCGATAAACGACCTCATACTTTAGGGGGCATCTGTTATAGACAATTTTGTGCCTTGCAGCATCAGGCATGAATTGTCAATAATCCAAGGGATCCAAAGTCCCTAAACATGATGTTCCTACCCCTAGAGGAACAAGGTCAGCAAACCAACAGCTCTCAGATCAGTTCTCCACCTGAAAACACTCAAAAACAAGCAATCCTGAAATCAAAGCAGGTGCTCCACTAGGCTTCTGCGCTGAAACTCAACTCCTCCATGGTGTACCTGCGTTGCAAAGCAGGTAGAACAAAGGCCACCTGCGCTGAGCGAGATGGGACAAGTGGCACACTGAGTCATTGCTCTGGAATCTTCCAAAAATGACACTTGGATCAGGGATTTCGCCTTGTGATGAGTCAGAGGCTCTGTTTCTCCAAGTGGAAGCAAGGTTCTCCAAGTGGACTCAAGAACTGAAGATCAACTGAAGAGAGAGAGGACACAAGGCAGCTACACATCAGTTGCAAGCTGACTCATCCTTTCTCAATTCATCTATATATTGAGCTCTCTCCTATGAGCTCAGGAGGCTGGAATTTTGTGCAAAGTAATGATATGCTGTTGGTTTCACTATAGAACTATTGGGTGATTGCTTGAAGGAGGTGAAGAGGAGAAATTCTTTCTGCTGGGAGGTGTTGCTGGATTGGGGCCTTCAATGGTTGTAACCTTCTCAGAACTTTACTTCTTCCATTAATAAAAGCTATTGAGGTTCTTCTATATGCACTTGTTTCAATGATGTATTGTGATGATTGTATATTTGATTTATGCTAATCCTTGAATCAGTTATGATTGCATGCTTCTTGTAGTTTCCTTCTTTGTTATTTTGCAGGATCTCATTGTAGCTGGGCCAGCAAAAGAGCAAAGAGCTAGGAGCAAGCAACAAAGAGAAGAGTTTGGAGCGACATTAAGCGCAAGGCAACGGTTAGTGCATTTCTTCATTCTCTCTTGCTTTCATAAAGAAGTAAACCTTAAGTAGTTTTCTTTACAGTTGTTGCTGAGGTACTATCACCCTTAGAGTGGGATAGGGTCATCCGAATCGGATACTTTTCCCTACAACAAACTGGCGACTCCACTGGGGATCGTATCTGTTTGATTGTTTGTAGTATTTTGCTATTCATTTCCTGAACAAAAGAGTACCAAATCGAAAAGCTTTTGACTATATCAAAAGCGAAGTAGAGGCAGCTACTCTAGCTCATTTCTGAGCATGTTCATGATTTGAAGAGCTGATCTACAAAGATCCTTGTAGTCTTAGTGATAGCTTTTCATCTTCTTGTCATCCCTTAGTGTGTGCTTGACTGATAGCTTCTGAATTTGAGCAAAAACTAGTGAATTTTTGAGAAAAATTGTGACCCGGAAACTGAGAAAACACAACTTTCGTTTTCAAAGAAGGTAGTACACAGGCTACCTGCTTTGCAACGCAGGTCCGAAGGGGCTACCTGCGCTGAGAGCCAGACTGGCTGTGCAGCAGCCACCTGCGTTGGCCCATTTTGCCTTGTGCATTGGGGTTTCCTCCCTTTTCTTGCCTGTTTTTCACTATAGATTTTGCAGCCAGTTACCAGTCTTGTACCTGTTCTGAAACCAACATTACTTGCCATCATTCCGCCTCTGTTATATAACGAAATTGTACTGTTCTTTTGTATTTCTTACATCAATTACAATTTCCCATAACGAAAGTGAACTAGTCTTGCTTTGGCCTCTTAGATCTGAACCTGTGTTAGGCATTTTGCTGGTCTAAAGAGTTAGCTTGTTTGTTGTCCATAGCGATTAGTCTTTTTACTTTCGTCATTATGGTTTGATTTCATGCATTTCCAGTGTTTAAACAAGTAAATCTTAAGGTGTCTTTTGATTTTGGACTAGCTTGTTTACTTTCGCTTGAAATCGAAATCAAAGTTATATAAAAACTTTCTTTTTGTAATACATCAACATTAATAAGGGAAAAAGAAAATACATGCATTGTGCATTTTGCATTTGACTGTTTGCATGCTGATTTAGGAAATTTTGCATTAGTGTGTGCTCTATGATCTGTGTGAAAAGATTTGCCTTTCTTCTCCTCAGTAGTTAAGATTTTCAAAGTTGAAAGATTGAAAAGTTTGCTTCTCATCTTAGACTGCATTCAGGAATTTGTTACATACATCTCGTGGTGATCCTTAAAGGCAAACTGCTAAACAAGATCAACATTAAAATAAATTCAATTTACATAACAACGCTTTGTAACATAACGCAAACACATAGAGGTCTAGTAGAGACGTGTTCCGGCGTCGTTAAACATAGTGACTGTCGATCTCTACGAAGGTGGGTGATTCCTCCTGAGAGTCGGTGGCACTAATACGACTTGTGCTCCCACGTACCGTCGCGTATATATTGGGAGACCCCCTTAGGAACAAAGCCTTTATCCATAGGAAGCCGTGTCGGCCGCCCTACTGATCGCGATGCAGTGAACACAGCATTCACGAAGATCGACCACCCGTACCGTAAAACGTATTCTGTGGTTTCGCGAAAAGTTTGGCACACCCTCTGCCTAGAACTCCAGAGTAGTTTCTTTTGGCCTTTTTCAAACTCTATAACTGAAAAAGTCCATCCGAGCATTTGTCACTTCGGGCTCGTTAAAACATCGAAGGAGACTAGAGTCATCTTTAGCTTTTTCTCGACTCTAAACATGAAAAAGCAAAGTTGTGTCTAAAGCGTCGTTAATAAAATTTATTTTAATCGGAACATAATCACACCTGTTTTTCATTCATCGAAGATTCATTTTCAGATGAAAAGTATGGAGCCCACCAACCAAGGAAGTCACCTTGGTGGAAAGTCCCAATCCCTCTCTCCTCTTGGGGAGTTGTTGGTGCGCCTCATATGGCCACATTGTCACTTTCCAGGATTGACAATTGGCCTACCTGTATGGCTCTTTTTCACTAATGTAGTTCAGATCACCACAATCCTGAGCAGTCGAATCAACAGTCAGACCAGTCTAGAGCTACCCACCAGCCTTCCACTTCTTACAATTCTTCCTAGATCCTTCATCTTCGCAAGGTAGAGCCGGCAAAAGTCAGCCTCCCATGGAGAAAGAAGGAAAAGAAGAAGAAAGAAAAGAAGAGAAGGGGCCTAAGGCGAAGGCGACTGGGGGCAAGCAAAAGACATCTGACAAAAATCCACACACTGCACCGACCGGGCCTAAATCGCCATGTGTCATTTGCAAAGGGACCCACTTCACCGTGATTGTCCTTGTATTCCCCGGATACTAAGGGACTGGTCCCCAGGTTGCACAATCCGGTAGCATCAACCTCTGGTAGTCATGTTGATTGCAGTCCGTCAACTAGCGAGAGTGAAGGACGAAAAGGGAGACCAAGATCACCTGCAGACTGTGTGTGAAGGCGATCACGCCATCCACCGATGTCCATTCTTAGATGAGGCGAAGAGAGTTTTGGAAGATCGTCCGGTTTCACCGTTACGACTTCCTCCTGGATACCAAAAACTCGTGCCAAGTCCCTCGATAGTTGAAAATCCAGCTGGCCCGATCAAGTGGTCAGCTGAAGTGTCGTCATTGAGAATGAACCTACTGAATCCAGACCAGACGAAAGTCTAAAGGTCGAAACGGCAGTTGACCCGGTTCTTCCTTCAGAGGTTTCATCCTCAAATGACACCTCGTTGAAGTTCATCTTCAAATGACACCCTCACTGAAGAGGACAAGGATGACACCATCCAGATTCTTTTCATCAACACAGACTCTGATGAGCATCAGGGCAATGCGCCCATTCCTTTATCGCAGGAAGGAACATCGTCAGGGTCGTATTCCGGCCGTGTATTCGGTCCCACCACCAAGCAACCTAGTTGTGTCCTTTGATTGGAATCAACTAGGCAGACCCCGGTTACCAGCCAGTATCCCATTCAGAATCATCGTCCAAATCTACAGAATGGTGATGGCTGGAACTATCATTGATGAAGGGGCATCTGTGAGTATCCTTTCCTCTATTGCTTGAAAGCACTAGGTTCCCCGCGCTTTTACCTGAGATGAGAAATCTATCAGGTTTTGATAAAGGAACCAGTCGCCCGTTAGGGATTTTCTCCCAATGTTCCGTTACATTGAAGGGGAAGACAGTTTATATGAACGTCATCATGGTCGTCCCGGGACCCTTGGTGTATAACTTACTCTTTGGACGAGACTATATATATTGCATGGAGGCGATAGTGTCCTCACTCTTCAGAGTTATGTGTTTTCCGCACGAAGGAAGAATGGTCAAGCTCATAGACCAACTTTCATTTCCAGGATCACGCATCGCAAATAGTCAAATACCATCCCTAACGGTTTATTCACTCAAGGAATGCCTCCACCCCCGGTTCTACTTCCCGATGAATGCGAGTGATTCGGAAAGAAAGAACTGGGACCCAGGGGCATGCACCCTGGCCTGCCTTGGGCAGAGGAAAAACTTGGGTATAAAGTTTATTTCCGCAGAAGAATTGGGACTAGTTCCGTACCCCGTCCGAAGAAGGAAGAGAGGGTTGTTCTAGGATAAAGTTTCTTTTGTCAAAGTTATGTGAGTGAGATAATCAGCTTCTCGCTCCCTTTGTCTAAAAAGTAGGCTCTCCTGAGGGAGGAGATCCATTTGTGGCGGCAAGTAGCCACCATCTTTGAAGGCAAGCCTCACCCATTAAAACATATGTTTGAAGGATAAGTAGGGGCAGCCTCCAAAGAAAGAGATGAAATTGCTGCACAAGTAGTCACCATCCTTTAGCAACCTAATGATAGACATCGCCGAAAAGAGGTTTAGTTTGCGGCAGCAAACAGAACCATTTTTCGGATAATAAGTAAAGAGGCAAGCCTCCCTCCGTAACGTAATGTTTTATTGTTGCGATCTTGCAAAAATCAAAAGTGAACTGATGGGAAGACAAAAGTTACCGTCGGCACCGAAAATATAGCAAGACGACAAGTAGAAAAAACAGGGTGGGACAGAGGAGGGGTTAGCCTTGAAATTATATTTATTCTGGGGGCATGCAAACCTTTTGGAGTGCAAGCACGGGCGACTATTTATTTTTTAAATTTTAGGTCCTCCTTTAAACCTGTTGGTCTAACCCGTTAAACTCGTAGGATTAGCCGTTTCAAGCTTGCATAAAGACAGGATGTGGGGCAAAAGTCAAAACTTGCCAAATACTAGGAGCATAGCTTCGTGAGATATAGCCCTTAAAAAATAGCTTATCTCACCCGAGGCGTTTCTTGTATTATGACTGGTATAATCGAGCAGTTTTAGCACAAAGTTCATGCTCGTTAAAAAATAAACGCAAGATCCGAGCAGTTTTAGCGCATAGTTCATGCTCGTTTAAAAATAACATAAGTTGTGAGCAATCTTCCCCTAGAGTTCAAGCTCACCCAGAAAAAATGAACGGTTAAAAAACCTTGGTAAATGTAACCTTTGACAGCCATATTAAAGCCCTTGGTCGTGTTCTTGCAGTCTCACCTCCATCCGTTCATGTTGGGCCAATCGTTCATCTCCATATGTTGTTT